>CM038676.1:314437326-315637326 GCA_021605205.1 Aegilops longissima
TGACCAAGTGCTGAGCGGACTGCACCTCCGCGTTCAACACACGTGCAAGACGGGCAGCGTCTCCTCCGTCTTGATCCAGCAAGGAGGAAGGAGAGGTTGAGGAAGATGGCTCCAACAGCAGCACGACGGCGTGATGATGATGGAGTGACAGTTCTCGGCAGGCTTCGCCAAGCGCTTGCGGAGGAGGAGAGGTGTTTGGGGAGGGAGGGTTGCGCCTTCAAGTTGTGTATGCAGCCCTCCCTCACCCCTCTATTTATAGGGGAAGGAGGAGGGGGCGGCCTCTAGATGCATCTAGAGGGGGCGGCTGAGGAGGGGCTTGCCCCCAAGCAGGCGCGCCTCTGGGGTTCCCCCCTCAACCCTAGGCGCAAGGGCCCAAGGGAGGTGCGCCCAGCCACCAGGGCTGGCCCCTTCCCACGCAGCCCAAGTGGCCCCGGGAGGGGTGGCCCCTCCCGGTGGTCCTCCGGAACCTTTCCGGTGGCCCCGGTACAATACCTATATGACCCGAAACTTTTCCGGTGTCCGTTTGACAACTTCCCATATATAAATCTTTACCTCCGGACCCTTAGGAACTCCTCGTGGCGTCCGAGGATCTCATCCGGACTCGAACAACATTCGTAATCACATACATGTCTTCCTAATAACCCTAGCGTCACCGAACCTTAAGTGTGTAGACCCTACGGGTTCGGGAGACATGCAGACATGACCGAGACGCTCTCAGGTCAATAACCAACAGCGAGATCTGGATACCCATGTTGGCCCCACATGCTCCTCGATGATGTCATCGGATGAACCACGATGTCGAGATTCAAGCAACCCCGTATACTATTCCCTTTGTCAGACGGTATGTTACTTGCCGGGACCTCGATCGTCGGTATCCCAATACCTCGTTCAGTCTCGTTACCGGCAAGTCACTTTACTCGTACCGTAATGCATGATCCGTGACCGGACACTTGATCACTTTGAGCTCATTATGATGATGCACTACCGAGTGGGCAGTGATACCTCTCCGTCATACGGGTGACAAATCCTGTCTCGATCCGTGTCAACCCAATGAGACACTTTCGGAGATACCATAGTGCACCTTTATAGTCACCCGATTCGTTGTGACGTTTGGTACACCCAAAGCATTCCTACGGTATCCGGAGTTACGATCTCATGGTCTAAGGAAGAGATACTTGACATTGGAAAAGCTCTAGCAAAGCGAATTACGATCTTTGTGCTATGCTTAGGATTGGGTCTTGTCCATCACGTCATTCTCTAATGGCGTGATCCCGTTATCAATGACATCGATGTCCATAGTCAGAAACCATGACTATCTGTTGACCAACGAGCTAGTCAACTAGAGGCTTACTAGGGACGTATTGTAGTCTATGTATTCACACGTGTATTACGATTTCCGGATAATACAGTTATAGCATGAATAAAAGACAATTATCATGAACAAGGAAATATAATAATAATGCTTTTATTATTGCCTCTAGGGCATATTTCCAACAATAGGATCAAAACAATGACTACCTTTAGAAATAATTTTTGTATTGAAACAAAAAGGTTCACAGATGTCATACCTGCATCCTCATCATCATCATGGACAAGTTGAGGATGTAGTACAGCCTCCCAAGGAACATTACGTTTAGGTAGTTTTGGATGCCAACCTAGTTCGCCCCTTGGATAGAATAGGGGATAAGACAACGGGTCATATGCTCCGGATGACACGCGTATGCTATGCCTTTCGTTGTTGTTACCATAAAGTGTTATCCTACGGTCAAACCTTTTTGCCAGGTCGCTGCCCTCAACCCAAATTGCAGCAACCTCAGATGACAAAGGTCTATTATATTTTCTTTGGTCAAGCCTCTTATCGGTGTTTAGGTCTATCCTATAATCATCAAGGTTGTCCTTGTGTGCACCCAAACTCCAAAATTGCTGGGAGTAAGGGTTCTCTTTAAGTATGTCTACTAACTTCTTCATGACCTCTTGATCTAATTGCTTTGTGGCCGCCTTACGATGGGTTATGGTTGGGTCGTCATCATAGAAGTACAACTGCAGATGTTCTGGACGTGAGCTAGGCCCGAACGAATGCACATTGTGATAGATGGTTCCGTGTACCCGGAATGTGTATACCCCAGACTTCATGTTTGTGTAGTTCTCATCAAGGCTGACGCCAAGGGTTGTGAAGGCGAAATGCCCATTGAAGAACCGTATGTTCTCACGAAAATGTCTGGAATCTGCATCCATGCTGGACCATAGCCTCATAAGTTCTGGGATTGGTTCCGGTTGTTTAAGCTCGATCTGTCCATTGCGACAGCAGAATCCGTCAATCTCAGAAACAAACTTTCTGGCCTTGCAGTGTTTGCAGTTTGTGTCGAGCTTCAGGATGTGGGTGTTGTCTGGTATGTTTGTGTACACACAGTCTAATGGATCAATCTTGCCAGATATAAAAGACGTCATGCTAGCTTCCTCGTCATCCTCGAATGCCTCATTATCGGATCCTACATGTATCGTTGAAACATGATCATGAAAATAATATTGACATAGTACTACAATTACAATGATGATCCCAGCCTTCCTAAAACAGACTTGACCATACCTTGGTCACGATACATGTAGTACTCCTCATCCATCAATTCGGCTGGTGTCGGCTCATCGCCCATCATGGGCTCTGGGAACACATTGATGTCGTCGCATTATAGTTGAACGATCGGGGACAAAGACCGCATCAGTCGATTATAAGGTTCTTTGAAGTTGCATCGAACCGAAGAAAATCGATTACATACCGGGGTGCAAACACCGTAATTGGCATGCGGGAAGGGTCGCCATCCGATGAATCATCGTCGGCAGCCGAGAGAGGGGATTGCGAGACTATCGATTGTTGAGTTAGTAATGTGCGGGCGGGAGTGCGAGAGATTCTTTGCACGGGTGTTTTCCTTTTAGCATAAGAGGCCTTCCTTTGAGCACTTGACTCGCCCTTCTCAATCTCCGACCTGCTTTTGCGGCACTGCACGCGCTTCCCTTGAATCTTTTCATTCAAATCATCTCTATCATCAACCGTTAGTTCTTCATTTTTCTTGTGATAACATGCTCGGCTATGAGAGTTTCTCTGTATCCTCTTAGATCCCTCATTGTCATGGGTAACACCAGAGGCGTCTAATGACGGAGGGGGTAATGTTGCATCATCGTGGAATGTGTCTGTATAGTTAGGGCTATCACCCGTGGCTTTTTTAAATGTGTGCAAGCATCATTAGTGAGGGGGTAATATTGTCATTGGAAAATATTGTTTTAGTGAGAAATGAATAACAGAACATTCTTTCGGGCCCAAAAATGATTAATTTGCATTAAGATCAAGCATATGACGCTAGGGTTTTTGCATCAACTACATTAAGTTGTGTCTACGGCAATTATTAAACGCCCTGAATTAATAACATAAATATTTACCTGAATTAGATAGCATCCGTAGACTTTCACTTGCTTCAAACTTATCCTTTCTCCTCCGATAAGCTGCCCTCCTAAGTGCATTTATATGGTCTCTCTTGCGATCTTCCTCGGTTACCAGACATGTTTCTTCAAGTATATTCTCGTCAATGTCTGGTGTCATTGAGGTCATAGTTTAAATGTAGAAAGTAAAAATAAATATTTCCACATTGATGAATCCATTATTAACAAGTCAATTACCATTTTGATCATTGTCGTTAACCAGACCATATGTCTCAGTAGATGTAGCAGTAAATGCTGAATCAGGATGTGATGATAATGTTGTATAGGCAGAGCTAGTTGCGTTGTCTGGTTAAACATGGTTAATAAATGTTACACAAAAACTAATTGGTAAGAAATGACTTGAAGATAATAATGGTAATGGTTAGAACACTTGATTCTTACCAGACAAATTAATGGCGCGGAGTTTATCTTCTTCGAGAGCAAGTTCTTTTTTCCTATGATAAGAAGCTCTCCTCAGGGCGTTTCTATGGGCTCTTTTGCGATCTTCTTCCGTTAGTGCAGCATTATCTTTTGTGACATTCAAGTCATCTGATTCAGAACGTTAGGTCAGTATTATATTATGTTATACCAAGGGGAAGCCACGCATAAAAATAGATAAACAATGATTACCTGATGTACCCGAGATAACAAGTTTAGGTTGACGAACATTCGTGATATCACCTAGTGCACGACGTTCAACGTTGTGGCCATCGACTTGTTGTATTTTCAAACCCTGTTTTTTGCTAATGCGATAAGTTTCCCGCCTCAAGGCTTTGTTAAGTTCCTTATGGTCTACAACGCATATTAAACATACGGTAGTTAGTGAATAAAAACATCCATTGCATATAGCAAAATATAAGAAAACAGTTCCACTACTTAAATGCATTAACAATTTTTCATCAACCTGCAGTTAAACAAATTACCAGATTTCGACAAGCAGCGCTATTGATCCTCTATTTGTAACACAACGTCTTGGATTTTTTTATATCCTTAGCTGAAAGCATTTGTTGGTTGTCAGATTCATTTGATGTATGACTTTGATTCCCGCATTTGATTTCGTCTGCAGCATGTCAAAAATATAAAATAGAAAGACCATAATGCTTTCTCACAACATCTGTACATAAGGTCATAATCGATGTTAGACAAGCATCCGTGGGAATACCTGATAGATTTGTCCCACCATTGATATATTCGTTTGGAGGTTCACCATCTGTAGACCACCAATATATCAGAATAGGAACATGTTGTTAATGAAAGTGAACTCCATTAAGTTAAATATTAGAATTTTAAATAGGTATGAGTTGTTACCAATAGTAGGGTGACAATCAAGAATTAGATGGTTGGAACCCAACAACGAACCATCATGAAGGTCTTTAATCTGTTGCGAACTTGTTCCATCTGTATAGTGATACCCAGTAAATAACAAAAATCAATGAAATATACACTCCAAACATATGGTTATACCAATCTTGACACTTGTAATGAGGCTGAGGGAGTACCATATTCATTTAAACTAAAATCCAAATCATTGGTATTCGGAGCTGTGAATGAATCCTCTTTATGCTCTCCATCTGAAGGGTGACAACCAACATGAATATAAGGACAATGATATAAATGCCGTATCTACATGGCAACATTCCCAACAATATTCACACAAGCTCTATACCTGTAACCGTAGCTGAATTGTCCACACCACGTTGAGCTATGGGTAAGATGCTTGCATTGTTATCTTCAACTACTGTAGATCTTGTAAGGACTGAAAAGCATTATGCATTAATTATGTGAATATGAAAAGTGCACATAACTCATGCGTAGCAGATTATGATAGGTTAAAGCATGCCCGTAGAATTAACTTCAACAGTTATCATGCTTTTAATGGGCTTTAAACCATGTTAATAAAAGCTTGCGAATGTTCGTTAACCCATGTGTAGTACTTTCTCATAGTAATGCAGCATACCTGTAGAAACGTCCTCTTACGGTAGTGATCAACCATACACTTCTTGAATTACCCATGTGTACCTATGAAATTACACACAACTGACAATTAAAGACACCTGCCTTATGTGAAGTAAGGATGAGGACTCATTTAACTGCTCGTGCGTTGACAATATAGTAGCGGTCCTAGATTTAAATTATAGGGATTGTAGATGCTATACATCAGTTATCTGCTGTATTGGCAATGAGAATATATTGTAAGCTGGCATGAGTCTATATAATTGGCACCAGAACAGGTTGTGTGCATTGACTTAAGAGTGGGAGGTCAAGTGGCTTCCAGAACAATCGATGGCATAGAAACCTTGATTGTTTACTATTGCATGGAACCTATTAGATTCAAGTGTTGTAACTACCTTATGTATGTGTCACTTTTTGCATGTGATGTTGTTTCGAGGGTGGAAAATGGAGATCCTCTGAAGTTGTGATATTGAAACTCGATGCGCTTGCCAGATGCTGCTGCTGATGACACAGTCCCCGATGCCTGTTGCCACTTGATGAATATACTTAAACCATCAATGGGATGATTCACCACCTGCAAGCATTTGGGGCTGTCAAATAGAGAAAAACAGGTATGGACTCGGCAAACATTCATGAAGGGTTTTATTTCCCATTCAAAACGGTGGTTCATATGGGAGGATGACATTATTTCCCACTCTGAATGATTTTATTCATCAAGCCTGTAGCTGGACTCAATCATTTTCAACCATCTGACCTCCAGATCCCTCGAAACCTTGACTATTTCCTGTTGGCATAGAAATCTTAACTACTGCATGTCACCAATTAGATTCAAGTGTCATAACTACCTTATGTTTGTGTCACTTTTTGCATGTGATGCTGTTTCGAGGTTGGAAAATGGAGATCCTCTGAAGTTGTGAGCTGCAAACTCGATGCGCTTGCCAGATGCTCCTGATGATGACACTGTCCCCGATGCATGTTGCCACTTGATGAATATACTTAAACCATCAATGGGATGATTCACCACCTGCAATCATTTCGGGCTGTCAAATAGTGATAAACAGGTATGGCCTCGGCAAACATTCATGAATTATTCTATTTCCCATTCAAAACGGTGGTTCATATGGGAGGATGACATAATTCCCCATTCGAAGTGATTTTATTCATCCAGCCTATAGCTGCACTCAATCATTTTCAACCATCTGACCTCCAGATGCATAGAAACATTGACTATTTCCTGTTGGCATAGAAACCTTAACCTTTGCATGTCACCAATTAGATTCAAGCGTCTTAACTACCTTTTGTTTGTGTCAACTAACCTCCAGATGCTGGTGCTGATGACACCATCCCCGAGGGCCGTCCCCGCACGAAAACTCAGTTCCTTGCAATGAGATGATTCACGATCTGCAGGAATTTAGGGCTGATAAAATGTGAGCAAGAGGTATGGCACAGTATGACCACGGTACCGAACCGAGATCACAATGCCAGATTTTGGGCAGTACGACCACGGCATCGAACCCAGATGCAGATTTTTAAGAGTAGTATTTGTAAAGGTAGGAATATATAAACGCCACACCTTGTAAAGGTAGGAATATATAAACGCCACACCTAATTTTGCAATCGCCACTCCGGCGGTGACTCGATCGCACGCAGTTCCGCTGAAGAGCGATGGATCGGGGACGTGAGATCTTTCTGTCTTTGCACTCGGACGGCGTCGTCGCCGGGATAAGACTGCAGGTTGTGAAAGAGACCTACGGTATGAGCGCTTGTGGCGGCGTACTAGGGTTTCAGGGTTTGTGACGGCGGCCAAGGGTTTGAGGGGTAGGGACGAATGACCGCTGCTCGCAATGGGATCGAGGTCAAGACGATCAGATCAATCAGCCCGTCATTTCGTAGGTTAACCGTGATTGATCGTTTTAGGTCTTTTTTCTATCTGTGAACCGGCGCGGTTCAGGATGGCCGTAGTTGTATCTTGATGTTTTTTTTATCGGTTGGGAGGTAAAATGCGGGGGATCGGTGGAAAGCGGGAGGTGGGACGAAGTACCCAAAAAAAACAGGGAAGGTGGGACGAAAATTAACCGGCGGAGACTACCAACTGCTCCATTAGGAGTAGAGATACTGCCCGCTCAAAAGATGTACATTTGTATTCTCCTCTTTTCTCCATTTAAATCACCGTATTTCATCAGACCTGGACCATCATGCACATATAAAGGACGCATGCATGGTTCTGCTTTTCTTTTTTTACCGCTCATGATACATACTATAACATGCATGTCTCTCACATCATCTCTCCTCTCTCCATCTCTAAATCCATCACTTGTTCATATCTTCAAAACAAAAAATTTATTTTCGAAACTTTGTATATATTTGAACTCCTGGAGCCAAGACCTTTAGAACAAGATCAATCTTGAATACATTCAAACAAGTTTAAATTTCAACGTTTGAAATGAGTGAAATCAGCTTTCTAAAAATAGTGAAATGTGATCTTTGAATTGGGTGAGACCATTTTTCTAAAATAAGCGAAATATATTTTCCATACACATCACACATCTCTGGGTGTGAAATACATGAAACTTGTTATTTCAGAATTTTGAATCTAGCCATATAAAACATGTGAAACTAATTATATCAAACTTTTTTGAAATGAGTGAAATATGTTTTACGAAACAAGTGAAATTGTTTTTTGAATTGAGTCAAGTAAGCTTTTTGAAATATTTGAAATCAGTTATTTGCTTTGAGTGAAACCAGCTTTCTAAAAATAGTGAAATATGAGCTTTGAATTGGGTGAGACCAATTTTTTAAAATGAGTGAAATATGTTTTTCATACACATGACACATTTTGGGTGTGAAATACATGAAACTTGTTATTTCAGAATTTTGAAACAAGTCATGTAAAATATGTGAAACTAATTATATCAAACTTTTTTGAAATGAGTGAAATATGTTTTATGAAACAAGTGATTTTTTTTTAATTGAGTCAAATAAGTTTATTGAAATATTTGAAATCAGTTATTTGCTTTGAGTGAAACCAGCTTTCTAAAAATAGTGAAATATGAGCTTTGAATTGGCTGAGACCAATTTTTTAAAATGAGTGAAATATATTTTTCATACACATGACACATTTTGGGTGTGAAATACATGAAACTTGTTATTTCAGAATTTTGAAACAAGTCATGTAAAACATGTCAAACTAATTATTTCAAACTTTTTAAATGAGTGAAATATGTTTCTGAAACAAGTGAAATTGTTTTTGAATTGAATCAAATAAGTTTTTTGAAATATTTGAAATCAGTTATTTGCTTTGAGTGAAATCAGCTTTCTTAAAAATAGTGAAATATGATCTTTCAATTGGGTGAGAGCAATTTTTTAAAATGAGTGAAATATGTTTTTCATACACATGACACATTTTTAGGTGTGAAATACGTGGAACTTGTTATTTTAGAATTTGTAAATGAGTGAAATCATTTTTTGCACTGACTGAAATCCATTTCGAACTGAAATATGAAAATGAGTGAAATATGTTTTCTCAACTTAGTGAAATTATGTGTCTGAAATGAGTGACATCAGTTTTTTTTCATATGAGTGAAATTATTTTTTTAACATAATGAAATGAGTTTTTTGAAATGAGTGGAATCAATTTTACTAAATTAGTGTAGCCAATTCTTTGAACGAATGAAATATGTGTTTTCAAATATGTGAAATTGCTGTTTAAATTTAGTTAAATGTTTTTTTACACGACCGTAATACGTTTTCTGAAATGAGTAAATCTGTTTCTGTAAATGAGTGAAATATGTGTTTCGGAATAACTGAGATCAGTGTTTCAAAATGAGTGAATTTAGTTTTTTGAAATGAGTGAAATCACCTTTTCGAAATGAGCAAAACCAATTCTTTGAAATGACTTAAATATGTGGTTTGATACGAGTGAAATCGGTGTTTTAAAATAAATATAATTAGTTTTCTAAAATGAGTTAAATCTGTATTTTGAATGACTCAAATTTGTTTTCTTAATTGTGAAATTGATTTTTAGATAAAGTGAAATGAGTTACATCCATTGTTTTGAAATGCTAAAGCGAATGAAACGGTAAAATTCAATCTACGCTAAAATATATTGAATATTGGTCTTGTTTTAAAGATCTTGTCTTCAGGAATTCAAATATATAAAAATATTTGAAAATAAAACATTTATTAAAAAGATATCAAGCATTTAATAACTAACAAGAAAGTAAAATGTTGGTACTATAGGTTGAGTGGACTGGGAGTACACATGCATGACCAAATGGAAAAGTTCGTGGGGCATGTTGACGTATTGGTTGGGTGGTGTCAGACTAGTATAAAGATGTATTTCACCCCACAAAAGATTCCTTAGTTTATTAGTCAAAGAAGAGTGTGTTGGAAATATGCCCTAGAGGCAATAATAAAAGGATTAATATTATATTTCTTTATTCATGATAATTGTCTTTTATTCATGCTATAATTTTATTATCCGGAAATCGTAATACACGTGTGAATACATAGACCACAACATGTCCCTAGTGAGCCTCTACTTGACTAGCTCGTTGATCAACGGATAGTCATGGTTTCCTGACTATGGACACTGGATGTCATTGATAACGGGATCACATCATTAGGAGAATGATGTGATGGACAAGACCCAATCCTAAGCATAGCACAAGATCGTGTAGTTCGTTTTGCTAGAGCTTTTCCAATGTCAAGTATCTTTTCCTTAGACCATGAGATCGTGTAACTCCGGATACCGTAGGAGTGCTTTGGGTGAACCAAAGCGTCTGGCGTGGCTGGGTGACTATAAAGGTATACTACGGGTATCTCCGAAAGTGTCATTGGGTTGACACGGATCGAGATTAGGATTTGTCACTCCGTTATGACGGAGAGGTATCCTTGGGCCCACTCGGTAATGCATCATCATAATGAGCTCAAAGTGACCAAGTGTCGGTCACGGGATCATGCATTACGGTATGAGAAAAGTGACTTGCGTGCTTGAGATTGAGCGAGGAATTGGGATACCGACGATCGAATCTCGGGCAAGTAACATACCGATTGACAAAGGGAATTGTATCTGGGGTTGCTTGAATCCTCGACATCGTGGTTCATCGATGAGATCATCGAGGAGCATGTAGGAGCCAACATGGGTATCCAGATCCGCTGTCGTTTATTGACCGGAGAGCCGTCTCGGCCATGTCTCGTGTCTCCGAACCCGTAGGGTCTACACATAAGGTTCGGTGGCGCTAGGGTTGTAGAGATATGAGTATGCAGCAAACCGAAAGTTGTTCGAGTCCGGATGAGATCCCGGACGTCACGAGGAGTTCTGAATGGTCGGAGTTAAAGAATTATATATGGGAAGTCGAGTTTGACCATCGGGAAAGTTTGGGGTCACGGTATTGTCTGGGACCACCGGAAGGGTCCCGGGGGTCCACCAGGTGGGGCCACCTATCCAGGAGGGCCCCATGGGCTGAAGTGGGAGGGGAACCAGCCCTTGGTGGGCTGGTGCGCCCCCCTGGGCCCCCCTTTGCGCCTAGGGTTGGGAACCCTAGGGGAGGGGGTGCCTCCACTTGCCTTGGGGGGCAAGTTTCCCCCCTTGGCCCCCCCCCCTAGGAGATCCCATCTCCTAGGGCAGCACCACAGGGTCCCTATATAAAGGGGGGTGGGAGGGCAGCCGCACCCTGACACCTGGCGCCTCCCTTCCCCCCTTGGTACACCTCTCCCTCCAGTAGTCGCTTGGCGAAGCCTGCTGGGATCCTGCTGCATCCACCACCACGCTATCGTCTTCTTTGGATCTTCATCAACCTCTCCTTCCCCTGCTGGATCAAGAAGGAGGAGACGTCATCATGCTGATCTGACGTGTGTTGAAGCGGAGGTGCCGTCCGTTTGGCGCTAGGATCTCCGGTGATTTGGATCACGACAGTCGACTCCCTCAACCCCGTTCTCTTGAGCGCTTCGCGTCACGATCCACAAGGGTATGTAGATGCACTCTTCTCTCTCGTTGCTAGATGAACTCATAGATTGATCTTGGTGAACGTAGGAAAAATTTTATTTTATGCAACGTTCCCCAACAGTGGCATCATGAGCTAGGTCTATGCGTAGTTCTCTATTGCACGAGTAGAACACAAATCTGTTGTGGGCGTAGATGTTGTCAACTTTCTTGCCACTACTAGTCTTATTTTGCTTCAGCGGTATTGTGGGATGAAGCGGCCCGGACCGACCTTACACGTACGATTACGTGAGACAGGTTCCACCGACTGACATGCACTAGTTGCATAAGGTGGCCAGCGGGTGTCTGTCTCTCCCACTTTAGTTGGAGCGGATTCGATGAAAAGGGTCCTTATGAAGGGTAAATAGAAGTTGACAAATCACGTTGTGGTTTTTCGTAGGTAAGAAAACGTTCTTGCTAGAACCCTATTGCAGCCACGTAAAAGATGCAACAATAATTAGAGGAGGTCTAACTTGTTTTTGCAGCAATTGCTTTGTGATGTGATATGGCCAAAAGTTGTGATGAATGATGAATGATATATTGTGATGTATGAGATCATGTTCTTGTAATAGGAATCACGACTTGCATGTCGATGAGTATGACAACCGGCAGGAGCCATAGGAGTTGTCTTAATTATTGTATGACCTGCATGTCAATGAATTAACGCCATGTAATTACTTTACTTTATTGCTAAACCGTTAGCCATAGTAGTAGAAGTAATAGTTGGCGAGCAACTTCGATGGAGACACGATGATGGAATCATGATGATGGAGATCATGGTGTCATGCCGGTGACAAAGATGATCATGGAGCCCCGAAGATGGAGATCAAAGGAGCTATATGATATTGGCCATATCATGTCACTACTATTTAATTGCATGTGATGTTTATTATGTTTATGCATCTTGTATACTTAGAATGACGGTAGTAAATAAGATGATCCCTCATAATAATTTCAAGAAGGTGTTCCCCCTAACTGTGCGCCGTTGCTAAAGTTCGTCGTTTCGAAGCACCACGTGATGATCGGGTGTGATAGATTCCTACGTTCACATACAACGGGTGTAAAACAGTTTTACACATGCAAAAACACTTAGGTTAGCAGCGAGCCTAGCATGTCTGAGACATGGCCTCGGAACACGAGACCGAAAGGTCGAACATGAGTCGTATGGAAGATACGATCAACATGGAGATGTTCACCGATGATGACTAGTTCGTCTCACGTGATGATCGGACACGGCCTAGTCGACTCGGATCATGTAACACTTAGATGACTAGAGGGATGTCAAATCTGAGTGGGAGTTTGTTAAATAATTTGATTAGATGAAATTAATTATCATGAACTTAGTCTAAAATCTTTGCAAAAATGTCTTGTAGATCAAATGGCCAACGCTCATGTCAACATGAACTTCAACGCGTTCCTAGAAAACCAAGCTGAAAGATGATGGCAGCAACTATACGGACTGTGTCAGGAACACGAGATCATCCTCATAGCTGCCAAGAAAGCATATGTCCTAGAAGGACCGCTAGGTGAAGCACCCATCGAGAGAACCAAGGCGTTATGAGCGCTTGGCGGTCATGTCTTGATGATTACTCCCTTGTTCGGTGCGGCATGCTTTACAGCTTAGAACCGGGGCTCCAAAAGCGTTTTGAGCAACACGGAGCATATGAGATGTTCGAGGAGCTGAAAATGGTTTTCCAAGCTCACGCCAGGTCGAGAGATATGAAGTCTCCGACAAGTTCTATAGTTGTAAGATGGAGGAAAATAGTTACATCGGTGAGCACATACTCAAAATGTACAGGTTGCACAACCGCTTTGTCCAGCTGGATATTAACCTCCCGGACGAGGCGGTCATTGACAGAATCCTTGATCGCTCCCACCGAGCTACAAGAGCTTTGTGATGAACTACAATATGCGAGGGGTGGTGAAAACTATTCTGAAGTATTTTCAATTTGAAGTCGGTAGAGTAGAAATCAAAAGGAGCATCAAGTGTTGATGGTCAATAAAACCACCAAGTTCAAGAAAGCCAAGGGTAAGAAGAACTTCAAGAAGGACGGCAAGGATGTTGCGCGCCCGATAAGCCGATTCTTGGGAAGAAGTCAAAGAATGGACCCAAGCACGAGGTGAGTGCTTTTATTGCAAAGGAAGGGTCCTTTGGAGCGGAACTGCCCCAAATACTTAGCGGACAAGAAGGCCGGCAACACTAAAGGTATATGTGATATACATGTAATTGATGTGTACCTTACCGGTATTCGTAGTAACTCATGGGTATTTGATACGGTGTCGTTGCTCATATTTGTAACTCACGGCGGGAGCTGTGGAATAAGCGGAGGCTGGCGAAGGACGAGGTGACGATCTGGCGTCGGGAATGGTTCCAAGGTCGATGTGATCGCCGTCGACACGCTACCTCTACATTTACCCACAGGATTAGTTTTAAACCTCAATAATTGTTATTTAGTGCCAAGTTTGAGCATGAACATTGTATCTGGATCTCGTTTAATCTGAGATGGCTACTCATTAAATCCGAGAATAATGGTTGTTCTATTTATATGAGAGATGTGTTTTATGGTCATGCCCGATGGTCAATGGTTTATTCTTAATGAATCTCGAGCGTAATGTTACACATATTCATAGTGTGAATACCAAAAGATGTAAAGTTGATAACGATAGTCCCACATACTTACATGCTTGCCTCCTTGGTCACATTGGTGTCAAGCGCATGAAGAAGCTCCATGCCGATGGACTTTTAGAGTCTCGATTATGAATCATTTGACACATGCGAACCATGCCTCATGGGCAAAATGACCAAGACTCCGTTCTCCGGAACAATGGGCGAGCAACCAACTTATTGGAAATCATACATCTTGATGTGTGTGGTCCAATGGCGTTGAGGCTCATGGAGGATATCGTTAAGTTCTCACTCTCCTGATGACTTAAGTAGATATGGGTATGTCTACTTGATGAAACACAAGTCGAGACCTTTCAAAAGTTCAAGGAATTTCAGAATGAGGTAGAGAATCAACGTGACCGAAAGATAAAGTTCTTCTGATCAGATCGTGGAGGAGAATATTTAAGTCACGAATTTGGTACGCACTTAAGGAAATGTGGAATCGTTCCACAACTCACGCCGCTGGAACACCTCAGCGTAGCGTGTAATACGAACGTCGTGTCGCACTCTATTGGATATGGTGCGATCTATGATGTCTCTTACCGATTTACCGCTATCTGTCACGACCGGTTTTCCGGGTATTAATTTCCAGAAAATGGCCCTTGTGCTCACCAGCCCCAGGATTACTGTTAGCTGATGAGGCACCAACATGATACAGAAATTCCAAGCAAAAAAAACAAAATATGTCGTACAAGACCATTCTGGTCTGTGAGTACAACAAATGGTTTCTAGTGGTTGATGGCGGAAGCGGTTTGTGGATCATCAGCGTCTATGGGACTCCATTTCCCACAGGAACAGCTGACCAGGTTAACTCCTATCTTCGCGAGGCTGCTATCACCATTGCGTAGGTTCCGGGGTTGTCATCGCAACGCTCCTCTCCACGCAAGAAATTTGGCCAAGACAATAGCCAGGGACAAGCCAGTGAGTACTTTGAATGTACTCGCAAACATTATGAACACAGGTATAATATAATAACCGATAATCATGCTTTGAAAATATTCTATGATCACAATGTCAGTCATAAAAATAAGACCCTTGATGCAGGCAGGCAGGTTATTAATATGTAACAACGAATATGTAATGACAGAGTAGGAATAAAATGCACCATTCGGATGTCTGAAGCCACGTCTCGAATTGATGGTAAATAACAAAATGCCTCAGTCAGGCGTCTGGGCGACACCACATAAAGGGCTTATAAAGTAAATAAATAACAAGCATGCCATAGTCGGGCGTCTCAGCGACACCACTTAAAAGGCTTATAAAGTAAATGAATAACAAGCATGCCACAGTCGGGCGTCTCAGCGACACCACATAAAGGGCTTATAAAGTAAATGAATAACAAGCATGCCACGATCAGGCGTCTCGTGACACCACATAAAGGGCTTATAAAGTAAATGAATAACAAGCATGCCACAGTCGGGCGTCTCAGCGACACCACATAAAGGGCTTATAAAGTAAATAAATAACAAGCATGCCACAGTCGGGCGTCTCAGCGACACCACATAAAGGGCTTATAAAGTAAATGAATACCAAGCATGCCACAGTCGGGCGTTTCAGCGACACCACATAAAGGGCTTATGAATAATCACAGTAAATATCTAGGAGGTAGAACCATCCCAGGGATACTCGATAATTCAAATAATATGACGGGTTAGTCCATAACAAAATAATAATCATGGTCCTCACAAGTCACAAGTCGGATCCCAAGTTTGGTTTAACAGATTCTCCTCCGAAGGCCGACACTAAGACCGACATTTGACCTATCCCAGACTGAAGTCCTTAACCATGGACATGGCTATTTGAATGGGTTTAAACTCTGCAGAGGGTGTACTCTTTACCCACGAGTAACGGATTCCTTTAGTCTATCGAGACTAATTCCGTCTCTGACCTTTTAGTTGAAAACACACCTAACTTGCACACACCACAACTTACGGTGTGGAATCACCCTACGCATGTCAAGCAAAACTCTAAGTGGGAGGCTACAACCTCGCGTAGCATGGGATCAAATTTATATCGCGCTCTAAGGGGTGGCCTCCCTCTCGGTCTCAACCAAGAACACCCATGCCCCGGACCGGTGGCACTGCCTACCAGCTACAACCGGTATCTTCCACCATGGCCTCTACATGCGGTGTGTGCTAGAAAGGGGTTGACGACTTCTTGAACCGTACCCTACTTGTTGTAGAGACAAGTGGTAGTCTGAAACAAGTATGGGGATTCTTGGAACAAGACTCGATCTATGGTCGACTCAGGAGGTTTAAGTATTCCCTGCATGATTAGCATAACGAATATATTTCATCCAACAGACAGAATCACCACTCATCATACCCCTCATGCCATGCGGGACACTCTCGTCTCGACGAGGAACTAGGGACAAGCTCGGGTCTACCCAAGACAGAGACTTTCCCGTTTTCCTTCCGTTAGGCACGAAAGGCATACGAGGATGATCGTTATCACAAGCATGTCCATTTCCAACAACAAGGAAATTTCCAATAAGCATTCATGCAAATAATCATATCACCACATAAAATAACGAGTTCTAAGTACTGAGGTGGTGTCATAATCGTGTCAAACAACGCATGCAAAATATTATGCCAGGGTTCAGAATGCTTGCCTTCAAGTTGTGGAGGGGTGAGGTGCTCTCCAAAACTTTTGAAAGTTTGCTTCTCTCTCTCCAAAGTCCTATTTTAAATAAATTTGAATTAACACACAATTTCAAAACAGCACAAAAAAGTTGTTTGAAAATTTTTCAAATAAATCTTAAAATAAACTAGATTAAATTTGAGAGAGGTAGGAAAAGGAATCAATTCATTTGGAGTTATATTTAAAAGTTATAGCCGATCAAAGTTTAGTCAATATTACGGTTTTAAATAAAAGCAGAAAAAGAAAAGGAAGCGAAACACGTCGAAGGCGTACTCTGAAATACGTTTCCACTTACGCCTCCATGGACGGCGCTGGTCGCGACAGTGGGTCAGGGGCCCTTGGTCGAGTTTGGTGGTCTTTCCTCCTCCTCTTCCTTGCCCGGCGGGGCGGGACTCGGCGATGCTCGCCGTGACAGCGGCACCGTTCGAAACCGAGGCCATCCAGCGGGCTCGGGGTCGAGGTGGTCACTCGGTGGTCGCTTTGGTCTCAGGGTGGGCCGGAGCTGTCGACGGCGAGCTCCGCAGCGGACGGTGGTCGTCCGGGCGAGTGGGCTTTGACTCGGCGGTTCTGACCAAAATCGGGCATGGGGATGGACTCGTGGGTGCTGCGGGATGTTGTTGGTGCGATGAGTGGAGAGGAAGCTCTGGTGGCGCGGAATGGCGGAGACGATGGCGGCGGCTGCGGTTGGCGGAGATGGGGAAGAAGACCTCCCGGTCGATTGGCTGCCACGGGGAACTAGGGAGTGTTTTGAGGCTGCACAGGGAAGGGCGTGCTCGGGGCCTCTTCTTATAGTCAACGAGGTCGGTTTGGCGGCCGTGGATAGGTTCGTCGGTGACCGCCGTTCAGTAGCTTGCGAGGGCATCGTGGCGGGGCTGGGGATGGCGGCAGGAGCTAGCAGACGGCGAAACCTTGCTCAAGAAGCGGTGGCGGCGGGAGTGCTCGGCGGCGCCGACTAGTGCGAGGCTGTCGGGCGGCCGTGGCGGCTAGCTCGGCTTGCGGAGATGTGGCGAGGGCTGCTTGGCGTGTTTTGGTGAGAGGGAGAGTGTGTGGCGCGGCTCTGCAGTGTGGGCAAAACCAGGGGCGCGACGCGGCGGCTCGGGCGCGGCACGTGCAAAACGCGTGCTCTGCTCGCGCCCAGAGCACGCACGGGACGTGCTCGACAAAAAGCCAGGGTATGCTAGAGGTCTCGGATGAGGTTGGGGTTTAACAGACCTAGGTTAAAGTCATCTAGAGGCTTAGTGGACAGGTTAGTTTTCCCAGAGGTGCAAGGTCTCAGTGCAAAACAAAGATCATGCCAAAATTGATCATGCCCATAAGGTGTTTTACAGAATGCCACATGCACCTAGGCATTTCTTGGAGTGGTCAAATCTTCCAGAGTGGGGTCTCTTTAGATGAATGAGAGGGTGGTAATGTCATTTGGGCAAAAGAAGAAACTTGCTAGTGCAAGTTTTGCAAATCTTCAGTTCTGGACAGAAGGTAAATGGCATCAATGCATGGACCAAAAATCTCCCAATGGGTTCACGCTCTTGGACTTAAGGGTTTTGCAGGGAGGACTACAAGTAGGAAAAGGAATCACAGCAACAGGAGCAAGTTAAAATAAAGTTGTAGTACAAATCATCAAGTTGGACCAGAATGGAAATGAGGTTGATCCACCCAAATTTTTCAAAGAACATAGCTGGGTTTTTTCTCATAAAGTTGAATAGTATGCTCCTACTGACATCCCAAAATTTTGGTAGAAGTTTTAAAGAAATATTTAAATAGGTTGTAGTGTAAAACTGCCCACTGGACCAGATTTGAAAATTAGGTGTAGAACTCAAAATATTCAATGAATGAAATATATTTTTGCATAAAAGTGGTTTAGAAACATCACATGACATCTCCAAATTTTGGTGGAATTTTTGAATGAATTTATAAAAGGGTTGCAGTGCAAATGGGACCCTAAACTTATGAAAAACCCTTTTGGAGAAATAAAGCTCAGGGAAAGATAATTATATAAATAATCCTACTGATAAAAGAATTGTTTTATTAGAGAGGGTAAAAGAGTCCATTAAAAATTGGGAAGTTTTTCACTTGAGGTAAAAACTCCATAAAAATAAAGGGAAGAAAGGTTCTGAAATCAAAAGAAAATCCAGAAAACCAAAGTTTGAGTTTCCTGGAAAAAATTTAATTAATAAAACAAGGTTAAAATTTTTGGGGTGTCACACTATCATTTTGGGGATACGCTCTAGAGACAGCTACATTCACTTTAAATATGGCTCCGTCTAAATCCGTTGAGACGACACCGTATGAATTATGGTTTGGGAAGAAACCTAAGCTGTCGTTTCTAAAAGTTTGGGGATGCGATGCTTATGTCAAGAAACTTCAACCTGAAAAGCTCGAACCCAAGTCGGAAAAATGCGTCTTCATAGGATACCCTAAGGAAACCATTGGGTATACCTTCTACCTTAGATCCGAAGGCAAGATCTTTGTTGCCAAGAATGGATCCTTTACGGAAAAGAGTTTCTCTCGAAAGGAGTAAGTGGGAGGAAAGTAGAACTCGATGAAGTACTACCTCTTGAACCGGAAAGTAGTGCAGCTCGGGAAAATGTTCTGTGGTGTCTACACCAAGCGGAGAGGAAATTAATGATGATGATCAAGGTACTTGGATCAAGTTACTCTGAACTTCGAGGTCCACAAGGACACGCTCCACACACAGTGGTATGGCAACCCTATCACGGAAATCATGTTGTTAGACAACGGTGAACCCTCAAACTATGAAGAAGCGATGGCGGGCCCAGATTCCAACAAATGGCTTGAAGCCATGCAATCCGAGATAGAATCCATGTATGAAAACAAAGTATGGACTTTGACAGACTTGCCGATGATCGTGGCGATAGAAAACAAATGGATCTTTAAGAAGAAGGCGGACGAGATGGTAATGTTACCATCTATAAAGCTCGACTTGTCGCTAAGGGTTATCGACAAGTTCAAGGGTTTACTACAATGAGACTTTCTCTCCGTAGTGAAGTGAAGTCCATCTGAATCATGTTAGCAATTGCCGCATACTATGATTATGAGATATGGCGGATGGGCGTCAAAGCGGCATTCCTTAACGACTATCTTAAGGAAGAAGCTGTATATGATGCAGCGGAAGGTTTTGTCGATCCTAAGAATGCTAACAAGGTATGCAAGCTCCAGCGATCCATTTATGGGCTGGTGCAAGCATCTCGGAGTTGGAACATTCGCTTTGATGAGATGATCAAAGCATTTGGGTTTATCTTGAGACTTATGGAGAAGCTGCGTTTACAAGAAAGTGAGTGGGAGCTCTGAGCATTTCTCATATTATATGTAGATGACATACTTTTGATGGGAAATGATATAGAACTTTTGGACAGCATTAAGGCCTACTTGAATAAGTGTTTTTCAATGAAGGACCTTGGAGAAGCTGCTTACATATTAGGCATCAAGATCTATAGGGATAGATCGAGACGCCTCATAGGTCTTTCACAAAGCACATACCTTGATAATATATTAAAGAAGTTCAATATGGATCAGTCCAAGAAGGGGTTCTTGCCTATATTGCAAGGTGTGAGATTGAGCTCGGCTCAATGCCCAACCACGGCAGAAGATAAAGAAGAGATGAGTGTCATCCCTATGCCTCGACCATAGGATCTATTATGTATGCCATCTTTGTGTGCGGACTGATGTAAACCTTGCCGTAAGTTTGGTAGGAAGGTACCAAGTAATCCGGCAAGGAACACTGGACAGCGGTCAAGAATATCCTTAAGTACCGAAAAGGACAAAGGACATGTTTCGTTTATGGAGGTGACGAAGAGCTCAAATCGTAAAGGGTTACGTCGGCGCTAGCTTCGACACAGATCCGATGACTCTAAGTCACAAACCGGATACGTGTATATGTTGAATCGTGGAAGCGATGGTAGTGCGGTTGCAAGCGAGCGTCGTGGCGGGATCTACATGTGAAGCGGAATACATGGCAGCCTCGGAGGCGGCGCATGAAGCAATATGGATGAAGGAGTTCATCACCGACCTAGGAGTCATACCCAATGCATCGGGGCCGATCACTCTCTTACGTGACAACCTGGAGCTATTGCCCTTGCCAAGGAGCCGGGTTTCACAAGAAGACCGAGCACATCAAGCGTCGTTTCAACTCCATCCGTGAAAATGTTCAAGATGGAGACATAGATATTTGCAAAGTGCATACGGATCTGAATGTCGCAGATCCGTTGACTAAACCTCTTCCGCGAGCAAAACATGATCAACACCAGAACTCTATGGGTGTTCGATTCATCACAATGTAACTAGATTATTGACTCTAGTGCAAGTGGGAGACTGTTGGAAATATGCCCTAGAGCCAATAATAAAAGGATTAATATTATATTTCTTTGTTCATGATAATTGTCTTTTATTCATGCTATAATTGTATTATCCGGAAATCGTAATACACGTGTGAATACATAGACCACAACATGTCCCTAGTGAGCCTCTAGTTGACTAGCTCGTTGATCAACGGATAGTCATGGTTTCGACTATGGATCTTGGATGTCATTGATAACGGGATCACATCATTAGGAGAATGATGTGATGGACAAGACCCAATCCTAAGCATAGCACAAGATCGTGTAGTTCGTTTTGCTAGAGCTTTTCCAATGTCAAGTATCTTTCCTTAGACCATGAGATCGTGTAACTCCGGATACCGTAGGAGTGCTTTGGGTGTACCAAGCGTCCTGGCGTAAGCTGGGTGACTATAAAGGTATACTACGGGTATCTCCGAAAGTGTCATTGGGTTGACACGGATCGGGATTGGGATTTGTCACTCCGTGTATGACGGAGAGGTATCCTTGGGCCCACTCGGTAATGCATCATCATAATGAGCTCAAAGTGACCAAGTGTCCGGTCACGGGATCATGCATTCTGATGCGAGTAAAGCGACTTGCGATGCGAGATTGAGCGAGGTATTGGGATACCGACGATCGAATCTCGGGCAAGTAACTATACCGATTGACAAAGGGAATTGTATACGGGGTTGCTTGAATCCTCGACATCGTGGTTCATCCGATGAGATCATCGAGGAGCATGTAGGAGCCAACATGGGTATCCAGATCCCGATGTTGGTTATTGACCGGAGAGCCGTCTCGGTCATGTCACGTGTCTCCGAACCCGTAGGGTCTACACATAAGGTTCGGTGGCGTTAGGGTTGTAGAGATATGAGTATGCAGCAAACCGAAAGTTGTTTGGAGTCCGGATGAGATCCGGACGTCACGAGGAGTTCGGAATGGTCCGGAGGTAAAGAATTATATATGGGAAGTCGAGTTTGACCGTCGGGAAAGTTCGGGGTCAGGTATTGTCTGGAACCACGGAAGGGTCCGGGGTCCACCGGTGGGGCCACCTATCCGGAGGGCCCATGGGCTAAAGTGGCGGGAACCAGCCTGGTGGGTGGTCGCCCCTCCTCCCCCTCTATGTCTAGGGTTGGGAACCCTAGGGGGGCGCCTCACTGCCTTGGGGGGGCAAGTTCCCTGGCCGCCGCCCCGGAGATCCCATCTCCTGGGACCGGCGCCCCACAGGTCCCTATATAAAGAGGGGGTGGGAGGCAGCCGCACCACGACACTGGCTCCTCCCTTCCCTTGCTACACCTCTTCCTCCGTAGTCGCTTGGCGAAGCCTTCTTGGGATCCATCTTGCATCCACCATGCCACGTCGTCTTCTTTGGATCTTCATCAACCTCTCCTTCCCCTTCTTTGGATCAAGAAGGAGGAGGCGCCACGTTGACCGTCGTGTGTTGAGCAGCGGAGGTGCCTTGGATTCGGCGCTAGGATCTCCGGTGATTTGGATCACGGCAGTCACGACTCCCTCAACCCGTTCTCTTGAAGCGCTTCTTGCGATCTACAAGGGTATGTAGATGCACTCTTCTCTCTTGTTGCTAGATGAACTCATAGATTGATCTTGGTGAACGTAGGAAAAATTTTATTTTATGCAACGTTCCCCAACAGAGTGTGCATTTTGATGTTGACATGGACGGCGGATGCTTCACCGGTACATCCCGATTCAGGTAAATTTACTTATATGCCGTTTTTAACTAAGCTGGACAGATAGCCTCCCTTCGGATCGACAATTTAAACAGAATCCCACCTCCGGGAGACAAAGATTAAGTTTTCCCAAATGATAACGTCTACATGTGTGGCACGAAAAAACTTTACCCATACGTTTTTTATGGCAACTTTAGTTACAAGAGGGTAGCAACTTTAGCTGTGAAGCATGGCAATTTTCTGTCTGGATGACAAGTTATAGTTTTTTTGAGATTTTCTTTTTTGGATGATAACTTTACTATAAATAACGTGTGGGCGGTATTACTACATACCACATGTGTGGCAGTTATCGGCGTCCTAAGTTCTAGAGCATCTCCGATAAAATAGATGACGTAAAATACATCATCAAATAAAGAAAATATTTTATTTCAACCAGCGGATCGGCGTGTCGATCGTTTCGGCAACCGTTCGATCAACACTTGATCGTATGGGGCACAATACCCTCCACACTACACTCGTGTTTTGCAACATTGCGGGGGCAACTAGTATAGGATCTGGGCTGTAGGTGCGATCGTACGATCTGTCAATGTGGTCCTTTGGATGTGTAGCGAGTGGCTCAGATAGGCTCATGTGGGATTTGCAGAACTTTCGTGGTACATTTTGCATTTACATCCTTGGACAAGACCCACTTTAGCGAAAACCTCCTCTGGATAGATGTCGCAGCCCCACCCCTCCATATGTCCCGTCCTCTAGCCCTAGGACCAGGAAATTCTCTCCCCGCCGCCGACGGCGGCCAGGAGGATGCGGCAACGCACCACTACCAACTTGTTCCTCAAGTATCACTAGCGTCACGCTCCTAAAAGCAATTGCAATGGACGGCGAAAATCAATGGCCACTCCAACTCCCATCACCGGCCGTTGATGCTTCCTCCCAGTCCATCAGAAGGACCAAATCGCCGGCAGTCCCATGCGGCAAGATCCTCCAGCAACGTTTGTCTTCGCGCACAGGCGCATGGTCGCGCAACAGGTTCTGTAGGTACTTGTAATTTGAGTATGATTTTTCTAATTTGTTCAATGAAAAATGTATGACGAAATTCATGAGTCCGTTCTTGAATTATTTTCAGTTGGCGGCCCTGACTGTACCAGCAGGAACGAACTGTAATGCCTTCTATTTTTCTAACCCAGTGGCGGTATAGCTTGATAACTTCTGGAGTATGCCTGGAGCTATATGGATATATACTGCACTTGATGTTGTTGATCAGAGTTAGTCTGACCTGCTGAACCGATGTGATTAAAAAGCAGCCTATTAAGAAGAGCCTTTGTTCAGCTGACGGCACAACAATCTCCGGCGCTGCGGTTGCATCTACAGGCTGTTGATATTTTGCTGAATAATTTGTTCAGTTGTATTCCTATGGCTGTACCTATTTTTGGCAAACTGTTGTATGG
Organism: Aegilops longissima; assembly: GCA_021605205.1. Classification (NCBI taxonomy): domain Eukaryota; kingdom Viridiplantae; phylum Streptophyta; class Magnoliopsida; order Poales; family Poaceae; genus Aegilops; species Aegilops longissima. The sequence continues at coordinate 314,461,506 of CM038676.1, forward strand.
ATGTACTTTGGTAAGAATGGAATGAACAAATCTTTAATCATGTCAGTGAAGAGGGGTGCCTATGGACTCATCCAAGGCTACATCAAATTGTTGATTCATGGAGCTGAGCAGCAGGATGTTATCACTGAATCTTCAGGCGACCGTTGGCCTCTTCCTTCCTGTTAATTAGTTTTCTAGTAATTTGTTGTTGATCGCTTGATCGTTTCTCTCTCCACAAATTTATGTTGTACCTATACACTGGTGTTCTTCAGCAATGAAAATGCGACATTGACTGTTTCATCAAAAGAAGTACCAGTTGTTTGTACGGCCGAGTTGTATGAGATCATGCCCCAAACTACATGTGAACATTGAATGGTTCATGCTGTACCAGCCATGTAAGTGATGTCCATTAAACAGTACTATCAAGTAATAATGAATCTAAAGTGGAAACTATTTCTTCCAGCCAACTGTTAGCACTAAAAGTTGTACCAGCCAGTGAAAACATTAACTCGACAGGAAATAGGATAATTACAATGAGAGCATACCCACTAGGGATACAATGGCAAACATACTTAGTACAATGATCCAATATCTCAACTCGTTACATAGTACAGTACATGTTACCTAACAGTAAGAGTGTTGCCAAAGGAACAACCATTCATAGTAGCTTTGATACAACGATTTTACGCAAGGATTTTCGTTTCTTCTTCGGACAAATACGACTGTCATGTAACACAACTTCCTTGCATGTGTTGCAAGTTCGTGGCGCTCGTACATTAACCCCTAACTTGATCTTCTTTGCCCCTGACTTCTTTTCATTGTCTCTATGGCCCTTAATTCTGGAGCATGTACCCCTCGCGTTGACATTAGTTGGCGTTAGGATATCAACTTGGGCGGGGATGGTGCTACCAACGAATGATTCTTGCTCTTCTTGTGTAGTCTGAGGTACATCGGGGGCAGATTGCAAGATAGCTGATTCGAGATTGCACAAACCGTATTGAGTAAGTCAAGTCCTCCGCTTGACTTTTCACCACACCTGATGATATGTTCTAATTTGTCCCGAGCCACAGAGATCTTTCTTCTTGTATCCATGTCAACACAGTCAATGGGATTATCTTCAAGTGGATTTCCTTCATCATCGTAGACAACATCCCTACAGAAAAAAATAACAATGTAAGAAGGCTTAAATCTTCCAAAAAAATTCTATAACTATGGAAGAAGAAATTACCTTTTGCACATTTTCTCCCATCTTTTGAGTACATAAAAGGTTGGAAGCTCATTTATCTTTGCACCCCTCAAGACACGTATGATATGCCGGCACACAATGCCCTTTGACTCGAAGAGCTTGCAAGAACATTTAGCAATCATGGTTGTTGTTTTCAAACGTACCTCTCTTACATTGTTTTTCCGATGACTTTGATCGCTAATCAACATCTTCTTGAGATCCCCCACAGTTGTGGTGTCCTGGACATCACAATGCTCTCTAGCAGCAAGCACTTCTGACTGAAAAAAGGCAAAGACCTCATGAGTGAATATCATGCTGCCTTGTCTTTCCACTTCCCAACATGTCAACAAGCTAGGTGTCGTATGAATGCTTGTGTGGTCAGCAATCAGAGCTCCTCTTGCCTCTGACTTTTCAAGGCTGTGTCGAACCTAAGCCAAAACTCAATAAAAGCGAGCTTGCGCCGGATGAAATTCTTGAAAAATGAGTTTTCACTCTCTGACCTGGAGGTGGTTCTGAGAATACCAGCAAGGGGGGTGTCCATGAAATATGCCGGCACCCATGACCCACGGATCGTGTAACATTTTGTAAACCATGTATTGTCTTGTAAGCCAAAATCTGATATTAAAGACTTCCAACTTTCTTCAAATTCTGCAGGTGTCTCAGAATTCCATACACAAGAATCCATTCTCTTATAGAATAATTCATCACTTCTCAGTTCAGGAGCAACCTTCTCAGGAACCTTCCGCATAATGTGCCACATACACAACCGGTGCACGGTATTAGGTAGAAGTGCCTCGATAGCTTTCCTCATGCTACCACACTCATTTGTTATGATAACGCTAGGAGCAACCCCACCCATGCATTTGAGAAAAACGTCAAACAACCAGACGTGGTCCTTTGGCTGTCTCATTGAGTAAGAAACCAGCACCTAGAAACACACTCTGCATATGATGGTTGATACCAGTGAAAGGCACGAAAATATAGTCGTGGTTCGTGCTGTATGTGGAATCAAAGGACAACACATCATGGAAATGACTGTAATTTTTCCTGCTGGTTGGATCTGCCCAAAACAAACGCAATAATGTACCATTTTCATCGACTTCGTACTCAAAGAAAAATCCAGGGTTGAGTTCCTTCAGTCTACCAAATTGGTCCACTAGCATTTGAGCATCACAATTCTTGATTTTATTTTTGAACATAGAATAGTGATTCTGTAAGTCTTTCTTGGTACACCCAACATCTTGAAACCCCCTGCACGAACATGAAGTAGCCTATATGCTTGGGCTGGGCCGATGCTAGCTTTGTGGCAATCAAATAGTACTGACTTCACCTTGTCACTTACTTTCCTATTTGATCTTATCAAGTGTTGCTTGCTAGGAGACACTAGTTCGTGATTGTGGTGTTCAGTCATTGAAGCTATCTTGTATTTTCCGCAATCGTCCCGAATGACATAAATGTGGGCTTCACATCCACACCTAGTGACTTTGACCCTGTGTCTTTTATTTGAAGGATTTTTATCCAAGCAATTAACAGTACAAGTACCTTTTGAGGACCGGTATCCCTCCCTTGAGCATAAGAAACACTTCCACTGAATTACATTGTTCACCAACCTTTGCGCCCCAAGGCGGACACCAAATCCCACATGATGTGCATACTTCTTGTAAAATGCCTCCACAGCAGCAATATCATCAAATTTCATGCCTATGGTTGGTTTAAGTGCCTCATCACACACTGGTTTATACAATGAACCCTGCAAAATGAAAAGCAACTATTTTTATTAGAAAAATAACTTTGTTTTATTAAACGCAACTTTCACAGTTGGGAAAGATCGAGATTAGAGTATAGAAGTAAGTTTTGTGTATTTAACATGCCTAACGATTCTATAAATTTGGATTTCATGGTTGTCTGGTACTACATATCATTTTATTCAGTTTGAGAGAAGATATTTATGAAATATTATGTACTCATATATGAGGTAAACACCCAGAAATTCAGGTCACCGTTATAATAAAATTCTGCATTATACTTGCATCTAGAGAAAAGCATTGTCTCTTCTTGGGTGTAGAGAATTCATCAAAATAAAGCATGCTGGAATTAAACTCTGAAACAGAGTGAGCATCACTTAATTCTGTCACTGCGACGCTATTGACTGATTCTGCAAAATCAAAAGAACAAGCTGAGGCACAAGTATTGTATGGAAGTACCAGATAGATAATAGATTAGCACTTTCCAATGCCAACAATTCACCTGAGATGGCTGCTGGTACACTACATGGATTGGGCGGCCATGCCAAGACTGGTGAGGACAAGGTCGCGCTTGTTTCTTCCATTTATTAGAACAATGTTGTAGTCGGTTTTACTACTAGCAACAAAAAGAAAAATTTGTTGCCTTCACTTCTCTGCTATCCCTATCAAATAAAAAATGCAAAATGTGCCACATATCCAGTCAGGAACTGGATCCATATTAGAGAAGTACAGCTCATATCAGACTAGTCTGCTAAACTAAAAATGAGTGATTAACAAATCAAAGCAGGACTGTACTAACCGTGACTTCCTCGGAATATTGAACAGGGGATGTTGCGCCGCCACCGCCCTCGCAAGGACTCTTCAACACTAGTAGGGGACAGATCAGTACATGATGCTGGAAGGGGATTTCATGGTTAGGGTTAGCGGACAGAGAAGAGCCGGCTAGAAAAGGGCCGCCGCCGTTGACACAATGGGGTTTCGGCGTCCAGAATTAGAGATAGATCCTATCTAGCTGGACAAGTCCATCGCCGCCGACGGGAGGGGATTTCATGGACCAGGTGAGGATGGGGAAGATTTGGATGGGAACAGAGCAAGCCGGCGCCGACGGGATGGAGGATGACGAAGGGCTGGCTGAAGGGGGGTTTCGTCAAAGTTGATTATGTGCGGGGTGTAAAGGAGAAATGGACCACCGCCGTGGCTGAAAACGTACCTGCCTATGTCTGAGCCACTCATTGCACATCCAAAGGACCGTATTGACAGATCGTAGATCGCACCTGTAGTCCAGATCCTATACTAGTCCTCCCCGCAACATTGCTGTGTTGCAAAACAGCCGAGCACAACACAGTTTGTGTTACGGATCTACCATCGGTGTGCCATGCTTCCTACGGATAATCACATGACTTGTGTTGCAAAAAGACCTATATTGTAAAAAAAATTGCAACAAGACCTTCATTACAAAAAAACTGCAACTTGACCTATGTTGCAAAAGAACCTGCAACATGACCCTATGTTGCAATGATAGGGTCAATTTGTCAATCCTATGACTCGCAAGGTGGCGGATCTTGACTCATAGCAACGACCATCAAATAGTGCTTCGTGTAAAAGTTACATCATCAAAAATATTTTTTCAGAACACATGTTAGAATTGAGCGTCATCTTATTAAAAAAGAAGAATAGAGTTGAGGCATTGCAACTAGCGTGGTCGAGACGAAAGAAGCCCGGGCCACACACTCCACCGAAGACATCTATTACAAACTACTCGCCGATGCCCACTCTACTGCGGTTAGCCTGCCTCCATTGAGGCGCCAGTTGCCAAACTCGCCACTCAACCCAAATTTGCTCCTTATTCTTGACACCTTGTCGAACATTCTGGTTTTTTCTTTCCAAATCAAGTGCATGACGAGGATGATGAGGGCGTTCACTTATTTCCTTCGAGCATCCGACACCGCATCGCTCGTTGTCGTCCACCACCTGAGCTTGAGCCATAGGGTGAAGTTCTCCCATCCTTTCACTGCAAAGACGTCAAACCCGGACCGACGCATAAAACCGACCTTTGCACCGAGAAGTGATCCAAGGTCTCGCGCTCTAGTAAGCAAGTCAGGCACCCACAACTTCATCACCAAAAAGCGAGGGTTTTTTCTACAAAACCTCCGACTTCAGCATATGATGTAAAATAGGGCACTAGTGCTTCAATATAAAATCTAAAATAGGATAGTCGCATGAAGTGGCTCCATATTTTTGTTTCCTTGAAATGCATATGTATTTGACAAAAGTATAAAGTCTGACAAACTTTGTAAGATCATCTTGAAGGAAATATGCCCTAGAGTCAATAATAAAGTTATTATTTATTTCCTTATATCATGATAAATGTTTATTATTCATGTTAGGATTGTATTAACCGGAAACTTAGTACATGTGTGAATACATAGACAAAAACAGAGTGTCCCTAGTATGCCTCTACTTGACTAGCTCGTTTATCAAAGATGGTTATGTTTCCTAACCATAGACATGTGTTGTCACTTGATGAGCGGGATCACATCATTAGGAGAATGATGTGATGGACAAGACCCATTCGTTAGCTTAGCATTATGATTGTTGAGTTTTATTGCTACTGCTTTCTTCATGACTTATACATGTTTTTATAACTATGAGATTATGCGACTCCCGAATACCGGAGGAACACCTTGTGTGCTATCAAACGTCACAACGTAACTGGGTGATTATAAAGATGCTCTACAGGTGTCTCCAAAGGTGTTTGTTGGGTTGGCATAGATCGAGATTAGGATTTGTCACTCCGTGTTTCTGAGAGGTATCTCTGGGCCCTCTCGTTAATGCTCATCACTATAAGCCTTGCAAGCAATGGACTAATGAGTTAGTTGCGGGATGAAGTATTACAGAACGAGTAAAGAGACTTGCCGGTAATGAGATTGAACTAGGTATGTTGATACCGACGATCGAATCTCGGGCAAGTAACATACCGATGATAGAGGGAACAACGTATGTTGTTATGCAGTTTGACCGATAAAGATCATCGTAGAATATGTGGGAGCCAATATGAGCATCCAGATTCCATTATTGGTTATTGACCGGAGATGAGTCTCGGTCATGTATACATAGTTCTCGAACCCGTAGGGTCCGCACGCTTAACGTTCGATGACGATTGGTATTATGAGTTTATGTGTTTTGATGTACCGAAGGTTTTTTGGAGTCCCGGATGTGATCACGCGCATGACGGGGAGTCTCGAAATGGTCGATACATAAAGATCGATATATTGGAAGCCTATGTTCGGACATCGGAATGGTTCCGGGTGAGTTCGGGCATTTACCGGAGTACCGGAGGGTTACCGGAACCCCGGGAGTCATTGGGCCGTAATGGGCCTTAGTGGGAGAGAGGAGGAGGCGGCCAAGGTGGGGGCGCCCCCTCCCCCCCAAGCCCAATCCGAATTGGGAGGGGGTCGGCCCCCCTTTCCTTCTCTCCCTCTCCCTCTTCCTTCTTCTCCTACTCCAACTAGGGAAAAAGGGGAATCCTACTCCCATCGGGAGTAGGACTCCCCCCTTGGGCGCGCCATGAGAGGGCCAGCCCTCCCCTCCTCCACTCCTTTATATACTGGGGAGGGGGGCACCCCATAGACACACAAGTTGATTGTTTAGCCATGTGCGGTGCCCCCCTCCACAGGTTTCCACCTCAGTCATATCGTTGTAGTGCTTAGGCGAAGCCCTGCGTCGGTAACTTCATCGTCACCGTCATTATACCGTCGTGCTGACGAAACTCTCCCTCAACCTCAGCTGGAGTTCATGGGACGTCACCGAACCGAACGTGTGCAGATCGCGGAGGTGCTGTACTTTCGGTACTAGGATCGGTCGGATCGTGAAGACGTACGACTATATCAACCGCGTTGTCATAACGCTTCCACTTTCGGTATATGAGGGTACGTGGACAACACTCTCCCCTCTTGTTGCTATGCATCACCTAGATGGATCTTGCATGTGCGTAGGAATTTTTTTGAAATTACTGTGTTCCCCAACAGTGGTATCCGAGCCAGGTCTATGCGTAGATGTTATATGCACGAGTAGAACACAAAGAGTTGTGGGCGATAATAGTCATACTGCTTACCAGCATGTCATACTTTGATTCTGCGGTATTGTTGGATGAAGCGGCCCGAACCGACATTATGCGCACGCTTACACGAGACTAGTTCTACCAACGTTCTTTGCACACAAGTGGCTGGCGGGTGTCAGTTTCTCCAACTTTAGTTGAATCGAGTGTGACTACGCCCTGTCCTTGTTGAAGGTTAAAATAGCACACTTGACAAAAAATCATTATGGTTTTGATGCGTAGGTAAGAACGGTTCTTGCTCAGCCCGTAGCAGCCACATAAAACTTGCAACAACAAAGTAGAGGACGTCTAACTTGTTTTTGCAGGGCATGTTGTGATGTGATTGGTCAAGACATGATGCTAAATTTTATTGTATGAGATGATCATGTTTTGTAACAGAGTTATCGGCAACTGGCAGGAGCCATATGGTTGTCGCTTTATTATATGCAATGCAATCGCCCTGTAATTGTTTTTTACTTTATCACTAAGCGGTAGCGATAGTCGTAGAAGCAATAGTTGGCGAGATTACAACAATGCTACAATGGAGATCAACGTGTCGCGCCGGTGACGATGGTGATCATGACGGTGCTTTGGAGATGGAGATCAAAAGGTACAAGATGATGATGGCCATATCACATCACTTATATTGATTGCATGTGATGTTTATCCTTTATGCATCTTATTTTGCTTAGTTCGGCGGTAGCATTATAAGATGATCTCTCACTAAATTTCAAGGTATAAGTGTTCTCCCTGAGTATGCCTTTATTGCGAAAGTTAAATCGTCTCGAGACACCACGTGATGATCGAGTGTGATAAGCTCTACATTCACATACAACGGGTGCAAGCCAGTTTTGCACATGCAGAATACTCGGGTTAAACTTGACAAGCCTAGCATATGCAGATATGGCCTCGGAACACTGAGACCGAAAGATCGAGCGTGAATCATATAGTAGATATGATCAACATAGTGATGTTCACCATTGAAAACTACTCCATCTCACGTGATGATCGGACATGGTTTAGTTGATTTGGATCACGTGATCACTTAGATGATTAGAGGGATGTCTATCTAAGTGGGAGTTCTTAAGTAATATGATTAATTGAACTTTAATTTATCATGAGCGTAGTACTGATAGTATTTTGCATGTCTATGTTGTTGTAGATCAATGGCCCGTACTCTTTGTTCCTTTGAATTTTAATGCGTTCTAGAAAGCTAAGTTGAAAGATGATGGTAGCAACTACATGGACTGGGTCCGTAATTTGAGGATTATCCTCATTGCTGCCTGAAGAATTACGTCCGGAAGCACCGCTAGGTGCCGAACCGCCGCGAATCTTTGCGATGGCGTTAAGAACGTCTGGCAAAGCAAAACCGATGACTACTCGATAGTTCGATTGTGCCATGCTTTACGGCTTAGAACTGGGACTTCAACGTCGTTTTGAGCGTCATGGAGCATATGAGATGTTCCAGGAGTTGAAGTTAATATTTCAAGCAAATGCCCGGATTGAGAGATATGAAGTATCCAATAAGTTTTACAGCTGCAAAATGGAGGAGAATAGTTATGTCAGTGAACATATACTCAGAATGTCTGGGTACCACAACCACTTGACTCAGCTGGGAGTTAATCTTCCTGATGATAGTGTCATTGACAGAGTTCTTCAATCACTACCACCAAGCTACAAGAGCTTCATGATGAACTATAATATGCAAGGGATGGATAAGACAATTCCCGAGCTCTTCGCAATGCTAAAGGCTGCGGAGGTAGAAATCAAGAAGGAGCATCAAGTGTTGATGGTCAATAAGACCACCAATTTCAAGAAAAGGGGTAAAGGGAAGAAGGGGAACTTCAAGAATAAGCAAGTTGCTGCTCAAGTGAAGAAGCCCAAGTCTGGACCTAAGCCTGAGACTGAGTGCTTCTACTTCAAAGGGACTGGTCACTGGAAGCGGAACTGCCCCAAGTATTTGGCGGATAAGAAGGATGGCAAGGTGAACAAAGGTATATGTGATATAAATGTTATTTATGTGTACCTTACTAATGCTCACATGAGTACAGGTATTTGATCTGGTTACATTGCTAATATTTGCAACTCGAAACAGGGACTATGAATTAAGCGAAGATTGGCTAAGGACGAGGTGACGATGCGCGTGGGAAATGGTTCCAAAGTCGATGCGATCGCGGTAGGCACGCTACCTCTACATCTACCTTCGGGATTAGTTTTAGACCTGAATAATTGTTATTTGGTGCTAGCGTTAAGCATGAACATTATATCTAGATCTTGTTTGATGTGAGATGGTTATTCATTTAAATAGGAGAATAATGATTGTTCTATTTATATGAATAATATCTTTTATGGTCATGCACCCTTGAAGAGTGGACTATTTTTGTTGAATCTCGATAGTAGTGACACACATATTCATAATATTGAAGCCAAAAGATGCAGAGTTGATAATGATAGTGTAACTTATTTGTGGCACTGCCGTTTGGGTCATATTGGTGTAAAGCGCATGAAGAAACTACATTCTGATGGACTTTTGGAATCACTTAATTATGAATCACTTGGTACTTGCGAACCATGCCTCATGGGCAAGATGACTAAAACTCCATTCTCCGGAACAATGGAGCGAGCAACAGATTTATTGGAAATCATACATACTGACGTATGTGGTCCAGTGAACATTGAGGCTCGCGGCGGGTATCATTATTTTCTGACCTTCACAGATGATTTGAGCAGATATGGGTATATCTACTTGATGAAACATAAGTCTGAAACATTTGTAAAGTTCGAAGAATTTCAGAGTGAAGTGGAAAATCATGGTAACAAGAAAATGAAGTTTCTGCGATCTGATCGTGGAGGAGAATATTTGAGTTACGAGTTTGGTCTTCATTTGAAACAATGCGGAATAGTTTCGCAACTCATGCCACCCGGAACACCACATCGTAATGGTGTGTCCGAATGTCGTAATTGCACTTTATTAGATATGGTGCGATCTATGATGTCTCTTACTGATTTACCGCTATCGTTTTGGGGTTATGCTTTAGAGACGGCTGCATTCACGTTAAATAGGGTACCATCTAAATCCGTTGAGACGACACCTTATGAACTTTGGTTTGGCAAGAAACCCAAGTTGTCGTTTCTTAAAGTTTGGGGCTGCGATGCTTATGTGAAAAAGCTTCAACCTGATAAGCTCAAACCCAAATCGGAGAAATGTGTCTTCATAGGATACCCAAAGGAGACTTTTGGGTACACCTTCTATCACAGATCCGAAGGCAAGACATTCGTTGCTAAAAATGGATCCTTTCTAGAGAAGGAGTTTCTTTCGAAAGAAGTGAGTGGGAGGAAAGTAGAACTTGATGAGTTAACTGTACCTGCTCCCTTATTGGAAAGTAGTTCATCACAGAAATCAGTTCCTGTGACTACTACACCAATTAGTGAGGAAGCTAATGATGATGATCATGTAACTTTAGATCAAGTTACTACTGAACCTTGTAGGTCAACCAGAGTAAGATCCGCACCAGAGTGGTACGATAATCCAGTTCTGGAGGTCATGTTACTTGACCATGACGAACCTACGAACTATGAGGAAGCGATGATGAGCCCAGATTTCGCGAAATGGCTTGAGGCCATGAAATCTGAGATGGGATCCATGTATGAGAACAAAGTATGGACTTTGGTTGACTTGCCCGATGATCGGCAAGCCATAAGGAATAAATGGATCTTCAAGAAGAAGACTGACGCCGATGGTAATGTTACTGTCTACAAAGATTGACTTGTTGCGAAAGGTTTTTGACAAGTTCAAGGAGTTGACTATGATGATACCTTCTCACCTGTAGCGATGCTTAAGTCTGTCCGAATCATGTTAGCAATTACTACATTTTATGATTATGAAATTTGGCAAATGGATCTCAAAACTGCATTCCTTAACGGATATCTTAAAGCATAGTTGTATATGATGCAACCAGAAGGTTTTGTCGATCCAAAAGGTGCTAACAAAGTGTGCAATCTCCAGCTCAAACCCAAATCGGAGAAATGTGTCTTCATAGGATACCCAAAGGAGACTGTTGGGTACACCTTCTATCACAGATCCGAAGGCAAGATATTCGTTGCTAAGAATGGATTCTTTCTAGAGAAGGAGTTTCTCTCGAAAGAAGTGAGTGGGAGGAAAGTAGAACTTGATGAGGTAATTGTACCTTCTCTTGAATTAGAAAGTAGCTCATCACTGAAATCAGTTCCAGTGATATCTACACCAATTAGTGAGGAAGTTAATGATGATGATCATAAAACTTGAGATCAAGTTACTACCGAACCTCGTGAGGTCAACGATGCAGTCCGCTTTTGAGTGAATGCGGAAATCTTGTTCTGGAGGTCGTATTACTTGATCATGACGAACCTACGAACTATGAGGAAGCGATGATGAGCCCAAATTCCGCAAAATGGCTTGATGCCATGAAATCTGAGATAGGATCCATGTATGAGAACATAGTATAGACCTTGGTTGACTTTCCCGATGATCGGCAAGCCATCGAGAATAAATGGATCTTCAAGAGGAAGACGGACGCTGATAGTAGTGTTACTATCTACAAAGATTGAATTGTCGCAAAAATGTTTTCGACAAGTTCAAGGTGTTGACTACAATGAGATTTTCTCACTTGTATCGATGCTTAAAAGTCTGTCCGAATCATGTTAGCAATTGCCGCATTTTATGAAATTTGGCAAATGGATGTCAAACCTGCATTCCTTAATGGATTTCTTAAAGAAGAGTTGTATATGATGCAACCAGAAGGTTTTGTTGATCCTAAAGGTGCTAACAAAGTGTGCAAAGCTCCAGCGATCCATCTATGGACTGGTGCAAGCATCTCGGAGTTGGAATATACACTTTGATGAGTTGATCAAAGCATATAGTTTTATACAGACTTGTGGTGAAGCCTGTATTTACAAAAGGTGAGTGGGAGCACTACAGCCTTTCTGATAAGTATATGTGGATGACATATTGTTGATCGTAAATAATGTAGAATTTTTTGGAAAGCGTAAAGGAGTATTTGAAAGGAGTTTTTCAAAGAAAGACCTCGGTGAAGCTGCTTACATATTGAGCATCAAGATCTATAGAGATAGATCAAGACACTTGATAAGTTTTTTCAATGAGTACATACCTTGACAAGATTTTGAGTAGTCAAAGAAGGAGTTCTTGCCTGTGTTGCAAGGTGTGAAGTTGAGTAAAGACTCAAAAAACCGACCACGACAGAAAATAGAAAGAGAATGGAAAGTCATTCCCTATGCCTGAGTCATAGGTTCTATAAAGTATGCCATGCTGTGTACGAGACTTATTGTATACCCTGACCTGAGTTTGGCAAGGGAGTACAATAGTGATCTAGGAATAGATCACTTGACAGCGGTCAAAATTATCCTTAGAAGACTAAGGAGATATTTCTCGGTTATGGAGGTGATAAAAAGTACGTCGTAAAGAGTTGCGTCGATGCAAGCTTTGACACCGATCTGGATGACTCTGAGTCTCAATCTGGATACATATTAAAAATGGGAGCAATTAGCTAGAGTAGCTCCGTGCAGAGCATTGTAGACATAGAAATTTGCAAAATACGTACGGATCTGAATGTGGCAGACCCATTGACTAAACCTCTCTCACAAGCAAAACATGATCACACCTTAGTACTCTTTGGGTGTTAATCACATGGCGGTGTGAACTAGATTATTGACGCTAGTAAACCCTTTGGGTATTGGTCACATGGCGATGTGAATTATAGAGTGTTAAATCACATGACGATGTGAACTACTGGTGTTAAATCACATAGCGATGTGAACTAGATTATTGACTCTAGTTCAAGTGGGAGACTGAAGGAAACATGCCCTAGAGGCAATAATAAAGTTATTATTTATTTCCTTATATCATGATAAATGTTTATTATTCACGCTATAATTGTATTAATCGGAAACTTAGTACATGTGTGAATACATAGACAAAAACAGAGTGTCCCTAGTATGCCTCTACTTGACTAGCTCGTTTATCCAAGATGGTTATGTTTCCTAACCATAGACATGTGTTGTCATTTGATGAACGGGATCACATCATTAGGAGAATGATGCGATGGACAAGACCCATTCGTTAGCTTAGCATTATGATCATTGAGTTTTATTGATATTGCTTTCTTCATGACTTATACATGTTCCTATAACTATGAGATTATGCAACTCCCGAATACCGGAGGAACACCTTGTGTGCTATCAAACGTCACAACGTAACTGGGTGATTATAAAGATGCTCTACAGGTGTCTCCAAAGGTGTTCGCTGGGTTGGCATAGATCGAGATTAGGATTTGTCACTCTGTGTTTCGGAGAGGTATCTCTGGGCCCTCTCGGTAATGCTCATCACTATAAGCCTGATAACCAACAAGTATAGGGGATCGCAACAGTTTTCGAGGGTAGAGTATTCAACCCAAATTTATTGATTCAACACAAGGGGAGCCAAAGAATATTCTCAAGTATTAGCATCTGAGTTGTCAATTCAACCACACCTGGATAACTTAATATCTGCAGCAAAGTATTTAGTAATGATAACCCACAAGTATAGGGGTGTTGGGTAACGTAGTAATTTCATAAAATTTTCCTACGATCACGCAAGATCATCGTGATGGCATAGCAACGAGAGGGGAGAGTGTCCGTCCACGTACCCTCGTGAGACCGTAGCGAGCGTTATAACAACGCTGTTGATGTAGTAAATGACGTCTTCACGATCCGACCGATCCAAGTACCGAACGTCACGGCACCTCCGTGTTCAAAGACACGTTCACTCGATGGCGATCCCGGACTCGATCCAGCAAAGTGTGGGGATGAGTTTAAATCAAGACGACGGCGTGGTGGCGATGTTGATGCTCCACCGACGCAGAGCTTCGCCTAAGCTCATGACGATATGACTTCTCCGGCGCAGGCTTCGCCTAAGCTCATGACGATATGACCGAAGTGGAATATGGTGGAAGGGGCACCGACACGGCTAAGGAAAGATCCGTAGATCAACTTGTGTGTCTTGGGTGCCCCTGCCCCAGATATAAAGGAGACAAGGGGAGGTGGCGGCCCTATAGGAGGCGATTAAGGAGGAGTCCTACTCCCACGGGAGTAGGACTCCCCCCCCTTTCCTAGTTGGACTAGGATTGGAGGAGGGGAGAAGGGGGAAGGGGCGCCGCCCCCCCCTTCCTTGTCCTATTCGGACTAGAGGGGGGCGCGCAGCCCACCTTGGGCTGCCCTTCCTCTTCTCCTATGGCCCATTAAGGCCCATTGACCTCCCGGGGGGTTCCGGTAACCTCCCGGTACTCCGGTAAAATCCCGATTTCACCCGGAACACTTCCGATGTCAAATGTAGGCTTCCAATATATCAATCTTTATGTCTCGACCATTTGAGACTCCTCGTCATGTCCCCGATCTCATCCGGACTCGAACTCCTTGGTACATCAAAACTCATAAACTCATAATAAAGCATCATCGAAACCTTAAGCGTGCGGACCCTACGGGTTCGAGAACTATGTAGACATGACCTAGAACTATTCTTGGTCAATAACCAATAGCGGAACCTGGATGCCCATATTGGCTCCTACATATTCTCTGAAGATCTTTATCGGTCAAACCGCATAACAACATACTTTGTTCCCTTTGTCATCGGTATGTTACTTGCCCGAGATTCGATCGTCGGTATCAATACCTAGTTCAATCTCGTCACCGCAAGTCTCTTTACTCGTTCAGTAATACATCATCTTGCAACTAACTCATTAGTTGCAATGCTTGCAAGGCTTAAGTGATGTGCATTACCGAGAGGGCCCAGAGATACCTCTCCGACATTCGGAGTGACAAATCCTAATCTCGAAATCGCCAACCCAACATCTGCCTTTGGAGACACCTGTAGTACTCCTTTATAATCACCCGATTCGTTGTGACGTTTGGTAGTACCAAAGTGTTCCTCCGTAAGCGGAGTTGCATAATCTCATAGTCATAGGAACATGTATAAGTCATGAAGGAAGCAATAGCAACATACTAAGCGATCGTGTGCTAAGCTAACGGAGCGGGTCATGTCAATCAGATCATTCAACTAATGATGTGACCTTGTTAATCAAATAACAACTCCTTGTTCATGGTTAGGAAACATAACCATCTTTGATTAACAAGCTAGTCAAATAGAGGCATACTAGTGACATCTTGTTTGTCTATATATTCACACATGTATTATGTTTCCGGTTAATACAATTCTAGCATGAATAATAAACATTTATCATGATATAAGGAAATAAATAATAACTTTATTATTGCCTCTAGGGCATATTTCCTTCAGTCTCCCACTTGCACTAGAGTCAATAATCTAGATCACATCACCATGTGATTAACATCAATAGTTCACATCATCATGTGATTAACACCCATAATTCACATCGCCATGTGACCAAGACCCAAAGGGTTTACTAGATTCATAATCTAGTTCACATCGCTATGTGATTAACACCCAAAGAGTACTAAGGTGTGATCATGTTTTTCTTTGTGAGAGAATCTTAGTCAGCGGGTCCGCCACATTCAGATCCGTATGTATTTTGCAAATCTCTATGTCAACAATGCTCGCTTGCGGAGCTACTCTAGCTAATTGCTCCCACTATCAATATGTATCTAGATCGAGACTTAAAGTCATCCAGATCGGTGTCAAAACTTGCATCGGCGTAACCCTTACTACGACGAACCTTTTATCACTTCCATAATCGAGAAACATATCCTTATTCCATTAAGGATAATTTTGACCACTGTCGATGATCTATTCCTAGATCACTATTGTACTCCTTGCCAAACTCGGTGCAGGGTATACAATAGATCTGGTACACAGCATGGCATACTTTATAGAACCTATGGCCAAGGCATAGGGAATGACTTTCATTCTCTTTCTATCTTACGTCGTGGCGGGTTTTGAGTCTTACTCAATTTCACACCTTTGTAACACAGGCAAGAACTCTTTCTTTGACTGTTCCATTTTGAACTACTTCAAAATCTTGTCAAGGTATGTACTCATTGAAAAACTTATCAAGCGTCTTGATCTATCTCTATAGATCTTAATGCTCAATATGTAAGCAGCTTCACCGAGGTCTTTCTTTGAAAAACTCCTTTGAAACACTCCTTATGCTTTGCAGAATAATTCTACATTATTTCCGATCTATAATATGTCATTCACATATACTTATCGAAATCTTGTAGTGCTCCCACTCACTTTCTTGTAAATACAGGCTTCACCGCAAGTCTGTATAAAATATATCTTTGATCACACTATCAAAGCGTTTATTCCAACTCCGAGATGCTTGCACCAGTCCATAGATGGATCATTTGGAGCTTGCACATTTTGTTAGCTCCTTTAGGATTGACAAAACCTTCTGGTTGCATCATATACAACTCTTCTTTAATAAATCCATTAAAGAATGTATTTTTGACATCCATTTGCCAGATTTCATAAAATGTGGCGATTGCTAACATGATTCGGACAGACATAAGCATCGCTACTGCTTGAGTAAATCTCATTGTAGTCAACACCTTGAACTTGTCGAAAACCTTTCTGCGACAAGTCGAGCTTTGTAGATAGTAATACTACTATCGGCATCATCTTCCTCTTGAAGATCCATTTATATAATATGGCTTGCCGATCATCGGCAACTCCATCAAAGTCCACACTTTGTTCTCATATATGGATCCCATCTCAAATTTCATGGTCTCAAACCATTTCGCGAATCTGGGCTCATCATCGCTTCCTCATAGTTCGTAGGTTCATCATGGTCTAGTAACATGACTTCTAGAATAGGATTACCGTACCACTCTGGTGTGGATCTTACTCTGGAAGACCACGAGGTTTGGTAGCAACTTGATCTGAAGTTTCATGATCATCATCATTAACTTCCTCACTAATTGGTGTAGGAATCACCGAACTGATTCTGTGATGAACTACTTTCCAATAAGGGAGAAGGTACAATTACCTCATCAAGTTCTACTTTACTCCCACTCACTTCTTTCGAGAGAAACTTCTTCTCTAGAAAGGATCCATCTTAGCAACAAATATCTTGCTTTCGGATCTGTGATAGAAGGTGTACCCAATAGTTACCTTTGGGTATTCTATGAAGACGCATTTCTCGATTTGGGTTCGAGCTTATCGGTGAAAACTTTTCACATAAGCATCACAACTCAAACTTTAAGAAACGACAGCTTAGGTTTATTGCTAAACCATAGTTCATACGGTGTCATCTCAGCGGATTTAGATGGTGCCCTATTAAGCGTGAATGCAGCTGTCTTTAATGCATAACCCCAAAGCGATAGCGGTAAATCGGTAAGATACATCATAGATCGCACCATATCAAAATAAAGTACGATTACGATGTTCGGACACACCATAATGTTGTGGTGTTCGGTGGCGTGAGCTGTGAAACTATTCCACATTGTTTTCATTGAAGACCAAACTCGTAACTCAAATATTCATCTCCACGATCAGATCGCGAAACTTTATTTTCTTGTTGCGATGATTTTCCACTTCACTCTGAAATTCTTTGAACCTTTCAACTATTTCAGACTTATGTTTCATCAAGTAGATATACCCATATCTACTCAAATCATCTTGTGAAGGTCGGAAAAATAACGATACTTGCCACGAGCATCAACATTCATTGGATCGCATACATCGGTATGTATTATTTCCAATAAGTCGGTAGCTTGTTCCATTGTTCCGAGAACGGAGTTTTAGTCATCTTGCCCAAAAGGCACGGTTACAAGCATCAAATGATTCATAATCAAGTGATTCCAAAAGTCCATCGGCATGGAGTTTTCTTCATGCGCTTTACACCAATATGACCTAAGCGGCGAGTGCCACAAATAAGTTGCACTATCATTATTAACTTTGCATCTTTTGGTTTCAATATTATGAATATGTGTATCACTATGATCGAGATCCAATGAACCATTTTCATTGGGTGTGTAACCATATAAGGTTTTATTCATGTAAATGAACAACAATTTATTCTCTTACTTAAATGAATAACGTATTGCAATAAACATGATCAAATCATATTTATGCTCAACACCAAATAACACTTATTTAGGTTCCACACTAATCCCGAAAGTATAGGGAGTGTGCGATGATGATCATATCAATCTTGGAACTACTTCCAACACTCATCGTCACTTCCCTTCAACTAGTCTCTGTTTATTCGCAACTCCTGTTTGAGTTACTACTCTTAGCAACCGAACCAGTATCAAATACCGAGGGGTTGCTACGAACACTAGTAAAATACACATCAATAATTTGTATATCAAATATACCTTTGTTCACTTTGCCATCCTTCTTATCCGCCAAATACTTGGGGTAGTTCCGCTTCGATGACCAGTTCCATTGTAGCAAAAGCACTTAGTCTCGGGCTTAGATCCAGACTTGGGCTTCTTCACTCGAGCAACAACTTGCTTGCCGTTCTTCTTGAAGTTCCCTTCTTCCCTTTGCCCTTTTCCTTGAGACTAGTGGTCTTGTCAACCATCAACACTTGATGTTTTTCTTGATTTCTACCTTCCGATTTTAGCATCGCGAAGAGCTTGGGAATTGTTTTCGTCATCCCTTGCATATTATAGTTCATCACGAAGTTCTAGTAACTTTAGTGATGGTGACTAGAGAATTCTGTCAATCACTATCTTATCTGGAAGATTAACTCCCACTTGATTCAAGCGATTGAAGTACTCAGACAATCTGAGCACATGCTCACTAGTTGAGCGATTCTCCTCCATCTTTTAGCTATAGAACTTGTTGGAGACTTCATATCTCTCAACTCGGTATTTGCTTGAAATATTAACTTCAATTCTGGAACATCTCATATGGTCCATGACGTTCAAAACGTCTTTGAAGTCCCGATTCTAAGCCGTTAAGCATGGTGCACTAAACTATCAAGTAGTCATCATATTGAGCTAGCCAAGCGTTCATAACGCCCGCATCCGCTCCTGCAATAGGTCCGTCACCTAGCGGTGCATTAAGGACATAATTCTTCTGCGCAGCAATGAGGATAAACCTCGGATCACGGATCCAATCCGCATCATTGCTACTAACATCTTTCAATACAATTTTCTCTAGGAACACATATGAAAACATAGGGAAGCAACAACGCGAGCTATTGATCTACAACATAATTTGCAAAATACTACGGGACTAAGTTCATGATAAATTAAAGTTCAATTAATCATATTACTTAAGAACTCCCACTTAGAGACATCTCTCTAGTCATCTAAGTGATCACGTGATCCAAATCAACTAAACCATAACCGATCATCACGTGAGATGGAGTAGTTTTCAATGGTGAACATCTTATGTTGATCATATCGCTATATGATTCACGTTCGACCTTTCGGTCTCCGTGTTCGAGGCCATATCTGTATATGCTAGGCTCGTCAAGTATAACTGAGTATTCTGCGTGTGCAAAACTGGCTTGCACCCGTTGTAGATGGACGAGAGCTTATCACACCGATCATCACGTGGTGTCTCGACACGATTTAATTTTGGCAGCAGTGCATACTCGGGAGAACACTACTTGATAATTTTAGTGAGAGATCATCTTATAATGCTACCGTCAATCAAAGCAAGATAAGATGCATAAAGGATAAACATCACATGCAATCAATATAAGTGATATGATATGGCCATCATCATCTTGTGCTTGTGATCTCCATCTCGAAGCACCGTCATGATCACCATCGTCACCGGGCGCGACACCTTGATCTCCATCGTAGCATCGTTGTCGTCTCGCCAACTATTGCTTCTCGACTATCGCTACCGCTTAGTGATAAAGTAAAGCAATTACATGGCGTTGCATTTCATACAATAAGCGACAACCATATGGCTCTCGCCGATTGCCGATAACTCGGTTACAAAACATGATCATCTCATACAATAAAATATAGCATCACGTCTTGACCATATCACATCACAACATGCCCTGCAAAAACAAGTTAGACGTCCTCTACTTTGTTGTTGCAAGTTTTACGTGGCTGCTACGGGCTGAGCAAGAACCGTTCTTACCACGCATCAAAACCACAGCGATACTTCGTCAAATAGACTCCGTTTAACCTTCTCAAGGACCGGGCGAGCCACACTCGGTTCAACTAAAGTGAGAGAGACATACACCCGCCGGTCACCTTTAAGCAACGAGTGCTCGAGCGGTGAAACCAGTCTCGCGTAAGCGTCACGCGTAATGTCGGTCCGGGCGCTTCATCTCACAATACCGCTGAACCAAAGTATGACATGCTGGTAGGCAGTATGACTTGTATCGTCCACAACTCACTTGTGTTCTACTCGTGCACATGACATCAACGCATAAAACCAGGCTCGGATGCCTTTGTTGGGTAACGAGTAATTTCATAAAATTTTCCCACGATCACGCAAGATCATCGTGATGGCATAGCGAGAGGGGAGAGTGTCCGCCCACGTACCCTCGTGAGACCGTAAGCGAAGCGTTATAACAACGCGGTTGATGTAGTCGACGTCTTCACGATCCGACCGATCCAAGTACCGAACGTCGGCACCTCCGTGTTCAAGACACGTTCAGCTCGATGGCGATCCCGGACTCCGATCCAGCAAAGTGTCGGGGATGAGTTTCGTCGACGACGGCGTGGTGGACGATGTTGATGCTCCACCGACGCAGAGCCGCCTAAGCTCATGACGATATGACTTCTCCGGCGCAGGCTTCGCTAAGCTCATGACGATATGACGAAGTGGAATATGGTGGAAGGGGCCGACACGGCTAAGGAAAGATCCGTAGATCAACTTGTGTGTCTTGGGGTGCCCCTGCCCCGTATATAAAGGAGACAAGGGGAGGTGGCGGCCCTATAGGAGGCGCACCAAGGAGGAGTCCTACTCCCACCGAGTAGGACTCCCCTTCCTAGTTGGACTAGGATTGGAGGAGGGAGAAGGGGAAGGCGCGCCCCTTCCTGTCCTATTCGGACTAGAGGGGGGCGCGCAGCCCACCTTGGGCTGCCCTTCCTCTTCTCCTATGGCCCATTAAGGCCCATTGACCTCCCGGGGGGTTCCGGTAACCTCCCGGTACTCCGGTAAAATCCGATTTCACCGGAACACTTCCGATGTCCAAATGTAGGCTTCCAATATATCAATCTTTATGTCTCGACCATTTGAGACTCCTCGTCATGTCCCCGATCTCATCCGGGACTCGAACTCCTTGGTACATCAAAACTCATAAACTCATAATAAACATCATCGAAACCTTAAGCGTGCGGACCCTACGGGTTCGAGAACTATGTAGACATGACCTAGAACTATTCTTGGTCAATAACCAATAGCGGAACCTGGATGCCCATATTGGCTCCTACATATTCTACGAAGATCTTTATCGGTCAAACCGCATAACAACATACTTTGTTCCTTTGTCATCGGTATGTTACTTGCCGAGATTCGATCGTCGGTATCAATACCTAGTTCAATCTCGTCACCGCAAGTCTCTTTACTCGTTCCGTAATACATCATCTTGCAACTAACTCATTAGTTGCAATGCTTGCAAGGCTTAAGTGATGTGCATTACCGAGAGGGCCCAGAGATACCTCTCCGACATTCGGAGTGACAAATCCTAATCTCAAATCGCCAACCCAACATACGCCTTTGGAGACACCTGTAGTACTCCTTTATAATCACCCGATTCACGTTGTGACGTTTGGTAGTACCAAAGTGTTCCTCCGTAAGCGGAGTTGCATAATCTCATAGTCATAGGAACATGTATAAGTCATGAAGGAAGCAATAGCAACATACTAAGCGATCGTGTGCTAAGCTAACGGAACGGGTCATGTCAATCAGATCATTCAACTAATGATGTGACCTTGTTAATCAAATAACAACTCCTTGTTCATGGTTAGGAAACATAACCATCTTTGATTAACAAGCTAGTCAAGTAGAGGCATACTAGTGACATCTTGTTTGTCTATATATTCACACATGTATTATGTTTCGGTTAATACAATTCTAGCATGAATAATAAACATTTATCATGATATAAGGAAATAAATAATAACTTTATTATTGCCTCTAGGGCATATTTCCTTCAAGGGGATCGCAACAGTTTTCGAGGGTAGAGTATTCAACCCAAATTTATTGATTCGACACAAGGGGAGCCAAAGAATGTTCTCAAGTATTAGCAGTTGAGTTGTCAATTCAACCACACCTGGATAACTTAATATCTGCAGTTAAGTATTTAGTAGCAAAGTAGTATGGAAGTAACGGTAACGGTAATAAAAGAAAAAGTAGCAGTTTTGTAGTAATTGTAACAGTGGCAACGAAAACGTAACTAAGCAAAGAGCAATATGTGAAAAGTTCGTAGGCATTGGATCGGTGATGGAGAATTATGCCGGATGTGATTCCTCATGCAATAGTTATAACATAGGGTGACATAGAACTAGCTCCAGTTCATCAATGTCATGTAGGCATGTATTTCGTATATAGTCATACGTGCTTATGGAAAAGAACTTGCATGACATCTTTTGTCCTACCCTCCCGTGGCAGCGGGGTCCTATTGGAAACTAAGGGATATTAAGGCCTCCTTTTAATAGAGTACCGGACCGAAGCATTAACACTTAGTGAATACATGAACTCCTCAAACTACGGTCATCAGCGGTAAGTATCCCGATAATTGTTACTTCGGGGTTAACGGATCATAACACATAATAGGTGACTATAGACTTGCAAGATAGGATCAAGAACTCACATATATTAATGGAAACATAATAGGTTCAGATCTGAAATCATGGCACTCGGGCCCTAGTGACAAGCATTAAGCATAGCAAAGTCATGGCAACATCAATCTCAGAACATAATGGATACTAGGGATCAAACCCTAACAAAACTAACTCGATTACATGATAAATCTCATCCAACCCATCACCGTCCAGCAAGCCTACGATGGAATTACTCACGCACAGCGATGAGCATCATGAAATTGGTGATGGAGGAAGGTTGATGATGACGATGGCGACGTATTCCCCTCTCCGGAGCCCCGAACAGACTCCAGATCAGCCCTCCCGAGAGAGATTAGGGCTTGGCGGCGGCTCCGTATCATAAAACATGATGAATCCTTCTCTCTGATTTTTTTTCTCCCCGAACGTGAATATATAGAGTTGGAGTTGAGGTCGGTGGAGCCTCAGGGGGCCCACGAGACAGGGGGGCGCCCAGGGGGGTAGGTGCGCCCCCACCCCTCGTGGACAGGGTGTGGGCCCCTGGCCTTGATTCTTTCGCCAGTATTTTTTATTAATTCCAAAAATATTCTTCGTGAAGTTTCAGGTCATTCCGAGAACTTTTATTTCTGCACAAAAATAACACTATCAATTCTGCTGAAAGCGGCCATCAGGGTTAGTTCCATTCAAATCATGCAAGTTAGAGTCCAAAACAAGGGCAAAAGTGTTTGGAAAAGTAGATACGCTGGAGACATATCAACTCCCCCAAGCTTAAACCTTTGCTTGTCCTCAAGCAATTCAGTTGATAAACTGAAAGTGATAAAGAAAAACTTTTACAAACTCTGTTTGCTCTTGTTGTTGTAAATATGTAAAGCCAGCATTCAAGTTTTCAGTAAAGCTTATGAACTAACCATATTCACAATAACATTTAGGTCTCATGTTTACTCATATCAATGGCATAATCAACTAGCGAGCAATAATAATAAATCTCGGATGACAACACTTTCTCAAAACAATCATAATATGATATAACAAGATGGTATCTCGCTAGCCCTTTCTGAGACCGCAAAACATAAATGCAGAGCACCTCTGAAGATCAGGGACTGACTAAACATTGTAATTCATGGTAAAAGAGATCCAGTCATACTCAATATAAATTAATAATAAGGGATGTAAATGACAGTGGTGCTCTCCAACTGGTTCTTTTGAATAAGAGGATGATGACTCAACATAAAAGTAAATAGATAGGCCCTTCACAGAGGGAAGCAGGGATTTGTAGACGTGCCAGAGCTCGATTTTGAAATAGAGATAAATAATATTTTGAGCGGCATGCTTTCATTGTCAACATAACAACCAAGAGATCTTGATATCTTCCATGCTACACACATTATAGGCGGTTACCAAGCAGAATGGTAAAGTTTATACTCCCCCACCACCAACAAGCATCAATCCATGGCTGGCTCGAAACAACGGGTGCCTCCAACTAACAACACTCCTGGGGGAGTTTTGTTTGCAATTATTTTGATTTGATTTGAGCACGGGACTGGGCATCCCGGTGACCAACCATTTTGTAACATCCCAAATTTCCTATTTGGAATGTTTTACAATTATAGATAAGCATCCTATGCATCCTGTTTGAATTTGAATGCCATTTGAAGTTTCAGAGAATTTTGAGTTTTGAATTTGAATTTCAAACTTTGGCATGTGGGAAACATTTCAAAAACTAAGCCTGATAAATACTTGATCAAAAGTATGAGAGGAGCAAACATGACACTCCAAAAATATCAGAAGAAAACATTGCCAAAAGATTTGGATTCAAATCTGAAATTTATTTGAATTTGAAAAAATAGATTTTTATGAAGTTTGGATTTTGCCTTTGGAAAAATGTTCAAATGAAAGGAATATTCCCTGATCATTTTGGTATATATATACCCTATATAAAATATTTATAGATACTGTTTTATTTTTGTTTTTGTTTTATTTAAAAAATAAAGAAAAACCCCAGGCGCCGGCAGAGCCACCCAGCCCAGCCCCAGCCAGGGCCCAGACCCGCTGGCCCCAAGCCAGCCGGCCCACTAGGCCAACAGCCAGCCCAGCGCCCAGCCCCCTCGCCGCTCGCCGAAACCCGTTGGCCTCGGCCAACCGCTCGATCTCGCCCCCTCTCTCTCATCGACCCGTGGCCCCCCCTCTTCTTCCCCTCGCCCACGCAAGCGACCTCGCTGAGATCGCGGATCGAAGGATCCGGATCCCGATCCGCCTGATCCCCGAAGCGAGCCCGAGGCCACGGCTATAAAGCCGAGCCCCGCACCCCATTCCCCGAGACCTCGCCGCACCCCTCTCCCTCCCTGCTTGCGCTCACCGAGACCCGAGCTTCCCCGCCGCCATTATCGCCGCCGACGACGCCCTAGTCCACCCCGACCACCCCGACCCCACCGAACCACTCCCGTGCTCAAGCATCTTCCCGACGACTCATGGAGCTCCCCGCCTTTCAAGCCCCCCGACGACTCGCCGCCGCCGCCGCCGTCATGAGTCCGTAAGCCACAAGCAACCCCCCGGTCCGATCTTAGATGAACGGCCTCGATTAAAGCCCAGAAGGTAGGTTTTATTTAGAAACCGGCCGGTCCAATCGGCTTATTTTTAGTTAGGTTTATTTTTTTAGGCGGTTCGTTTTAGTTAACCCTAGGGCCCGTTTAGACTAAGTTACGTAGAGGCACAAAGTATAGGCCCATTAGGCCTTTTCTTTTATTTTGATTTTTCTGTTTTAGCAGAATAGTTTCTGTTTTCAAAAATTCATATCTTTTATTCTATTTAATATTTTTGAGTGATTCTTTTTTGTTGGATTGCAAATTTTATGTAGTTTCTGTAGAATATATATTTAGCTATGTTAAAAATAATTAAAAATGCTTTAATATTGTTTTAGTCAGAATAGTAAATCTGCTATAACTTTAGTTAGAAAATTATTTTTGCATGATTCTTTTTGTCACCACTTTATTTTGACATTGCCAAACCCTAGAAATTAACTTGGGTATTTTAGGATTAATAAATAATTTGTTTTAGACAGAATCCTATTAAACCTAATTAATTAACTAGTTCCTGTTTTCCTAATGTTTAAATTAGTAAATGAATTTGTTTTTAACTTGTGATTAGTTATTCTAGGTTAGTTTCTGCCACTTTAGTAGATGAACTTTTATTTATAATTAATAAAAGTTTTAAATTATTTTCTTAATAGAAATTGGATTAGGCCTAAAATGAGTTTTATAATAGCTATTTAATTAATTCTTTTTGCTCCTAGTTGCTTAGTGAAACCTTTTCTGTTAAGATAACTTAAAACCATGATTAGGTTATATTAAGGAATTTTTGTTATATAAAAACTATTTTAGTTATTGTTTGGAGTAGGGAAAAACTTGAATTGGTTTCTTTGAGTTTTCCTTTTGGATTTGGTTTTGATTGTTTTGTTGTGTTATGTTACTTTTGTTATGTTGTGTGATCCTATTGCTTTGTGCTTATTGTGCTATTGTTTGTCTCGGTAGAGTTTAGAGTCTAAGCTTGCTACTCGACTCTTTAGCTTATGAGGATCATCGGCAAGGCAAGTTTTGATCATGTTATTTCTATACCTATGTTTTTGTGCATTAGTAGTTGTCACCACCCCACCATGCATGCAGTAGTGAAATCTTGAAGTCATTAAACTTGAGTAGTATCATGTGGTAGGATGAACCAATCCTTGTTACTATGACCCGGGACGTAGTAGTTACTTTGCTATGCTCGAGACGGATTTGGGATGAGTGAAATTCATAAGCAAGATGTGAGAGTCAATGATGATGACAACCCCATGAACTACAATGATCAAGATGGACTTGGAAAATCACTCTTGGGTGGAGCGGTTGACGGGCACCTGGAGCACCAGTGGTGGCGGGATGCATGGAGAAGCGCCATGACATCTCATGGAAAGCTTCACCCAGCCACGAAGAGAAGGATGGATGCCCCATGACCGGAAGCTTACGTGCAGCCGCAAGCCATTATGGGCTCTGGCTGGGTTGACCCTAGTAGTGACGCTGGTGGGCGGTACTACGAGAAGTAGACGAACGGTAGGATTGGATGGGTACCGCGGTAGCGGAAGAACTCTTTGGAAGACCTGTTTCATTCGTCCGTCTTCAAACACCATGAAGTGCGAAGACTTTAAAGGAGGAATGATTCTTGCGGGAAAGTCGCAACCCTCTGCAGAGTTAAAGATCTAATCAATTAGCCGTGTCCCGATTACGGACATTTGAGCCTCTGGAACTTGGAAGTATTCGGATATCTCAACACTAAAACTAATGAAATAATTTGAGGGTTTATGACTTAATAATTTGGGAGCGAGATATTGGTTGGCGGAACCATCTCAATAACTACCAACAATTGTAGTAATTTGCAAGCAAGTCCATTGTAGTAAGATAAAATTTGCTTTTCGCAAAATGATGAAACTTAGAGCTCCACACCAAAAATGCATATAGTGTTAGTAACTTTATTATTGTTATTCTTCATGACTTGCCACTTATTCCAAAAGCTGACCTACATGGCTGCAACGTATTATGTTGCGAGATATATTCGATCGGGAGTGAGGCTACGCTCCGCGCTTGGCGATTGCCCTTTGAGTCGGATGGACTCGCTTATCTTCGACGCTTCCGCAGCATTAGTAGTTTATTTCTCATGAGTTGGCCTTGAGCCGAATTTATTCCCTTGTAATAAAGACTCTATATGAGAATCGTTTAATGATATTCAGGTGTGATTGAACTTTGATTACTTTATCGATGTACTGTGAGTGCCAGCATGATCTTGGGATGGTACAGACACAGAGATTTGACCGATTTTGGGTCAGGTCGCTACACATTTTCTCGTGAATGAGGAGCGGAGTCCACTCCTCTTGAGAATAACCCGCCTAGCATGGAAGATATAGACAGCCCTAGTTGATACATGAGCTATTCGAGCATACAAAACAGAATTTCATTTGAAGGTTTAGAGTTTGGCACATACATATTTACTTGGAACGGCAGGAAGATACCGCATATAGGAAGGTATAGTGGACTCATATGGGATAACTTTGGGGTTTATGGAAGTGGATGCACAAGCAGTATTCCCGCTTAGTACAAGTGAAGTCTAGAAAAAGACTGGGAAGCGACCAACTAGAGAGCGACAACAGTCATGAACATGCATTAAAATTAATAAACCTTGAGTGCAAGCATGAGTAGGATATAATCCACCATGAACATAAATATCGTGGAGGCTATGTTGATTGTGTTTCAACTACATGTGTGAACATGTGCCAAGTCAGACACTCGAATCATTCAAAGGAGGATACCACCCTATCATACCACATCACAACCATTTTAATAGCATGTTGGCACGCAAGGCAAACCATTATAAACTGCTAGAGGATTAAGCATGGCATAAGCAACTATAATCTCTAATTGTCATTGCAAACATGTTTCATTCATAATAGGCTGAATCAGGAATGATGAACTAATCATATTTACAAGAACAAGAGAGGTCGAGTTCATACCAGCTTCTCTCATCTCAATCAGTCCATCATATATCGTCATTATTGCCTTTCACTTGCACGACCGAACGGTGTGATGATAATAATAGTGCACGTGCATTGGACTAAGTTGGAATCTGCAAGCATCTGATACAAAGGAGAAGACAAGGTAACATGGGCTCTTGGTTAAATCAGCAATAATACATATAAGAGCCACTTCAACATTTTAATCATGGTCTTCTCCTCTCGACCCCCAAAGAAAAGAAAAGAACTAGAACTATTTACAAGGGAAAGCTCCCAATAAGAAAAAGAAGAACGAGAAATATTTTTGGGTTTTCTTTTAGTTATTACTACTACAGGCATGGAAAGTTAACTAGCTAAAGGCTACAACTAATTTTTTATTAAGGTTTTTCAAACACACAAGAAGAAGACTAGAAAAAGGAAATAAACTAGCATGGATATTACAATAAAAAAGTATGAGCACCGACAACTAGAATGAGTGTGTGAACATGAATGTAATGTCGGTGAGAAATACGTACTCCCCCAAGCTTAGGCTTTTGGCCTAAGTTGGTCTATGCCCATGGATCAAAGCTACTCTCTCCGGTGTACTGAGATGCAGCAGCTATTGCCTCATGAGCTGCAGATTGGAGGCGAGCTGCCTTCGTCCTCCTCTCGTACTCGTTCGCCTCCTCCCTGGTTATAATATATCTCCCTTTTGCCTGAAAGTCGAAGAAAGTAGGAGTAGGGAGAGCAACATGGACAGTGCAGCGCCTGTCAAACATTAGTCGGTACTGGAGAGGCTGTTCATTCCTCTCAATAAACTGATGGCGAACCGTAGCATCATAATCTAGATAAGCGGGAGGCAATTCCATATCATTTTCATGTATGGGTATCTCAAGAAAATTAGCCACACGCGTTGCATAAATCCCACCAGACAAGTCCCCACTTAAACCATTTTTATGCAACCTTCATGCAACAATGGCCCCCAAGTTATACTGTTTATCTCCTAAAACATCACTCTTGAGAACACTAAGATCTAGAACACACATGTGACATGCCTCATCCTTACCATTTATGCATCTACCTATAAAGAGAGCAAAATAATGTATAACAGGAAAATGAATGCTCCCTATGGTAGCTTGTGTTATTTCTCTAGATTCCCCCACAGTGATACTAGCAAGAAAATCTTTAAACTCATATTTGCGAGGTTCACTAGCACTACCCCATTGCGGAAGTTTGCAAGTAGTATTAAATCTTCTAAGTCCATAGTATAAGATTTACCATAGAGATCAAATAGGACAGTGTGAGAATTGCGTGAAGATGTAAATTTGAACCTTCTCACAAAGGAATCAGTTAGGTGATAATACTAAGGGCACCTATCTAGCATGAAGCCCTCGAGTTCGACATTACGCACATATGCGTCAAATTCCTCCTTAATTCCTGCTTGGACCATGATATCTTCTGACGGCCACTCACAAGGCCGCACTTGAGCTTCTCTTGGTAGTTCATGGTTTGGCTCACGTATTGCGGGCCTGGGTCCTTGCTTCCTTGAAGAACCACCTTGGTACATTTTCCTAAACATATTTCTTCCTCTGAAAAATTTCTGAAAATTTTAGTAACTCAAAATAAAAGTGAACCAAACTCAACAAAATTGATGACAACTACTCCCACAAGTGCCTAGAGACTATATCATGCATTAGAACTACTTGGGACCAAATAAATTTGACATGCAAGCTCAAGAACAGGGTCACCTAGGCAGCAAAAATTTGCAATGAATAAAGCACTAGAACAAAAACTAATTGGACCATTGGAGGAGTCATGTACCGAAGAACAATCCCCCAAAGCAGTTTTGTGAGTGGAGCTTTGAGCACGGAGATCGAAAATCGCAGCAAAACGAGCTAGAACACGGGTTTGAGCTAGTTGGTGATTTTTTTGGGAGGAAGAAGGAGTGTGTGGTTGCTGGAATAAGTGGAGGGGGACAACAGGGGGCCCACGAGGCAGGGGGCGCGCCCTGGACCCTCATGGCTAGGTGCTTGCTCCCCCTGATGTGTTCTCGGTGCCAGATATTCTCAAATATTATAGAAAAAATCATATTTCATTTTCGGGGCATTTGGAGAACCTTTATTTTCGGGGTATTTTTTATTGCAAGGATAAATCAGAAAACAGACAGAAAATACTGCTTTTGCTTTATTTATTCTAAATAACAGAAAGTAAAAGGAGGGTACAGAAGGTTGTGCTTTCTAACTTCATCCATCTCA
Source organism: Aegilops longissima (assembly GCA_021605205.1). Classification (NCBI taxonomy): domain Eukaryota; kingdom Viridiplantae; phylum Streptophyta; class Magnoliopsida; order Poales; family Poaceae; genus Aegilops; species Aegilops longissima. The sequence continues at coordinate 314,492,035 of CM038676.1, forward strand.
TGCTCATCAAAAGGAATCCACTAACAAGGTTGATCAAGTCTTGTTAACAAACTCTTTTCGAATAACATGGATCCGGAGAAATTTCAAATAACACTAGGTTACCTCAACGGGGATATGCATGACCCCAATAATTAAAAATATCATATTTCTTCTTGACAGTAGGAAGAGGAAATTCAAAACCTCCAATAGTAATAGTTGAAATTTTTCTAATAGAATTGATACTATGGACTTGAGGTTGTTTCCTCGGAAAGTGTACCGTATGCTCATTACCATTAACATGAAAAGTGACATTGCCTTTGTTGCAATCAATAACAGCCCCTATAGTATTCAAAAAGGTTCTACCAAGGATAATCGACATACTATCGTCCTCGGGAATATCAAGAATAACAAAGTCCGTTAAAATAGTAACGTTTGCAACCACAATAGGCACATCCTCCCAAATACCGACAGGTATAGCAGTTGATTTATCAGCCATTTGCAAAGATATTTCAGTAGGTGTCAACTTATTCAAATCAAGTCTACGATATAAAGAGAGAGGCATAACACTAACACCGGCTCCAAGATCACATAAAGCAGTTTTTACATAGTTTCTTTTAATGGAGCATGGTATAGTTGGTACTCCTGGATCTCCAAGTTTCTTAGGTATTCCACCTTTAAAAGTATAATTGGCAAGCATGGTGGAAATTTCAGCTTCCGGTATCTTTCTTTTATTTGTAACAATATCCTTCATATACTTAGCATAAGGATTCATTTTAAGCATATCAGTCAAGCGCATACGCAAAAAGATAGGTCTAATCATTTCAGCAAAGCGCTCAAAATCCTCATCATCCTTTTTCTTGGATGGTTTAGGAGGAAAAGGCATGGGTTTCTGAACCCATGGTTCTCTTTCTTTACCTGCTTCCTAGCAACAAAGTCTCTCTTATCATAACGTTGATTCTTTGATTGTGGGTTATCAAGATCAACAACAGGTTCAATCTCTACATCATTGTCATTGCTAGGTTGAGCATCAACATGAACATCATCATTAACATTATCACTAGGTTCATGTTCATTACAGATTGTGTTTCAAAGATCGAAATAGAAATATCATTGGGATTCTCAGGCGTGTCAGCAACAGGTTCACTAGAGGCATGCAAAGTCCTATCATTTTTCTTTTTCTTCCTTTTAGAAGGACTATGTGCATCAACATTAGTTCTCTGAGAATCTTGCTCAATTCTCTTAGGGCGGCCCTCAAGATACAAAGGTTCCTGAGTCATTTTACCCCCTCTAGTCATAACTCTAACAACATTATCATTTTTCTTGTTATTTAATTCATTGAGCAAATCATTCAAAGCTTTAAGTACTTGTTCTACTTGAGTGGTAACCATAGAAGCATGTTTACTAATGAGTTTAAGTTCACCTTTAACTCTAGACATATAATCACTCAAGTGTTCAATCATATAAGCATTTCGTTTCAATTTTCTACCAACATAAGCATTGAAGTTTTCCTGTTTAACAATAAAGTTATCAAACTCATCTAAGCATTGGCTAGCAGACTTATAACAAGGAATATCACCTTCATCAAATCTACAGAGAGAATTTACCTTTACTACCTATGTCGGGTTATCAAGACCATGTATTTCTTCAATAGGTGGTAAATTCTTAACATCTTCAGCTTTAATACCCTTTTCTTAACATAGATTCCTTTGCCTCTTGCATATCTTCGGGACTGAGAAATAGAATACCCCTTTTCTTCAGAGTTGGCTTAGGAGTTGGTTCAGGGAGTGTCTAATTATTTTCATTAGTCAACATATTATTCAATAGCAATTCAGCTTGATCAACTGTTCTTTCCCTGAAAACACAACCAGCACAACTATCCAGGTGGTCTCTGGAAGCATCTATTAGTCCATTATAAAAGATATCAAGTATTTCATTTTTCTTGAGAGGATGATCAGGCAAAGCATTAAGTAATTGGAGAAGCCTCCCCCAAGCTTGTGGGAGACTCTCTTCTTCAATTTGCACAAAATTATATATTTCCCTTAAAGCAGCTTGTTTCTTATGAGCGGGGAAATATTTAGCAGAGAAGTAATAAATCATATCTTGGGGACTACGCACACAACCAGGATCAAGAGAATTAAACCATGTTTTAGCATCACCCTTTAATGAGAATGGAAATAACATAAGGATATAGTAATCGCGAGTTTTCTCATCATAGTGAATAGGGTGGCTATATAATTTAATTTAGTAAGATGTGCCACCACAGTTTCCGATTCATAGCCATAAAAAGAATCAGATTCAACCAAAGTCATTATCTCAGGATCAACTGAGAAATCATAATCCTTATTAGTAACACAGATAGGTGAAGTAGCAAAAGCAGGGTCATATTTCATTCTAGCATTCAAAGACTTTTCTTTCAGTTTAGCTAATAATTTCTTAAGATCATATCTATCATTGCAAGCAAGAAAATCTCTAGCAGTTTCTTCATCCATAACATAACCCTCAGGCACAACAGGCAATTCATATCTAGGGGGAGAATCTTCATCATCACTTTCATCAATATTATCAGTTTCAATAATTTCATTCTCTCTAGCCCTAGCAAGTTGTTCATCAACAAATTCACCTAGTGGCACAGTAGTATCAAGCATAGAGGTAGTTTCATCATAAGTATCATGCAAAGCAGAAGTGGCATCATCAATAACATGCGACATATCAGAATTAATAGCAGAAGCAGGTTCAGGTGTCGTAAGCTTACTCAAAACAGAAGGTGAATCAAGTGCATAGCTAGATGGCAGTTCCTTACCTCCCCTCGTAGTTGAGGGATAAATTTTGGTTTTCTCGTCTTTCAAGTTTATCATAGTGATCACCAGATATAAATCCCAAGTGACTGAAAGAATAGAGCTATGCTCCCCGGCAACGGCGCCAGAAAATAGTCTTGATAACCAACAAGTATAGGGGATCGCAACAGTTTTCGAGGGTAGAGTATTCAACCCAAATTTATTGATTCGACACAAGGGGAGCCAAAGAATATTCTCAAGTATTAGCAGTTGAGTTGTCAATTCAAACACACCTGGATAACTTAATATCTGCAGCAAAGTATTTAGTAGCAAAGTAGTATGGAAGTAACGGTGACGGTGATAAAAGTAAAAGTAGCAGTTTTGTAGTAATTGTAACAGTGGCAACGGAAAAGTAACTAAGCAAAGAGCAATATGTGAAAAGTTTGTAGGCATTGGATCGGTGATGGAGAATTATGCCGGATGCGATTCCTCATGCAATAGTTATAACATAGGGTGGCACAGAACTAGTTCCAGTTCATCAATGTAATGTAGGCATGTATTCCGAATATAGTCATACGTGCTTATGGAAAATAACTTGCATGACATCTTTTGTCCTACCCTCCTGTGGCAGCGGGGTCCTATTGGAAACTAAGGGATATTAATGCCTCCTTTTAATAGAGTACCGGACCAAAGCATTAACACTTAGTGAATACATGAACTCCTCAAACTACGGTCATCACCGGTAAGTATCCCGATTATTGTCACTTCGGGGTAAACGGATCATAACACATAAAAGGTGACTATAGACTTGCAAGATAGGATCAAGAACTCACATATATTCTTGAAAACATAATAGGTTCAGATCTGAAATCATGGCACTCGGGCCCTAGTGACAAGCATTAAGCATAGCAAAGTCATAGCAACATCAATCTTAGAACATAGTGGATACTAGGGATCAAACCCTAACAAAACTAACTCAATTACATGGTAAATCTCATCCAACCCATCACCGTCCAGCAAGCCTACGATGGAATTACTCACGCACGGCGGTGAGCATCATGAAATTGGTGATGGAGGAAGGTTGATGATGACGATGGCGATGGATTCCCCTATCCGGTGCCCCCAACGGACTCCAGATCAGCCCTCCCGAGAGAGATTAGGGCTTGGCGGTGGCTCCATATCGTAAAACGCGATGAATCCTTCTCTCTGATTTTTTTCTCCACGAACGTGAATATATAGAATTGGAGTTGAGGTCGGTGGAGCACTAGGGGGCCCACGAGGTAGGGGGCGCGCCCAGTGGGGTAGGCGTGCCCCCCACCCTCGTGGACAAGGTGTGGCCCCCCTGGCCTTGATTCTTTCGCCAATATTTTTTATTAATTCCAAAAATATTCTCCGTGAAGTTACAGGTCATTCCGAGAACTTTTATTTCTGCACAAAAATAACACCATGGCAATTCTGTTGAAAACAACGTCAGACCGGGTTAGTTCCATTCAAATCATGCAAGTTAGAGTCCAAAACAAGGGCAAAAGTGTTTGGAAAAGTAGATACGATGGAGACGTATCAAGTAGCAAAGTAGTATGGAAGTAACGGTAACAGTGGCAAAAGTAGCAGTAGCAGTTTTGTAGTAATTGTAACAGTAGGAACGGTAAAGTAACTGAAGAAAGATCAATATGTGAAAAGATCGTAGGCACTGGATCAGTGATGGATAATTATGTCAGATGCGATTCCTCGTGCAATAGTCATAACATAGGGTGACACAGAACTAGCTCGAGTTCATCAATGTAATGTAGGCATGTATTCGGAATATAGTCATGCGTGCTTATGGAAAAGAACTTGCATGACATCTTTTGTCCTACCCTCCCGTGGCAGCGGGGTCCTATTGGAAACTAAGGGATATTAAGGCCTCCTTTTAATAGAGTATCGGACCAAAGCATTAACACTTAGTGAATACATGAACTCCTCAAACTACGGTCATCACTGGGAGTGGTCCCGATTATAGTAACTTCGGGGTTACCGGATCATAACACATAGTAGGTGACTATTGACTTGCAAGATAGGATCAAGAACTCACATATATTCCTGAAAACATAGTAGGTTCAGATCTGAAATCATGGCACTCGGGCCCTAGTGACAAGCATTAAGCATAGCAAAGTCATGGCAACATCAATCTCAGAACATAATGGATACTAGGGATCAAGCCCTAACAAAACTAACTCGATTACATGATAAATCTCATCCAACCCATCACCGTCCAACAAGCCTATGATGGAATTACTCACGCACGGCGGTGAGCATCATGAAATTGGTGATGGAGGAAGGTTGATGATGACGATGACGACGGATTCCCCTCCCCGGAGCCCCGAATGGACTCCAGATCTTCCCTCTCGAGAGAGATTAGGGCTTGGTTGCGGCTCTGTATCGTAAAACACGATGAATCCTTCTATCTGATTTTTTCTCCCCGAACGTGAATATATAGAGTTGGAGTTGAGGTCGGTGGAGCCTTAGGGGGCCCACGAGATAGGGCGCGCGCCTAGGGGGTAGGCACGCCCCCCACCCTCGTGGACAGGGTGTGGGCCCCCTAGTCTTGATTCTTTTGCTAGTATTTTTTATAAATTCCAAAAATATTCTTCGTGAAGTTTCAGGTCATTTCGAGAACTTTTATTTCTGCACAAAAATAACAGTATGGCAATTCTGCTGAAAACAGCGTCAGTCCGGGTTTGTTCCATTCAAATCATGCAAGTTAGAGTCCAAAACAAGGGCAAAAGTGTTTGGAAAAGTAGATACAATGGAGACGTATCAACTCCCCCAAGCTTAAACCTTTGCTTGTCCTCAAGCAATTCAGTTGACAAACTAAAAGTGATAAAGAAAAAAATTTACAACCTATGTTTGCTCTTGTTGTTGTAAATATGTAAAGCCTGCATTCAAGTTTTCAGCAAAGATTATGAACTAACCATATTCACAATAACATTTAGGTCTCATGTTTACTCATATCAATGGCATAATCAACTAGCGAGCAATAAGAATAAATCTCAGATGACAACACTTTCTCAAAACAATCATAATATGATACAACGAGATGGTATCTCGCTAGCCCTTTCTGAGACCGCAAAACATAAATGCAGAGCACCTTTGAAGATCAAGGACTGACTAAACATTGTAATTCATGGTGAAAGAGATCCAGTCATAGTCATACTCAATATAAATTAATAGTAATGGATGCAAATGACAGCGGTGCTCTCCAACTGGTGTTTTTTATTAAGAGGAGGATGACTCAACATAAAAGTAAATAGATAGGCCCTTCACGGAGGGAAGCAGGGATTTGTAGAGGTGCGAGAGCTCGATTTTTGAAATAGAGATAGATAATATTTTTAGTGGCATACTTTCATTGTCAACATAACAACTGAGAGATCTGGATATCTTCCATGCTACACACATTATAGGCGGTTCCCAAGCAGAATGGTAATGTTTATACTCCCCCACCACCAAGAAGCATCAATCCATGGCTTGCCCGAAACAACGGGTGCCTCCAACTAACAACAGACCTGGGGGAGTTTTGTTTGCAATTACTTTGATTTGGTTTGAGCATGGGACTGGGCATCCTGGTGACCAGCCATTTTATCGTGAGTGAGGAGCGGAGTCCACTCCTCTTGAGAATAACCCGCCTAGAATGGAAGATACAGACAGCCCTAGTTGATACATGAGCTATTCGAGCATACAAAACAGAATTTCATTTGAAGGTTTAGAGTTTGGCACATAAAAATTTACTTGGAACGATAGGTAGATACCGCATATAGGAAGGTATGGTGGACTCATATGGAATAACTTTGGGGTTTATGTAAGTGGATGCACAAGCAATATTCCCGCTTAGTACAAGTGAAGGCTAGAAAAAGGCTGGGAAGCGACCAACTAGAGAGCGACATCAGTCATGAACATGCATTAAAATTAATAAACATTGAGTGCAAGCATGAGTACGATATAATTCACCATGAACATAAATATCGTGGAGGCTATGTTGATTTTGTTTCAATTACATGTGTGAACATGTGCCAAGTCAAGCCACTTGAATCATTCAAAGGAGGATACCACCCTATCGTACCACATCACAACCATTTTAATAGCATGTTGGCACGCAAGGTAAACCATTATAAAATCCTAGCTAATTAAGCATGGCATAAGCAACTATAATCTCTAATTGTCATTGTAAACATGTTTCATTCATAATAGGCTGAATCAGAAACGATGTACTAATCATATTTACAAAAACAAGAGAGGTCGAGTTCATACCAGCTTCTCTCATCTCAATCAGTCCATCATATATCGTCATTATTGCCTTTCACTTGTACAACCGAACGGTGTGGATAATAAAAATAATAGTGCATGTGCACTTGGACTAAGATGGAATCTACAAGAATTAATACAAACGAGAAGACAAGGTAACATGGGCTCTTTGTTAGGTCAACAATAATGCATATAAGAGCTACTTCAACATTTTCATCATCGTCTTGTCCTCTCGACCCCCAAAGAAAAGAAATAAAACTATTTACACGGGAAAGCTCCCAGCAAACAAAAAGAAGAACAAGAAATCTTTTTGAGTTTTCTTTTAATTACTAATACTATCAGCATGGAAAGTAAACTAGCTAAAAGCTACAACTAATTTTTTTTGGTTTTTCTTAAGGTTTTTCAAACACACAAGAAGAAAGCAAGAAAATAAAATAAACTAGATGGATAGTACAATGAAAAACTATGAGCACCGACAACTAGAATGAGTGTGTGATCATGAATGTAACGTCGGTGAGAAATACGTACTCCCCCAAGCTTAGGCTTTTGGCCTAAGTTGGTCTATGCCCATGGATGGCCTGGCAGATATCCGAAGTTGTAACTAGGGTCGTATTGAGATGCAGCCGCTACTGCCTCATGAGCTGCAGCTTGGAGGCGAGCTCCTTCTGCCCTCCTCTCGTACTCGTTTGCCTCCTCCCTGGTTATGACATATCTCCCCTTTGCCTGAAAGTCAAAGAAAGTACGAGCAGGGAGAGCAATATGGATAGCGCGACGTCTGTCAAAGATTAGTCGGTACTGGAGAGGCTATTCAATCCTCTCAATAAACTGATGGCGAACATGTCGGCGTTCAAACTTGCCTGCCTGCAGCCCATGGCGTGGCTGTGCTAGCAGACCTGTACGGCCCATCTTCATCAACAAGGCATTCAAGACCCTCGCGAGGGACCAAGCCTCGCGAGGCGGATGACACAAGACCTCCTCGGGAGCAGCCCTACTAGGCTGCCTCGCGAGGAGCGGAGAAATCAAGGCAGGCAAACCTCGCGAGGCTCTCATGACGTGAGCCATGACAATCAAGATCAGGCGGGCGCCAGGCAGGCGCCAGCGCGCGCAGCGTCCTTGTTTCCTCTTTGGTGCTAAGGAGGCAAGCGCATGCACGAAGTACCGAGGCATCAAGCAAAGGTTTCCATATCAGTGCAACGAGACCAAGACCAGCAGGACGGCAGGACGGAGGTCACCATGAAGCCCAAGATGGCGTCACCACCAGAGCCTTTCGCAGGCGAAGACCGCTTTTGTCAGGATAAGCTGTACTAGCTGTCCCCTTTTCAAATTGGTCGTTGTTGGCTCCCTTCTCGCTCAATATTTGGGGAGAGGACCAGGGCCTATATAAGTAGAATTAGCCACCACCGTAGGGGGCATCTGTTAACCCATTGCGAGGCACCTCATGCACACAAGTTTGCCAAGCACAAGAACACCTCAACCTCAGGAGTTTGTTCTTCCCCTTGTATTGTTCATCATCAGCCCAAGAGGCAATCCACCACCACCACACTGGAGTAGGGTATTACACCACAACGGTGGCCCAAACCAGTATAAATCTTGTGCCCTTGTGTTGTGAGTTCGTCGAGTTCGTCCGCGAGATCTTAGCGAGCTAGGGCGTAGATCGGTAGGGAGGAAGTCTCCGTGCGCACCCCAGTGTTCAAACCTTGAGGGTTTTGCTGGAACCCGTGATCCGACAGAACCATAGCATTAAAATCTAGATAAGCAGGAGGCAACTCCATATCATTTTCACGAATGGGTACCTCGAGAAAATTAGCTAAACGGGTCGCATAAATTCCACCAAACAAATCTCCGCTAATACTGTTACGATGCAACCTTCGTGCAACAATAGCTCCCAAGTTATATTGTTTATCTCCTAATACATCATGTAGGACCTTGAAGTATGTCTAGAGGGGGGTGATTAGACTACTTGACCAATTAAAAACTTAACCTTTTCCCAATTTTAGACTTTGGCAGATTTTAGCTATCTTTAAGCAAGTCAAGCGATCTTCACGCAATTCAAGCAAGCATGCAAAGAGTATATAGGCAGCAGAAAATAAAGTATGCAACTTGCAAGAATGTAAAGGGAAGGGTTTGGAGGATTCAAACGCAATTGGAGACACGAATGTTTTTGTCATGGTTCCGATAGGTGGTGCTATCGTACATCCACGTTGATGGAGACTTCAACCCACGAAGGGTAACGGTTGCGCGAGTCCACGGAGGGCTCCACCCACGAAGGGTCCACGAAGAAGCAACCTTGTCTATCCCACCATGGCCGTCGCCCATGAAGGACTTGCCTCACTAGCGGTAGATCTTCACGAAGTAGGCGATCTCCTTGCCCTTACAAACTCCTTGGTTCAACTCCACAATCTTGTCGGAGGCTCCCAAGTGACACCTAGCCAATCTAGGAGACACCACTCTCCAAGAAGTAACAAATGGTGTGTTGATAATGAACTCCTTGCTCTTGTAATTCAAATGATAGTCTCCCCAACACTCAACTCTCTCTCACAGGATTTGGATTTGGTGGAAAGAGGATTTGAGTGGAAAGCAACTTGGGGAAGGCTAGAGATCAAGATTCATATGGTTGGAATGGAATATCTTGGCCTCAACACATGAGTAGGTGGTTCTCTCTCAGAACTGGTAAGTTGGAAGTGTAGGTTTGTTTTGATGGCTCTCTCCACGAATGAAGAGGAGGTGGAGGGGTATATATATCCTCCACACAAAATCTAACCGTTACACACAATTTACCAAACTCGGTGGGACCGAATCATAAAACTCGGTCGGACCGATTTAGTAAACCTAGTGACCGTTAGGGTTTTCAGTGGGACTGACATGCAGCTCGGTAGGACCGATATGGTTAGGGTTAGGGCATAACGTAATCTCGGTGAGACCGATCACACAAACTCGGTGAGACCGAATTTGGTAATTAGCTAACCAGAGAGTTGGTCAGGTAAACTCAGTGGGACCGATTCGCTCTTTCGGTGAGACCGAAACGTTACGAAAGGGAAACAGAGAGTTTATATTGCGATCTCGGTGGGACCGGTCGCTCACTTCGGTTAGACCGAAACGTTACGAAGGGAAACAGAGAGATTACAATCCCATCTCGATGAGACCGAGATCCCTATCGGTGAGACCGATTTGCCTAAGGTTTGTGGCAGTGGCTATGACATCTGAACTCGGTGGCGACGGATAGAAAGAATCGGTAGGGCCGAGTTTGACTTTAGGTTTAGGTCATATGTGGATGTGAGAAAGTAGTGGAGGGTTTTGGAGCATATCACTAAGCACATGAAGCAAGAGGCTCATTAAGCAACACCTCATCCCTCCTTGATAGTATTGGCTTTTCCTATAGACTCAATGTGATCTTGGATCACTAAAATGTAAAATGTAGAGTCTTGATCTTTTGATCTTGAGCCAATCCTTTGTCCTTAATATTTTGAGGGATCCACTTTCATCATCCATGCCATGCCATTCATTGAGCTTTCCTGAAATATTTGTCTTGGAATAGCATTAGCTCATTGAGCTATATGTTGTTATGAATTACCAAAACCACCTAGGGATAGTTGCACTTTCAATCTCCCCCTTTTTGGTAATTGATGACAACATATAGATCAAAGCTTCGACAAATGATAATAAGATTGAAAAACATCGTCGCTTTGAGAAGTATGTGATAAGCAAGAGCTCCCCTAAATTTGTGCATATTTTAAGATTTGCTTTGGACTGTAGATGCACAAGGAATTAGGCTCATGGGTTACTTTTCCATGTCACATACATCTTGGTGGAGCGCTCAAAATAATAAAGATTGAATACATGCACTCATCACCAAGCACAGTGAATGATCATATAAGGATAAGTAAGATAATAACATATAACAAGCATAAGTGTAGCTTATGATCAAACACATGATCATCAATGTCTCACAGGTAAAAGCATAGTATCTCAAGCAATCAAAGCAAATGAAGTTCAACCAAGAAGACAAGAGAGAACAAAAGCAAACTCTCTCTCTCTCTCTTTAAGCCTATGATCTATACATTTTTCTCCCCCTTTGGCAACAAGTTACCAAAAAGTTCCTAGAAAATTCATAGGACTATATCGTCTCTCGGGCTTGGTCTTACGGTGGTGGTGTAGATAGGACTCAAGGACGAAGGCATCGATAGATGTGGAAGGAGCTGAAGGAGTTGGTCTTTGGAGCTGGTTGTCTTTGGAGCTGATGAAGTGACTCTGGTGACTGGCTCTGCAGCTGATCTCTGAGCTCGTGGCACTTTGGCAAATGCATCAGTCGTTGTTCTGCCCTTCCTCTCTGCATGTCATCCCTGTAGCTGCTCCACAACTGATGAATCTCGATTACTTTGACATCAAGATCATAGAATTTTTGTTCCATGATTCTTTCCAGGCTCTCCTAGTTTTGAGTTAGGGTGGCCAACCCCTTCTCAATCCGCAGAGTTGATGCTATCAAGTAACCAAGCTGCTCCTGCTTGTTCTTCAGAAAGTAATCAGATGCCTATGCTTGAGTTGGCATCTTGGCAGCCTTCTCTTTCCTTGCTTTTTCCTTCTTCTCTTGGGCTTGTACTGATGATGGTTCATTCTCACCATGACAACTTGATTGTCCTCAAAGTCGGATAGAGAACCATGTGTTCCTTATCCAACAGATACTTCCCTGTGCCCATCTTTGAGTTAGTCAACTCCTGAATCTGTGGGGCATATCCATAGCTCCTCTTCTGGTCTGCTGCTGTCCTCTTGATAGTTTCAAATATGAGGCTCATGACCTTGAATTTCTGAGGCACATCAAATATGTGAAGCAAATTGATTGCATGCCCTCTGATCATGTTGTGGTCACCTGATTTGGGCAACAGAGTGTGCCTTAGGATCCAGTTGATCGTAGGCAGCCCTGACAGAAGAAAATGAACTGATCCAAACTTGAAGGTCTCAAGTGCATCATCTGGGATCTCCTTGTACATCTGTGACATTGAGTTGTGACCCATCTTCTTCTTGGCATAAATGTCCAAATCATCTTCACTTTCCTTGGGGGCATTGATCAGACTTGCCCATTCCTCTATGGTTGACTGATATCTCGTTCCTTCAGATATCCAAACTATCCTGCCATCTGGATAAAAATGTGTTGTGGAGTAGAATTGCATAATGAGCTCGTCATTCCAGTTAGTGAGCTTTTGCCCAACAAAATCTGCAACTCCACAAGCACTGAAGTTGTCATATACTCCAGGATAGTGTTCTGCATTCTCCTGAATGTAGGTCCAGTCGACCCACCTCATATCACAAACTATGGGCTTCTTATCCAATAAGATGGTCTCATAGAAGTCCTGCTGCTCCTTGGTGTGGAACCCGTAATCTCAAACAATTCTTCTCTGGTGGCATATGGATCGACTCTCTCCATAGCCTCAACCCTTGATCTCTCCTGATTTTCATGTTCTCAGCCACAGGATGAGCATCATTGTGGTCTGGAATCTTGGGCTTGAGCTTCCTTAGGACCTGCCCTTCTTCATCTTCCTCAGCATCAATTTCAGGCATTGGGGCCTTGTTCTTCTCAGCTGCTGGTATACTCCTGGTATTTCTCTTTGGTGCACTCTTGGGCTTAGGGGCAACTTTGGGCTTTGAAGTTGCAGCCCCTGATTTTATGGCATCACCCATTAGCTTTTGTGCCTTGGGTGCTGGTTCAGCAACCTCTTCTTCTTCTTCTTCCTCCATCATAGATGGCTTCCCAATCACTCTGGTCATGGTCTTCTTGACCCTTTTCTTCCTTTTCTTTCCTTCAGCAGCAGCAGGTTCTTTGGGTTGAGATTTATCATAAAGATCAAACAGGACCATGTGAGAATTGTGTGATGATGTAAATTTAAACCTTCTCACAAAGGAGTCGGCTAGGTAGTAATGTTGGGGGCACTTATCTGACACGAAGCCCTCGAGTTCAGCATTACGCACATACGCGTCAAATTCATCCTTAATTCCTGCTTGTACCATGAAATTTTCTGACGGCCATTCACAAGGCCACACTTGAGCTTCTCTTGGTGGTTCATGGTCAGTCTCATGTATTGCGGGCCTGGGTCCTTGCTTCCTTGAAGAACCACCTTGGTACATTTTCCTAAACATATTTCTTCCTCTGAAAAATTTCTGAAATTTTTAGTGACTCAAAATAAAAGTGAACCAAACTCAACAAAATTGATAGCAACTACTCCCACAAGTGCCTAGAGACTATATCATGCATTAGGACTACTTGGGACCAAATAAATTTGACATGCAAGCTCAAGAATAGGGTCACCTAAGCAGCAAAAATTTGCAATGAATAAAGCACTATAACAAAAACTAATTGGACCATTGGAGGAGTCACATACCGAAGAACAATCCCCCAAAGCAGAGTCACATACCGGAACCCGTGATCCGACATTTGGCGCGCCAGGTAGGGGTGCGCCGGAGCCTCTTCCCCGCCAATCGACCTGCCGACGCTCTGCGGCCCCGATGTCCGGCGCCCCGAGGACCGACTTCGACCGCTGGGCAGCCTGGCCAGCTCGGGCGGCGTCACCTGCCCATGAAGACCTCAACCCCGCGCTACAGGCGGCCCGAGCGCCACCTAACGCCGCAGGGCGCGGGCGGCGTGGCGGGGCACCGTCCGCCCTCACTCCACGACAAGCGTGAGCTGCTGCAAGGGCAGCAAGCCACGCCGCAGCAACGGCACCGCACACACGGCGGGAGCCGGCGAGCATGCGAGCTGCGCTCACGGTGGCGCGGGAGTTTCTGCGGTGCCGGCTGATGGACAATGGCCGGGATGCGCTGTTGGAACGCGTCGCTGAACTGCTGGATGTGGCGGCATCAGGAGCGCCGCCCTTTTGCTATCTGCTTCCTTCTCAGGCTACTGCGGGATCTCACGGCGGGCCTCGCCGCAACTACGCGCCTTCGGGTGCGCCTGGGGGCTTCATCGACACCAGGACGGCTGGCGGCGCCGGGGGCTCCGTTGCCCCCACGCCGCCTCCGATGAGCACGGGCACGAGCGTTGCCCCCCCATGGTCCTAGCGTGGCATCGCGCTATCATCCTCAGGATGCTGCGCTAGGCCGGGCGACGTGGAGTGTGGGGCACTATGGCAAGGTGTTTGGGGTAACGGCCCCGGAAGCCTATGTGCCCCGCATGATGGACCAGGAATACACGCCGGAGAGCGACCCCGGCTCGTTTCTCGGGCCAGGTTGGGAGTAGGAGGCATTAGGAGCGTAAGCCTTCCAGGAGCCGCCGGAAAGCCCCGCCAACCGTGTCGTCGACAACAGATACAGGGTACCACTACTCCCTCAGGAGCAAGCTTACGCTAACCATGAGTCACAGGAGAATCAGGTCACCACAGCAGCTGGCAGCCCCAGCTCGGCGACCTCCCTCCCGCCAGGAGGATCGCGCTGGGGGCCTCAGGAGAGAAGCCCTGAGCCAGATCCCTCGCCGCGTCGCACGGAGCAAGGTCCCCCTCGGAGATAGGCCCTCTGCTGGGGAGGTGCTGAAAAGCCTATCCCCGGCAGAGGACCCGTGGTCGCCGAGGGCGCCGCTGGCGTCCCTTTACCCCCCTCTGTGCCGTCCTGGTTATCGATCGGCTCAAAGGTGGTCGAGGGCGGCGCAAGGCGGGGCCCTCGTCTAGAGATATGAAGCAAGGCTGGTACCTGTGAAGATCGCCGCCCGTGACACTCTCACGTACTAATGAGTGAGGCTGTACACGCCCCGGAGTCTCCGGAGAGCCGCCCTCGGGCCTCGGGGGCTCCCTCCCACGCCTAGTGGCAGCACTTAGCTCTGCGCTGGTGAGAAGACTTGAAGACAAGAAGACTAGACTAGGTGTCGGACGCGGCCATTTGCTTTGGATATCTTTTCTGTAACCTTGCCTTCTGGATTTGGATTTAAGTTGTAGCTGAGTTTTTATCGATGCGCGCGGGGGGTGCTTTTTCTCGTTCAAGCAATTTATTGCCATCTGGTTCTTGCCCTATTCTGGAGCCTGCACTCGCTGCCCCCCCCCCTCGCGAGCGGGGCTGGGCGTGGCACACGCGCCAAACACGCCGGTTGGCGCTAGATTCTCACGAGGCCCGCTCGGGTGGATCAGCTGACCCGTCAGGAGCTCCGTGGCGACTCTCGACCTTACGATCCTTAGGGGGTCGCCCCGACTAAGGTAAGCCGCAGCAGCGAAAACTTGCCGCCAGGCTCGTGGATCCACGAAGGTGCCCACTTGGCTGGGCATAAAAGAGTAAAAACTGCAATCTGTTTACATGAGGGGCTCTCCCTCTCAAAATGCTCTCACAATTCTTAGGGACCATGCCCAAGTTTTTGCATACAGGATAAAGCAGTAAAGAAGCAAGGGATCAGCCAGATATGTCGCTTGCCGCGTCGTCCACATCGTCTTCAGATGCATCACTAGCGTCGCTGCCACCATCATTGACGTCGCCTCCGCCTTCACCAACGCCGGCATCACCATCGTCGACCACGTCGCCTTGGTCTGCGGCGACCACCACCATGTCGTCTTCAGAAGCGAAGGCTCTGACCAGCGCATCCACATTGTCCTCCACCCACCGCGCCAGGTCGCCACGGATGGCCTGCGGTACGGGGGCAATGGCGGCATCGAAGTCAAAGTCAAGGAAGGTGTCCTGGAGATGGTTGAAGACGCGGGAGAATGCGCGCCCGAGCAGGCCGCGGCTCCTCTCTTCCACGAGCTGGCGAGCTCTGTCGGACCGAGCCTCCAGGCGCGTCACCACGTCACCAAAGAAGTGCAGATGACTGGCGTAGTCGTTCGAATGCGGCTGTGGAGCATTCTCGTCACAGACATGGCCCAATGCCATGTTGGCCCTGACCCGAAGGTCCTGGAGCATGGGGGCGTGCTCGTGCTCCAGCGTCCGTCGCAGGAGAAAGTCCTCCCGACTCTACCGCGCAGCGGACTCAGCGTCGTCAACCCGCTTTCGAAGGGAGAGGAGCTCGGCGCGGGCAGAAGCCAGTTTTGCCTGCGCCGTAACCAGGGCGGCTGCCGTGGCCCCCTCGCGCCTCTCCACTTCGGCCAGCTTGAGCCTGAGGGTGGCGGCCCTACCCGCATCCTCCGTCCCCGCAAGCTTCAACTTCAAGTCATACCTACCCTCCAGATCTGCACGAGCCTCGTCCACCCGGCGATCAACCTCCTCCTAGGCCTTGGCCTCGCGTGCGCAAACGACATCTTCCGCTTGGGCAACTTGGCGCTCCCTCGTCTCCAACTGCTCAAGCTCAAGGCTGCGCTCCACGGCCTCCAGAGCCAGCGCCTCCTCGCGCTTCCGTACCTCTTCTTCCTCGGCGGGCGTCCCCCTCAGCGACGCAAGGGCGGCCTTGCGTGCCTCCACCTGCTGCTCCAGGGACGCACTCCAGGCCTAGAGCTCCCACGCGCGCTTCTCCGCAGCCTCGCGGCGGCGGTCAGCCTCGTGAGCCTCCTCCAAGGCTCGGGAGCAAGCCTCATGGGAAACTTTGAGGGACGCTTCGGCCTTCTCATTGTCGAGATCACGCTGGTAGCGGCCAAGGTTGATGGCCACCCTCAGTTTACGTCGTTCCTCCACCAGCCGAAGACCCTCAGCCTCAAGGCGCGAGTCGACACCCGCGTGTTCTTCACCAAGCTGGCTCATCTTACCCATCGCCTCCTGGAAGAGCTCATGACGAACGACGCTCCGCCCGTGCTCGAACTCCAACGCACGCCCCACCTTGTCCTCCGCCACGGGGGCTGCAGGCGGGGCGTGAAGTGGCGCACCCCCTCTAAGCAGGGGGCTGGGGGCTGGTGCCGCTCCAGGTGCCGGCTCGACCTCATGAGGGGCCCCGGCCAGTCGGGGCCCGCTGCTTGAGGAGGAGCTGAAGGGCGAAGCCAACCAGCTGTTGTTCATGACCAGAGGAGGAGTTCGGGGAACAACCGCCGAGCTCCAAGCCATACCGTGGGGGAAGGGCAACGGAGCCGCAGATTCAAGGCGCCATGGAGGTGAGTGCACCCCCTCGGCCGGCCCAGCTCCAGGCGCGGCATGCAGGCTCGGGATGCTCAAGGCTGGCGGGGGTGCCGAGGAAGGCGGGGATTGCTTCTCAGGGGACTTAATGGCCCTGGCAGAAGGGGTCCTAAAGAGCCAGCGTCAGGAAGGAAAGCAGCAATCAAGAGAACACAAGGTGCAGTACTTACTCGTCGACGGCGATGTACTTCCGTCGCTTTAATGGCCCGAAGATTCCGCTGCCTCCTGGAGATCCTTTCCTCTTGCGGAGTTCCTCGAAGTCCACACAAAGCCGACCAAAGCGATATACGTGGCGCCCAGTGCGGGGTGCAGCCGGAGAAGTGCTCGGGGGAACAACTTCAGGGGTGTCTGGCTGCGGAGAGCAGTCGGGAGCTATCTTACCACGACCTTCCGAGGCATCCGGAGTTTCAGCCTCAGGAGCCGCGTGCTGCGTCGCCTCAGCAACCAACGTCCCAGGATCACGGGTTCCCGAGGACGACGCCCCGGGAGCCCCAAGCGGCGTCTGCACATCAGCACTCGTGCCTCCAGCCACTGGTGGCGCTCGTCCCCTGCATCCACGTTCGGGACAAGCTCGGCGCCAGCGACGAGGAAGGGAACCACGCTGATAGGGTTCTCGCGGGACCCTACCAAGCCGTCCGGGCGCAGCCCCCACTCGTCAAAGGGAGGCATGCTCCCTGCAAACTCATCCTTGTTCTTGCAGCGGTACAAGAGACAGTTCTTCCCAGGCAAGTCGTCCGGCGAAGGGACACCTGTTAGGACCTCAAGCACCGTTTGCCGCGTTCCGAGGGGGAGCCCAGACTCCTGAAACCTCATACGGTCCTGACTGCTGAGCAAGGTCCACATCAGGCGAGAATGGCGCTGAAGTGGAGCGACTCGACGCTTGATGAACTCCTTCACCACCATCAGCGTGGTCACGCCGCGGTCCTTCAGCCTCCTCAGCCTGAGCCAGACAGGGACAAGACGGGAGCTCGCGAGGCTCTCATGGCCCCAACCGGAGTTGGGAACGGCAGGTGCTGACGGGGCGTGGAGCAGAGGGCTGAGCACACTGGCGTAAACAAACACCCACCATGTTCGAAACTCGCTCGTAGATGGAGGAAGCTCGAAGTCGATCCCTGAGCCCTCCATCGCAGCCACGGCCTGGAAGCTCACACACCCCGAGCTTTGCCAAGGGTGAATCAGATGCAACGAGAAGAAATGGCGGAAGAGGGCCACAGAAGGAGCGATGCCCACCATTGCTTCACACACAAAGGCAAAGACGGCAAGGAGAGTCACGGATTGAGGGTCGAGATGCAGCATATGGATCTGGTAATGTTCAAGCACCGCGTTGAAGAAGGCGGAGAAAGGGGAATCAGGCCTGCCCAAAGGGAATCAATGAAGATTGGGTCCTTGGTGGCCGCCCGAGCAATGCAAGCGCGAGACGCAAGCCAAGCTGCCGTCTTCCCCCACTCATTGAAACTGGTGGCGAGCATGGGACGCGCCTTGTCCATGGCCTCGTCGTTGAGCACCAAGGATCGGCCGACTGCGGGCTCGGCGGTCGGAGGCGCACTAGGCGAAGACAGAGGCTTCTTCCCCTTCTCTGCTTGTTTCGGCGCCATGGCGATGAAGCAGGCGGAGTGCAGATCAGATTGGAGAGGAGGAGCAGAGTCTCGAGGAAGCAGAGGAGCTAGGGGATCAAGGCGCGGGCGATGGGAGAATGGCTGTGTAGGTTGCGGGGGCTGCATAGCCAGGCGGAGTCCAAGGCAGCATGGGGAAGCGGAGACGCCCATGTCCAATCAACCGCCACGGGTCGACCAAGGCCGTAGGCTTTTGGGGCCCGCGGCGCTCCGCGCTTGACCTTTGGCTTCGCCCTGAAGCCAAGCCCGAGCGCACCTTGGGCCCGGGGCTACTGTCGGTGTTCTGGGAACGGGGGTTCCCAGACTTGCCTGCCTGCGGCCCACGACGTGGCTGTGCTAGTAGGCCTGTATGGCCCATCTTCATCAACGAGGCATTCAAGACCATCGCGAGGGGCCAAGACTCACGAGGCGGACGACACAAGACCTCCTCAGGAGCAGCCCTACTAGGCTACCTCGCGAGGAGTGGAGAAATCAAGGTAGGGCAAACATCGCGAGGCTCTCGTGACGTGAGCCATGACGATCAAGATCAGGCGGGCGCCAGGCAGGTGCCAGCGCGCGCAGCGTCCTTGTTTCCTATTTGGTGCTAAGGAGGCAAGCGCAGGCGCGGAGTACCGAGGCATCAAGCAAAGTTTTCCATATCACTGCAACAAGACCAAGACCAGTAGGACGGGAGGACGGAGGTCACCATGGAGCCCAAGACGGCGTCACCACCAGAGCCTTTCGCAGGCGATGACCGCTTTTGTCAGGATAAGCTGTACTAGCCGTCCCCTTTTCAAATTGGCCGTTGTTGGCTCCCTTCCCGCTCAATATTTGGGGAGAGGACCAGGGCCTATATAAGTAGAACTAGCCACCACCATAGGGGGCATCTGATAACCCATTGCGAGGCACCTCACGCACACAAGTTCGCCAAGCACAAGAACACCTCAACCTCAGGAGGCTGTTCTTCCCCTTGTACTGTTCATCATCAGCCCAAGAGGCAATCCACCACCACCACACTGGAGTAGGGTACTACACCACAACGGTGGCCCGAACCAGTATAAATCTTGTGCCTTTGTGTTGTGAGTTCGTCGAGTTCGTCCGCGAGATCTTAGCGAGCTAGGGCGTAGATCGGTAGGGAGGAAGTCTCCGCACGCACCCCAGTGTTTGAACCTTGAGGGTTTTGCCGGAACCCGTGATCCGATAGAACCATAGCATTAAAATCTAGATAAGCAGGAGGCAACTCTATATCATTTTCACGAATGGGTACCTCGAGAAAATTAGCTAAACGGGTCGTATAAATTCCACCAAACAAATCTCCGCTAATACTGTTATGATGCAACCTTCGTGCAACAATAGCTCCCAAGTTATATTGTTTATCTCCTAATACAGCACTCTTGAGAACACTAAGATCGGGAACGCACATTTGACATGCCTCGTCCTTACCGTTAATGCATCTACCTATAAAGAGAGCAAAATAATGTATGGCAGGAAAATGAATGCTCCCTATGGTAGCTTGCGTGACTTCCCTAGATTCCCCCCATAGTTATACTAGCAAGAAAGTCTTTATATTCAGATTTGCAAGGTTCACTAGCACTACCTCACTGCGGGAGTTTACAAGCAGTATTAAAATCCTCTAAATCCATGGTATAAGATTTATCATAAAGATCAAACAGGACCATGTGAGAATTGTGTGATGATGTAAATTTAAACCTTCTCACAAAGGAGTCAGTTAGGTAGTAATGTTGGGGGCACTTATCTGACACGAAGCCC
Source organism: Aegilops longissima (assembly GCA_021605205.1). Lineage (NCBI taxonomy): Eukaryota > Viridiplantae > Streptophyta > Magnoliopsida > Poales > Poaceae > Aegilops > Aegilops longissima. The sequence continues at coordinate 314,512,427 of CM038676.1, forward strand.
TCGAGTTCAGCATTATGCACATACGCGTCAAATTCATCCTTAATTCCTGCTTGTACCATGAAATTTTCTGACGGCCATTCACAAGGCCACACTTGAGCTTCTCTTGGTGGTTCATGGTACGGCTCACGTATTGCGGGCCTGGGTCCTTGCTTCCTTGAAGAACCACCTTGGTACATTTTCCTAAACATATTTCTTCCTGTGAAAAATTTCTGAAATTTTTAATGACTCAAAATAAAAGTGAACCAAACTTAGCAAAATTGATAGCAACTACTCCCACAAGTGCCTAGAGACTATATCATGCATTAGGACTACTTGGGACCAAATAAATTTGACATGCAAGCTCAAGAACAGGGTCACCCAAGAAGAAAAAATTTACAATGAATAGAGCACTAGAACAAAAACTAATTGGACCATTGGAGGAGTCACATACCGAAGAACAATCCCCCAAAGCAGTTTTGTGAATGGAGCTTTGAGCAAGGAGATCGAAAATCGCAGCAAAACGAGCTAGAACACGAGTTTGAGCTGTGTGGTGATTTTTTTTGGAGGAAGACGAAGTGTGTGGGTGCTGGAATAAGTGGAGAGGGGGGCACGTGGGGCCCACGAGGCAGGGGGCGCGCCCTGGACCCTCGTGGCCATATGGTGGATCCCCCTGGTGTATTTTCAGTGCCAGATATTCTTAAAAATTCTAGAAAAAAATCATATTCCAATTTCAGGGCATTTGGAGAACTTTTATTTTCGGGATATTTTTTATTGCATGGATAATTCAGAAAACTGACAGAAAATACTATTTTTGCTTTATTTAATCTAAATAACAGAAAGTAAAAAGAGGGTACAGAGAGTTGTGCTTTCTAACTTCATCCATCTCATGCTCATCAAAAGGAATCCACTAACAAGGTTGATCAAGTCTTGTTAACAAACTCATTCCGAATCGCATGAAACCGGAGAATTTTTTAATAACACTAGGTTACCTCAACGGGGATATGCACGTCCCCAATAATAAGGATATCATATTTCTTCTTAACAGTAGGAAGAGGAAATTGAAAACCTCCAATAGTAATAGTTGGAATTTTTCCAATAGAATTGATACTCTGGACTTGAGGTTGTTTCCTCGGAAAGTGTACCGTGTGCTCATTACCATTAACATGAAAAGTTACGTTGCCTTTGTTACAATCAATAACAGCCCCTGCAGTATTCAAAAAGGGTCTACCAAGGATAATCGACATACTATCGTCCTCGGGAATATCAAGAATAACAAAGTCCGTTAAAATAGTAACGTTTGCAACCACAACAGGCACATCCTCACAAATACCAACAGGTATAGCAGTTGATTTATCGGCCATTTGCAAAGATATTTCAGTAGGTGTCAACTTATTCAAATCAAGTCTACGATATAAAGAGAGAGGCATAACACTAACACCGGCTCCAAGATCACGTAAAGCAGTTTTTACATAGTTTCTTTTAATGGTATAGTTGGTACTCCTAGGTCTCCAAGTTTCTTTGGTATTCCACCCTTAAAAGTATAATTATCAAGCATGGTGGAAATTTTAGCTTCCGGAATCTTTCTTTTATTAGTAACAATATCTTTCATGTATTTAGCATAAGAATTCATTTTAAGCGTATCAGTCAAACGCATACGCAAAAAGATAGGTCTAATCATTTCAGCAAAGCGCTCAAAGTCCTCATCATCATTTTTCTTAGATGGTTTAGGAGGAAAAGGCATGGGTTTCTGAACCCATGGTTCTCTTTCTTTACCGTGCCTCCTAGCAACGAAGTCTCTCTTGTCATAACGTTGATTCTTTGATTGTGGGTTATCAAGATCAACAGCAGGTTCAATCTCTACATCATTGTTATTGATAGGTTGAGCATCAGCATGAACATCATCATCGTATTATCACTAGGTTCATGTTCATTACCAGATTGTGTTTCAGCATCAGAAATAGAAATATCATTGGGATCCTCAGGTGTGTCATCAACAGGTTCACTAGAAGCATGCAAAGTCCTATCATTTTTCTTTTTCTTCTTCTTAGAAGGACTAGGTGCATCAACATTAGTTCTCTGAGAATCTTGCTCAATTCTCTTAGGGTGGCCCTCGGGATACAAAGGTTCCTGAGTCATTTTACCCCCTCTAGTCATAACTCTAATAGCATTATCATTTTTCTTACTATTTAATTCATTGAGCAAATCATTTGAGCTTTAAGCACTTGTTCTACTTGAGTGGTAACCATAGAAGCATGTTTACTAATAAGTTTATGTTCACCTTTAACTCTAGACATATAATCACTCAAGTGTTCAATCATATAAGCATTATGTTTCAATTGTCTACAACATAAGCATTGAAGTTTTCTTGTTTAACCATAAAGTCATCAAACTCATCCAAGCATTGGCAAGCAAACTTAGTAGACGGGATTTCCGCTTTATCATATCTATAGAGAGAATTTACCTTTACTTCCTGTGTCAGGTTATCAAGACCATGTTTCAATAGGTGACAAATTCTTAACATCTTCAGCTTCAATACCTTTTTCTTTCATAGATTTCTTTGCCTCTTGCATATCTTCGGGACTGAGAAATAGAATACCCCTTTTCTTCGGAGTTGGCTTAGGAGTTGGTTCAGGAAGTGTCCAATTATTTTCATTACTCAACATATTATTCAATAGCAATTTAGCTTGCTCAACAGTTCTTTCCCTGAAAACACAACCAGCACAACTATCTAGGTGGTCTCTGGAAGCATCGGTTAGTCCATTATAAAATATATCAAGTATTTCATTCTTCTTGAGAGGATGATCAGGAAAAGCATTAAGTAATTGGAGAAGCCTCCCCCAAGCTTGTGGGAGATTCTCTTCTTCAATTTGCACAAAATTATATTTTCCCTTAAAGCAGCTTGTTTCTTATGAGCAGGGAAATATTTAGCAGAGAAGTAATAAATCATATCCTGGGGACTACGCACACAACCAGGATCAAGAGAATTAAACCATGTTTTAGCATCACCCTTTAATGAGAACGGAAACAACTTGAGGATATAGTAGTAACAAATTTTTTCCTCATGAGTGAATAGGGTGGCTATATCATTTAGTTTAGTAAGATGTGCCACAACAGTTTCAGATTCATAGGCATAAAAAGGATCAGATTCAACCAAAGTAATTATCTCATGATCGACAGAGAAATCATAATCCTTATCAGAAATACAGATAGGTGAAGTAGCAAAAGCAGGGTCATATTTCATTCTAGCATTCAAAGACTTTTCCTTCAGCTTAGCTAATAATTTCTTAAGATCATATCTATCATTGCAAGCAAGAAAATCTCTAGCAGTTTCTTCATCCATAACATAACCCTCAGGCACAACAGGCAACTCATATCTAGGGGGAAAATCTTCATCATCACTTTCATCAATATTATCAGTTTCAATAATTTCATTCTCTCTAGCCCTAGCAAGTTGTTCATCAAGAAATTCACCTAGTGGCACAGTATTATCAAGCTTAGAAGTAGTTTCATCATAAGTATCATGCATAGCAGCAGTGGCATCATCAATAACATGCGACTGCTACCTCTTGAGCATTGCGTTGGTTTTCACTTGAAGAGGAAAGGGTGATGCAGCAAAGTAGCGTAAGTATTTCCCTCAGTTTTTCATAACCAAGGTATCAATCCAGTAGGAGGCTACGCGCGAGTCCCTCGTACCTGCACAATACAAATAAATCCTCGCAACCAACGCGATAAGGTGTTGTCAATCCCTTCACGGTCACTTACGAGAGTGAGATCTGATAGATATGATAGGATAATATTTTTGGTATTTTTGTGATAAAGATGCAAAGTAAAATAAAAGCAAAGTAAAAAAGCAAAGGAAATAACTAAGTGTTGGAAGATTAATATGATGAAGATAGACCCGGGGGCCATAGGTTTCACTAGTGGCTTCTCTCAAGAGCATAAGTATTTTACGGCGGGTGAACGAATTACTGTTGAGCAATTGACAGAATTGAGCATAGTTATGAGAATATCTAGGTATGATCATGTATATAGGCATCACGTACGAGACAAGTAGACCGACTCCTGCCTGCATCTACTATTATTACTCCACTCATCAACCGCTATCCAGCATGCATCTAGAGTATTAAGTTCACGAAAACAGAGTAACACCTTAAGCAAGATGACATGATGTAGAGGGATAAATTCATGCAATATGATAAAAACCCCATCTTGTTATCCTCGATGGCAACAATACAATATGTGCCTTGCTGCCCCTACTGTCACTGGGAAAGGACAGCGCAAGATTGAACCCAAAGCTAAGCACTTCTCCCATTGCAAGAAAGGTCAATCTAGTAGGCCAAACCAAACTGATAATTCGAAGAGACTTGCAAAGATAACCAATCATACATAAAAGAATTCAGAGAAGATTCAAATATTGTTCATAGATAATCTTGATCATAAACCCACAATTCATCGGTCTCAACAAACACACCGCAAAAAGAAGATTACATCGAATAGATCTCCACGAGAGAGGGGGAGAACATTGTATTGAGATCCAAAAGAGAGAATAAGCCATCTAGCTACTAACTATGGACCCAAGGTCTCAAGTAAACTACTCACACTTCATCGAGAGGCTATGGTGTTGATGTAGAAGCCCTCTCGTGATGGATGCCCCCTCCGTGGAGCTTGAACAGGCCCCAAGATGGGATCTCATGGGTACAGAAGGTTGCGGCGGTGGAATTAGGTTTTGGCTCCGATTCGATCGTTTGGGGTGCGTGAGGTATATATAGGAGGAAGGATGCGTCGGTGGAGCAAGGGGGCCCACAGGGTGGAGGGCACGCCCTGGGGGGTGGGCGTGCCCCCTACCTCGTGGCCTCCTCCTTTGTTTCTTGACGTAGGGTCCAAGTCTCCCGGATCATAATCTTCCTAAAAATCACATTCCCGAAGGTTTCATTCTGTTTGGACTCCATTTGATATTCCTTTTTTTGCGAAACTCTGAAATAGGCAAAAAACAGCAATTCTGGGCTTGGCCTCCGGTTAATAGGTTAGTCCCAAAAATAATATAAAAGTGAATAATAAAGCCCAATAATGTCCAAAACAGTAGATAATATAGCATGGAGCAATCACAAATTATAGATACGTTGGAGACGTATCAAGCATCCCCATGCTTAATTCCTGCTTGTCCTCGAGTAGGTAAATGATAAAAAAAGATAATTTTTGATGTGGAGTGCTACTTGGCATAATTTCAATGTAATTCTTCTTAATTGTGGTATGAATATTCAGATCCGGGAGATTCAAGACAAAAGTTTAATATTGACATAAAAATAATAATACTTCAAGCATACTAACAAAGCAATCATGTCTTCTCAAAATAACATGGCCAAAGAAAGTTATCCCTACAAAATCATATAGTCTGGCTATGCTCTATCTTCACCACACAAAGTATTTAAATCATGCACAACCCCGATGACAAGCCAAGCAATTGTTTCATACTTTTGACATTTTCAATCTTTTTCAATCTTCACGCAATACATGAGTGTGAGCCATGGATAAAGCACTATATGTGGAACAGAATGGTGGTTGTGGAGAACACAAAAAGGGAGAAGATAGTCTCACATCAACTAGGCATATCAACGGGCTATGGAGATGCCCATCAATAGATATCAATATGAGTGAGTAGGGATTGCCATGCAACGGATGCACTAGAGCTATAAGTATATGAAAGCTCAACAAAGGAAACTAAGTGGGTGTGCATCCAACTCGCTTGCTCACGAAGACCTAGGGCATTTTGAGGAAGCCCATCATTGGAATATACAAGCCAAGTTCTATAATGAAAAATTCCCACTAGTATATGAAAGTGACAAAATGAGAGACTCTCTATCATGAAGATCATGGTGCTACTTTGAAGCACAAGTGTGGTAAAAGGATAGTAACATTGTCCCTTCTCTCTTTTTCTCTCATTTTTTTATTTGGGCCCTTTCTCTTTTTTTAATGGCCTCTTTTTATTTATTTATTTTTCGTCCAGAGTCTCATCCCGACTCGTGGGGGAATCATAGTCTCCATCATCCTTTTCCTCACTTGGGACAATGCTCTAAAAATGAAGATCATCACACTTTTATTTTCTTACAACTCAACAATTACAACTCGATACTTAGAACAAAATATGACTCTATATGAATGCCTCCGGCGGTGTACCGGGATATGCAATGAATCAATAGTGACATGTATGAAAGAATTATGAACGGTGGCTTTGCCACAAATACGATGTCAACTACATGATCTTGCAAAGCAATATGACAATGATGGAGCGTGTCATAATAAACGGAACGGTGGAAAGTTGCACGGAAATATATCTCGGAATGGCTATGGAAATGCCATAATAGGTAGGTATGGTGGCTGTTTTGAGGAAGGTATATGGTGGGTGTATGATACCGGCGAAAAAGTGCGCGGTATTAGAGAGGCTAGCAATGGTGGAAGGAGGAAGGGTGCGTATAATCCATGGACTGAACATTAGTCATAAAGAACTCATATACTTATTGCAAAAATCTACAAGTTATCAAAGCAAAGTATTACACGCATGCTCCTAGGGGGATAGATTGGTAGGAAAAGACCATCGCTCGTCCCTGACCGCCACTCATAAGGAAGACAATCAATAAATAAATCATGCTCCGACTTCATCACATAACGGTTCACCATACGTGCATGCTACAGGAATCACAAACTTTAACACAAGTATTTATCAAATTCACAACTACTCAACTAGCATGACTCTAATATCACCATCTTCATATCTCAAAACAATTATCAAGCATCAAACTTTTCTTAGTATTCAACACACTCATAAGAATTTTTGCAAATCATTTATGCTTAGCTTATTAGGATTATTCAAGCAATTACCATGCTATTTAAGACTCTCAAAATAATCTAATTGAAGCATCAGAGATCAAAAGTTTCTATAAAACATATCCACCACCGTGCTCTAAAAGATACAAGTGAAGTACTTGAGCAAAACTATATAACTCAAAAGATATAAGTGAAGCACATAGAGTATTCTAACAAACTCCAAATCATGTATGGCTCTCTCAAAAGGTGTGTACAGCAAGGATGATTGTGGTAAACTAAAAAGCAAAGACTCAAATCATACAAGACGCTCCAAGCAAAACACATATTATGTGGTGAATAAAAATATAGCTCCAAGTAAAGTTACCGATGAAAGTAGACGAAAGAGGGGATGCCTTCCGGGGCATCCCCAAGCTTTGGATTTTTGGTGTCCTTATATTATCTTGGGGGTGCCATGGGCATCCCCAAGCTTAGGCTCTTGCCACTCCTTGTTCCATAATCCATCAAAAAAATTCACCCAAAACTTGAAAACTTCACAACACAAAACTCAACAGAAATCTCGTGAGCTCCGTTAGCGAAAGAAAACAGAAGACCACTTCAAGGTACTGTAATGAAATCATTCTTTATTTATATTGGTGTTAAACCTACTGTATTCCAACTTCTCTATGGTTTGTAAACTATTTTACTAGCCATAGATTAATCAAAATAAGCAAACAACACACGAAAAACAGAATCTGTCAAAAAAACAGAACAGTCTGTAGTAATCTGTAACTAATGCAAACTTATGGAACTCAAAAAAATCAGCAAAAATAGGACGACCTAGGCAATTTGTTTATTGATCAGCAGAAATTCAAATCACTATTTTATCACGTTCTGGTGATTTTTAACAATTGTTTTCGTGAACAGAAAGTTTCTGGAAATTATAGCAAGATCATATAACTATCATCCAAGAGGATCCTATAGGTTTAACTTGGCACAAACACTAATTAAAACATAAAAACACATATAACCAGAGGCTAGATCAAATATTTATTACTAAACAGAAGCAAAAAGCAAAAACTAAAAATAAAATTGGGTTGCCTCCCAACAAGCGCTATCGTTTAACGCCCCTAGCTAGGCATAGAGATTTCAATGATGCTCACATGAAAGACAAGAATTGAAGCACAAAGAGAACATCATAAAATATGTGACAAACACATCTAAGTCTAACATACTTCCTATGAATAGGCATCTTATAGGAAAACAAATTATTAAGGCAAGCAAAAACTAGCATATGCAAGGAAGCGGAAAGAAACAATAGCAATCTCAACATAACGAGAGGTAATTTAGTAACATGAAAATTTCTACAACCATATTTTCCTCTCTCATAATAATTACATGTAGGATCATAAGATAATTAAACAATATAGCTATTAGAAAACATATTCTTAACACGATCCACATGTATGCAAAATTGACACTCTTCCAAAATAGTGGGATTAACATTAACTAAAGTCATGACCTCTCCAAACCCACTTTTATCAAAAATTTCATAAGATTGAATATTCTCCAAATATGTGGGATATAAAGTTGACACTCTTCCAAACCCACTTTCAATATTATTGCAAACATTATTATCAATCTCATATTCATCATGGGGAGTAACTAAATTTTCAAGATCGCAAGAAGAATCACCCCAATCATGATCATTGCAACAAGTAGTAGACATAGAAAAACTAGCATCCCCAAGCTTGAGGTTTTGCATATCATTAACACAATTGACATTAATAGAATTTATAACAACATCATTGCAATCATGCTTTTTATTCAAAGATCTATCGTAAATCACTTCATAAATTTGTTCTTTCAACACTTCATCACAATTTTCAGATTCACGAATTTCAAGCAAAACCTCATAAAGATAATCTAGTGCACAAAACTCACTAACAATAGGTTCATCATAATTGGATATCTTAAAGAGATTAGCAAGTGGATGAGGATCCATAAACTTTTAGCAAGCGAAGATGCAAGCAAAAAGAAGGCGCATGGTAACACGAGCAAACAGAAGGACGAACGGAAGAGGGGCAAATAAAACAACAAAGATTAAGTGGGGGAGAGGAAAACGAGAAGCAAATGGCAAATAATGTAATGCGGGAGATAAGGGATTGTGATGGGTACTTGGTATGTTGACTTTTGCGTAGACCTCCCCGGCAACGGCGCCAGAAATCCTACTTGCTACCTCTTGAGCACTGCGTTGGTTTTCCCTTGAAGAGGAAAGGGTGATGCAGCAAAGTAGCGTAAGTATTTCCCTCAGTTTTTGAGAACCAAGGTATCAATCTAGTAGGAGGCTACGCGTGAGTCCCTCGTACCTGCACAATACAACTAAATCCTTGCAACCAACGCGATAAGGGGTTGTCAATCCCTTCACGGTCACTTACGAGAGTGAGATCTGATAGATATGATAGGATAATATTTTTGGTATTTTTGTGATAAAGATGCAAAGTAAAATAAAAGCAAAGTAAAAAGCAAAGGAAATAACTAAGTGTTGGAAGATTAATATGGTGAATATAGACCCGGGGGCCATAGGTTTCACTAGTGGCTTCTCTCAAGAGCATAAGTATTTTACGGTGGGTGAACGAATTACTGTTGAGCAATTGACGGAATTGAGCGTAGTTGTGAGAATATCTAGCTATGATCATGTATATAGGCATCACGTCCGAGACAAGTAGACCGACTCCTGCCTGCATCTACTACTATTACTCCACTCATCGACTGCTATCCAGCATGCATCTAGAGTATTAAGTTCATGAAAACAGAGTAACACCTTAAGCAAGATGACATGATGTAGAGGGATAAATTCATGCAATATGATTAAAAAACCCATCTTGTTATCCTCGATGGCAACAATACAATACGTGCCTTGCTTCCCCATCATCCTTTGGGAAAGGACACCGCAAGATTGAACCCAAAGCTAAGCACTTCTCCCATTGCAAGAAAGATCAATCTAGTAGGCCAAACCAAACTGATAATTCAAAAAGACTTGCAAAGATAACCAATCATACATAAAAGAATTCAGAGAAGATTCAAATATTGTTCATAGATAATCTTGATCATAAACCCACAATTCATCGGTCTCAACAAACACACCGCAAAAAGAAGATTACATCGAATAGATCTCCACGAGAGAGGGGGAGAACATTGTATTGAGATCCAAAAAGAGAGAAGAAGCCATCTAGCTACTAACTATGGACCCGAAGGTGTGAAGTAAACTACTCACACTTCATCGGAGAGGCTATGGTGTTGATGTAGAAGCCCTCCGTGATAGATGCCCCGTCCGGCGGAGCTCCGGAACAGGCCCCAAGATGGGATCTCGTGGGTACAAAAGGCTGCGGCGGTGGAATTAGGTTTTTGGCTCCGTATCTGATCGTTTGGGGTGCGAGGTATATATAGGAGGAAGGAGTACGTCGGTGGAGCAACAGGGGGCCCACGAGGGTGGAGGCGCATACAGGGGTGGGCGCGCCCCCTACCTCGTGGCCTCCTCCTTTGTTTCTTGACATAGGGTCCAAGTCTCCCGGATCATAATCTTCCTAAAAATCACGTCCCAAAGGTTTCATTCTGTTTGGACTCCATTTGATATTCCTTTTTTGCGAAACTCTGAAATAGGCAAAAAACAACAATTCTGGGCTGGGCCTCCGGTTAATAGGTTAGTCCCAAAAATAATATAAAAGTGAATAATAAAGCCCAATAATGTCCAAAAAAGTAGATAATATAGCATGGAGCAATCAAAAATTATAGATACGTTGGAGACGTATCAGCGACATATCAGAATTAATAGCAGAAGCAGGTTAGGTGTGGCAAGTTTACTCAAAACAGAAGGCGAATCAAGTGCAGAGCTAGATGGAAGTTCCTTACCTCCCCTCACAGTTGAGGGATAAATCTTAGTTTTTTCGTCTTTAAAGTTCCTCATAGTGATCAGCAGATATAAATCCCAAGTGACTCAAAGAATAGAGCTATGCTCCTAAGAATGGCCTTGAAAATAGTCTTGATAACCCACAAGTATAGGGGATCGCAACAGTTTTCGAGGGTAGAGTATTCAACCCAAATTTATTGATTCGACACAAGGGAAGCCAAAGAATATTCTCAAGTATTAGCAGTTGAGTTGTCAGTTCAACCACACCTGGATAACTTAGTATATGCAGCAAAGTATTTAGTAGCAAAGTAGCTTGGAAGTAACGGTAACGGTGGCAAAAGTAACAGTAGCAATTTTGTAGTAATTGTAACAGTAGGTCGTCCTCCATTAATTTGAAGTAGAGGACGAGTCCCGCCGTCAGGCTGTGGATACAAGCGAACATCTTCCACCCACGACGGAGGTACATGATTCGAGGAGCCGGGAAGTCGACGTCGACCCGCATGCCCCCGTTCCCGCAACCCCTCATGTGCAATCTGAGGGATTGGGGCCAGTCACGCTCCATCTCCCGAGCAAATGGGGCGGGAAGACGAAGACGGCGACGCGGAGGCCGGCGCAGCCTGATGAAGAACTCGCGGGGCTGGTATCCGACACGGCCTTCCATCGGGAAAGGCATCATTGGCAGGGGTGAAGCCGGCGCGCCGCCCCGTCCTCCTCTTCCCCGAGCACTGCGACCTCTGCCCCGGCCTCGCCCACGGCCTCGCCCCCTCGCGGCCGGCTCCACCACCGTAGGCTCAGGAGGAGGCGGAGGGAGGCGTTGTCGAGCAGCGACCCTCGCCGCCACCGTCGAAGGACCAGGATTCCCTTTCTTCATGGCGAGTGAAAGGAAGAAGCAGAAGCAAGAGGAGATAGATGACGGAAGAGTGCGGGATGCCATCCCCCTTCCCCCTCCTTATAAAAGAGAGGGGTCGGGGCTTGGCCGCCCCATTCGGCCAATCCAGCCACCGAAGGCGCGCGGAATCGGGACCGACCCGCTGCCCCAACTAGCGACGGCCCGGTTTCCCGCCCCCGCCGCTTGCTACCCCAAGTGCATGGGGGACGCGTGGCGGACGTGCAGAACCGAGGGGACGATGGGTGAAGCGACCTCTCCCCACCCCATGATCGTGGGGAGTGGACGCTTTGAAGACCGCGCCCCGGCCCTGTTAAGTAAATGAGCCGCGCCTCCACGCCTCCTTCTTTTTACTAGGAAGGCGCGAGCCGCCTCTTTACTGTGATGTAACGCATGCGTGTGAAAACCGCCCCACGCATGCCGCCCACGTCACGCACACCCCTCCACGCCGCATCGCGCGCGCGGGTCGTGGGAAGCGGAGCGAGCGAAAAGTCTTACCGCGGTAAAAACCACCCCGCCTGCCCGCGCACCATTTTGGGCCTGACCCAAAAACGTGTCGCACTTATGTGTGGCCCAGGCCCGGGGGCTCCTGTCGGTGTACAAAAAGAGGGGTGTTTTTTTGTACCCCTATACCTATGCATGGGTAGTCGGAGCCGCGCCTACGATCACGCTAAGCAGGGCAGGGGAGGTGAGCCAAGGTAAGACCGAAGCCCAAGATGATCAGAGAAACGCCAGGACCAAGACCACAAAGAGCAGAGGGACGAAGCAGGTTCCCCGGCAAGACTCTTTCCGGGGGCAGCCTCAAGAGCCCAAGAAGATCCTTCTTTGGGCAGCTCCCCACACCAATAGAGCGAGCCACCCTTGAGCCCACGGTCCCCAATGCCATCCTCCACGTGGGGCCAGGGCTCGGGAAGGCACCTCTGTGGTGGCATGCAGATCTTTGTGAAGACATATTCAAGATCAGATAAGGATTAGAAGATGATGATCCTCGACAGGATCCTTGCCGAGGAAGGCCACCAGACCCCCGGCAAGGCCCTTGCCATGGATGACAGCGCGCCACGGCAAGACCCTTGCCGGGCCACATGACAAGTCCCTTGCCGGGCCACCCGGCAAGGCCCTCACCAAGGACGCCAGCGGGACCACCGCCAGGCCCGCCTCAACCAAGCTTCCACTACCGTTCACATGCAGCTGCCAGCCCAACCAGCTGGGCGGGCACCTGCGTGGCAACATGCAGCTCCCAGGCCAACTCATCAAGCGCATGCGTGGCGGCATGTAGATCTTCGTGAAGGCTCCACCACCACGCCACCTCAGCTGCGTGCCTGCCTACATGGCACCGCATGCATCCCTGGTCGAGGCGCGTGTCGAAGCGAGGAGGAGCGGCGATGGACGGGACGGGCCTCGCCCCCGTCCCCAATAAAGCAAGGGGACACCTAAGCTATGCATTAAATGCGTCTTGTCTTGTAATATGAGCGATAAGCTCAGGGCACTGTACGCCTTTCCACCTCCTGTGTGCCACTGTGGTAGCCCCTTCTGACTATAAAAGGAGGCCCATGGCATACTGGAGAAGGATTCAGCTCTTTCGAACCACGCGCTGACCACAGCTAGTTCGAGAGCTCAAGAACTCTCAGAAATACACCCACCAAAGCAGGACTAGGGTTTTATGCATCCTCACGGCCCGAACCTGGGTAAACGATCCTTGTGCTGTCTACTAGCCCTGCTCTCCTCGCAACCCTGTGCCCCAGCAACCGTAGTAGGGATTCTTGTGATCCCATAGGTGTCGTTCCGCACCGACAAACAGGGTCACCTAAGAAGCAAAAATTTGCAATGAATAAAGCACTAGAACAAAAACTAATTGGACCATTGGAGGAGTCACATACCGAAGAACAATCCCCCAAAGCAGTTTTGTGAATGGAGCTTTGAGCAAGGAGATCGAAAATCGCAGCAAAACGAGCTAGAACACGAGTTTGAGCTGTGTGGTGATTTTTTCTGGAGGAAGACGAAGTGTGTGGGTGCTGGAATAAGTGGAGGGGGGCCACGGGGGGGCCATGAGGCAGGGGGCGTGCCCTGGACCCTCGTGTCCATATGGTGGGCCCCCCTGGTGTATTCTCAGTGCCAGATATTCTTAAGTATTCTAGAAAAAATCATATTTCAATTTTAGGGCATTTGGAGAACTTTTATTTTCGGGGTGTTTCTTATTGCACGGGTAATTCAGAAAACTGACAGAAAATACTATTTTTGCTATATTTAATCTAAATAACATAAAGTAAAAAGAGGGTACAAAGACTTGCGCTTTCTAACTTCATCCATCTCATGCTCATCAAAAGGAATCCACTAACAAGGTTGATCAAGTCTTGTTAACAAACTCATTCCGGATCGCATGAAACCGGAGAATTTTCGAATAGCACTAGGTTACCTCAACGGGGATATGCACGTCCCCAATAATAAGGATATCATATTTCTTCTTGACAGTAGGAAGAGGAAATTCAAAACCTCCAATAGTAATAGTTGGAATTTTTTCAATAGAATTGATACTGTGGACTTGAGGTTGTTTCCTCGGAAAGTGTACCGTGTGCTCATTACCATTAACATGAAAAGTTACGTTGCCTTTGTTACAATCAATAACAGCCCCTGCAGTATTAAAAAAAGGCCTACCAAGGATAATCGACATACTATCATCCTCGGGAATATCTAGAATAACAAAGTCCGTTAAAATAGTAACATTTGCAACCACAACAGGCACATCCTCACAAATACCGACAGGTATAGCAGTTGATTTATCGGCCATTTGCAAAGATATTTCAGTAGGTGTCAACTTATTCAAATCAAGTCTATGATATAAAAAGAGAGGCATAACACTAACACTGGCTCCAAGATCACATAAAGCAGTTTTAACATAGTTTCTTTTAATGGAGCATGGTATAGTTGGTACTCCTGGATCTCCATGTTTCTTTGGTATTCCACCCTTAAAAGTATAATTAGCAAGCATGGTGGAAATTTCAGCTTCCGGTATCTTTCTTTTATTTGTAACAATTTCCTTCATGTATTTAGCATAAGGGTTCATCTTAAGCATATCAGTCAAATGCATACGCAAAAAGATAGGTCTAATCATTTCAGCAAAGCGCTCAAAATCCTCATCATCCTTTTTCTTGGATGGTTTAGGAGGAAAAGGCATGGGTTTCTGAACCCATGGTTCTCTTTCTTTACCGTGCTTCCTAGCAACAAAGGCTCGCTTATCATAGCGTTGATTCTTTGATTGTGGGTTATCAAGATCAACAACAAGTTCAATCTCTACATCATTGGTATTGCTAGGTTGAGCATTAACATGAACCTCATCATTAACATTATCACTAGGTTCATGTTCATCAGCAGATTATGTTTCAGCATTAGAAATAGAAATATCATTGGGATTCTGAGGTGTGTCAACAACAGCTTCACTAGAAGCATGCAAAGTCCTATCATTTTTCTTTTTCTTCTTTTTAGAAGGACTTGGTGCATCCACATTAATTCTCCGAGAATCTTGCTCAATTCTCTTAGGGTGGCCCTCAGGATACAAAGGTTCCTGAGTCATTCTACCCCCTCTAGTCACAACTCTAACAACATTATCATTTTCTTATTATTTAATTAACTGAGCAAATCATTTTGAGCTTTAAGCACTTGTTCTACTTGAGTGGTAACCATAGAAGCATGTTTACTAATAAGTTTGAGTTCACCTTTAACTCTAGACATATATTCACTCAAGTGTTCAATCATATAAGCATTGCGTTTCAATTGTCTACCAACATAAGCATTGAAGTTTTCTTGTTTAACAATAAAATTATCAAACTCATCCAAGCATTGGCTAGTAGACTTATAATGAGGAATATCACCTTCATCAAATATATAGAGAGAATTTACCTTTACTACCTATGTCGGGTTATCAAGACCATGTATTTCTTCAATAGGTGGTAAATTCTTAACATCTTCAGCTTTAATACCTTTTTCTTTCATAGATTTCTTTGCCTCTTGCATATCTTCAGGACTGAGAAATAGAATACCCCTTTTCTTTGGAGTTAGCTTAGGAGTTGGTTCAGGAAGTGACCAACTATTTTCATTAGTCAACATATTATTCAATAGCAATTCAGCTTGATCAATTGTACTTTCCCTGAAAACACAACAAACACAACTATCCAGGTGGTCTCTGGAAGCATCGGTTAGTCCATTATAAAAGATATCAAGTATTTCATTTTTCTTTAGAGGATGATCAGGCAAAGCATTAAGTAATTGGAGAAGCCTCCCCAAAACTTGTGGGAGACTCTCTTCTTCGATTTGCATGAAATTATATATTTCCCTTAAGGCAGCCTGTTTCTTATGAGCGGGGAAATATTTAGCAGAGAAGTTGTCGGTGGGAAACGACACCTATGGGATCACTGGAATCCCTTCTACAGATTCTTGTAGGCGGGGATCGTGAGAAGAGCGGGACTAGCGAGCGACACAAAGGATTTACCTGTGTTCAGCCGCAAAGATGAGTAAAACCCCACGATCCTGCTTTGGTGGCTGTATTTAGTGTTCTTGAGCTCTTGAACTAGCTCAAGGTGCTGCGAGGTTCGAAAGAGCCGAATCCTACTCCCGTGTTCCATGGGCCTCCTTTTATAGGCGAAAGGGGCTGCCACAGTGGCACACAGGAGGTGGAAAGTGCTACAGCGTCACGAGCTTATCGCTGGTATTACAGGACAAAGCGCATTTAGGTGTCCCTTCACTTTATCGGGGACGGGGGCGAGGCCCGTCCCGTCCCTCGCCGCTCCTCCAAGCTTCGACACGCGCCTTGGCCAGTGATGCATGCAGTGCCATGTAGGCAGGCAGGCAGCTGAGGTGGCGCGGTGGTGGAGCCTCCACGAAGGGTTGCATGTTGCCACGCAGGTGCCTGCCCAACTAGTTGGGTCGGCAGCTGCATGCGAACGGCGGCGGAGACTTGGCTGGTGCGGGCCTGACGGTGGCCTGGCTGTGCGCTTGGCGAGGGCCTTGCGGGTGGCTCAAGAAGGGTCTTGCCTGTATGCTGCAGCGCCCCTGCAAGGATCTTCTGTGGGGTCTTGTGGGTTTCTTTGGTGAGGATGGCTGCCTTCCTATCCTCATTTGATCTTGACTATTCTTTGTGTTCACAAAGATCGCATGCCACCACAGAGGTGCCTTCCGAGTCCCGCCCCCGCTGATGATGGTGTTGGCGGCCGTGGGCTCAAGGGTGGCTCGCCGATTGGCGTGGGCGAGCTGCCCCACAAAAGGTCTTGCCGGGGCACCGAGGCTGCCCGCAAGGGTCCTTGCCGGGAAACCTGCTTCGTCCATCGATCTTTGTGGCCTTGGCCCTTGTCGTTGCTTTGTTCGTCTTGTGCCTTGGCTTCTCTCCGCTTCCTTTTCTCGCCTCCTGTTATGTGCGGCCATGGCGGAGGCTCGATCGCCGTGCACAAGTAAAGGGGTGAAAAGGAGAGCCCCTACTTTTGTACACCGGCAGGAGCCCCCGGGCCTGGGCCACACATAAGCGCAACACGTTGTTGGGCCAGGCCGTAACGGCGCGTGGCGTTGGGGCGGATTTTACCACGTAATCGCGCTCCGTCCGCTGCGCTTCTCCACGACCCGCGTTGAACGCGCAACGTGGGAGTCGTGCGCGCGCATGACGGAAGCATGCTGGCGTCATCTCGTGGTGGACAGTAAAGAGGCGGCTTGCGTGTCTCTTTGAAACCGCACGGCCGCTTCCCATTTACTGCCCTCGCTTGGGACCCGTCGCTCCACGCGTCCCACTGCGCCCGCCTCCTGCGCCACGTTCGCTGCATGCATAATGCAGAGCGAATGCAGGCCCGTGGGGTGTGGGAAGTTGTGCGCGTGCGTGGGTCGATTCCCACGCGCCTTCAATGGAGCGGGGAGGGCGGTCGACGGCCCCGCTTGTGGCCACTTCAACAAGCCGGATTGGCCGAGAGGGGGCAGCCGAGCCCCGCCCCCGCCCCTTTATAAAGAGGGGAGCGGGAGGAACGGTGCCTCTCAAACTTTCGCCATCTTCCTCTCCCCATTCCTGCTTCCTTTCTTCTTCTGCCATGGCGAGGGGGCGTGGCGACGCCTCATCGTTGGCGGCGAAGGTTTCGGCCAGACAGCGCATCGCTCCTCCCCAAGAACTCATATGGCAGAGCCAGCCGCTAGAGGAAGGGGGAGGGGGCGAGGTCGAGGCCGTCGTGGTGCTCGAGGGAGAGGAGGATGGGGCGGCAGATCAGCCTCGCCTCCGCCAGCAGCCCCTCCTCCGATGGAGGGCCACGCCGGGGACAACCCCTGCGAATTCTTTGTCAGGCTGCGCCAGCCAGGCCGTCGCCGCCGCCGCCGCCTCGACTCCATTCGCGCGGGAGATGGAGCTGGATCCGCCGCAGGCATTGCGGCTGCACATGAGGGGTTGCGGGAACAGCGGTACATGGGCCGACGTCGAGTTCCCTGCCCCTCACGTCATGTATCTTCATCGGGGGTGGAAGACCTTCGCTCGTCTTCACAGCTTGACGGATGGGCTCACTCTCCATTTCAAACTAATGGAGGGTGGCCTCCTCTCCGTCAAGATCTTCGGGCACTTCGGGACTCGCGTAAGGTGCTGCGTGGAGAGCTCTTCTGACGACGAAGATTCCTCCTCGAGCGAGAGTGGCGACGAAGACAACGGCATCGACGACGAGGTCAGCGGGCGGCAGGATGACGGGTCTGACTAGGCGTCGGGCGCCGCTCCGAGCGGCACCGGTGACCCCATCATCCGTGTCGCCGGCTCCTTGAACTTCTTGGGGTCGTCTCCTTGGGCGGCTGGCGTTGGGAGGCTTCGGAATAGGAAGAGGGCGGGCGGCAAGGCCGTCAAGTCGGAGTACATGGGCACCGACGCCTTCATCGCGTATTGACGTCCTGCCGCCTCGTCTTCGAGCTCTGCCTCCGACGCCGCCATCACCATCCAGCCCTTGGACGGCCACCAAGATGTTCCCTTGGTGTCTTCTGCCATCCATAGCTCGCCTAGGCGCCCCTTTTGCCCTTCTGCTTTCTTGTTCCATTTCCTGAGGAGAGGGACAGAAAGGGATTACTGCACCTTATCTCTTTAGTCTTGTAAGCCTTGGGCCTTTATTAACTTTAGAACTTGTAATCCCCTTGTTCATGTTTTTCATTTCGTATGAACTGTACCTGTACGGGATGTTTTTTTAATGAAAAAGGGATGTTTGCCGGGTTTTTCGTTCATAGGTGAAACCCATGACAAGGAGTAAATCCTTGTTACCTTTAAGATAAACATTTTCTCGCCCGGCAGCAGGCCTTGCCGTCCCCCCACTTCACTCGACCTTTCTCACGCCCTTGGCGGAGGCAGGGACGAGGTGGGCTTAGGCTCCTCGTTTCATTTCCTTGCTGTCGCGACTACGACCAAACTCAGTCCCAGGAAACAAGTCCTAGGGTCCAGAATGAGGGGAGCACATTAGCCTAAGGATAAAACGAGGTTTCACATACCTTAGCTCATAACGAAACGCATGATAAGGGATAGAGAACTTATCTGAATCTGTAGCCCCCAGCAACCTTGGCTTGCCGCGGGTGGATCTTTGCTCTTGTAGCCCCCCGGCAATCTGGCTTGCGGGGCCGGACGCCGTCCGTCCCTTTCTTCCAAAGCAGCTCGGCAAGGATATTCATGTGTCCTGCGGACCAAAGAAGACAGAGAAGAACAGAGAGACGCGCACTCGACCTCTAAGCTAGGGGTTAGCCGCCGCTAAGCACTATCGACCCTAACCAAGGAAGAGACTCAACCTAGCATGCATGTTATAACTTAGGGCGCCAGCGCTTCGTTTATTTATGCTCAGGGTCTGCGCCTGGCTTTGTACAAAGGGTCACATGCCTTGTCAGCAAAGCTTGTACAAAAGGTGGCTTGCCGGGAGGCCTGACAAGCCGCGCCTTATGGGTAAAACTTGCGAAGATGCTCGATGTTCCAGGAGTTGCTCACTGGGACGGCATCTTCGGTCTCCAAAGCGACTCGCGCCAGTTCGGTGACTCGATACCCGATAAGGACCTTCCCACTTTGGCGTCAACTTGTTGGAAATTCTAGGCCGACTGAACGTGCCGAAGAACAAGGTCGCCTTCCTCAAAGCTCCGGGCATGAACCTTGCGGGTATGGTAGCGGCGCAAGGCTTGTCGGTAGCGTCGGTTGCTCTCACACCGTCCGAGACAATCTTCCTCAAGGAGCGTCGCGTCATCTTGCCGCAATCGCTCTTGCTCAAGCTCATCATAAGCGAGCACTCGAGGTGACCCGTATATGAGTTCTGTGGGGAGAACTACTTCTGCCCTGTAAACCAGGGCAAAGGGTGTCTGGCCAGTGGCTCGATTTGGCGTCGTTCTGATCAACCAAAGAACCGTCGACAACTCATCAATCCAGCGCCTTCCGCTCTTGCGCAGCCTGTCAAAAGTCTTTGTCCTTAAGCCTCGCAGGACTTCAGCATTTGCTCTCTCCGCTTGGACGTTGCTTCGTGGGTGTGCCACGGAAGCAAAACAGACCCTGCTGCCGAGATCCTCAATGTATTGCATGAAGGCATGGCTTGTGAACTGTGTGCCGTTGTCGGTGATGATCCTGTTGGGCACCCCAAAACGACACACTAGTCCATTGAAGAACCTGATGGCTGACTGTGTTGTCACCTTCCTCACTGCTTCCACCTCTGGCCACTTTGTGAACTTGTCGACTACAACGTACAAGTACTCAAAGCCCCCGACAGCACGGGGGAAAGGGCCCAATATGTCGAGCCCTTAGATCGAGAAGGGCCAGGAGTGAGGGATAGTTTGAAGGGCTTGAGCTGGTTGATGGAGCTTCTTTGAATGGAACTGGCACGCTTCACACTTGGTTACTAGTGCCATCGCATCCTGGAGGGCGGTGGGCCAGAAGAAACCTTGCCGGAAAGCCTTGCCGGCGAGGGCTCTTGACCCTATGTGGGAGCCACATATACCTCCATGTATCTCTGCCAATAGCCTTAGTCCTTCCTCCCGGGAGATGCACATCAATTTCACCCCATTCGGTCTTCTTCTGTAAAATATGTTATCAACGAATTGGTACAGAGCAGACCGGCGGGCTACTCTTTCTGCCTCTGCTTGCTCCTCAGGAAGCTCTCCTTTTTGAAGGAATTGGACGGTGTGATGTGCCCATGCCGGAGCCTGTGGCTCGACGACAAGGACCAAAGGCATCTCTTCTACCACGGGAGCGGCCGCCTCCACGGCCATGACCTGAGGTCCTGCCGGAGTCGGCTGTCCCGCGGCAGGATCGGCATCCGTGGCAACATCTTCGCCGGCGGCTCCGGGGAGCTCGGTGGGGAAGTACTTGCCGGGGCCTAGCTTCCTCCGCTTGTTCTGCCTGGTTGACGGCTCAACGGATGGTTGGGTTAACTGAAGCACAAAAGTACCTGGTTCCACAGGTAGCTTGAGGGCAGCGCACTTTGACAGGTAGTCGGCGATGTCGTTCTCCGCCCGAGGGACATGCTCCGCTTGTATACCGTCCAAGCGCTCCTCCAGTTTCCTCACCTCATCTACGTAAGCTTCCATCAACGGACTTTGATAATCTTTGTTGATCTGCCTGACGACGAGTTGTGAGTCGCCCCTGACGATGAGCTTTTTAACTCCGAGGTCTGCCGCGATCCTGAGACCGGCAAGCAAACCCTCGTACTCGGCGGTGTTGGTGTCTTGGAGGCCGCCGTGCTGCCGTCTGGCGGGATGGCGGCGCCGAGGGCCCCGCGCCGCCGCGCGGGGAGGGGGGAGGACTCCGTCTCGAGCCGCGTTGGCGCTTTCGTCGCTCGGGCGCGAACGACGCCACTCGCCAGGCCTGAACCGCCAGGGTGATGTGGATGTTCGTGGGCCGCGCCGCGGGTTCTCTCCGCGACTGGCCTGCTACTGGTCCGCATCGGCGTGGGCAACCTGGTCCCAAACGAACCGATCACTGTGGTCGCCTTCTTCTTAGGAGCCATGGCGATGAAGAACAGCTAGGTCAACTGCTAGACCAGATTCTCACAATTGCGCCCCTACCTGGCACGCCAAAGATGTCGGTGGGAAACGACACCTATGGGATCACTGGAATCCCTTCTACGGCTGCGGGGCGCGGGGATCGTGAGAAGAGCGGGACTAGCAGACGACACAAAGGGATTTACCCAGGTTCAGGCCACAAAGATGTGTAAAACCCTACGATCCTGCTTTGGTGGATGTATTTAGTGTTCTTGAGCTCTTGAACTAGATCAAGGTGCTGCGAGGTTCGAAAGAGCCGAATCCTTCTCCCGTGTGCCATGGGCCTCCTTTTATAGGCGAAAGGGGCTGCCACAGTGGCACACGGGAGGTGGAAAGTGCTACAGTGTCACGAGCTTATCGCTGGTATTAGAGGACAAAGCGCATTTAATGCGAGGCTTAGGTGTCCCTTCACTTTATCGGGGACGGGGGCGAGGCCCGTCCTGTCCGTCGCCGCTCCTCCAAGCTTCGACACGCGCCCTGGCCAGCGATGCATGCAGTGCCATGTAGGCAGGCAGGCAGCTGAGGTGGCGCGGTGGTGGAGCCTCCACGAAGGGCTGCATGTTGCCACGCAGGTGCTTGCCCAGCTGGTTGGGTCGGCAGCTGCATGCGAACGGCGGCGGATACTTGGCTGGTGCGGGCCTGACGATGGCCCTGCTGGTGCGCTTAGCGAGGGCCTTGCGGGGTGGCCCGGCAAGGGTCTTGCCGTATGCTGAAGCGCCCCCGGCAAGGATCTTGCTGGGGGTCTTGTGGGTTTCTTTGGTGAGGATGGCTGCCTTCCTATCCTCATTTGATCTTGACTATTCTTTGTCTTCACAAAGATCTGCATGCCACCACAGAGGTGCCTTCCCGAGTCCTGGCCCCATGTTGATGATGGTGTTGGCGGCCGTGGGCTCAAGGGTGGCTCGCTCGGCTGGCGTGGGCGAGCTGCCCCGACAAGGGTCCTTGCCGGGGAAACCTACTTCATCCATCTGATCTTTGTGGCCTTGGTCCTTGTTGTTGCTTTGTTCGTCTTGTGCCTTCGTTTTCTCTCCGGCTTCCCTTTCCCTGCCCTGTTATGTGCGGCCGTGGCGGGAGGCTCTGACTGCCCATGCACAAATAAAGGGGTCAAAAGGAGAGCCCCTACTTTTGTACACCGACAAAAGTAATAAATCATATCCTGGGGACTACGCACACAACCAGGATCAAGAGAATTAAACCATGTCTTAGCATCACCCTTTAATGAGAATGGAAATAATTTAAGGATATTGTAGTACCGAGTTTTCTCATCATTAGTGAATAGGGTGGCTATATCATTTAATTTAGTAAGATGCGCCACAACAGTTTCAGATTCATAGCCATAAAAAGGATCAGATTCAACAAAGGTAATTATCTTAGGATCAACTGACAAATCATAATCCTTATCGGAAATACAGATAGGTGAAGTAGCAAAAGTAGGGTCATATTTCATTCTAGCATTCAAAGATTTTTCTTTCAACGTAGCTAATAATTTCTTAAGATCATATCTATCATTGCAAGCAAAAAAGTCTAGCAGTTTCTTCATCCATAACATAACCCTCAGGCACAACAAGCAATTCATATCTAGGGGGAGAATCTTCATCATCACTTTCATCAATATTATCAGTTTCAATAATTTCATTCTCTCTAGCCCTAGCAAGTTGTTCATCAAGAAATTCACCTAGTGGCACAGTATTATCAAGCATAGAAGTAGTTTCATCATAAGTATCATGCATAGCGAAGTGGCATCATCAATAACATGCGACATTTCAGAATTAATAGCGTAAGGTGTTTAGGTGTCGCAAGTTTACTCAAAACTGAAGGTGAATCAAGTGTAGAGCTAGATGGTTGTTCCTTACCTCCCCTCGTAGTTGAGGGATAAATCTTGGTTTTCTCGTCTTTCAGGTTCCTCATAGTGATCAGCAGATATAAATCCCAAGTGACTCAAAGAATAGAGCTATGCTCCCCGGCAACGGCGCCAGAAAATAGTCTTGATAACCCACAAGTATAGGGTATCGCAACAGTTTTTGAGGGTAGAGTATTCAACCCGAATTTATTGATTCGACACAAGGGGAGCCAAATAATATTCTCAAGTATTAGCAGCTGAGTTGTCAATTCAACCACACATGGATAACTTAATATTTGCAGCAAAGTATTTAGTAGCAAAGTAGTATGGAAGTAACGGTAACAGTGGCAAAAGTAACAGTAGCAGTTTTGTAGTAATCGTAACAGTGGCAACGGTAAAGTAACTAAACAAAGATCAATATGTGAAAAGCTCGTAGGCATTGGATTAGTGATGGATAATTATGTCGGATGTGATTCCTCATGCAATAGTTATAACATAGGGTAACACAGAACTAGCTCCAGTTCATCAATGTAATGTCGGCATGTATTCTGAATATAGTCATGCGTGCTTATGGAAAAGAACTTGCATGACATCTTTTGTCCTACCCTCCCGTGGCAGCGGGGTCCTATTGGAAACTAAGGGATATTAAGGCCTCCTTTTAATAGAGTATCGGACCAAAGCATTAACACTTAGTGAATACATGAACTCCTCAAACTACGGTCATCACCGGGAGTGGTCCCGATTATTGTCACTTCGGGGTTACCGGATCATAACACATAGTAGGTGACTATTGACTTGCAAGATAGGATCAAGAACTCACATATATTCATGAAAACATAATAGGTTCAAATCTAAAATCATGGCACTCGGGCCCTAGTGACAAGCATTAAGCATACCAAAGTCATAGCAACATCAATCTCAGAACATAATGGATACTAGGGATCAAACCCTAACAAAACTAACTCGATTACATGATAAATCTCATCCAACCCATCACCGTCCATCAAGCCTACAATGTAATTACTCATAAAACGCGATGAATCCTTCTCTCTGATTTTTTTTCTCCCCGAACGTGAATATATAGAGTTGGAGTTGAGGTCGGTGGAGCCTCAGGGGGGCCACGAGACAGGGGGCGCGCCCAGGGGGTAGGCGCGGACAGGGTGTGGGCCCTCTGGTCTTGATTCTTTCGCTAGTATTTTTTGTAAATTCCAAAAATATTCCCCGTGAAGTTTCAGGTCATTATGAGAACTTTTATTTCTGCATAAAAATAACACCATGACAATTCTGCTGAAAACAAGGGCAAAAGTGTTTGGAAAAGTAGATACGATGGAGACGTATCAAAGCCTTGCAAACAATGTGACTAATGAGTTAGTTGCAGGATGAAGTATTACGGAATGAGTAAAGAGACTTGCCGGTAACGAGATTGAACTAGGTATGATGACATTGGCGATCGAATCTCAGGCAAGTAACATACCGATGACAAAGGAAACAACGTATGTTGTTATGCGGTTTGACCGATAAAGATCTTCTTAGAATATGTGGGAGCCAATATGAGCATCCAGTTTCCGGTATTGGCTATTGACCGGAGATGAGTCTCGGTCATGTCTACATAGTTCTCGAACCCGTAGGGTCCGCACGCTTAATGTTCGATGACGATTGGTATTATGAGTTTATGTGTTTTGATGTACCGAATGTTGTTTGGAGTCCCGGATTTTATCACGGGCATGACGAGGAGTCTCGAAATGGTCGAGACATAAATATCGATATATTGGAAGCCTATGTTTGGACATCAGAATGGTTCCGGGTGAGTTCGGGCATTTACCGGAGTACCGGAGGGTTACCGGAACCCCCCGGGGAGTCATTGGGCCTTAATGGGCCTTAGTGGGAGAGAGGAGGAGGCGACCAAGGTGGCCCCCCAAGCCCAATCCGAATTGGGAGGGGGGCCGGCCCCCCTTTCCTTCTCTCCCTCTCCCTCTTCCTTCTTCTCCTACTCCAACTAGGGAAAAGGGGAATCCTATTCCCACCGGGAGTAGGACTCCCCTCTTGGGCGCGCCATGAGAGGGCCGGCCCTCCCCTCTTCCACTCCTTTATATACGGGGGAGGGGGCACCCCATAGACACACAAGTTGATTATTTAGCCGTGTGCGGTGCCCACCTCCACAGATTTCCACCTCGGTCATATCTTGTAGTGCTTAGGCGAAGCCCTGCGTCGGTAACTTCATCATCACCGTCATCACGCCGTCGTGCTGACGAAACTCTCCCTCGACCTCAGCTGGATCTAGAGTTCATGGGACGTCACCGGGCCGAACGTGTGCAGATCGCGGAGGTGCCGTACTTTTGGTACTAGGATCGGTCGGATCGTGAAGACGTACGACTACATCAACCGCGTTGTCATAACGCTTCCGCTTTCGGTCTACGAGGGTACGTGGACAACACTCTTCCCTCTCGTTGTTATGCATCACCTAGATGGATCTTGCGTGTGCGTAGGATTTTTTTTGAAATTACTGCGTTCCCCAACACATCTCACACGTAATCAATAATATCTCAAATTGAACATCAACTTCACATAGAAAAATCACAACAGTGCATCATATCAGCATAGTTTATGATCCAGTAAACAAAAGTGCACATAAACATAAAGACAAATATAGTCTCTCAATTTTCATTTTCTCTTTTGTCATTTGTTATATCGTGAACATTGGCTTCTTTGTCGCTATTTGAAAGAACATGCAATGCTCCCATGTTTGGTTTTGGTAATTAATGACAATCTCTATGGACTAATGGTTGCCTTGAGTTATATTTGAAGAATTTGTCCATAGGCTTTTCTTGGAGTCCATTTGTTGGTTTCAAGGAGAATTTGTGATGACCAAGGTGCTATTCAAGGAATTACCTAAAGATTGGTCATGTGAGAGGTTGATCAAGACTAAGTCAAAGAGTAAATCAAAGTGATCAACACACAAAGCGTACAAGATGTACCAAGGGATCAAGTGATCCCATGGTATGGTAAGCATTGTCCATTATGCTTTGTATGCTAACCCATGGTATTCGTGAGAGTTGTTTGTGGGGTTAGGTTGTGGTGTGCAAGTTCAAGTGGAGCATCATGAATAGATCAAATGCTTGAAGCTTGCCGTCCATTGTGGTAACAATGGATTTGTGAAGATGTGCGGAAGAGTGGCTCACCCATAGTGGAGTATGGGGGAGCAATCAACTAGTCTTCATCGAGCCAACGCAATCAAGAAAGGTGGTCCAACTTGAGGGAGTCAAGATCGTCATCATCTAGCTCAAGTGGACCATGTGCAAGGCAAAGGTTTGCCCTTGATAGGTTTTCTATTTTACCGGTCTCATGGTGGTAGTTGGGAGACCGGGTTATAGGATCGATTATCGTACTATCAAGGGGGGCTCTCGATGAGTAGCTTGATCGTATTGTTCGTAGAGAGCTCAAACCATTGCATCCTTGCATCATCTTTCTTGGTTCTTGTTTGGTTCTCTTTGTGAGATTCGGAGCTTATGGTCATCTTGATGACAAGCTCGAGTTCATCGAAAACGGAGTTCACATGCATCTTCTATGATGTTTTCGATGTTGGAGGTTCTGCCGGTTCTTCTCTGTTGGAGGTTTCTCTCCTCTTCTTTGTCGCTGTTTTGATGCTACTCGTTGTCTTGTATCCAACAAGCTTGAGTTTGCTCAATTCGGAGCTCATTTGCAGAAGTTATGGCAGTTCTGGTTTTATTGGTTCAGTCTGTTGTATTTAGCTACGTTTTGAAGGCATCCACGTGTTAAAGCCTCTGTGGCGTGCGGTAGTACTGCTCAAGGGAGCGGTAGTACCGCAGGGGCCAGCGGTAGTACCGCTGCCTCTAGCCTAGAACGCTGGCGCCCACGGAAGTGGACGCGGAAGTAATTTTTTACTTCCGCGCCCTACGCGGTAGTACCGCTCCTGGTGAGTGGTAGTACCGCTACCTCGTGTCCAGGCGCTGTTGCGTACGGTAGTAGGCGCGGATGTAATTTTTTACATCCGCCCTTACGCTGTAGTACCGCTCCCTGTGAGCGGTAGTACCGTGCCGACTTTTTCTCGTAGCTAGCTCCAGCGGTTGTAGGCGCGGCAGTTATTTTTTACATCCGTGGTCGCGCAGTAGTACCGCAAGGGCAGGCGGTAGTACCGCTCCTGTAGTAGTACCGCCCTGTTGCCCCTTTGTGGTGTTGTTTCATTGGGCTTCTGCCGCCCTAGCGGTAGTACCGCTCGTAGGAGCGGTAGTACCGCTCTGTGCGGGCTGTGACCATAACGGTTGGATTTTCCCCCTCCTATAAAAAGGGGTCTTCTTCCCCAATGAACCTTATCTTTTGAGCTCGTGTTCTTCCCCCATTGTTGACCTTCTTCGAGCTTGCTACCTCTCAATCCCTCCATGGATTCTTGCTAGTTTTTGAGGGAAAAGAGAGAGGAGATCTAGATCCACATTTCCACCAATCACCTTCTCCTCTATGTGAGGGGAACCCTTTGGATTTAGATCTTGGAGTTCTTTGTGTTCTCTTCTTCGTTCTTCCTCTCATTTTCCTCCCTAGCATTAGTTGCTTCGGTGGGATTTGGGAGAGAAGGACTTGGGCACTCCGTGTGCCCTTGCCATTGCATTTGGTGCATCGGTTTGAGTTCTCCACGGTGGTACATGGAAGTTACAAGTTGAGAAGCTTATTACTCTTGGGTGCTTGGTACCCTTGAGCCTGTTCCTCTTGGGTGCTTGGGCGCCCTAGACGGTTGGTGGTGTTCGGAGCTCAATCATTGTGGTGTAAAGCTCCGGGCAAGCGTCGGGGTCTCCAATTAGGTTGTGGAGATCGCCTCGAGCAATTTGACGGGTACCGGTGACCGCCCCAAGGGTTGCCATTTGTACGGGTTAGGTGACCGCCCCCAAGGGTTGCCATTTGTACGGGTTCGGTGACCGCCCTCAAGGGTCCCTTAGTGGAATCACAGATCTTGCATTGTGCGAGGGCGCGAGGAGATTACGGTGGCCCTAGTGGCTTCTTGGGGAGCATTGTGCCTCCACACCGCTCCAAACGGAGATTAGCATCCGCAAGGGTGTGAACTTCGGGATACATCGTCCTCTCCGCGTGCCTCGGTTATCTCTTACCCGAGCCCTTTACTTATGCACTTTACTTTGTGGTAGCCATATTGTTTCTTGTCATATATCTTGCTATCACCTAGTAGTTTATCTTGCTTAGCATAAGTTGTTGGTGCACATAGGTGAGCCTAGTTGTTGTAGGTTTTGTGCTTGACGAATTAACCGTTAGGTTTATTCAGCATTTGTTCAAGCCTAAACCGTAATTATTTTAAAGCGCCTATTCACCCCCCTCTAGGCGACATCCTCGATCTTTCACTATTGTCAAGCGATGCTTCATCGATGCCACCACCTCCACCGAAGCTACCTCCCATGTCACCCATGTTATCATCATAGCCACATCCCATGGCACCCATGTTACCACCAAAGTCATCTCCCATGGCAGCCACCATACCACCAAAGCCATCTCTCATGACACCCATTGTGTTACCAAAGCCACCTCCCATCATGTTTATGAAGCCGCCTAATTCTCCTCCCATGCCACCTTTCCTCCTATCATGCCGCTACCCATGCCACTCATTCCTCCTTCCATGCCGCTATCCATGACACTCATTCCTCATACCATGCTACCCATCAAGTTCCTCATGGTCATGAACTTCTTTGCTAACATTTCGTCACGACAAAGCTCAAAATATGCCTTTTGCTTCGCGTCGAGACCACTTGTGTTCATGAAAATAAAATTTCCCTCTTTCTCCTCCACCACCTTTTAGCTCTTCGGCCGCCACCTTCCTCTCCTCTAGCTCCACCTTCTACTCCTTGGTCACTGTCCTCTTCTCCTCAGCCTTTGCTTTCCGTTGCTCGCCCTCTCCTCCATTTCTTTCAATTTCAAGAGTATTTTTTTCTTCGGCATGCTCTTTTATTGCAATGACAATGGCTTCAAATCCTTGTTTAAGATCATTGTCTCTAGCCTTTGATCCATTTTGTTTCCTTCCATCGGGCCTATGTGTTTTGGCAACCGAGTGAGGAGTGGGGCTCCTCCCCTCCTCGCCGCCATCATCGTCATCATCACGATCAACAACCAGGCTCTTCCTCCTAGGTACTTCAAAAGCTTCCTGATTCTTCCACTTCTCCTCATCCTCGATCTCTTTGTAACAAAGTTGGAAAGTGAACGGTTTTCCTTTCATATCCTCGTTCTTTGCTCTTTCTTAGAAGAAACCTTGAGCAAGCATGAGCTACATAAACAATAAGAAACTCAGTTAATTAGGAACATATGCATACTTAGAGAAAGCATTCAAATGTAGCAAGCAATTACCATGTCCATTTCATTGCAACCACTTGAGTTCATGCGATCAACATTGGCAAGCAACCCGCGCATTTTTGAAATTCGACGTTTATAGTGGACAACCGGCGCCGAATAAAATCCAACGATCGATGACCGCTTGTGTTGAAAATTTTCTTTGATGCACTTTCAATATGTGCTAGCCTATTGGTCACTTCTGATGGAGGCATCGATAGAGACTCGCTTCCAAGCCATACATATCAACACATCTTTGGTGTTCAAATAGTTTGTGATTATTCCCTTCGAAGTCCCAACAAAACCCTCGTCTTTCATGTCAAGATTCTCATCATCATGTGACGTATCGTATTCGTGGGATGGAAAATCTTGTGAAACAAAATCTTCATTCACAACACTTGTCAAGTGCATAAATGTATCATCATCAACACTATAAATGCACACGCACAATCTCACATTCTATTGATACCAACATGACAAAATAACAGTAAAAAAAGAAAGAATTCTTTATACATTTGTGACATTTCGTCGAAAAAGTTGGAGACGGTGGCGGCAGGCGTCGACAGCTCCTCCTCCATGGTTGGGACGTGAGGTGGTGCGGGAGGAGGCGTGCCAGCAGTAGAAGCAACAACAACCGCGGGTGACGACGGCAACGAAGCACCAGCACCAGCCGCGGCCGCCTTCGTCTTCTTCGGCCGGGATGAAGGCACGACAGGGTCGTGCGGCGGCCGCTTCGAGCCGCCACCATGTGGTTTGGCTGCGGGAGCCTTTTTCTTCACCAACACTTCTATTGAAGATACTTTTAAGAATCGAAGAGGAACACTTAAAATTTGAGAATGCGTACGAGATCAGAGATGCTCTAATGTGAGTAGGGGATGTTTTGGCTCATTTTAGAGACCTCAGAGATAAGCATCCAGTTTTAGCGAAAAGTGCGTGCAGCTACCGAGCTTCATTGCTCTTGATATTTGAATTTTTTGAAAAATACACTTTCGATGTTAAAAAAAATCTTAAAACAAATATGTGAATACGTATACATATTCCTAAGGACTGGTAGAAATCTAGAGAAGAAATACTTTGTATTTTGGGAAATACAAAAAAGATAAATTTCTGACAGAAATGGAACGTTTTTTCTCCTATATACTGTCAGAAATTTGTTTTTTTCTATAGTCCAAAACAAAAGGAGATTTGTACCGAAACTTGCAACGGGTTCGGAATGTGTATATGCATCCCCGGAAATAATTTCACATTTCTTTGAAACTTCAAAAATACAAATTTGAAAAAGTCAAATATAGAGAGCACTGGTGCTCGGGTGCTGCAACGCCGCTCTCCAGTTTTAGGTCATATATGGGACTTCTTTCATATGCGACAGAAGCAAAATGTCGCGTACAAAATTTCTTTCTTCCACGTTGAATTTATTACTGACTGGACAGAGAAAAATGCAATCTTCCCACCGTCCCTGCAATCTCCTATGCCCGGTGGCGCCATATGCGGCCGGCGCACCCCGTCCTCAACAGCGGCCGGCGCATCTTCTCGGAACCAAGCGCCTCCTCTCCCCTCCGCGCCGCCACTCTGAAGCCCGCCTTCTCTCCGGTATGACCCCAATGGCCACATCCTCCTCCCCCACCGCGAACTCCCAGCCATTCAAGGTTCGCCTCACGGTTAACAAGCCCTTTCGTTAGGTTCACCGCTAGTCTGAGTGTGTGACCTGTGTTGAATGAATTTGTCCCAGTTGATCCTGGGGTCTTCGTCAGTGGCCAGGAAGAACATCCTCAACGAGATGGGGTTCGAGTTCAAAGTCATGGTGGGTTGGTCTGTCAGTTATAGTTTTTCCTTTTTCCCTTAATTTTTCTTGGAGCTATTCCTTGATTGGATTGGGTTTCTTGGTTTCAGACCGCGGACATCGACGAGAGGAGCATAAGAAGGGAGGATCCAGATGAGCTAGTCATGCTTCTTGCGGAGGCCAAGGTAGAATCTTTCCCCAATTTTTTCTACTAGGTAATTGCCTGTGCGTTGCTACTAGAGTCAACAATTTTCAATGCAACAAGAGTACCATAAAAGCCACGGTGTTCCAAGGTCACCAGACAATATACATGATCTTACAAACATGAGCCACATTAAGATACATAAGCATCAATTTTGCATAGCAATGTCAAAGCAACCGCGAACGAAGGACAGTAAACACCATGATAGCCAAGTTCCAATTAAAGGAAGCAAGTTCACATCATGATAGCTGAATTCACCACAACTCTCTCTTTCAAATTATTTTTCCTATGACGCGGCTAAAATATTCCTAAATGCTTACATGAATCATAAATCACCAGGAGTTCCTGTCATACGTCATTTCATCAATTAAAAAGTTCCTCCATAGTGTGTGGCCATTATGTGCATAAGTCGGATACATGTAAATCTCAAAGTTCTGTTAAAAAGATTTTCCGCAAGACTGTACCACTTCAAATTCAAATGGTGTTTGTTGTCCTCTTTAACCAATTCATTCTCCCATGTAAGCATATAACATGAAGAAAGTAGTAATTTATTATGATCACATGACTTCTTAGCCATTTAGATAGTCAACACTTCCTTTCAAACAATCTCAAGCTACTAAGATGAAGAAAATAGTACTAGATTGATAAGCCGAAGTGTCAATTTCCTAGAAAGAACACATAGTACTCAAATACTTATTTTATTAATCGATCCTTTAAACCTTGTGTATGCTAGCAACCAAGTTCTCCACTACTTAAATTGAGACCTCCCCGTGGTCCTGCTCCTCCACACTACCAGGTCGCCTTGCCATTGTCATTCTGTATGGGCTTTGTTGTCTGCCGAGGTGACAACAGCTCCACGACGGCCTCCTCCGAGCTCCTGTGCTTGTTGAGCCGGAACATGGCGACAGCGCTGCTGGCTCGTGCGGTGCAATGGAGCTTGCACCCGGCTTAGCTGATCTCACACATACTGCTATCACCGGGCAGACTACCACCTTGACGCGGGTTGTACCCCCACTGTGGTGCTGACACTTGTCCGCCACCACGCCGTCTAGGCTGCCAACCTGACTGATGCGGCGGTGAGCGCTTTCACGGGGCCCTCTTCTAACAAGAACGCAAAGTCAACATGACCGTCACTGAGCAATTTTTCTTCACAAAGGGCTCCCTTATTTTCAAATGGCTATGCTTTTTCCAACAGTTAAATGCACCTAAGTTATCCATAGTTCAATTAAAAAAGAACGCCTTCATGCTCTCTTTAGCGACAATCAGTTCCAAGTGAGCCTTCTTTGACAGTCATAGGTGTGGTCTAGCATAACAAGCATGCCAATTTGAACTTCAACAGATATCTCAAACTCAATGCCAAGCATGTGCATGTTACGCAGGTTAACATGGAGGCCCTTGGGCAAACACTATGAATGCGCACAATTTTAACTAGAGCAAATATCTCAAACTCCATAAAGTGTGCCATGAGAAAATGGATAGCAATTCAATTATAGCATTCAATCAAAAGCAATATATACAGTAAAACATATCCAATTTTCAGTGCCAACCTCTGCCAGATCATGCTGCTATGCTATTTCTTAATCCAAGTGATATCAGTCATCTCCAATCAATATGATGGCATTGATCGCCTAACCATGGGAGTAATAATCAACTGATCCTCTTATAGTGCAGGCAAACCATGCCAAAGTACATATGCTTAAAAAACAGCAGTAAGCATACATGAATAAACATAGTATCCGCAAGGGTGCATGCTCATTCTGATCTTACATGCAATGCCGTCTAGATGGGGGCAAACTCCAAAAACTGAATGGGCTGGGCATCTCGCAGAAATCAACAAAAAGCAACAGGCGCAACAGCAGACAACTCATTCTGCCAATTTCTCGCACACGAGCAACCACATCTCCCAATACCCGCAACTAACAATTCTGCATGCACTCCATGAGAGTATTAGTATGTCAATCAACTATTCCAAAGAGAATATAATCTAAAAAATCAGCAATGACTGCACCTAGACAGAGAGGATCTGGAGAATGTCGGCCGGCGTACGGCAACCTTTTATGGGAGCTCTGTCAGGTGGCAGCGGGGCGCGGCGGTTGCCGCCGCTGAGCACAAAGCATGAGCGGCCGCCGTGGGTGTCACAGATCGACGTGCGCTAGTGGAGGCAGACGAGAGCGCTGGCATCTTGCACGATGCATGGGGCAGCGACTCCCGGGCGCGTGAGGTAGGCGGCAATGTCCAGGCGAGAGAGGCTGGGTGGGCGTGCGAAGCAGGGAAGGAGATAGGGTTTGTGGCGCAATTATAGGGGCAAACATAAAGGAAGTGGAAAACCGGGCGTGGGAGGGAGGTCAAACATGGAAGAGTGCAGACGAAGGGGACGGACAAAACAAGCCAAACTGTTATGACCGGCATAGGGGCTTAGCCCAGTGGGTTATGGCCCAAGTATCTTAATTAGGGGCTTAGCCCAATTATCTTATCGCATTAGGATCGTTTGCTTAGGATTCAAGTAAACCTCTCTATATAAGGAGAGGAGATGTATCAATCTAATCAGGCAAGAAGCAATCAATATTTGCTCGGCTTCCCTTAGGGAGCCGGGAGACCTAAACCCTAGCCGCCTCCTGCCTTCGCCGCCGCTGCTCCTGTCGCAAGGACGGCGCCACACTGCCGGTCGCCGTGCACCAGCCCTCGCCCTCCCCCCTCCTTTCCCTACAACCTACGCCCTAGATCTGGTAGGGCCCTAGCTCCTACCAATTTGGTATCCAGAGATTTGGGTTCGATCATGTCTTCTTCAGCGCCATCGCCGCCGCTGCCCGTCGTCACCTCCGCGCCGATGACCACCGCCCCGATGTCGTCCGCCCCGATGACAACCGCCGGGGCCCCCACGCTGTCGGGCCCGGTCACCACCACGGGCTCCTCACCGCCGCCGGCCTCCATCACTTCCGCGCCGCCAACGACCGCCGTCTTCACGCCGGAACAGGTCACCAATACCTTGCGAGATCTCGTGACGGCCGTCCGTGGACTCTTCAACCAAGACTAATCGTACATGGCCGGGCTGTACGCACCTCTGCCGGCTGCGCCGATCGCCGCCTACGGCCACCCCACGCTGCCGTGGTTGCCCCTGTGGCACGCCGCTTACAGATGGGCAGCCCTGCTGCGTCGTTCAGCGGGCCCCAGGCCGCTGCGGGTTGCCCCTGTATGCGCCGCTGCTGGCTGGCAGCCGCCGCTGTTGTTCCAGCGGGCCCCCGCTGCTGCCGTGGCTGCCCAGACGCGCGGCCGCACCGGGCTGCCGCTGCCGCCGTTCAGCGGGGCACCCGGCGGGACCACTCCGCCGCGGCTCCTTCAGGCAGTATGCCGCCGCCGCCGCCACCGCGGCTCTCCTCCGCATCTGCAGCCGCCTTCCCCCGCGGCGACCGACGCACCCGCCCACCCTCCACAATCGACGCTGCAACCACCGGCGCCACCTCGCCCAGCTTCGAGGCGTCCTCACGGACGGCCTTCCGATACATCAGGTCCGGTTTCCGGCCTCCCCGTCGCCACTACCAGCTTGGGCGGCTGGGTCTTCGCCATCGCCGGTCTACACCACGGCTCCGGGGCAGCCGACCCGCTTCCGCAGTTCGGTGGGCCATCCAGCTCCGCGGGTCCTTACCTGGAGTACTCCGACCTGGCGCCACCCGCCTCGCTGCTCCGCACCTCCAAGCCAGCTCGACACGGCGCTCCGACCCAGACACCGCCGCGGTTCGCCAAGATCGACTTCGCCACCTATGATGGCACGGAGGACCCCCTCAACTGGCTCAACCAGTGCGACCAGTTCTTTCGCGGGCAGCGCACCCTCGCCTCGAAGCGCACCTGGCTCGCCTCTTACCACCTCATGGCGCGCACAGACTGCATTACGCCTCGAGCAGGACGAGGCAGCATGCCCTTGGGAGCGCTTCGCGAGCTCGCCTCCTTCGTTTTGGGCCCCCGATCCGCGGGAGCCGCCTGGGGGAGCTAGGCCGCCTTCCCTTCACCTCCACGGTTTAGGACTTCGCCGACCGTTTCCAGGCCCTGGCATGCCACGCGTCGGGCGTGGCGGCGCAGCAGCGGGCCGACCTCTTTGTCGGTGGACTTCCGGATCACATCCGCGTGGACGTGGAGCTTCGGGGACCCCAGGATATCCAGACGGCCATGTACTACGCCCGCTGCTCGAAGCGCCGCGGTGGCCGCCCAGCAGAGTCTCCGCCCCGGCCACCGGTCGCTACTCGCCAGATCCCGCCAGGTCGGCCTGCTCAGCTTCGCGGCACCTCGCCGCGATTGCGGCGCGCCCGTTCCGCCGGCTCACCTCGGCCGAGCTACTCGAGCGTCGCCGCCAAGGGTTGTGCTTCAACTGCGACGAGCCCTACACGCCCGGCCACGCCTGCCCGTGACTCTTCTACCTGGAGGTTGCAGACTACATTCCGGAGGACGCCGTCGCCGCCGACCTTGCCGCCCCAGCTGTCACGAAGGTGTTTGACGCTGGTTGATCACCTCGAGGAGTTCAGCAAGCGCTTCCCCACCTTACAGCTCGAGGACGAGCTGTTTGTGCAGGCGGGGAGAAGTGTTATGACCGGCATAGGGGCTTAGCCCAGTGGGTTATGGCCCAAGTATCTTAATTAGGGGCTTAGCCCAATTATCTTATCGCATTAGGATCGTTTGCTTAGGAGTCAAGTAAGCCTCTCTATATAAGGAGAGGAGATGTATCAATCTAATCAGGCAAGAAGCAATCAATATTTGCTCGGCTTCCATTAGGGAGCTGGGAGACCTAAACCCTAGCCGCCTCCTGCCTTCGCCGCCGCTGCTCCCGTCGCAAGGACGGCGCCTATGCCGGTCATAACAGAAACACACTCTGCGACGGGAGAGGAAACCTTGCATATGTTTTAAGTATAGAGATTCGTAACAAAAATGGTTTCTAGTTCCTGTTGTGTCTCAGTTTCATTCTTAGCATGGGAGTGGCTTTAGATTAGTTTCCATTGTGATAGCTTGTATGGTTCAGTAGCAATTGCATTGCGCGTTCTTTAAAAAGATGCATTGCTGACTCAAACTTTAGTGCATGTTTCGCTTTCAGGAGAACGTGAGGAGTTTCTGTTGCTACAATATCTGGATAAGCTTATTGGGCCACAGTACTTAACTAAAGAAACCATGGTAGCTTCAATGAGATATGCAGATCATCCTAGAGTTGTATTATTGTCAGTTTTAATTTTAATTTAGTTATACACTTATCATTGGAGTATAAATAAAAATAAAAATAATTGGTGAATTTCTGATGGGTTGCACATGTGTACATTCCTGGTGGTCTGTTCGTATCCATCTATCTACCTTTCAGGGCCAGCCGACAAATATGCCGGGCCCAGGGGCAAGACGACACCAAGGGGCCCTGTTGTCACACAAAAGCTTAAAAAAATTTGCATTTCAAAAGCAAAAGTAAATATCCTGCTCCTCCC
Organism: Aegilops longissima; assembly: GCA_021605205.1. Classification (NCBI taxonomy): domain Eukaryota; kingdom Viridiplantae; phylum Streptophyta; class Magnoliopsida; order Poales; family Poaceae; genus Aegilops; species Aegilops longissima. The sequence goes on from CM038676.1 coordinate 314,549,604, forward strand.
GCGACTAGCCCGCTAGGGTTCCGCCCTTTCTCCCCCCGCCGGCTGCCCTCCCGCCGCCGCCGGCCCGCCACGCACCCCGCCTCCGTCCCCTTCCTTCCTCCCCTTTCCCGTCTCAGATCCGCCTCGGCCGCCCCGGGAGGTGGCGGGTGGAGCTCGAGCTTCTCACTGGCGGGACCCTCCTCCCGTCGTCTCCCCGCCGCCGGGCGCTGGCCTGGGCGGTACAGGCGGCGGCGGGCCTTCTCGTCTCAGCGCGTGCTCCTTCCCGGCAGGAGGCGGTGGCGTGCAGCCGGCAGCTGCGGTCCGCTGCCCGCGCGGCGGCGGCGGCGGCGTGGTGTTGGCACCGCTCCTTGGCGGCGGGGCGACGTGGTGGTGCCGAGTGGCTGACGTCGCGACCCCGGCCGAGATCTGGACCTGGCGGGCCCCATCTGGGTCCTAGCGGTCCGGCCCCCCGGCGTGGCCTCGTTGTCTGCGGCGCGGTGAGGAGGAGGAGTGGCTCGGATTTGGGGCGTCAGCGCCGATGGCGTGCCTGCAGCAGCGCGAGGACGGGAGCTTTACGGGCCCACGAGGGCTCGGCCAGGCATGTGGGCCCACGGGCCTGGTGTGCTCCTGCTATTGGGTCCGGACAGCTACCGTCGCGGACGGTGGAGGTGGGGCCCTCCCGCGTGCCGACGGTGCTGATGCCCTAGTCCCGGCTCTGATTCTTCGCCGCGCTGTCCTCACTTCGCGGTGCCGTGGTGAGACGGCGTGGGGGCCTCATGACCGCGTTGGCGCAGGGTGATGGTTGGTTTGGTGGCTGGATCCGGAGCGCCCGAGGTGTGGGTTGGGATCGGGGGAAACCCCTGTCGGCGTGGCCGACACCGGCGCCTGTGGGTGCCACCTGACCTTCCGGGAGGGCGTCGGGGGCTACCCTTCCTTTCGCCTTGTCGTGTACCGGGGGAAACCCTTGGCAGCAGCATCGTCATCGCCGCGATCCTTCTTGAAGGTGTTGATAGGTGCCGGCGCTTCAGAGTCTTGGAGCCTAGTGGAAGATCCCGGTGGGCGCAGCGTTCGCGAGGCTTCTTCGTTTTTGTTGATCCGCCGTGGTCGGCATTTGTTTCTTTTGCTCTTTCTCTGTCATTTCTTTTGGGCGTGACTGTGCTGCTTCCGCCCCAGCACCTATCCCTGTATGGTTCGGTTGGTTGCTTTGTATACAAAGCGGGGGGAAACCCTTTTTCGGTAAAGTAAATATCCACTACGTAGCATAGATCGATGATCTTTGAACTCTAAATTTGACACTCAAACTGTTTATCGATCAAGAGAACTACATCATGAATTCATGATAGTAAGGAAGCAATGTAGCTCCACAGAAGATCACTTTCTTGGGCCTATGGCAGGACTATACTGGTACTACTATAAAAGTATTACCTGGGCCGAGGCCCCTGCCTCTCGCGGGCCCAGAGTGAGTGCCCCGGCCTATGGGCCGGCACTGCTACATTTTAATCTCAAAAAGAAAAGGAAATGCTGGATTGCTAGTCATAAATATCAAGAGCAAGCATTGATCTTCTGCATAAATGTTGTTTATGTTCTGACAGTTTCTTTCCTTACTGGAATTAACCATTTTATGCATATTTCAGGCTGATGCTATCATATCTAGAATGAACATTTCGGATTACCAGAAGGAAGGCGACCAACCAACACTCCTGATCACCTCTGACATAGTATGTGTCAATTGCCTATGTGCTACTGGTTTAGACAGAACTTGAATGGTATATCTGTAATACATAAATATGCTGTAATTATGTCTATGCATGGATTCTACTTTAGCGTTGGCTACTTCTGGTAGCACGAGGATGGTCATTCCATATGCATACGTATGCGCTAGTGTGATATCACCAAATGCAAATGGTGTACTCAATACTTCTTTTCAGTTTTAGATATATAATTCTCAGTTCATAAAGTTTTTTAAAAATTAAGACCTGTCATCTTTAATGCTATTTAAGGCATAATTTAGTAGGGAAAAGTCCTTCGTGTAATAATCGTCAGTTTAGAGAATTATGATATGTGTTAGATCTGATGAAATGCGGTCTCTTCATTGTATTTCTTCTGCTCCCTTCGATCTGGTTCATCAATTTTTCTTCCTCTTTTTGGGGGAATGCTGCTAGTTAAACAACACATGTACTTATGTACTTGACACCAATCAACTTTCACTGACCTAAATTTGCTGTATCCTAGGCTTGGGACAACATGACAAGTTCATTTATGCATTATCTTTTTTATTTGGTTACATACTGTTTTGGCTAGATTCATATCTCATTAGTTTAAATTGAAATTTGGTTGCTACTCAAGATTGAATTAGATTGTACTTTGCCCTCTTGATTGTTGAACTCCACTGATGGATAAGTTCTCAGCTTGGAGGAAGCAATCTAAATAATTTAACTTGACTATCTCATAAATGAACTTGGTGAGGCGAGATTTACTTGACCATGTCTTGGGAAAGTTCTTGCGATATGAGATGGGGATTATGCAGAGCATAACCCATAGGTGTCTCAGCAGCCTACATGGAACACGGATGCGCATACCAGAGAGGCAGACTGGGCTAAGCTGGCAATAATGTCTCAGCATGATCTTTTATACTTTTTTATTCATAATGGAGCATTTGGCTAGTGAAGAAATAATCTATTGATAGGTGTGTTATTCAGCAGTGTAAAGTTTAATGGTAATGATGCATAATCTAACTAGTTCATGTGTTCACATTCTCTTAGGGATGTTTTCTTTCTTTTACGGGGTTTAGGATTGTGTGGTTGAACATATGTACCTCATCTGTGGTTTTACTAGATTGTCACTCTTTGCATTATTACATACTGAATGATAGTTGACTTTTAGGTGGTTGTCCATGAAGGGATTATTAGAGAAAAGCCAAGCAGCAAGGAAGAAGCACGCCAATTCCTGAAAGGTTGTCCAATCCCCTTCATCCAGGCACATTGTATCTGATTGCCCCGTGTGTATATGTATTTAGTAGTTGAACCATTATCTTTACCAGGTTATTCTGGTGGGCATGTGTCAACTGTGGGTGGTGTGGTGGTAACTAATCTTACAACTGGCAAGAAGCTTGGCAGTTTAGACAAAGCTGAGGTAGAGCACTCTTCTAACCAACCCATCAAATTACTTCCTGTTGGAATATTGGTGATCCCATTTTAATGTGTGATTGAAGTCCAACCGATCGACTTCTTTCGTATAAGATGAACATCTAAGCATGTGAAGGATATCCTCACAATGTCACAGTGCCTATTGATTTGTATATTTGGAGTTGGCTTTTGATTTCAGAGATCAATATCAATTGTAGTTTCTTTGCTTAATGTAGCAAACTTTGGTGTATGTTTATCTAGCTATAGTTAGCTTAGCTAGCGTAAATCGGAACCTCATAATCTGTAGTAAAAAACTTTGCAGTTCTATTTCTTTGAGTGTTTTGGTTCAGGAGGAACCTGTACAGCATGAGCTCATTCAGATTCTACCAATAACTCTGCTATAGTCAAAAGCAACCTGGTGTGATTTGATACATGTAATATTTGTGGATGTCTGCAGGTGTACTTCCATGACATACCAGATGAGATAATTGAGAACCTGGTATGGTCTCATTTGAATTCGTAACAAGGCATGTTTTGAAATTATTGTTATGTCACCGAGCTACACCCTCTTGCTCCATTTTGTTGCTAGATCGATGAGGGGGTAGTATTTAGGGTTGCGGGTGGCTTGCTGCTAGAACATCCATTGGTGTTGCCGTTTGTCGAAGCAGTGGTCAGTTTCTATCTTTATCTGCTTATTGTGGTGCTCATTCCATTTTATACTCATGTGAAGAAGAACGCGTTGATCATGTAGGTTGGTTCTAGTGACAGTGTAATGGGGCTATCAAAGGATCTGGCAAACAAACTCATTCATGAGGCATTGTTGGCTATCAAAGGATCTGGCAAACAAACTCATTCATGAGGCATTGTTGGCATAGCCTAGCAGTTTGGGTGTGATCACCATCGATTGAATCCTTACTGCACTGCTTGAAGGTAATGCGATGGCGAAAACCTGTCGAAACATGGTTATTGTTATGGTTTGAATTATATGAAGAATTCCAGGCACAATGGCACGAAGATTCATTGAGTGTGCAAGAACACTTCAGAACTGATGTCTGCTATTATGATCACTGATGAGATGTCACCTGAAACATCCTCCTGTGGAAACATCCTGAATCTTGGTTCTCACATAAGGTGAATTTGTATGATAAGTGAAATTGTTATTTTCTCTTCTGGAGTACATTGTTATGCAGATGCAATGGCACTGCCTTCTTGTTTGCAATGGCTACATGAAGTGGCTATTGGCCTATTTCAGTTTACACGGTGGCGCTGTTCTTGGACAACTTTGCAAGTGGATGCCTATTATAAAAGAAATGAGAAAGCTGCACTTTACGAACGCCGAACCTGGCTACAACGCCAATCTAGCTGGTCATTGTACTTTCCTAAAAAAAAGCTGGTCATTGTACACGCATGTTTTTTAAGGGAAAGCGACTTGGCTAGATTACAATCATACATGCAGGGCTAAATAATATTATTGGCATATCTTTTGATCTCACTAATGTGCATGATGTGTGAAGATTTATACAGTTGGAATTGTAAAAGATGTCTTAAATAAATAAAATAAGAAACGATCACGAGACACATGTGGTAAGCAATCCAAACTATTCAAAAGATGATGTAAGAAAAAGGAGAAACAAAAGAATTGTTTGAACAAAATAATAAGTACAAAAAAGCAAGTTTTGTTTAAAGAAACAATGTAGGAATCCCCCACAAAAAAAGATACAATGTAGGAAAACAAAAAAATAGCATCATGTAAGAACACCTAGATCAAAGGAAAAAAAAACTCAGACACAAAACAGAAAAGCCCACATGTTACAAGCAGTATCCTATATATTAATGATTCAAGTAAACAAAAAAGAAAAGCTAATTTGCAAAGTAGACACTAAATATTATCTCGATACTTGTAATCTGAGTTTGTGGCCTTGTATATAGAAATGGAGGGAGTATCAACTTTGCTAAATCTCATTCAGCTGAGAGTTAACAAAGTCTCAGTCAACCCCATTACCGTAGGATGCAGGGGCTTCAAGACATGCGCGTCTTTTGTGCAGGCTGGCTCGGTTGTCCACTTGTTCCGTCGTATGGACTAGGGACGGCCCGTCTAGGATTATGCCCCTTTTTCCCTTTTTATTTACAACAGGCTTGTGCTGGGTTTTGTGGGCCCTTTTCTCTCATGTATGTGGTTGTTGTTCCCGGGTGTTGTGACGTGTGTCTTTTATCGCTTTTTCCTCGCATATGTTGAGATAGAGGAAGAGCTATTGTATATACTAGATGATACCCCGCACGTTGTTGTTGGAATCAGTTACAATATATTTTAAAAAATTCTGCGGGAGGCAATATATTTCATTTAGAATTTGTTTGTATGGAATATAATATTTAGATTAATAACACATGAACCAAAACTAAAAATAGATATGCCTTATTATATTTAATTATGTATGGTTATAAAATATTTGTTGAACATAAGTAGAATAATAAAGTGAAAAATATTCTTCCATGCATGGTTGCATGTAGTGGTGGGTATTGTTCCATGCATGGTTGTATGTAAGGTGGGCCTTATCTAATCCATAATTGTATGATGATGTGACATGCTTACGTGTTGAGATAAATAAGATAGACGGAATGAACTTCTTAGGTAGTATGTAGCATACATGCAACGAAGGAATAGGAAACTGGACCTTGAGAGAGAGAGAGAGAGAGGGTAGTTGAGTGTCATCATGACTGTATGCATGTGAGTATTAAACATGTTGCTAGTATAAAAAATATATCTTTAATTTTTGTCTGGATTATTGTTGATGGGCTTGTATAGATGCAAAATGTATTTTTCGTAATGTATTATATTTAGCTAGTTCTATCTGCATAGTGGGGAGTAACTTAGACTAGTAACATACAAATGTTATTAGTCTTTATTACTACCTCTATAATGGGTACTAGCATATGTGTGGCATCTTGCAACAATTTATTTATTAAATTATACTTATTTTTATAGCTTCTCATTTTTTATTAATTACTTGTCACATCATTTATTTGTCTAGATATATGTTATGTTATCACATATGTTATTTCCACTGTGGATAGCTTAAGGGCTCACAGCTGATTTGAGAAATCAAGATGAGTTAGGTATGCATCACCGATGTGGAGTTCAATATTGCTGTAAATCAAGTCCTAAAGTTACAGAAGCATAGAGGAAGCAAAGAGCATTTTCTCAATTCCTACAACTCATGTGTCTTAAATAGACCCAGAAATACAGATGCAGTTTTTTTTCATAAATAATAGGTGATTCTTAAATAAGTTAATGATACAACTAATATGGTAACCGTGCTATGCATCCCTCGGAACACCACCGACCGTACCAGCTCGATCTGCCCGACAATCTGTTTTCTTTTCGAGAAAACTTTCGATCTACTAATCAATTGTCAAGGTAGTATGAAAAACACTAGAAGTAAAAATTACATCCAGGTCTATAGATCACATAGCGACGAGTACGAGCATTGGAGCGAGCTGAAAGCGTCCATCCCTTCCTCATCGGAGCCGGAAAAGCATTGTTGTAGTAGACAGTTGGAAAGTCGTCGTGCTAAGGCCTTATAAGACCAACACACAAGAACAACAACCGCCACCAATAAAAAGAAATGTAGATCGGAAGAATCCAACCTGCAGACACACAAACGTAGACGAATGAAGACTAGATCCAAGCGGATCTACCGAAAGACAAACGCCGACCGGATCCCACAAGATTCGCCGGAAACACACCTTCACACGCCCTCTGACGGCGCTAGAAGCACAGCCCGGACGAGGGCTAGGCATGAAGAACCTTATTCCATCTTCAGAAAGCCGCTACAACCTCGTCTTCCAGATCATGGCACAAACCCTGACAAAACTTAGAAAAACGCCTAAAAATGAAGCCCTCCTACCGACAAGAGCCGGGATCCACCGCGCCTCCATGGTCCTAGGACCATAGGAGAGGAGGCGAACCGACGACAGCGCTGATGAGAGACAGGAAACCCTAGTTGTGCGCCTTAGGTCACTTGCACGAATGAACGGGTACGTCTCTCCTTCCGGCAATCTGCTTGATGGCTCCTATACTATCATCGCTGCAAGACACCTTCCATCTGGATGCAAACTCATCCTACTCAATTTTTATTTATATAGAGAAAGCAAAAGGGATTTGGAGACCATGGACCTGTTCATAAATGCACAAGGAAAAGGGAGATATGCACATGTATGTACAAACGCAAGGCAAAGTTAGATGATGCAGAGTGGACTTGAACACTTCCTTATTAGATGGACCAGCAAAAGGGCTCATGCGTTGCAACGGGAGAAAGAACAATCATAATCTTCAATGGCCTTGACCATATTTTGCTACATCATCGAGATACACTATCACTCTCAATTTTGTGAAATCATGAACATTTTTTTAAACCCGTGCACATATTTGAAATCATAAACATTTTTCAAATTCATGAACACTTTTACAGATTTTTGAACATTTTATAAAATCAATTATATTTTTTGAATTCATGGATATTTTATACTATTTACAACCTTTTTTAAAAGTTGTGAACATTTTCTAAACAATTTTCTTGAATCGACAAACATTTTATCTAGAAAATGGTGGAACAATTTTCGAAATTCACGAACATTTTCTTGATTTAAAGAACATTTTTAAATGCATGATAATTTTTGAATTAGGGACATTTTATGAATGAATAAACTATTTTGTAAGTCACAAACAGTTGTTGAATTTTAGGATATTTTTCATTCATGAACATTTTTGAATGGCAAAATTTTGTTCAATTTCATTAATATTTTTTATAAACTATTTTTAAATCATGAACATTTTTTGATTTCCCAAAAATTGTTTTCAAAATTTCAAACAATTTTTGGATAAGTAAACATTTTTCTAAAAAATCACAAACATTTTTTGAATGCACCAACATGTTATTTCAAAATTCTCATTTTGTTTATTTTCGTAAATTTTTTGAAGTCCCAAAATTCTCATTTAGGGCAATTTCCTGACATAATGACAGAAGCAATAGCCTCTTTATTATTACTAGCATATATGCCCGTGCGTTACAACGGGAGAAAAATTGGACATGTCCTCAAATTAAATGAAAATTGTATGTGCAAACACACTTGTTCTTCACTACAAGGAAAGCGTTAATTGTTATGTCCATTATTTAAAAGTGTGCTATCCATTACAAAATAGTATTTGGTATATCTTTTTCAATAAGAACGTGAATTAATTGAATATGTAGTACTAGCACATATGCCCGTGCGTTGCAACGGGAGAAAAATTGGACATGTCCTCAAATTAAATGAAAATTGTATGTGCAAACACAGTTGTTCTTCACTACAAGGAAAGCGTTAATTGTTATGTCCATTATTTAAAAGTGTGCTATCCATTACAAAATAGTATTTGGTATATCTTTTTCAATAAGAACGTGAATTAATTGAATATGTAGTACTAGCACATATGCCCGTGCGTTGTAACGGGAGAAAAATTGGACATGTCCTCAAATTAAATGAAAATTGTATGTGCAAACACAGTTGTTCTTCACTACAAGGAAAGCGTTAATTGTTATGTCCATTATTTAAAAGTGTGCTATCCATTACAAAATAGTATTTGATATATCTTTTTCAATAAGAACGTGAATTAATTGAATATGTAGTACTAGCACATATGCCCGTGCGTTGCAACGGGAGAAAAATTGGACATGTCCTCAAATTAAATGAAAATTGTATGTGCAAACACAGTTGTTCTTCACTACAAGGAAAGCGTTAATTGTTGTGTCCATTATTTAAAAGTGTGCTATCCATTACAAAATAGTATTTGGTATATCTTTTTCAATAAGAACGTGAATTAATTGAATATGTAGTATAAGGTTAGATTACCTCCACCCATATTTACTCAGGCTTGTGCAATACTCAGAAAATTTAGTGTACTGTATGACAATCATGAAACCACACCGAACCAGGACCATGGTCCAAAATGTCACTATCATCTGTAATCAATTGAACACCGACACTAAAAAGGATAGTGGTTCTAAAATTCTAAAGAAAATTTAGATCCTCTACCAAATCTGTCAAGACTCCCTGAAAATAAACCTCCTCAAAGAAGAAGATGAGAAGGAGAGAAATACACAGTTACAAGCCAAAGGTTGATGACACAACCAACATAAGATGCTTGCTCAAGGTTTCCAACAGATTTTCCCCAGGAAGAGGAGCTCCCAGAACAAACTCAACAAGCTCAAGCAACGACAGCAGGTCCCTATTACAGCAAGAGGAAAAAAAGAGGAATTGGACAATGAGAAGCAGCAAACAATGTTGTGACACAGTAAGCTTGCAAATAAACCACAGTATTTGAAATAATATACCGCAAAGAATGAGAAAATGTGCATGTAGATTCGCTAAAGAAGGACTTTTTAAAAGCACATTTACTCTTGGAGCTATGCAAAAAAAGAAATTACCTTCCGAAATGGCACTTATGTTGCCAAAAGCTAAAAAAAAAGCAGCGAGCAACGGCACTATTGTTATCACAACATCATATATTCTGCAAATATCTCAAAACATATACGCCCTAGAGTGAATAGAAAAAAAACTATGACTGAATGGACCAATTGTTCCAGCACTCGACTCTATATCCCTTGCTGGGTGTTTGTCTCTTAACTGGGAGTTTATCTAAATGATCGGTTAGCTCTACTATCTGCAGGCAAGAATATGATGTTGGCTTGCTAATGTTCAGGGGAAGAGAGTAGCACCTAACGCTAGAACTATGATCGGTTAGCTCCCAAACTTGAGAATCATGTGTGCACTGGCAGCAGCAGGAGGATGTTTCAAAGGTATGTTTACTGGGCATGCCTATTGACCATAATGCAAATAAAGTTCTGCTTCATCGCAGTTTGGACTACACAATAAGTGCAGAATGCAACTCTTTAGTGTTTGTACATGTCTTTAATGGCACTGATTATCTTTCTGGTCATTAGTTTACCAAGTAAAATTTATTATTGACTTACTTTGGCTGATATATTTGACACAACTATCTGGAACTTTTCTGTTGTTCTTGAACCGGCAACATGACCAGCCTCGGCGACTTTGCTGAAGGCACCATTGAACCAGCTTGTTCCAGCAGACACATATCAACAAGTAGAGGAAATAAGGGCGAAGGATCAGCCATACTGATAAAGGACATCATCTGTTACTCCAAAGGTGCAAATATGTTGCAAAGGTCTAAATTTCATCAAGATACATTAAAACTTGATCACCAGATGATATAAAACACACACACACACACATATTGAGTAATTCAACTGTAGCAAAAGCTTGTAAAAGAAGAGACCCGTTGGTTTTCACAGCAGAGCCTGTATCATTTAGCTTGCGCTCTACAGCTAGCAAATCAGCCATTGTTTTGTCAGAAACATGGAACCTTTAGATTAAGATCGGATAAGTAACAACGACAGTCAACCAAATAACACTTGTACGTAACTAAATTATGCGGAAACCTGAAACTGCTTTTTAGATGAGCTAACCTGAAACTTTTAAGCGGACCTGAAACTAACCTGAAAGGCAAGAGATATGGGGTGGAGCTGGTGGCGTGGAGGTTGGGCCTTATCCTGCCTTGGAGGGAGAAGACGACCGACGAGCTCTCGTCACTCCGCCGCAGATCGGCGTCGTGCTTCTACGACTCCGCTCCACGAGCGCTTGGCGTGGTGTGGCGATGTAGGAGAGGAGACGGGATGGAGGTAGGGAGAGATGATGCTTCTTCGATCCAACGCTCGATGGGAGAGGACAAAGGAGGACAGAGCTCCGCCTGCCGCGCCCATCCTCGAATCCGCCGCCCTGTCCCTCCGCGGGAACGCCGTGATCGAGGCTTCGCCGACAAAGGCCTCCCGTGCGGCGCTCTGGCCGCCTTCAACCAGGAAAACGGCGGCGGCGCCCAATCCTATTTCGCGAGAGGGAGACGTAGAGGGAGACGTGGGTCGGGAGAGGGCACAAATCCTCGCCGGCGTCCACCGGCAACCGTGCCGGCGAGCGCCGCCGCCCTGCCTCGTTTTCCCTCTGCTTCCCTTTCTCTTATCTCTAACCTCTCTCGTCGCCATGGATGGCCATGGGGCTCCACCCGATGCCAAGCCGCCCCGTGCCTGCCCCTAGTCCGCCGCCGGAGAACCTCGACGACCGGATCCGGCCGGATCTCCCCCGAATCCACCTGCTTCTGGCCATCTAGCGCCTGGATCCGCCGCCCCTCACGGAGGTCGCTTCCCATCGAAGTTCGCCACCGCAATGGCCTCGTGTCGCGCGCGAGCACGGAGGACGACCGCACGCAGCCCCGCTTGCCTCCTCGCGGTGAGCCGCTCCAGCCGCCGCCAGAGCCTCGTCGCCGCCAAATCCACGCGGGCTTTGCCAGAGGACGCAAACGGACGGCGGCGAGGGGAGGAGGGGGCGGGGCGCTGCGGAGCTAGGGTCCTTTTTGCAAAATTGAAAGGTTATATAGAGACCCACTAAAACAGGGACTGCGGGTTAATTTCTTATAAACCGAGGGACTTTTATGCAAAATCGCTGGCGACGACGGACGACAGAAACCCAATTCTCTTTATTATTAAGTAAAGATTAGGTATAGATATAGATATGAATTGCCGGAGCTGCTCCTGAATAAGGAAACTCCGCTCGTCGGCGCCGCCGAAGGTCGAACCCGACGATTCATGAAAAGAATTAGTCATCATGGCGCGACCGTGTGGCTGACTACAGAAAATAAAATTGTTACTGCAAAATTAAATTTGGTTTTCATATATCAAAATAATTTAGGTAATAATAATTATATGAGCACAGATATAGGCTTAGTACTGACAATATGTGCATTGAAATCAAAATAGTACGTAATATATCTTTCTGAAAATTTTCTTCACATGTACGTCACTACTCTGTACAAATAAACTAAGTGTTACTTACACTGTCTCAAAATAAGTGTCGTGTGTTTAGTTCACATTTGATAATAATTATATAGGGACAAATATAGGCTTACTACTGAAAATATGTGCAACGAAATCAAAATAGTATGTAATATATCTATCTAAAAAATTCTTCAAATGTACGTCACAGCTCCGTGCAAATAAACTAAGAATTACTATATTAAGAGACAAATATTCTACGATTTGACTACACAGAACATAAGATCCAACAATGACCATGTAAATAATAACAATTTTTTTGTATATGAATCAACCAAATCTAATTGTTGAATATGTAATCCGGCGAAGAGTTTCCTAAAGATTTCTAGAATTGGCCACGGTCAAGGAGCGTAAGAGGTCCACCTAAATAGCCAAGTAAAAGGATTAGAATTGTTGAAAACGCATAGGAGCTCTCGGGTGCTATGCACCTTGTATGAATTGTAAAATCAAAAAGAATACTAGGAATTTTTTAAAATAAAAAAATCTAAAATTTCAGGGTATCAAACTTGGTCATTCATTCTACTCACGATACAAAGTTTCGCCAAGAAATGACATCCGTGGTATTCTTAGTAAAGAAAATACAGTTTGATGTATGATTCATGCAAACCGTTTTTTAGGGATATTTGGTTTTATGCACCTAGTTGGGTCACACTCAGCATGTTTAACCCTGGTTTCTGAAAACATTCATTCCCGCCTAAACCACTTTGCTCGTCTTATGCTTTTGCCCTTTGACCGTCACTTTAAAAACTTCATAACAAATTTATACTAACTCAGAAAAATACGAATAAGATATCAAAGTGTTCAGAAAAACATCATCTATATGTGCATGTCATTTGCATTCATGACAAATGTGTTGGAAAGTCCCCATCTCAGTTTGAGCCCATATGATCTCAGCATGCACAGTAAAATCTAGAAACTAGAAAAAATTCTATAGAAAATTGGTGGCAAACATTGACCAATATTTTGAGTGCTTTCCAAGTTTCATTAAGAACTGACTTTCGTGGAAGTCATGGTGAAAAAAATAGAATTAGCACTCGGAAATGCTTTTGTTTTGGAGCATTGATTTTTTTTGCCACGACTTCCACGAATGTCATTCCGTTTTGAAACTTGGCAAGCTTTTAAAACGTTTGTCAATGTTTTCCACCAAAAAATTAGAATTTTTGATTTTTTTTTCATATTTTACCGCTCATGTTGAGATCATATGATCTCAAACTGAGATGGAGACTTTCCAACATATTTGTCATGAATGCAAATGACATGCACATACAGGTGATGTTTTTCTGAACATTTTGATATCTTATTTGCATTTTTCGGAGTTAGTATGAATTTGTTATGAAGTTTTCAAAGTGACAGTCAAAGGGTAAAAGTATAAGACGAGCAAAATGGTTTGGGCGGGAACAAGTGTTTTCAGAAACAAGAGGTAAACCTGCCGAGTGTGACCCAAATAGGGGCGTAAAACCAATTATCCCTTTTTTGTATAATCAATATTTTTGTCCTTTTTGCTGAGAATACCACGAATGTCATTTCTTCATGGAACTTCACATGGGAGTAGAACGCCCAGCCATATTTGATACCTCAAAATTTCAGCTTTTTTCCCTAGTATTTTTTTGATTTTACTATTTATACAGGGTGCGTATCACCCCGGGAGCTCCTAATCCGTGTCCATAGCATTATTTCCTTTCCAAACTTCAAATTATACACTAAATTTAGGTGTTTCATGCCATAAGCCCCGATATTGAAAATAACTAGATGATACCCCGTGCGTTGCTGCGGTATTTTGTTGTAAAAAATATTTGGAATCAATTGGAGTATATGATAAATTTAATTTGCACGCAATGGATTTTGTATTTGTCACGCGACATGGGCATGATGATTTACACAAATGAAAGGAAAGACATTGGAAATCCTATGAGATGAGGCTTCCTACATTGTCTTGCATGGTCTCCTTGTGAACATAGTCAAATGGCCATATAAAATGAATAATGTCAAGACCTAAATCACTCCAGCTAAAAAATTAATAAATCTAAATCACCCCATATAGTAACACTTGGTAAAAAAGAATCTACTACATATATAGTGGCACCGGCGACACATTGCATTGACGTAGTTTATTTAAAAAAAATGTAGAGAATGTTAAGGGTCTTAATCGCATCATATACATCATTGTTTTTCATTCCCTTTTGATTAGTACTACCACTGTTATCACTGGACACTCGTATAACCACATCTCTTGTGAATCAACATATTCGGGCATATGTATAGTTCAATCAATCGAACTGCAAAAACCAAAAGACCAAACAACTGAAAATGTCATCTAGGATTCAAACTGACCGATTTACCCAAGGAGAAGACAGCTGGGCTCAAAGCCTCAAATAGAATCGATAACACACTGCACCCTAAAGTTCCACAACAGAAACAATCCATTGAAAAGAGGGGATCGCTAGTGTGACCTTGTTTGGCAGCGACGCAGAAGGCGCTGGGTCGAGGTGGCAGTGGGGGCGGTGGGTAGGAGAAGAAGGCCAAGAGACCAAGAGAAAGGGGGAATATTGAAAGAGATGAGGAGACGACGACGCTTCGGGAAAGAGACCAAGAGAATGGGAGAATAACAATTAATGACCTGCTGGATGACGTGACTCCACAAACCGGGCGAGAGAAGTAAGCAACACCGCCTATTAAATTTCCTTCCATGGGCTTCAAACGTCCATACGGGCGTACATCCCATTAGAATTCCTTCTGATGAGAAACGGCTTCGTGCAGCCCAGTGAGAAGAAATCGAGTCAATAGCGAGAGTTAACATGCGGTGGGCGGGGTTGGGATTGATGATGTGGCTAGACTGCTGAGGTGGAGAGAGATGAATGGTTGCATGTTGATTGGTGATGTGGATAGCTTGCATGTCAAGAGAAATAAGGTAGTGGGGATGAAATATTTAGGTATTATAGATAAGATAGCCATTTTCTACTTTCAATACATCTAAATCCATTACCGTGGGCACTCACATAAATAGGTACAGCCATAATCATGTTGTGCCTTGGTAGAAGTTTATTTTGGTCTCTATAATAAATATGCTAGCCCTAGCGAATGCACGGGTTGACAATTAGTAATGCCAATAAACCGTGGGTAGTAACACCTTTGGCAATTAACAAAAAAGCACATACAACTTTTTTTTATCCTGAGCATTCATGGGGGATGTCCTTGAAGCTTCCGCCTCAAGCCTCTCCTTGCAATCACTAACTTCCGGGTCACATGTCATTACAAGAATAGAGCACAACGATAAACCGAGGCGGAAGCCGCCAACGTTCACATTCACCGCCAGTCCATAGCCATGAAAGAAGAGAGCATTCCCGTGGTATCCATACCGGGGCAGGGGGCTATCGCCCCCCACTCGCGTGCACCCCCAGGCGTCACTGGCAGACGAATTTCTTCTATAATCTTCTCATTGCAAGCAATAGGCTTGATTCTCCTTGCTTGCTATAGGTTCGCGAGACGTTATGGGTTAACTGATTGCAAGGATGGTTGAACATACACCCTCTTGTTAGAGAAGGAAGATGTCAAGATAGTTATGCGGGGCACCAAGTGGAGGGAATTCATGCAAGCAAATGAAGTTGCGCTTGGAGAAATAGTTGTTTTTGAGCCTCTTGCTTCGAAAATATCTCTGAGACCAGTGTTTTCAACCAGGATGGGCAAAAAAGCCAACAGTCAACAACATACGATGTAGCACAAGATTCATCCCCCAGTTGATTCAGTGTTCACCTTCTTATGTTAGCAATGGCACTGGGAAAGTGAGATGGCAAGGCAGATTAATTTGATGGTGCAAACCAATCTACTAAAATGTTATGATGCGTCTTATGCAAGGACTAAAACTTTATTGCAGTAGGATTGTGAACTTCATTGTAGTAATATTCACCCCCAGGGGTCTCTCACCATATTTGTTCCCGATCTGGTGGGCCGGGTTGAGGACCCCTGGGTTGGTTCCGTCCTGGGCCACGTTGGGTGGCCCGCGGCCCATGGTAGATTATACGAATGACCCCAGAAGACTTGACCTACAAGCCGAATATTCCGAAGCCATGGAGGACTCTACCTCCACTGACGTAGCCGACTAGGATCTGTAACCCTAGGACCCGCGGTATGCTATATAAGCTGGGACCGGGCACATCGATGGACAAGATACAATCCCTTGGTATTCATCTGTACCTTGTACACACCCCAACGCAATATATAAGAGCAGGAGTAGGGTATTATCTCCACTGTTTGAGCCCAAACCTGCGTAGATCCTTGCACCTTGTTACCATCCAGCGCAATCGCCTAGCTAGGACACCCTACTTAGGGATCTACCGGATCTATCTCCCAAACTCTTGTTGGTCCAAAATCTATATGGCTCCTAACTATTTGGGTCAGCCTAATAAACATAGTGGGTGTATTTAAAAAGGCAATGTGTGCATCCTGGTAGCATGGCGATGCCTACTCCTCGGATTGACATCGATCATAAGGCCTTCTCCATTGCCTAATGGCCACATGCATTGATGCAAGACTTTCTATGTTTTCGACTTCTTAAAACCCCAATTGTTTTCTATTTTCCCCTTAAGTGCAAGGCATAGGCTTGCGCTAAGTGCTGCATAGGTAGTTGAGCGATTGACTAACACAGACATACTATCTTGCTATTGTGCATGTTATGTCTTGGGTTGCTATTTTGGAAGCAATCGGCAAAGCATAATTTCTTTTTTCTATAATGGTCATTGCTTTGTTACTCACATAATATTGGCATTCTCTCTAAACTTTCCGCAATGGGAATTTGGGATCCACAAAAGTATTATCCTCTTTCTCAACCTCCATGGCAATGAAATTAAAGGGATAGCATGTACCACTCCCTTGCTGGTTAACTTTTGCATGCTCGCATGATGAACATGGACATCACTCTTGGGGTTCCGTTCAATGTTATATTTAAGAGTTGGTAGCAGTAAGCTTTGGTAGTCAACCTTCTTACTCGAGGACGAAGTGGAGATGTTGTTTTCGAGGAGCTAAAGGTAGAATAAATATTCCCTCAAGTTCTATCGATCACCATACAACTCTACGCACACTTAACGTTTGCTTTACCTAGAACAAGAATAAAACTGGAAGTACCTTGTAGGTGTGGTAGGATAGGTTTGCAAGAAAATAAATGACGTGAAAATAAAAAATAGGTGCTGTTCTAATTAGAGTACAATTAAATTAGTATAGCGAGTGTGGATTAGTAGTGGTAGAATTTGCGGAATTGTCCATAAGCAATTGACTACGTTACTAGACCGATAGCAAGTTTTTATGTGGGAGAGGCCATTGCTAGCATGTCGTCCCTTAATTGCAATTCTATGCACTTATGATTGGAACTATTAGCAAGCATCCGCAACTACTAACGTTCATTAAGGTAAAACCCAACCATAGCATTAAGATATATATTGGTCCCCCTTCAATCCCGTATGCATCAATTTCTATGGTAGAAGAAGCTTCTGTCACCCTTGCCCTCCAATGCATAGTCCTATCAACATACAACTAACCGTATGGTGTGATCCACACACGCGCTCATATGATGGGCACCAAAGGACAACAACATAACCACAAGCAAATTAAACCAATCATAGCAATTCACCAACTACCTGTAGGACAACAAAAATCTACTCAAGCATCATAGGGTGGCAACATACCATTGGATGATAATATGAAGCATAAAGCACCATGTTCAAGTAGAGGGTACAACGGGTTGCGACAGTGTGGACCGCCGTTGATAGATGGGGGAAGGTGATGAAGATGTTGGTGAAGATGATGGAGTTTTTGGAGTAGATCGCCGTCACACGATGATTGCCCCGACAGCGCTCCGGCGCCACCGGGAGAGAGGGGGAGAGAGACCGCCTCATTCTTCTTCTTCCTTGCCCCCCTAGATGGGAGGAGAGTTCCCCCTCTAGGCCATGGCCACCATGGCAGCTAGGGGCAGGAGCCCCTCCGAGATTGGATCTCCCTCTCTGTTATCTTCTATTTCACGTTCCTGTTTTCTGGCCTAAAACCGTTTCTTATATTCCCGGAGATCCGTAACTCCGATTCCACTGAGATTTTAACATGATTTATTTTCCGGATATAAGCTTCCTTGCGCCCGAAGTAGAGCAGCAACCTCCTCACGAGGTGACCACAATCCACCACCATGCGCCTGGGCCCTGGGCCGTGCACTGGTGTACTGTGGGGGCTGTGGGCCTTCTTTTGCGTTGATTCCACCTCCCAAAAATCACATATATTCCAAAAAAAATTCTCCATAACTTTTTGTTGCATTTAGACTTTGTTTGATATGGATATTCCGTGAAACAAAAAACATGCAACAAACAGGAACTGGCACTGGGTACTGGATCAATATGTTAGTCCAATAAATCATATAAATTGTTGCCAAAAGTATGTGAAAGTTGTATAATATTGGCATGAAACAATAAAAAATTATAGATACGACGAAGATGTATCAGCATCCCCAAGCTTAATTCCTGCTCGTCCTCAAGTAGGTAAATGATTAAAAAATATAATTTTTGATGTGGAATGTTACCTAACATAATATTGATCATATATCTAATCATGGCATGACTATTAAAACACGAGTGATTCAAACCAATAGTCTGTAATTTGACATAAATACAATAATACTCAGGCATCCCAGCAAACATCATGTCTTTCAAAATATCAATGCTAAAGAACGCTATCCCTACAAAATCATATAGTCTTGTCATGCTCCATCTTCTTAAAACAAAGTATTTGTCATGCACAACCCCAATGACAAGCCAAGCAATTGGTTCATACCTTTTAACGCGCTTCAACATTTTCAACCCTCACGCAATACATGAGCACAAGCCATGGACAAAGCACTATGGGTGGAATAGAGTATGATGATAGGGGTAAATATTGAGAAGACAAAAAGTTAAGAAAGTCTCACATAGACGCGGCTAATCAACCGGCTATGGAGATGCCCATCAATTGATATCAATGCGAGGAGTAGGGATTTCCATGAAACAGATGCACTAAGAGCTATAAGTGTATGAAAGTTCAACATGGAAACTAAGTGGGATGTGCATCTAACTCCATAATGAAAAATTCCCACCAGTATATGAAAGTGACAACATAGGAGACTCTCTATATGAAAAACAAAGTGCTACTTTGAAGCAGAAGTGTGGAACTAGCATGCCCCCTTCTCTCTTTTTATCTCATTTTTTCATTTTTTTTCATTTTTATATATTTTGTTCGAAGTCTCATCCCGACTTGTGGGGGAATCATAGTCTCCATCATCCTTTCCACACTGGGACATTCTCTAATAATGAATAATGATGATCATCACACTTCTATTTACTTACAACTCAATATTACAACTCGATACCTAGAACAAAGTATGACTATATATGAATGCCTCTGGCAGTGTACCAGGATGTGTAATGGTCTAGCGTAGTAGAGATATCAAAAGAAACGGACAAGCCATGAAAATATCATGCTAGCTATATTACGATCATGCAAAGCAATATGACAATGAATGCTCAAGTCATCAAAACGGAAGCGGTGGAAGTTGCATGGCAATATATCTCGGAATGGCTATGGAAATGCCATAATAGGTAGGTATGGTGGCTGTTTTGAGGAAGATACAATAAGGCTTATGTGTGATAGAGCGTATCATATCACGGGGTTTGGATGCACCAGCAAAGTTTGCACCACTTCTCGAGGTGAGAAAGGGCAATGCATGGTACTGTAAAGGCTAGTAAATTGCGGAAAGGTAGTGCGTATCATCCATGGACTCACATTAGTCATAAAGAACTCATATACTTATTGCAAAAGTTTATTAGCCCTCGAAGCAAAGTACTACTACGCATGCCCCTAGGAGGATAGATTGGTAGGAAAAGACCATCGCTTGTCCCCGACCGCCACTCATAAGGAAGACAATCAATAATAAATCATGCTCCAGTTTCATAGCATAACGAGAGACTATACGTGCATCCTTCGGGAATCACAAACCTTAACACCAATATTCCTACTAACCACAACCATTTACTAGTACCTCCCACATATTATCATCTCTATATTGCAAAACTATTGGAAGGAATCAAACATATCATATTCAGTGATCCATAAGTTTTATGTAAGATTTTATGACTAACTATGCAAATGATCAATTCCTGTTGACTCTCTAAATAGATATAAGTGAAACAAGAGAGTTCAATTCTTTCTATAAAAGACCATGCTCTAATAAATATAAATGAAGCAAAAGAGCATTCTACGAATAACGCTTTTCTATGTGAAGAGAAATAGGCAATCCAAACTTCAAATGATATAAGTGAAGCACATGAAGCATTCTATAAAGCCATACTCAAATGATATAATTAAGTGAAGTACAATGAGCATTCTATAAATCAACCATGGACTATCTCATACCAGCATGGTGCATAAAACAAAAGTGAAAACTGAACACAACAGACGCTCCAAGATTTACACATATCACATGAACGAAACAAAAACGAAAACACACCGATACTTATTGAAGAAAGATGGGATGCCTTCTAGGGCATCCCCAAGCTTAGACGCTTGAGTCCCCTTGGATATTTACTTGGGGTGCCTTGGTCATCCCCAAGCTTGAACTCTTGCATCTCCTCCTTCTCCTCATATAGAGACCTCCTCGATCTTTGAACACTTCATCCACACAAAACTTAACACAAAACTGGTGAGATCGTTAGTATAATAAAGCAAATCACCACTTTAAGTACCGTTGCAGACCTATTCATACTTTTTTTTGCATTACACCTATTGTATTATAACTTCTCCATGGCTTATACCACCGATACAATCGATAGTTTCATCAAAACAAGCAAAACAATGCATCAAAATCAAAATATGTCAAAAACAAGACAGTCTGTAGCAATCTGGACATTGACCATACTTCTGTAACTCCAAAAATTCTGAAAAATTAGGAATAAAATAACAATTTGCATAGCAGTACTGTGTAAAAATTTCAAAAACTCTTGACATTTCAGTAAAAAAATGTAAAATCACACACTACAGCCAAAGTTTCTGTTTTTGCACCGCACATACCAACAAGCAATCTAATCATCCTAAAGGCAAATCTTGGCACATTATTTTTATAATACAATGGATTTGTACAAGGGGATAATTACTTTTTTTGAAATTTTTCTATAATAAAGATTCACAAAGTTTCCATGGGCATGAACAAAGTTCAAGGACGTCCCCCACTTCAACGGTGCTCGTCTTTCTCACTTTCACTTTTCTTTTTGAAAAGTTATAGGTTCCCCTCTATATTTTTTTATTTTTAAACTTTATAAAAGCACACAACAGAATAAAATGACTCTCTAAAACTTCCGAGTTGTCGCCCGGGCAGCGCTTTCTTTAAGCCGTTAAGATAGGCATATAGTGCTCAAGTAATTGATCCACCCGGATCCCAAGGTATATCAAAGCCAATTTCAATTAACAAAGATTTTATAATTTAGTAGTGAGCACAAAGCAACATATATCATGCAATGACGAAGTCTAAATCTCTTCCTATGCATTGGCATGTCATAAAAGAACAATTCATGCACATCAAGTAAAGGCCAAGCATAAGTAGTTTCTTGCAATTTTATCGTGTTGGAAACATAGAGAGTTGGATATGTAGTTCCTCTCTCATAATAATTGCAAGTAGGATCAGCAAGCACATGCATATTATATTCATAGAAATCATCATGTGTAATGGTAGAAGGCAACCCATCAATATAATCCTTAATAAGAGCAAACTTCTCCGATATAGTGTAGTTTGGAGAATTCAAAAAGATAATGGGACTATCATGCGTGGGTCTAATAGCAAAAATTTCATTTTTAATATAAGGAACTATAGCAATTTCATCTCCACAAATCTATTCATATCGGCATCTTGGCCACAAGCATAGCAAGCATCAAGTTCATCAAAAAGGGATATTTCAAAAGAATCCAAGGGATCATGCAATCATCATAGCATTCATCCTTCGGTAAGAACGAAGGGAAATTAAATAATGTATGAGTTGAACACTTACTCTCATTAGAAGGTGGGCACGAGCGATCAATCCGCTCTTCCCCCTTTTGTTCTTCACTCTCCTCATCTTTTTCATCTAATGAGCTCACAGTTTCATCAATTTCTTCTTCCATAGATTCCTGCAAAATATTAGTCTCTTCTTGGACAGCGGAGACTTTCTCAATAAACTCATCAATATCGGCATTATATTCATAATTCACATAGCAATATTGAAGTATAGAAAAATTTCCAGGTCTGTAAACAACATCATCATAATTTTCATACTTTTCAAACAAGGATTCATTTTCATAAGCACCCTTAAAAGCAACAAATTCTTCTATTTGTTCCACATCATAGTAATCATATCTACCATTAGCATAAGAAGCTAAGGTTTCATTATCGTTAAATTTGCATGAAAAGGGAAGGTGTGGAGCCTTCATCCTAGAGTAACAAGTATAATCATATCTCAAGCATAAATCCCAAGCATATCGATGCAACATCTGAATTTGATCCCATAAAAGTTTCCCTTTTTTAGTCAAGAGATAATCCCTAAAGTATTCACGTTGATCCAACATGTCTCCCATTATCAAGTTGAATGGGGTTTTCTCAGGATTAAAAAGTAGTGTTTAATATTTTTCACATAACGCGCATCGAGGGTTTTAGGAGGTTCCCCATCTCCATGAGTAGCAAGTACACCTATTATTTTTGATATTTCGTGTTCCATATCCATAACTAAAGGTATAAAACAACTTAGAACAGAAAATAAAAACTACTTAGTGATAAAGCAAACAAGCACACACGAGAATATTCACCCCACACTATTGCTCCCCAGTGACAGTGCCAGAAAAAGGTCTTGATAAATAAGAGTGTCAAACCCAACGAGGAGCTAAAGGTAGAACAAATATTCCATCAAGTTCTATTGACCACCGATACAACTCTACACACACTTAACGTTTGCTCTACCTAGAACAAGAATAAAGCTAGAAGTACCGTGTAGGTGTGGTAGGACAGGTTTGCAAGAAAATAAAGAACGTGAAAATAAAAAGTAGGTGCTATTCTAATTAGAGTATAATTAAATTAGTATACCGAGTGTGGATTAGTAGTGGTAGGATTTGTGGAATTGTCCATAAGCAATCAACTACGTTACTAGACCGATAACAAGTTTTTATGTGGGAGAGGCCACTCCTAGCATGTCGTCCCTTACTTGGAATTCTATGCACTTATGATTGGAACTATTAGCAAGCATCAACCACTACTAACGTTCATTAAAGTAAAACCCAAACATAGCATTAAGATATATATTGGTCCCCCTTCAATCCCGTATGCATCAATTTCTATTGTAGGAAGAAGATTCTGTTACCCTTGCCCTCCAATGCATAGTCCTATCAACATACAACTAATCCTATGGTGTGATCCACACGCCCACTCATATGATGGGCACCAAAGGACAACAACATAACCATAAGAAAATTAAACCAATCATAGCGATTCACCAATCACTAGTACAACGAGCTCCTAAACAAACGGTTTAAAACCCCTTTCCGCGATGGCATTTGGAACCGTCTCCAAGTGAGTGTGGGCGATAGGGGGGTCCTTCCCACACGACCCAGAAATCGTCGGGTATATGCCCTCCTGGCACACACATTTGGCAAAATGAGGTCGTGTGCGACCGACGAGCACTCAAATACGGAAATACGTACAGTAGAGCTAAAAAATACAATTATACGGCGAAATTGTTTCCGGTCGCAAGTACATCCCACACAGTCAGTCCCCGCTAAACGTTTCTGTTCGTATGTACATTCCACACAGTCGCTCGAAGGAAAACGTTTCCGTTCACAGGTACATCACACACAATTTTTCCTGTTAAATCGCTTGCGTTATTGAATATATCACACACGGTCCGTGGAAGAAACTGTGTGACAAAGGCTATCCATCACACACAGTTTTCATGTGGTAAACGTTTGCGCAAGGTGGCCTAACGCAAACAGTTTTCAAGAGAAAGTCATGTGTGATTGTTCATTGATCCAACACGTTTTTTTCCTAGAAACTGTGTGCGTTGCCTGCGGTCATCGCCCACGGTATTTTTACAACAACCGTTTGCAATAGCAAACCCCAATTAGTAGGCTAATTCGCCACTAGCAAGCTAATTATCCGATTATTCATAACCCATTTATTAATATAATTGACAGTTCATATTAAGCACACAATATATTTCATTTTCATAATTGAAATACATCAGAGTACATCATCATATAGCTTCAGCACTCAGCTACCCCATTACACAACTACACCAGGACCAAGTTTCACATGCAACATCTATAACCTTTCGAAATTAGCATCATAGACAGGTACATAGACAGATGTATCTCATCTGGAAAACTGCTGAAGCAGAAGGCGAATATTGAGCCTTCATTGATGTTGAAGGTCTTTGTAACTTTAGGCCAGTGCATGTGGATGATTGACTGTCCATCCTTCATCCTCTTCAGGAACACTTCAATATTGAACCGTGGGTGTTGTATGAATACCTTCCTCGCCTCCTGACCATACAGGTGGTTTGAGAGGTAGTCATCAGTGAACTGCTTTGGAAAGGCCTGAAAACAAGGATGTGCATAAATATCTTCTCTATATTGGAAATGGGGCAAAGGAATTAAAAAGGCAAGGTATAATAGTTAGTACCATCTTGTAGTGAACTGATGTCTTCTTCATTGTGCGAGACAAAGATCTTGTTGTTTTTGTCGCTAATTTCTTTATCCTAACAATCTTTACGAGTTTCTTGACTTGGTGATATTCATGGACAACTCATTTCCCCATATGCAAAAAGGGTCGAACAGTGGGTCAAAACCTCTGACAGCAGGACCTACATGTGCAAGACCAAATTGTTAAAAACCTAAATATTAGAATGGTTCCTGCAATTGCACAATAATGTGCTATTAGACAATAGACCATGGACATGCTAACCTCGATTGTAAACCTCAGTGCTTCCCATTGTTTCCTTGCAACACATATAAGGTAGTTAGTCATCAGGTTAAGTAAGGGTTCGCATGCTATCAATAAAATATGTTGATGAAAAATAATCACATTGCAGATTCATCAGATTAATTCAAGCCACAGGGAAAACCCATTTACCCAAACCAAGCATGATTAAGAACTAGGAAATATTGCACTTGTATATGTTTCTCATGTGTTAAGTGCAGGCAAATTCGATTTATTCCTCACATGCACAACAATACAAAATTATACCCACGACAATTGGACATCGCATTGTAGAATGTAACCAAGCAGTTAACTAACCACCACAACAAATGAACCAAACATTATCTGAGCACCACATTGCACAATATAAC
This sequence comes from Aegilops longissima, assembly GCA_021605205.1. Taxonomy (NCBI): domain Eukaryota; kingdom Viridiplantae; phylum Streptophyta; class Magnoliopsida; order Poales; family Poaceae; genus Aegilops; species Aegilops longissima. The sequence continues at coordinate 314,575,009 of CM038676.1, forward strand.
ATTGAACCAAGCAGTTAACTAAACACCACAACAAATGAACCAAACATTAAGTGAGCACCACATTGCACAATATAACATACTCCTAATAGAAGATTAGACAGTTAACCAAACGGTTAACTACAACCAATTGTAGCAATTGTATTTGTTTCTCATGTATTTACTACAGCCAAATTCAATTTATTCCTCACATGGTATACAATAACAGAATGCACCCACCCACAATTTTGTAAAGATAAATTCGATTTATTTCTCACATGGAAGACAATACAAAATTGTAGCCTGAAGAATTGAACATCACATTTGCAGAATTGAACTAAACAGTTAACTGAAGACGACAACTAATTAACAAAACAGTTAATAAGTGAGCACCACACTGCACGACATATAGAACATATACACTAGAGCAATAGATTGCATGGTAAAATTAGATAGCACAATTCACTAGAATTTGTGAAGGAAAGGCAGGAGCAGCACACACAACGAGTAAACCGAGCATGCTTAACCGGCATAGCTAGCAAATGGCAAGGTGCTCCTTCAAGATCTAGGGGTCGGTGATACGTTGTAGCGACCCGACCTCAGACGGTCAAGCCTCTGTATATCTGTGCCATCCCTGGATCAGTATGCTGGCACACACAGTACATCAATGTATATATCAAAGTGCAATCACATGTATAAATAACGTAAAATGATATATACCTCGTAATACTCAGCGGAAACAATCAAACGGATGTGGAGTCCCCAACGCCATCGGCAGGTTGAGTGTAGACCGTAACCTCAGTATCGTAACTCTTACTCGTGGAGGAAATATCGCAACATGATACGTTGCAGCCGTGTAGGTCAATTACATTGAATGTACCGGCAAGATCACAATAAGAGAAAACAGATGATAAACTATACTATATGCAGTATGGCTTTGTGGCTCAGATCGAGTTTTGTTTGCGTAAAAGCTGGTTTTATTTTCCCTACATCAAAGGAATAAATGAAGTCTGCACTATAGAGTTTTCTATCATGACATGGTTCCGCCAACCGATGTCTCATAGCCCAAATTCATCATAAGTTGCCCACAGTTAAGTTATCAGTCCGGTGTTGAGAGTTCCGAGATAGATCCAGTCCGGATGCTCAAATTGTCCGTAATCGGGACACGGCTAATCGATTAGGTTTTAACCCTCTGCAGAGGTCTCAGTACACTTTACCCGCAAGATTCGATCCCTCTTTTACGTTCTCGCACTTCGTGGTGTTTGAGAACAAGATGACCAAACATGGTCTTCGAAGAGTTCCCCGACCACCGTCGGTGCTCATTCAATCCTACTGTAGTTCTACATCTGCTAGCACCGCCCTAGCTGTGAGTCACAACTAGGGTCAAGCAAGCGAGCCCATAGTGACTTGCGGTTGCACAGTAAGCTTCGGGCATGAAGTATTCTTCCGTCTCTTTGAGTCGGGTGAAGCTTTCCGCAAGATGTCATGGCGCTTCTCCATGCATCCCGGCCAACCTTTGGATTCTCCAGGTGCCGTCAACCATCCTTCACCCAAGAGTGTGTATTGAATTCTTGTCTCGAGTCTTGAAGTCTTGAGGCCTTGAAGATGCAGTCCTTGCAGATTCCATCATGGAGTTGTCGTCATTGACGTAGATCCTCCATTCTCACACCACTCCGAGCACTCATACCAAACCCCGTCTACTATAGCGTAGCATTAAAATAAAATATCGTCCGGGCTTGGTAACAGGTGATGGGTTCCTACCTCATGCATACTACTCAACTACAAGAATTCAATATCACTACTGGAGGGTTTGTTGCGAAGATGACACTAGATGCAATAAAACACATAGGTATGAAAAACATGGTCAAAGTGAACTTGCTCGGTATTACTTGATGAAGATAATAACGCTCTCGAATAAAGACTTGGTAGAACTATTCGTCACTCCTTTGAAAATCTATATTACAGACAATCATATAAGCAATCATCCTAGCAATCAATTCTATCAATCATAACAATACTCAATCAAAATAAAAGCAACAAGAAAACCAAGTCGAAAACCAAAGGAAAAACTTGAAAGAAAAATTCAAGGAAAAACTAGTGGTGACCAACTCACACAAATCTTAACATAACATTACTAAATTATTCTAATATTTTTTTCTACAGCAAAGAAAATATAAATCTAATAAAATAACAGAAAATAAATTACTAATTTACTAACTAACAAAAAGAACTAATATAAAACTACTATAACCATCTAGTGAATACTAGAACAAATATAGCAACTAGCAAAACACTAAGACAACTATAACAGCAAATCATTTATTAAAACATTAATAAACTATACTAAATAAATATAACAACTAATGTGTTCACAAATAACAGAAACAAAAACAATATAACTTGAAGTGGAAAAAGAATTACTTTTAAAACTAATAAAACTATTTTTATCCACTATCACTATGAACTAAACAAGCAATTACAAAAACAGTAGCTAAACACTAATAAATAACTACAAAATTTATCTACTGTAGCTAAACATAAACATATAACAACAAGTGAAAATCTACAAAAGGAATGAACTAAAATAATTAAAAACAATAATTACATAACTAAAACAACTATATAAGCAAAACAGTACTGTTTTTACTAAAAATCTAATTTAAAATACTCCAAAATTACCAAACTAAATCCTACAGCTAAAAAATATCATAAGTGACCAGGAGCAAAAATAATTAATTAAAAACCTATTTTTAAACTCAAGTTATGGCCAAAATACTAATCTGAACAAAATTTATCAAATTCAAATTTAAACTACTCAAATTTGAAATCCAGAGACACTAACAGAAACTTCCGCAAATTTGTGACACATAGCAATTGGAATCACTCAAAAATACTAAAAACTCTAAAAGATATGAATTTTCTAAGATTGCTATTTTCTGAAAAAAAAATAAATTACGAGATTTCGTGGATCTCACCGGAGTAGTCGTCGGAGTTGGGGAAGAAGATCGGATCCGATGTTGCGGTTGATCCTAGAGGAAAGGAGATCACGGGACGGTGGAGAGGAGATCATATAAACCTCAGGAGAGGTCGAGGCGGCGGCGGCACTTGGCGGCGGCGGTGGTGCTGCACTTCTGCTGCACAAGTGAGAGGAGAGGAGAGGAGAGGAGAGGAGAGGAGAGGTGTTGGTTTGATGTGTTGGAGGGGGTGCTTGGGTATTTATAATGGGGAGGGAGGGTTTTGCTTGGGGTAGGGGCAATAAATAGACTAGGATTAGGAATCCTAGGAATAAAAACGGAATAACGAACGGGATCAAATCCTACTAGGATTTGTAAAGAATAGGAAACCTTGGCTCCTGGCTCCCTAGGTGCGTGCGTGCGATGGTCTTGGCCTTGGCGGCCGGCTGGTTGGCGGCTTGGGCCTTTGGCCCAAGGCGCCATGAATATTTATTATCTTTTTTAAACAAACAGAGAGGAAAACAAAATGATAAACAAAATAAAATGAAAATATTATATAGGCATATAATATATCAAAATTTTCAGAAAAAGATTTCCTACATGATGAACATTATTCTAGCATTAAAGAAAATACACACAAATTTAAATAAAGCAAAGAGTGCTTCTGGTCCAATAAAATTCAACAAAATCATTTTAAAATACCAAAATGACTTCAAATTAATTTCTCTCAATTTTCTGATGTAGGGAATCATGTTACCCTATTTTCCATATATTTTGTTTTTGGAGAAAATATTTTGAATAAAACTCAAATAACTCCAAATTGGAAATAAATTCAAAGAACTTTGGATTTAATTCTTTTAAAACTCCCAACTCATATTTCATTTAATTTGAAGAAGTCATTTTATCTTCTCTCGTGAAAATCATTGAGTTGCATAAAGTTTGAATTTGAAATATTTTCAAATGAAATTCAAATCTTTTCAAAACCCTTTTTCATTTAAAATGGAAGAAGTCATGTCATCTTCACTCTAGGGTTTTGTGTTGGAATGAAATTGAATTCATTGAGATCCAAAAAGGGCCAAGGGAAAGTTTGGGAAAGTCATTTCATTCCCTCTCATTCAACTTTCAAAAAGTTTCAAATCCCACTCAATTTCACTCAATCAATCAAACAAACAATCAAACAACAAGCATAGTTATTTATTTAATATAACATTCCAAAATTTAGAATTTTGGGATGTTACATACGTCTCCGTCGTATCTACTTTTCCAAACACTTTTGCCCTTGTTTTGGACTCTAACTTGCATGATTTGAATGGAACTAACCCGGACTGACGCTGTTTTCAGCAGACTTTCCATGGTGTTATTTATGTGCAGAAACAAAAGTTCTCGGAATGACCTGAAACTCCACGGAACATCTATTTGGAAAATAAGAAAAATACCGCAAGAAAAATCCACGTCAGGGGGCCCACACCCTGTCCATGAGGGTGGAGGGCGCGCCCCCCTACCTCGTGGGCCCCCTGACGCTCCACCGACCTCAACTCCAACTCCAACTCCATATATTCACTTTCGGGGAAAAAAAATCAGAGAGAAGGATTCATCACATTTTACGATACGGAGCCGCCGCCAAGCCCTAAAACCTCTCGGGAGGGCTGACCCGGAGTCTGTTCAGGGCTCCGAATAGGGGGATTCATCGCCGTCGTCATCATCAACCATCCTCCATCACCAATTTCATGATGCTCACCGCCGTGCGTGAGTAATTCCATCATAGGCTTGCTGGACGGTGATGGGTTGGATGAGATCTATCATGTAATCAAGTTAGTTTTGTTAGGGTTTGATCCCTAGTATCCACTATGTTCTGAGATTGATGTTGCTATGACTTTGCTATGCTTAATGCTTGTCACTAGGGCCCGAGTGCCATGATTTCAGATCTGAACCTATTATGTTTTCATGAATATATGTGAGTTCTTGATCCTATCTTGCAAGACTATAGTCACCTACTATGTGTTATGATCCGACAACCCCGAAGTGACAATAATCGGGACCACTCCCGGTGATGACCATAGTTTGAGGAGTTCATGTATTCACTATGTGCTAATGCATTGTTCCGGTACTCTATTAAAAGGAGGCCTTAATATCCCTTAGTTTCCATTAGGACCCCGCTGCGACGGGAGGGTAGGACAAAAGATGCCATGCAAGTTCTTTTCCATAAGCACATATGACTATATTCGGAATACATGCCTACATTACATTGATGAATTGGAGCTAGTTCTGTGTCACTCTATGTTATGATTGTTACATGATGAACCGCATCCGGCATAATTCTCCATCATCGATCCAATGCCTACGAGCTTTTCACATATTGGTCTTCGCTTATTTACTTATCCGTTTCTACTGTTACAATCACTACAAAAAACCAAAAATATTACTTTTGCTACTGTTACCTTTGTTATCATTACCACTACTATCATACTACTTTGCTACTAAATACTTTGCTGCAGATACTAAGCAACTCGACTGCTAATACTTGAGAATATTCTTTGGCTCCCTTGTGTCGAATCAATAAATTTGGGTTGAATAATCTACCCTCGAAAACTGTTGCGATCGCCTATACTTGTTGGTTATCAAGACTATTTTCTGGCGCCGTTGCTAGGGAGCATAGCTCCATTCTTTCAGTCACTTGGGATTTATATCTACTGATCACTATGAGGAACTTGAAAGACGAAAAAACTAAGATTTATCCCTCAACTATGAGGGGAGGTAAGGAACTTCCATCTAGCACTGCATCTACCTGACTCTGCTTTTGCTACTTCACCTATCTGTGTTACTGATAAGGATTATGAATTCTCTGTTGATCCTGATATAATTACTTTGGTTGAATCTGATCCTTTTCATGGCTATGAATCTAAAACTGTTGTGGCACAACTTACTAAATTAAATGATATAGCCACCCTGTTCACTAATGATGAGAAATCTCGCTACCTTTATATCCTTAAAATATTCCCATTCTCATTAAAGGGTGATGCTAAGATATGGTTAAATTCTCTTGATCCTGGTTGTGTGCATAGTCCCCAGGATATGATTTATTACTTCTCTGCTAAATATTTCCCTGCTCATAAGAAACAAGCTGCTTTAAGGGATATATATATAATTTTGTGCAAATTGAAGAAGAGAGTCTCCCACAAGCTAGGGGGAGGCTTCTCCAATTACTTAATTCTTTGCCTGATCATCCTCTTAAGAAAAATGAAATACTTGATATCTTTTATGATGGACTAACCGATGCTTCTAGAGATTACCTGGATAGTTGTGCTGGTTCTGTTTTCAGGGAAAGAACACCGGATGAAGCTGAAATTCTATTGAATAATATGTTGACAAATGAAAATAATTGGACACTTCCCGAGCCAACTCCTGAGCCAATTCCTGAGCCAATTCCTAAACCAACTCCGAAGAAGAGGGGTGTTCTATTTCTCAGTCCTGAAGATATGCAAGAGGCAAAGAAATCTATGAAAGAAAAGGGTATTAAAGCTGAAGATGTTAAGAATTTACCACCTATTGAAGAAATACATGGTCTTAATTTACCGCCTGTTGAAGAAACATATGATCTTAATCCATTACCTATTGAAGAAACTCATGATCTTGATAATCCGACATAGGTAGTAAAGGTAAATTCTCTCTATAGATATGATAAAGCTGAAATCCCTCCTACTAAGATTGCTAGCCAATGTTTGGATGAGTTTGATAACTTTATGGTTAAGCAAGAAGATCTCAATGCTTATTTTGGTAGACAATTAAAACAAAATGCTTATATGATTGAACACTTGGGTGATTATATGGCTAATGTTAAAGGTGAACTTAAACTCATTAGTAAACATGCTTCTATGGTTACCACTCAAGTAGAACAAGTACTTAAGGCTCAAAATGATTTGCTCAATGTCGGTGTACTAGAGTAGGGGTACCCTAGTATCCCGAACTCGTGCACGGGCAGTTGCAGCACCCCGCGGTAGGGCTTGCCTAGTGACCGCCAAGATCCTCCATGGTTCCTTTGGAACCATTCAAGAACAAAGTATTTAAGCCAAGAAGACAAGGCCCCGGCAAGAGGAGCTTGCCGGGAAGGCCACTCAAGGCACACATAAGACAAGACCCCGGCAAGAGGAGCTTGCCGGGAAGGCTCGGTGAGCGACAAGCTTCCGGGCGCGACAAGGATTCAGCCGCGGCAGGCAACCTCTCTTCATCTCCGCTCCAGCTCATCCACCAACGTGTCGCCATGGGACCATTCCAGCGCGCGTGTCAGAGAGGTGTGAAGCCAGCGGAGAGCAGCGGATGGCGGCACGACAGAGTGCCATCGTGGCAAGCGGTGGCGCCCCTGACGGTCCCTGTTGCACTATTTAGGCGACATGGACGGGCATTTAATGCTTTTGTCCCTTGCCGTCAGAGTTAGGTAGAATACACTGTACAAAGTAGCTGTACCTACCGCAACTCATTTTCCCGTTTTTGCCCTTGTCTACGTTGCCACCTGTTGGTGACCCCTTGAGCCTATAAAAGGAGGCCCATGCGCAACGTAGAAAGGGTTCGGTTCGGTTCGACTCATTCGAAACCAGAGACACTCACGCTAGGTTTTGTAGCTCTCATAGCTCTCTAGCAAGAACACAATACAATCAGAGAAGCAACAGTAGGAGTATTATCTCTCCGGAGAGCTCCGAAGCTGGGTAAACTGCTCGTGTGTTTCGCCTCGATCTGCTCTTTGTGCAATCTTCGCCCCCCACCGAACCGAAAGGGACTCGGTACGCCGGTCCCATAGGTGTTCGTGGGTTACGATCAGCTTCCCCGACATCTTTTGGCGCCTCTTCTTCTATTGCGGGCTCTGCCCGCCCTTCTCTGAATTCTTCTGCGACATCATGAACACCTCACGGGCTTCGCCCTTGATTTCACCCCAATGCTGTCTCGACCATGGCAGTTTTCGCACACCTTTGCGAAAACTTTGTCGGAGTCCACCCAAACGTAGCCCTCTTCCGCCACTTCTTCATGCCCCACGCCGAGAGAGGAGAGCCACTTGCGGAGGGATTGCTTGGATCTCCGTGATCGGCAAGAAAGAAGCCTATCTGGAAGGAGAGCTCCGCAGCAAGTGGGAGGAGTGGAGAGCCGATTGGTGTTGGATCGTTGAGGAGAACTCGCAGCCCTTCATCGCCCAGCGCCAAACTCCCATAGTGCGCGGCAACGATTGGAGCAACTTGGCGCGGAGGATGCTAGGTTGAAGATTGCTGTGACCGGATCTTGCGCCTCGGGCTTGCCGGACTTCATCGAGGCGCCGCTGGCGCAGATTTCTTCGCCGCCCGACGCTTCCCTTGCAGGAGAGGAGGAGACCTGCTTGGGAGTTCCAAAATGCGGCGGACATCATGAGGCTGCGCCGGGCCTCAACTGGAATTTCACCGTCTTGGAGTTGGATGCGATGTCTTTGGAGCTGTTCAAGCACGACCCGATCACCCCGAGTGGTTTAGGTTGCCGAGGGGGTCGCCCCATTGTGCAACAACTCTTCGCCGACCGCATCCGTGCAATGATGCCGCCAGCGATTCGCATGGGATCGCTCCAACTGGCAAGAGCTCGCGGACGATGTCGTCGGCAGTTCTTCGATAGCTTGGAAGAAGTGCCGATCCGCCCGACGAAGCGAAGTGGCTCACCCGCGACACCACCGACGCCGAGATGCAGCGATCGCCACCAGGCTGGAGGAGGAGGCGGCAGCTGCTGCCGCCGTGTGGTCGGGTTCACCGTGGAGGAGGCAGAGGCAGCAGAGGCGGCAAGCCTTGCCGATCGAGAGGAGCTTGCCGGCGAGGAGGAGCAGGCCGAGCCGGGTTGAGCCGAGCGAGTCCGCCGAGGGCGCCTCCACACCTTCAAGTAGCTTGTCATGAGCGGAGCCCACAGCTCCACCAAGAAGGCGTCTCCGCAAGGCCGGGAAGTGACGGGCGGCAGACGGGCTAACAGACGCAGCTGCGCGACGCTGCTCCATCAGCGGCAAGCATCAAGCTGTTGTTGGAGCACCCCACACCGCTGCAATAACCGAGGCGGGATCCTCTCAGCCACCGCTGCCACCCCGCCAAGCGGTCAAGAGAACCTACTCCTCCGCCTCTTCGCACGGGAGGCGAGCTGAATTTGATCTCTCCGCTCAGCTCCGGACGAGGAAGAAGAAGAAGAGTAAGCTTCTATGTCTGTGCTTGTATTTCTTCAATTTGGTTGCTTCGCCTTGTATCTGATTTGCTTCATTCTCGAACTCTTTCCTTTTCGTGACGCTGGCCCAGAGCGTCGAAGAGAGCTAAGACCCCGTGGTTGTCATCGAGATGATCCCCTGCGGCAACAGGAGGCGCTGTCTCGAGACCCCCTTGCGGACCCGGCAACCCTTCCTCAAAGCAGCCCCAAAGACAGCCCCCAGCAGTAAGTATATGGTTTACTTCTTACGGTTAGGTGTGCATGGGTGCTCCTTCTTGCTGATATCCGACTTGTTGATTTGTGTAGGAGCAGAGCAGCCTCATCAGAGTTCCGGAAGCCGCCCGAAATACCATCTGCTTCAACCACGCCGCCAAGGGAGAATTCCCGGCAGGAGCGTTCTCGGCAAGGAGACTTCTCCGCGAGGGACAGCACCAAGTGATCCTCCGTTGTCGAGACCATGGCTGCAGATCCCATCGCAGTAATCCTTTGACCGAAAGTTTCCTTGGGTTCTTTTTCTTCTGTTTCTTTTTCGAACATTTGCTTGACTGTTCTTTCTTTTTCTGATCGTCAGATCCATCCGCCGCAGAGCCGATGGAGACTGAGGTCGCCGGCGAGGAGGACGCGCACGGCAACACTGACGACGCCGCCACCATGGAGGAAGAGGCTGGCGCCGATGGGTCCGCCGGTGAGGAGGCCGCCAAGGCTGCCGCCGCAAAGGATGGCGAGGGTCCGCGATCGATCGACGACTTCGAGGCCTTGAGAGCGCCAGCGCCACGCCGACCGCCGATCCCTCCGCCACCGTGCAGCGCCAGTTCAAGAGCCCCAGCCCGCACCTATTCAAGGCCGGCGACGGCGTTTTCATCAAGCTCCACCGACGCCGAGCCCAGGCGCCGGTCGAAGGGGAGACCTTTGACGAAGAGCTGCTCGCCTCCGCTGGGTTAACGCTGGTTGACGCGCCAAGCAGCAGCAGCGGCGAGTCTAAGGAGGAGCAGCTGCTGTCGCTCTACCGCGCCCGACAAGCCAAGTTGGAGTCCCGGAAGCACTTGTCGCGAGGGCGGAGCAGACATGGAGAAGCGCAGAAGAGCTCCGGGCGCTAACCAAGAAGCTCTCCGGAACGTAGCCAAGAGCGGGAGCGACTCATTGAAGAGCGCACAGCCTTCATCCTTGAGAAGGCTGAGGTCGAGGAGCAACAACGCCTTGTTGCTGAGAAGCTATCTGCGCAAGAAGGCGAAGTTGGCGCAGCGGAAGATCAATGTAGCGACCTGACCCAAAATCGGTCAAATCTACGTATCCGTATTCATCCCAAGATCATGCTTTGGTACTCACAAAGACATCGATATAGTAATCATAGTTCAATCACACCTGAATATCATTAAACGATTCTCATATAGAGTCTTTATTACAAGGGAATAAATTCGGCTCAAGGCCAACTCATGAGAAATAAACTAATAACACTGCGGAAGCGTCGAAGATAAGCGAGTCCATCCGACTCCAAAGGGCAATCGCCAAGCGCGGAGCGTAGCCTCACTCCTGATCGGAATATATCTCTGCAACATAATACGTTGCAGCCATGTAGGTCAGCTTTTGGAATAAGCTGGCAAGTCATGAAGAATAACAATAATAAAGTTACTAACACTATATGCATTTTTGGCTGTGGAGCTCTAAGTTTCATCATTTTGCGAAAAGCAAATTTTATCTTACTACAGTGGACTTGCTTGCAAATTACTACAATTGTTGGTAGTTATTGAGATGGTTCCGCCAACCAATATCTCGTTCCCAAATTATTAAGTCATAAACCCTCAAATTATTTCATTAGTTTTAGTGTTGAGATATCCGAATACTTCCAAGTTCCAGAGGCTCAAATGTCCGTAATCGGGACACGGCTAATCGATTAGATCTTTAACTCGCAGAGGGTTGCGACTTTCCCGCAAGAATCATTCCCTCCTTTAAAGTCTTCGCACTTCATGGTGTTTGAAGACGGGACGAATGAAACAGGGTCTTCCAAAGAGTTCTTCGGCACCGCGGTACCCATCCAATCCTACCGCTCGTCTACTTCTCGTAGTACCGCCCCCAGCCAGCGTCACTACTAGGGTCAACCCAGCCAGAGCCCATAATGGCTTGCGGCTGCATGTAAGCTTCGGTCATGGGGCATCCATCCTTCTCTTCGTGGCTGGGTGAAGCTTTCGCAGGATGTCATGGCGCTTCTCCATGCATCCCGCCACCACTGGTGCTCCAGGTGCCCGTCAACCGCCCTCCACCCAAAGAGTGATTTTCCAAGTCCATCTTGATCATTGTAGTTCACGGGTTGTCATCATCATTGACTCTCACATCTTGCTTATGAATTTCACTCATCCCAAATCCCGCTCACGAGCATAGCAAAGTAACTACTACGTCCCGGGTCATGGTAACAAGGGATTGGTTCATCCTACCACATGATACTACTCAAGTTTAATGACTTCAAGATTTCACTACTGCATGCATGGTGGGGTGGTGACAACTACTAATGCACAAAACATAGGTATAGAAATAACATGATCAAAACTTGCCTTGCTGATGATCCTCGTAAGCTAAAGAGTCGTAGTAGCAAGCTTCGCACTCCGGAAACTCTACCGAGACAAACAATAGCACAATAAGCACAAAGCAATAGGATCACACAACATAACAAAAGTAACATATCACAACAAAACAAATCAAAACCAAATCCAAAAGAAAACTCAAAGAAACCAATTCAAGTTTTTCCCTACTCCAAACAATAACTAAAATAGTTTTATATAACAAAAATTCCTTAATATAACCTAATCATGGTTTTAAGTTAACTTAACAGAAAAGGTTTCACTAAGCAACTAGGAGCAAAAAGAATTAATTAAAAAGCTATTATAAAACTCATTTTAGGCCTAATCCAATTTCTATTAAGAAAATAATTTAAAACTTTTATTAATTATAAATAAAAGTTCATCTACTAGAGTGACAGAAACTAACCTAGAATAACTAATCACAAGTTAAAAACAAACTCATTTACTAATTTAAACATTAGGAAAACATGAACTAGTTAATTAATTAGGTTTAATAGGATTCTGTCTAAAACTAATTATTTATTAATCCTAAAATACCCAAGTTAATTTCTAGGGTTTGGCAATGTCAAAATAAAGTGGTGACAAAAGAATCATGCAAAAATAATTTTTCTAACTAAAGTTATAGCAGATTTACTATTCTGACAAAACTAAATTAAAGCATTTTTAATTATTTTAACATAGCTAAATATATATTCTACAGAAACTACATAAAATTTGCAATCCAACAAAAAAGAATGACTCAAAAATATTAAACAGAATAAAAGATATGAATTTTTGAAAACAGAAACTATTCTGCTAAAAAGAAAAATCAAAGTAAAAGAAAAAGGCCTAATGGGCCTATACTGTGCCCCGTGCGTTAGATAGCCTAACGGGCTCTAGGGTTAACTAAAACGAACCGGCCTAAAAAAAATAAACCTAACTAAAAATAAGCCGAATGGACCGCCGGTTTTCTAAATAAAACCCATTCTTTGGGGTTCTAATCATGGCTGCTCATCTAAGATCTGACGGGGGCGATGCGGTGGCTTACGGACTCGGCGACGGCGGCGGGCGGCGAGAGAGTGGCTGGGCTTCAAGGCCGGCGAGCTCCATGAGTCGTCTGGGAGATGCTGGGAGCACGGGAGGGGTTCGGTGGTGTTGGGGGTGGTCGGGTGGACTAGGTGGCGACGGCGACGACTATGGCGGCGGGAGAGCTTGGCTCCGGCGACGCCGAGCGGGAGGAGAGGGGGTGGCGAGGTCTCGGGGGAATGGGGTGGAGGCTCGGCTTTATAGCTGTGGCCTCGGGCTCGCCTGAGGGGATCGGGCGGATCGGGGATCCCGGATCCTTCGGGATCCGGCGATCTCCCATGCGAGGTCGCTGCATGGGCGAGGGGGAAGAAGAGGGCGGGCCCACGGGTCGGTGAGAGAGAGGGGGCGAGATCGAGCGGGTGGCGAAGCCTAGGGGTTCGGGCGAGGGCGAGGCCGGTCGGTGGAGCTGGGGGCTGCCTGGCTGGGCCTGGGGCTCGCGGCTGGGCTTGGCACTGGCTTGGGCAGCGGGGCTGCGGGCACTGGCTGGGCTGGGTGGTTCTGGTGGCGCCTGGGTTTTTTCTTTATTTTTTAAATAAAACAAAACAAAAATAAAACAATATCTATAAATATTTTATATAGGGTATATATATACCAAAATGATCGGGAATATTCCTTTGATTTGAACATTTTTCCAAAGGCAAAATCCAAACTTCATAAAAATCTATTTTTTCAAATTCAAATAAATTTCAGATTTGAATCCAAATCTTTTGGCAATGTTTTCTTCTGATATTTTGGAGTGTCATGTTTGCTCCTCTCATACTTTTGATCAAGTATTTATCAGCTTAGTTTTTGAAATGTTTCCCACATGCCAAAGTTTGAAATTCAAATTCAAAACTCAAAATTCTCTCAAACTTCAAATGGCATTCAAATTCAAACAGGATGCATAGGATGCTTATCTATAATTGTAAAACATTCCAAATAGGAAATTTGGGATGTTACAAACCTACCCACTTAAGATGAATCTCCCTCGAGATTCGGGTTGGCTAGCAATAGGTGCGGGTGATCTCAAGAAGGTCTTCTTGGCGCTCCTGTGTGGCTTCTTCCTCGGTGTGGTGACTCCACAAAGACCTTGCAAAACTTGATGACCTTGCTGCGGGTGACTCGCTTGCAGTCTCGAGAATTCGGACGGGTTTCTCCTTGTAGGTCGATCACCGCAAGCTGTATGGCCTCTAGGGGCACTGTGTCTCTCAGCCGAACATCGGCCATGTCGGCATGGCACTTCTTCACCGCTAAACGTGAAAGACATCATGAACTCCGGACAATCCTTCCGCAATTCCAACTTGTAAGCAACTTCTCCACGACGCTCGAGGATTTTGTAGGGCCAATGAATCGGGTGCTAACTTTCCTTGACTCCAAACCTCTTGATTCCACGAAGTGGAGACACACGAAGGTATGCTCGGTCTCCCACTTTGTAAGTCACTTCCTTGCGCCATCGTCGGCATAACTCTTCCGTCATGATCGTGCTATCTTGAGCCTGTCTCGAATCAGCTTGACTTTCTTCGAATCCTTGATAAGATCGGAACCGAAAATGATCGATCTCCAACATTATCCCACAAAGAATGGTGTCCTACACCTCCTTCCGTATAGAGCTTCGAAGGGCCATCTTCAAACTGGATTGATAACTGTTGTTGTATGAGAACTCTGCGACGGCAAATTATCATCCCAGCTAGACCCATAGTCTAGCACACAAGCTCTCAACATGTCTTCCGTAATCTGATTGACTCTCTCGGTCTGTCCATCCGCTCATGGATGAAAAGCTGTCAGATCAATTCCAGCCTCGCACTCCAAGGTTTCATGCAACTGCTTCCAAAACTTTGAGGTAAACTCGTTCCTCTATCCGACACGATTTTCCTCGGAACTCCAGCGCATACATACGATCCTGGTCATGTATATCTTGGCCAACTTGGCACTTTGGTATAGGTAGTCTTCACGGAATGAAGTGAGCTACCTTAGTCAAACGATCAACTACTACCCAGATAGAGTCATAACCTGAACGGGTCCCGGTAATCCTGTGATGAAATCCATACCAAGTTTCTCCCATTTCCAATCGGGGAATCGGCAAAGGTTGAAGTAACCTGCTGGTTTCGATGTTCGCCTTTACACGCTGGCAAACATCACATATCGCTACGCACTCGCAATGTCCTTCTTCATACCCGCCCACCGTAAACTTTGCTTCAAATCCAGTACATCTTGGTGTTGCCGGGTGAATCGAGTACGGTGAATCATGAGCCTCAAGAATTAGCTTCCCGAGCTCGGGATCATTGGGCACATAAATACGATCCTCAAACCATATAGTTCCGTGTTCATCCTTACGGAATCCTTTAGCTTTACCTTCCTCCATCTTTTGCTTAATCTCATCAATTTCTTTGTCCGACTTCTGGGCTTCACGAATCCTTTCGGTCAAGGTGGACTGAACTTCCAGAGTTGCAACAAATCCTTTCGGAACTATCTCCAGTCGGAGATCTCTGAGGTCATCGACTAACTCTCGGGTAATCCTCCGCTGTAAGAGTATTCACATAACTCTTACGGCTCAAAGCATCTGCTACAACATTAGCCTTACCGGGTGGTAATGCAATCTCATGTCGTATTCTTTATCAACTCTAGCCATCTCCTCCGCTCGAGGTTCAATTCTTCTGCGTGAAGATATACTTCAAACTCTTGTGATCGTGTAGACATCACAACGATTTCGATGAGGAAATGTCTCTGTGTCTTGAGTGCATGCACTACACCTGCTAACTCCAAATCATGCGTGGCATAATTCATCTCATGAGGCCGAGCTGTCCGGAGGCATAAGCTACAACCTTACCTTCCTGCATCAATACTCCTCCGAGTCCTTGACGAGAAGCGCCACAATAAACCTGGTATTCCTTGTGTATGTCCGCAAAATCAACACTGGGCTGTGACCAACCGCTTCTTCAATTCCTGAAAACTGGCTTCACATTCCTCGGTCCAAACATACTTGGCTTCCTTCTTCAACAGCTCAGTCATGGGCTTGGCAATCTTCGAGAAGTTCTCAATGAACCTCCGATAATATCCTCGCGAGTCCGAGAAAATCTGCGGATCTCCTTGATCGAGGTGGGTGATCGCCAATCGGTGACTGATTCAACCTTGGCGGGATCAATTGCTATTCCTTCTCCTGAAATAACATGTCCGAGGAATCCAACTTCCTTCAACCAAAATTCACATTTGCTGAACTTGGCATACAACCGATGTTCTCAAGTTTCTCCATAACTAGACATAAATGTTCCTTATGCTCTTCCTCGCTCTTGGAGAAAATCAATATATCATCGATGAACACCACGACAAACTTGTCCAAATACTCCATGAACACCTTGTTCATCAAATTCATGAAGTATGCAGGAGCATTAGTCAATCCAAATGACATGACGGTATACTCATATAAACCATACCTGGTAGTGAATGCTGTTTTGGGTATATCCTTTTCACGAATCTTCAACTGATGATACCCCGATCAAGATCGATCTTAGAGAATACCTTGGCTCCAACTAGCTGATCAAACAAGTCATTGATCATCGGCAGGGGTACTTGTTCTTGATGGTTACTTCGCTCAATGCACGATAATCCACAACCATCCTCAAGCTTCCATCCTTCTTCTCTACCAAAAGCTGGGGCTCCCCAAGGTGATGAGCTTGACTAATATATCCTTTCTCCAATAACTCATTTATTTGATCCTTGATCTCTTTCAACTCATTCGTGGCATCCGATAAGGTCTCTTGGATATTGGGGCTGTGCCGCAATAACTCAATCAGAAATTCAATGTCCCCGTCCGTGGCATTCTGGTAATTCCTCCGAAACACATCGGAAATTCTTGCACTACCGCACTTCCTCTGAACAACTCCCGTGAGGGAATGCACCTGATTCTTCATCCGGCTGTGCTGGCTACATACTTGATCCTCTTCGCCCGGTGGTGAGCAGAATAGACTTCTTGGCACAATCAATGTTCCTTCAAACTTTGACAACCAATCCATGCCTAGGATTACATCCAAGGTCCGGGTTTCCAACACTATGAGGTCCACGGAAATTTGTGGTTCCCGATGTTGAGGGTTGCAGGACAGCCTACACCTGCCATCATTTCTCCTCCTGCGGAACTGACGCGAAGGGGGCTTCTAAGGGTCCTAGTGCGCAACCCATACTTTTCCACAACTACCCTTGATATGAATGAATGCGTTGCACCAGAATCAAAGAGAACCAAAACTGAACGAGAATTCAATAAAACTTACCAACCACGTTGTTCCGGTTGATCATAGACGCCCTCCACGCCGATGTGGTTCACCCGAGCACGAGGGAACGGGTTTGGCTTCTTCATCGAGCCTCCATTGCCATTGCCATTCCTCCGCTTGGCCTCCGGGCAGTCGGTGGCATAGTGCCCTGCCTTCCGCACTTGAAGCGGTGATGTGGCTCAGATCCTTGAGCCGGGCAGAACGGTGCTGATTGCCATTACCATTGCCATTGCCATTGCCTTGGCCTGACTTGTTGTCCCGGCTGCGGTTGTTCCCATTTCCTCCATGGTTATGAACTCCATGGTTATGATGGGTGTGCCCCCCGAGTACGGTGCATAGCGGGCTTCGCCGAGCCCCGAGTTGTGCTTCCCCGGCTGTACTTCCGCTATGCTTTCTATCCGCTGCTGCTTGCCTTCCGAATGGTGGCCTTGTCTACCAGCTCCCGGTAGTTGTTGAAAGTAGCCACAATAAGCTGCATGCTCAGTTCATCATTGAGTCCTCAAGGAACTTCTCCCGCTTGGCGGCATCGGTGGCCACATCATCGTGGGCATAGCGAGCGAGCTTGTTGATTCATCCACGATCGTGCCACAAGACGGTTCCCCTCGGCGCAAGTTGCGGAACTCACGCTTCTTCGAGACTCATGGCTCCAATGAGACATGAGCAGTCGGAAGGTTCGCTGGAATTGGTCCCAAGTGATGGCACCAATGGGAAAAGTGGCGGTGTAATTCTCCCACCAAGAAGCTGCAGGTCCATCCAGCTTGATGTGCGGCAAAGCGCACCTTCTCAAAGATCGTGCATCCAACGGTGACTAGCTCTCTTCCGATCTTATGGAGCCAATCATCAGCCACAATCGGCAAGTGCTACTAGAGAACACTGGCGGATTCAACCTCGTAAATCGAGTCAAGTTGTCCACAAGTGGGTGGTGGCGGTGGCGGTGGATTGTTGGCGTGTTGTTTCGATTCGAATAAGGAGCTGCATCAAGGCATTCTGCTGCTTTGGAGCAGCTGGGTGAGCTCGGCGGGAAACCAAAGGTCACGCCCTGAGGCATCCGTGTTTTGGAGGGATGAGAAGTTTAGAATAGAACAATGGTCTATGAGAAATACACTACCCATATGAATGCACAATCATAACACACCAATCATTTATTCATTCCATTCAAACATGGTTCAAACTCGATTACAATAGCTCATGACTAAACGAAGGAAAACATCGCCTAACTGATCGACGAAAAAATAAAAGATAACATGGTGGTCGATCAAAAGTCTTCATCGCTGGCGCCCTCTTGGGGTTTCCTTCTGGTACTCCTTCAAATCCTGATCATTGCTCACGAGGGTGCTTCATCTCCACTCGGGTAAAGGTCCTCTCCCAAGTCCATCTTTTCCTCTATCGCGCAAGCTTCATCTTCAGATCGTCGACTATCTCCATGAAGTCCGTGATTTCTTCCTCATGGCCAAGGAAGTCTGCGTGCCTTCTCCTCCAGTTCCATTCATGGAACAAAGCTTCCGTGTGTCTTCGAAGTTACGGCGAGTCTGAATCTCCCGCTTCTCGAGAAGACACTCCAAGTCCTGGATGTATGAGAGAGTGGAATCGCCCTCAATGGTACGGATGATATCTCCATTCCTTGCCCCGCGAGAAACCATGGCGAGGTCCGAGTGATCGAGCTCGCCTCAGACTCTCTCGGAGATGTCCAAGTGCTCGATAGATCGCCACGCCCCTTCCGATGATCCAGCTTGAACTCGTGAACTCAAAGTTGATAGGCTCCGTGTGTCCTCCAAAGGTTCTCCTCAGGATATGCACTTCAATCAGAGCGGGTGTCCGTCGGAAGTGCATTAGTGGGTTTCCGTGATCGAGGGTAGAGCTATCTTCAGCTGCTTCACCATCTGGACCAGCTTTCTTCCAAGGGCATCGCCTCATCGGGCTGGCGTAACTCCGTAGCAAAACTGGGTTGAACTCGACGGCCATCTAGAATGTTGCAAAGGGAGAAGAGTCGAATTGAACAGGAAGAATTATAGAATGAAAAGGGTTCAAAGTAAATGGTCTCGCTATGGCTTTCCGATCCTAGGGGTTACGATCCCACGGTCAGCGTGTGCTCGATACCATCTCTCAGAGCGACCGACCCAAAATCGGTCAAATCTCGTATGCATTCATCCCAAGATCATTTGGTACTCACAAGACATCGATAAAGTAATCATAGTTCAATCACACCTGAATATCATTAAACGATTCTCATATAGAGTCTTTATTACAAGGAATAAATTCGCTCAAGGCCAACTCATGAGAAATAAACTAATAACACCGCGAAGCGTCAAGATAAGCGAGTCCATCCGACTCAAAGGGCAATCGCTAAGCGCGAGCGTAGCCTCACTCCCCGATCGAATATATCTCGCAACATAATACGTTGCAGCCATGTAGGTCAGCTTTTGGAATAAGTCGGCAAGTCATGAAGAATAACAATAATAAAGTTACTAACACTATATGCATTTTGGCTGTGGAGCTCTAAGTTTCATCATTTTTAAAAGCAAATTTTATCTTACTACAAGTGGACTTGCTTGCAAATTACTACAATTGTTGGTAGTTATTGAGATGGTTCCGCCAACCAATATCTCGCTCCCAAATTATTAAGTCATAAACCCTCAAATTATTTCATTAGTTTTAGTGTTGAGATATCCGAATACTTCCAAGTTCCAGAGGCTCAAATGTCCGTAATCGGGACACGGCTAATCGATTAGATCTTTAACTCTGCAGAGGGTTGCGACTTTCCCGCAAGAATCATTCCTCCTTTAAAGTCTTCGCACTTCATGGTGTTTGAAGACGGACGAATGAAACAGGTCTTCCAAAGAGTTCTTCCGCTCACCGGTACCCATCCAATCCTACCGCTCGTCTACTTCTCGTAGTACCGCCCACCAGCGTCACTACTAGGGTCAACCCAGCCAGAGCCCATAATGGCTTGCGGCTGCATGTAAGCTTCGGTCATGGGGCATCCATCCTTCTCTTCGTGGCTGGGTGAAGCTTTCCGCAGGATGTCATGGCGCTTCTCCATGCATCCCGCCACCACTGGGTGCTCCAGGTGCCCGCCAACCGTCCTCCACCCAAGAGTGATTTTCCAAGTCCATCTTGATCATTGTAGTTCACGGGTTGTCATCATCATTGACTCTCACATCTTGCTTATGAATTTCACTCATCCCAAATCCCGCCTACGAGCATAGCAAAGTAACTACTACGTCCCGGGTCATGGTAACAAGGGATTGGTTCATCCTACCACATGATACTACTCAAGTTTAATGACTTCAAGATTTCACTACTGCATGCATGGTGGGGTGGTGACAACTACTAATGCACAAAAACATAGGTATAGAAATAACATGATCAAAACTTGCCTTGCTGATGATCCTCGTAAGCTAAAGAGTCGTAGTAGCAAGCTTCGCACTCCGGAAACTCTACCGAGACAAACAATAGCACAATAAGCACAAAGCAATAGGATCACACAACATAACAAAAGTAACATATCACAACAAAACAAATCAAAACCAAATCCAAAAGAAAAACTCAAAGAAACCAATTCAAGTTTTTCCCTACTCCAAACAATAACTAAAATAGTTTTTATATAACAAAAATTCCTTAATATAACCTAATCATGGTTTTAAGTTAACTTAACAGAAAAGGTTTCACTAAGCAACTAGGAGCAAAAAGAATTAATTAAAAGCTATTATAAAACTCATTTTAGGCCTAATCCAATTTCTATTAAGAAAATAATTTAAAACTTTTATTAATTATAAATAAAAGTTCATCTACTAGAGTGACAGAAACTAACCTAGAATAACTAATCACAAGTTAAAAACAAACTCATTTACTAATTTAAACATTAGGAAAACAGGAACTAGTTAATTAATTAGGTTTAATAGGATTCTGTCTAAAACTAATTATTTATTAATCCTAAAATACCCAAGTTAATTTCTAGGGTTTGGCAATGTCAAAATAAAGTGGTGACAAAAGAATCATGCAAAATAATTTTTCTAACTAAAGTTATAGCAGATTTACTATTCTGACAAAAACTAAATTAAAGCATTTTTAATTATTTTTAACATAGCTAAATATATATTCTACAGAAACTACATAAAATTTTCAATCCAACAAAAAAAGAATCACTCAAAAATATTAAACAGAATAAAAGATATGAATTTTTGAAAACAGAAACTATTCTGCTAAAAAGAAAAATCAAAGTAAAAGAAAAAAGGCCTAATGGGCCTATACTGTGCCCTGTGCGTTAGATAGCCTAACGGGCTCTAGGGTTAACTAAAACGAACCGGGCCTAAAAAAAAATAAACCTAACTAAAAATAAGCCGAATGGACCGGCCGGTTTTCTAAATAAAACCTACCCCTTCGGGGGTTCTAATCGCTGCCGCTCATCTAAGATCGGACGGGGGCGATGCGGTGGCTTACGGACTCGCGACGGCAGCAGCGGCGGGCGTAGAGTGCGCTGGGCTTCCAGGCGTCGGCGAGCTCCATGAGTCGTCGGGAGATGCTGGGAGCACGGGAGGGGTTCGGTGGTGTTGGGGTGGTCGGGGTGGACTAGGGTGGCGACGGGCGGCGACTATGGCGTGAGGAGAGCTTGGCTCCGCGACGCCGAGCGGGAGGAGAGGGGTGCTGGCGAGGTCTCGGGGGATGGGGTGCGGAGGCTCGGCTTTATAGCTGGGGCCTCGGGCTCGCTCGGAGGATCAGGCGGATCGGGATCCGGATCCGCCGGGATCCGCGATCTCCATGAGAGTCGCGCGTGGGCGAGGGGGGAAGAAGAGGGGCGGGCCCCACGGGTCGGTGAGAGAGAGAGGGCGAGATCGAGCGGGTGGCCGAAGCCTAGGGGGTTCGGGCGAGGGGCGAGGCGGTCGGTGGAGCTGGGCGGCTCGGTCTGGCTGGCGGCTGGATTGGGCGGCTGGGCTTGGGCTTGGGCCAGCGCTGGGTCATGGCACTGGCTGGGCTGGGTGGTTTGGTGGCGCCCTGGGTTTTTCTTTATTTTTTAAATAAAACAAAAACAAAAATAAAACAATATCTATAAATATTTTATATAGGGTATATATATACCAAAATGATCGGGAATATTCCTTTCATTTGAACATTTTTCCAAAGGCAAAATCCAAACTTCATAAAAATCTATTTTTTCAAATTCAAATAAATTTCAGATTTGAATCCAAATCTTTGGCAATGTTTTCTTCCGATATTTTGGAGTGTCATGTTTGCTCCTCTCATACTTTTGATCAAGTATTTATCGGGCTTAGTTTTTGAAATGTTTCCCACATGCCAAAGTTTGAAATTCAAATTCAAAACTCAAAATTCTCTCAAACTTCAAATGGCATTCAAATTCAAACAGGATGCATAGGATGCTTATCTATAATTGTAAAACATTCCAAATAGGAAATTTGGGATGTTACAATCAATCTTGACAGCTATGAGGAAGAGCTTTGCATGAAAGCAATCAATTGGCGGAGCTCTCAAGGAAGCAAAGATGCATTGCAATGCCGAGGCCGCCAAGAAAGAGTTGGAGACGAAGGTGACGAGCTGGAGGCCAACCTCCAGAAGAGCGGCGAGGAGCTTGCTGCGCTGAAGCACGAGATCGAGAAGGACGCCTACACTCTTGGCGATTTGCGGGCCGCCTCATTGAAAGGATCAAAGAGCTCGATGCCGCCAAGGACTCCAAGGCGGATCTTGAGTCAAGCCGACCACCCGATGCGAGACGCTGGACGGCGCAAAGGAGCGGAGGTGGCCTGTTGGAGAAGATCAAGGCCAACGAGGAGCTGCCGTGAAGTTACGACCGCCCGTAACACCTTCGAGAGAACGTGATGCATCGGACGGAGGGTCTTGTGGATATCGCCGCCGCCATCGACAAGGAGCTGATGGAGCCGGGATGGTGGATCTTGGGTACTCCTCCGACGAGCGTCTCCAACCCAGCGCCAAGCTCAGCTTGTTCCTCAAGGGCGTGATGACGGATCTCCAGCGACTCCGGGAAGAGATCCCAAAGCAGCTGGCCGAGGAATCGCGCCAGATCTGTGCGGGAGCTCTCCAGAAGGTGTTGATGAAGGTGGCCTTCCGCAATCCAGGCCTCAACCTCAACGGCGCCCTCGGATCCTTGCCGCCAGATGCCGATGTGGGCGCTCAAAGCCCTTGTCACACCCATTGTGGACAAGGTGGGCAAGATCAAGCGGGTTGATGGCGACCGCGTAGACTAGGCCGCCAATTTTATCTTTCCCTTGTCGCTGCCGATCATGTTTAGGAGAACAATTTATTAGATCTGCGACAAGCTATTTTTGTAATATAACTCTATCTTAGGCAATGATTGCAATGTTATTTCCTTTACTTGATTCCTTCCTTTGTATGTTTGTGCCCTACGCTTTTAGGGAACTTGTCGGCGCGGGCACCTTTGCCGCGAGCGCTGAGTGCGGAACGTCAAGCCTTGCCCGGCGGTGCCGCCTCCGACAAGCAACCTTGTCGCAACTAGTTGTAGCTCACTTAAGTTGTTGAGCGGACTCAAACAAAGTAAGGGCGCGACTAGCTACGAGTTGGTTCCTCCGCACAGGTTTTCCATACAAAGTACTATCGCTCGAGGAAGATAACTTAAAATTTAAAACTGATTGCTCAAACTTTGGCAACTTAGCTTTTACGTAAATGCTTCCGGTAAAGTGACACTCGAAGCGACGCTTATGCCCACACCCTTATCTTCTCCTCCCCGGCTAACTTGTGGGCGAAGGAACCTTCCTTTCTTTGAGAAAGAGAAAGAAGAGAAAATAAAGTTATGGAGCCTTGTGGCTCGTTATTGCTTACGGGCGTGGATGCTGCACAAAATGTTAGATAACACATGCAAAATGATAATGAAAGCATGTATTTGACAAATTGCGCAACACATGAGCTTTACTTATGCATCGGGTCTGCGCCGGCTTTGTACAAAGGATTACATGCAACATCGGCAAGACTTGTACAAAAGGTGGTTGCGGAACAGGTTCCAAGCAACGCGCCTCTACGGGTAAAACTTACGAAGATGCTCAATGTTCCAGGAGTTGCTCACCGAATGCCATCTTCGGTCTCAAGGCTGACAGCGCCAGCCTAGTGACTCGTTTCACCCGATAAGGGCCTTCCCACTTCAAGCGCCAACTTGTTGGAATTCTTGGCGGACTGAACGCGCCAAGAACAAGTTCGCCTTCCTCGAGACTTCGGCATTAACTTTGCGGCTATGGTAGCGGCGCAAAGCTTGCTGGTAACGAGCAGCTCGCATGCAGCAGCCGAAGACGGTCCTCCTCAAGGAGCAGCGCGTCATCTTGTCGCAGCTGCTCTTGCTCAAGCTCATCATAAGCGAGTACTCGAGGTGACCCGTATACGAGTTCCATGGGGAGAACTGCCTCTGCTCCATAGACTAGAGCGAAAGGTGTCTGGCCAGTGGCTCGATTTGGCGTCGTCCTGATCGACCAAAGAACCACCGGCAGCTCCTCAATCCAGTTTCTTCCGCACTTGTGCAGCCTGTCGAAAGTTCTGGTCTTGAGTCGGCGCAACACTTCAGCATTTGCCCTCTCTACTTGACCGTTGCTTCTCGGATGAGCAACAGAAGCAAAGCAGACCTTGGCGCCAAGATCTTGGACGTACTGCATGAAGGTGCGGCTCGTGAACTGTGTGCCGTTGTCGGTGATGATCCTGTTAGGAATTCCAAAACGGCAAACAATCGACCAAGAACTTGACCGCCGACCCGGCTGTCACCTTCCTCATCGCTTCCACTTCCGCCACTTTGTGAACTTGTCGATTGCAACGCATAAGTACTCAAAGCCCCGACAGCTCGGGAAAGGGGCCGAGAATATCGAGCACCTGCATCAAAATGGCCAAGATAAAGGGATCGTCTGGAGAGCTTGAGCTGGCTGGTGTATCTGCTGGAATGGAACCGCACGCTTCACACTTGGTTACTTGTGCAGTTGCATCCGGAGGGCTGTCGGCGGAAGAAACCTTGCCGAAAACTTTGCCGGCAAGTGCTCTGCGCCAATGTGGTGACCACATATGCCTCCGTGTATCTCGCCAATAGCTTCGGCCCATCTTCCCGTGAGTACACTTCAATTTCACCCGTTGAGTCTTCTTACATGCAGCGTCTTTGTCGACAAACTGGTACATACTTGACCGCCGGGCTACTCTTTCCGCTTCTTCTTGCTCTTGGGAAGTTCTCCTGTCTCAAGGAAATGGACAATCTGCTGTGCCCATCTTTGGAGCTTGCGGCTCGACAACAAGGACTAAAGGCACATCTGCTGCTGCGGGAACATCCGCTTCTACGGCAAGAACCTGCGGTTCGGCCGGAGCTTGATGTTCCCCGACAAGCTTGCCGGAGCAAAACTTGTCGGGAGCGTCTGCTTCAACGAAACAATCCCTAGGGCTTGTTGGAGCAGACTGCTCCTCAGCATTTTTGGTGTTGATCCTGGGGACCTTCTTGGAGGCGGCTTCGGGGAGCTCTGCCGGAAAATAGTCACCAGAAATCAACTTCCTTTTCTTGTTCTGTCCAGTTGATGGCGTTACAGTCGGCTGAGTCAGCTTGAGCACAAAAATCCCTGGTTCCATTGTAACTTGAGGCTGGCGCACTTTGACAAAGCCATCAGCAATGTCATTCTGAGCTCTTGGAACATGTTCCATTTGCAGGCCGTCAAAGTGTTCTTCTAGCTTTCTCACTTCATCAACGTAGGCTTCCATCAACGGACTCTGATAATCTTTGTTTACTTGGCGGACGACAAGCTGCGAGTCACCCCTGACAATGAGCTTCTTGATCCCAAGGTCCATCTGCTATCTCGAGACCGCAAGCAAACCTTCATACTCTGCAGATTGTTTGTTGCTTGCTCTTTGGGAAAGTGCATCTGGACTATGTACTTGAGGTGCTCTCCGTGGCGCGACAAGCAGCACGCCCACCGGCGCTTTGCAGCGAGAAGGCACCATCAAAGTACATCAGCCACTCTTTGCTTGCTTCCTTGACGGGATGCTCGTCTCGAATTTCTTCATCTGCGCTGGCGCCCATTCTGCTATAAATTCTGCCAATGCTCGCTTTGGATAGTTGAAGTGCTTTCAAACTTGAGGCCAAAGCTTGACAGTTCTAGTGCCCACTCGACAATCCTGCTGTTGCTTCGGATTTTGCAATATCCTCTTGAGGGAAAGCGAGTGACGACTGTTATCTCATGTGCTTAGAAGTAATGGCGCAGCTTTCTCGAGGCCATGAGAAGGCCGAAAAGCAATTTCTGCACACCAGAGTACCTTGACCTAGGCCCTGCAAAAGGGAACTGACAAAGTAAACTGGGCGCTGCACCATCCTTTTCTGCATCTTCTCGCAAGCCTGTGCAGATCCATCCTTGTCGGGACCAGAGCTTGTCGGTGAAGCCCCCTGCTTGTCGCTGGATGCATCTGCCTTGGTTGCCGGCTCATCATCTGCCTCCCTTTCCGCTACTAACGCAGCACTAACCACTTGATTGGTTGCCGCTATGTATAGCAGCAACTTCTCTTGTGGCCTAGGTGCGACAAGTATTGGAGTGGAGGACAGTACCTCTTTAAGTCTGCAGCGCAGCCTCCGCTTCGAGTCCATTTCATTGACCTGCCTTTTTCAAAATCTTGAAAATGGCGTATGCGCTCAGCAGACCTAGAGATAAACCGCTTGAGAGCAGCCACGCAACCGACAAGTCTTCGTACATCCTTGACGCGCTTTGGTGCTTCAATCTGCTCAATGGCCTTGATCTTGTCGGGATTGGCTTCAATTCCCCGCTGAGACATGAAGAAACCGAGAAGCTTGCCGGAAGGGACTCCGAACACGCACTTCTCGGGGTTGAGCTTGAGGTTGATCTTGCGCAGATTTGCAAAGGTCTCATCTAAATCTTGAACCAGAGTTGCCCTGTCCTTGCTTTTGACCACTATGTCATCCATGTAAGCTTCTACATTTCGTGCATTTGCGGCTCAAAAGCGCCATGGACTACTCTTGCAAACGTTGAACCAGCATTCTTTAGCCCAAAAGGCATCCGTACAAAACAAGATGTGCCACATGGGGTGATGAATGCAGTTTCTCCTCATCCTCTTCGCCATGAAGATCCGATGATATCTCGAGTATGCATCAAGAAATGAAAGCAAATCACATCCAGCCGTGGAGTCAACAATCTGGTCGATGCTGGCAAGGAAATGGGTCTTTGGGACAAGCTTTATTAACATTTGTGAAGTCGATACAAAGTCTCCATTTCCCATTTGCCTTGCGTACAACTACGGATTGGCCAACCACGAGGATGGAGCACTCCTCGACAAGGCCTGCTGCTTCCAATTTCTTGATCTCTTCGCAATGAATTCTTGGCGCCCACCGCTCGCTTTCGACTTTTCGCTTGACGGGCGCGCATGAGGGCAGACAGCTAAGTGATGCTCAATTACTTTCACAGGAACACGGGGATGTCGACGGTTGCCATGCAAACACGCCGACGTTCGCCCGAGAAAGCAACGAGCGCGCCTTCCTATTTAGGGTCGAGAGTGGCACTGATGGTGAAGGTACCACCAGTGCCGTCCTCCTTGGCGGGCACCTTCTTGGTCTTCGGTGGAGCTGCCATCGTCTTCTTGCACTTGCCGGTGGAGCTCGATGGTGCGTTCTCGACGGTAGTGCAGCACTCCGAGGAGGTGCGCTTGCCGGAGTGGGCATCAGAGCTCTTGCCGGACTTGGTCTTCTTCTTCCCCCCGGGAGCTTCAGCGGCAAGTGATTTGCTATCCGTTGCAGCTGCTGCCTCCCGGTAAATCTTGTCGGCGCAGATAAGAGCATCCTTCTTGTCGCCATGGACAGAAATGACACTTATCGGGCCGGGCATCTTGATCAAGTTGTATGCATAATGAGAGGCTGCCATGAACTTGGCGAGTGCTGGACGACCAAGTATTCCATTGTAAGGCAATGGAAAATCAGCAACGTCGAACGTGACCCTCTCAGTTCTGAAGTTTAGCTCGCTGCCAAATTTTACCGGCAACGTGATCTTCCCCTTCGGCTTGCTCCTTCCTGGATTGATTCCTTGGAACGTGCCATTCTCTTCGAGCTCGCTGTCAGGGATCTGAAGCTTCTGGAGCACCGCGGAGGAAATCAGGTTTAAGCCGGCCCCGCCGTCAACTAGCATCTTGGTGACCTTGAGGTTGCGGATAGTTGGTGAGACCATCATCGGCAAGCACCCGACCGCAGTTATGCGATCAGGGTGGTCCTCAATATCAAAGATGATAGGCGTCTTTGGACCATTTCAGAGGCTTGCGTGACTCTACGGATGGTTCTGGCTGCATTAACCTCCGCATCCATTGCTTGAGTTGGCGGTGTGAGGTATGCAGAGAAGCACCGCCGTCAACGCAGAGGACCTCTGTGGCTTTCTGAAATTCCTGCTCATCGGTTTCGTCGTCTTACATATCTTCATCGTCGTCGTTTTATTCATCCTTGTCGCGACCGCGGGGAGGTCTGTCTCCTTGCCGCTGCTTGGCCTTGCCGCGGCGTCCTCCCCGGCCGGGTCGCTTCTTGCTAGCTCCCCCAGTACCTTCCTGGGCCTTCTCCTTGTCGCGCCGCTCGTACTCAGCCTTCTGCTGTTGAACAAGCTGCTCGACCTTCTTGCAGCTTTGGAGGTCATGGCCCTTGGTGCGGTGGATCTTGTAGTACTGTTTGTTGGAGCTGTCCTGCTTGTCGGCGGCCGCCACAGGCTGGCAGTCGGTGCCAACGGCAACCTCCTTGCCGGAGCCACCAACTTTGGCTTTCTTGGCGGCACCACCGTTGCCGGACTGCTCGACAACTAGTACCTCTTTGTTCTTCTTCTTTCTGTTGTTCCGTCGCCGGCTCTTCTTCGCCGGGGCGGTCTCCTCACTATCGATCCTGCTTCAGATTCTCTCCCGAGTCTCCTCCCTTCCTCAGCACGCGCACACTTGTCGGCCAGGCATACAGCTCACTGACGTCCTTGACTTTGCACATCGCCATCTCTTCCCTCATCCTGCGGTTCCGCACGTTTTGATGAAACGCGCTGATCACCGCGGCAGGGTGGACATCTGGGATGTTGTAGTGCACACGGCTGAATCTCTGAATGAACTTGCGCAAGGACTCTCCTTCCTTCTGGGAGAGCAGATGAAGGTCGCTCTCTTGGCCATGAGGCTTGTGGCCGACTGTGAAGGCGCCGACAAACCGATGGCATAGATCTGCCAAGAGGATATGGAGCCGTCCGGCAAGTGCATGAGCCAGATCGACATTGGGCTTGAGTACCAGTGGGAAGTAGTTGGCGAGGATCTTGTCGTTCGTCCCCCGCAGCTTGCACCGCGATGGTGTAGATGCTTGAGGAACTCCGACGGATGCGCCCCGCCATCGTGCTTCTCCGCACATCCGCTTGAAATTCTTCTTACTGGGCCATTGGACTTGCCGCAGCTCACGAGTGAATGCAGGGCAACCTACCGCGTACGGCAAGTCGTCTGGTTCCCCTGGCGCATGCATATCGATAGAGGGCCCAGCGCGCTGGTCGGATTGACGTCGCGCTTCTCTTCGGCGCTCGGCGCGAGTTCGAAGCGTCTTCTTGTTGCCGTTCTTGAAGAACTTGGCGCTGATCACGGCGAGCTCGTGGATCCGATGACGCAGTTGGAGTGGCTGTCGAGGTGGATCCGACGAGTTGGTGATCTTGGCCTTCGGGGTGGAGAGTGCATGGTGGTTGCACCCCCACAGGTTTCGTCGCCACCGGCTCGTGCCTTGTCGTCTTGCCGCGGCAGCGATGTAGTTGGTTGCCGCGGAGCGTCGCTGTTGGCAAAGCCGATGAGACTCTGGATAGTGGCCCTCCATTCGTCGACCTTGTCGGCTGTTGGAGGTAGTCAGAAGCGATTGAGCTCGCCAAGGCTTCCGCTGGAGTGGTGGGTGGCAGTGGTGAACGGCGCGAGGAGCGGGATATGCTCGGACTTCTAACTATGTTAGAAGGAGCAGCATCCCGTCCAGGCGACCGTACCCCACTCGCGCCAGCATGTTGGCGTGCACGATGGTCTTGAGGGCCTCGCGATCCTCCAGCTCGATCTTGATCCAACGAGCATATGGTACTATGAATACCATGATGCTGTCGGTCCCGCGCCTCCTGAGATGGGTGCGGTGCGTGTACGGACGCCGAGGTCTGCGCGGCCTTGTCCTTGGACTTGGCAGCGTCATGAGCTCCCTCGTCGACGCCCGTTCTTCCGCCGGCGTCTACCCCGCCATCCGTTTGCTCCGGTGGTGGCGGGATCGACGTGGACGGCTCCGCTGCCGCCGAAGCCTTCTTCTTCGGTGGCATGTTGATGAAGATGATGAAGATGTTGCTCGTGTGAACGCCGGATCAGGTTCACACAGCCTCGACGCCCCCTACCTGGCTGTCACGCCCAATATGCGACCCTATCCAAAAGGAACTCGAAGGTCCCACCAAGGATAGACCCGCATATTGAAACGCTTTTGCAAGGTGGATATCATTACATCAACATTACATAATAGAGGGGATACATACATGAGGCACAAACGCCACAAGAATACATCAACATCATATACAAGATCAACATCCGACTACGGATGAAACATAAACAGAAACTCAAACGGCATCCACCCTGCTAGCCCAGGCTGCCGACCTGGAACCTATCCCCTGATCGAAGAGGAAGCAGAAGAAGAACTCCAAAACAAGCAAACATCACTCTCGCGTCATGATCATCGCAAACCTGTACCTGCAACTGGTGGTGTAGTAATCTGTGAGCCACGAGGACTCAGCAATCCCATTACCATGGGTATCAAGACTAGCAAAGCTTAAAGGAAAAGGAAGGGATAAAGTGGTGAGGTTGCAGCAGCGGCTAAGCATATATGG
The DNA here is from genome assembly GCA_021605205.1 of Aegilops longissima. NCBI lineage: Eukaryota > Viridiplantae > Streptophyta > Magnoliopsida > Poales > Poaceae > Aegilops > Aegilops longissima. The sequence continues at coordinate 314,605,842 of CM038676.1, forward strand.
TGGCTAACATACGCAAATGAGAGCGAGAAGAGAAACAAAGGAACGGTCGTCAACTAGTAATGATCAAGAAGTGATCCTGAACTCCTACTTATGTCAGACATAACCCAGAAACCGTGTTCTCCTCTCGATCAACCCCGAAAAGAGACACTCACAGTTACGCATTACGGTTGGTGTATTTTAGAAGAGTTTGCTTCAAGTTTACTACAACCGGATATTAACAAATTCCCATCTGCCACATAACCGCGGGCACGGCTCTCGAAAGTTTATACCCTGTAGGGGTGTCCCAACTTAGCCCATGATAAGCTCTCGCGATCAACGAAGGATATTCCTTCTCCCCGGGAAGGCCCGATCAGTCTCGGAATCCCGGCTACAAGACATTTCACAGCAATAAAACAAGACCAGCAAGACCGCCCGATACGCGGACAATCCCGATAGGAGCTGCACATATCTCGTTCTCAGGGCAACACCGGATGAGACTAGCTACGAGTAAAACCAACCCTCGGGTTGCCTCAAGGTGGCCCCGCAGGCAGCTCGGTTCGGGCCAGCACTTAGAGAAGCACTGGTCCGGGGGCTAAATAAAGATGACCCTCGAGAGAGCGACTCCCAAGGGAAAAGTAGGTGGTGGTGAGGCAAATGGTAAAACCAATGTTGGGCCTTGCTGGACGAGTCTTATTTCAAAGCGAACTGTCAAGGGGGTCCCATAAATCACTCGACCGCGTTAGGGACGCAAAAATCCGGGAACATAATACCGATATGATGGAAACTAGGGCGGCAAGAGTGGAACAAAACACCAGGCATAAGGCCGAGCCTTCCACCCTTTACCAAGTATATAGATGCATTAATTAAATAAGATATATTGTGATATCCCAACCAGTAAACATGTTCCAACAAGGAACAACATCTCCATGTTCCAACAAGGAACAAACTTCATCTTCACCTGCAACTAGCAATGCTATAAGAGGGGCTGAGCAAAGCGGTAACATAGCCAAACAACGGTTTGCTAGGAAGGGTAACAAAGGTTAGAGGCTGACATGGCAATTAGGTAGGCTTGAGCAACAAGTGATGGGTAGCGCAGCATAGCGATAGAACGAAGCAACTAGCATAGCAATGATAGTAGTGAGATCCAGGGTAGCGGTCATCTTGCCTGAAATCCCGCAAGGAAGAAGAACGAGTCCATGAAGAAGATGAACGGATGAAGCCGAACCAAGCGTAGACGAACGAATCCTCACGATCGTAACGAAACGGGAACTAACAAGAAGAAGCACACAACAAGGTAAACACTCCACACATGAACAAGACATGATGCACAACAAGCATGATGCATGAAAAATCTAGATGAGGCTACTCATGGCAAGATATGATGCAAACAAGAGCAACACATCAAAGCAAGTTTAAATGAGGCCGGAAACAACATATAACAATTCCGGTAAGTCCTCATATGCAAATTTCGAAATTGGTCCAGATCTGAATAAACCTTATGTTCAAGTTGTTAAACAGCAAGTTAAGATGCACCACGATGATCTACACAAAATTCTAGTCAAGTTACATATAAAGTTCATTAGATTCGGAGCTACGGTCTAGAAGATATGAGCAAAACAAGTTAAACATGGCATTGAGGCAAAATGCATACAAACATCAAGCAAACACCTCAAAACAAGGATGCAACATGATAATATGAAACTACATGCAAAATCAAGCAAGTTTCATATAGAACACACTCAAAACGGAGCAACGGTTCAACACATACACACAATACAAGTTATAGCAACAATCTGTCCAAAACAGCAACTAGGCATATTGCAAGCATCAAAACAACATGCTACAGCACCTCAATAAGAAAACAAAAGGCATGGGCATGATGTACAGGTAAAGCATTACAAAACATGAACACTGAGCTATCTCCAGAAACAACTAGAACATGCTCAAAATGACATGGCAAGATTGCAAATAATAACAGTTTCAGGCATTGGCAGAAAATAACATCAGGTTGCAATGTTTAGAGCTATCAAACAACATGTTACAGGAACTTAACATGGCAAACAAATGCATGGCATGAATCTACTAATTGCATAGAACAAATGTCCTTTACTGACCATAAGCCAAAAGAATCAGAAAATACAATGGCACCCATGTAAACATGGCAAGTTATATTACAGATTCATACATGGCAGAAACAACAACAAGTAGGCATGTTGGTGAGCTTGAACCACTCACCACAGAGCAATACATGGCATGGCAAGGCACCCAACAGTAAGAAGACATGGCATAGAAGCTATACATGGCAAGAACAACATTATAGCATGCAAGGATCAACTACAACAACCTTGGCAAAATTGAATAACATGTAAACAATCTGCCAGGAACATTTTATAGCAAAAGTAGAGCTCGATTGACTCAAGCTATGGCACTCCATAATTGAAAACAAGGGCATGTATGGATAGATCAAGACATGTAGAACAAAACATCCTTACTGAAGTATCTCAAAATATGCATGGATCTCGTGGTAGCATCAAGTTAACATGGCATCAAAATATCAGCAAAACAGAGCTGAAATCAGCAACATCAAGATGTCTAGTTTGCATGCTTGTGCTAGTCACCACATTGATCACAAAAATACATGGCATATACCCCTGGAAAGATGGCATGGCATATTACAAAACACATGTAGGACTCAAGTTCATAGGATGCACACATCAATCATGGCAAAAATGACAAAAGTGCATGTTCTGATAAGAATCAGAAACTAACATCACATAGCACTCTTCTAACAGCATTTCGGGCATCAAGATGAGCTCAAATGAAAATGATGCAATGAGATGAAATGATCTACTCTTCGAGGCGAACATTTTTACATAATACACGCACAAAACGGAGCAACGATGACAGAGTTATAGCATGATGAAAAATGCATAAAAATATTGACAGATATAGGACTTAGTCAAAATTCGTAGATCTGAAAAACAAAATGTGCTGGGCCAAAAGTGGGGATCTGGGGCTGCTCACATTGGGCTTCGGCCCAAGAGGGGGAAGGACGTGGTGGATCGGGCCGGACGAGGAAGCTGGGCTGCTGGGCCCGCTGGGAGGAGCTGGGCCGTGGCCCACGTGGCCCAGGCGGGCGAGGGAGAGCCCCTGCTCAATCCCGACGAGCAGGAGGCAGGCGGCGGCGACGAAGCAACTCCGATGGAGCTCCGGCGAGGCGCGGGGTCGCCGGAGGAGCGCGACGGCGGCAGGGACGGCACCGTGGCCGGAGAGGTCGGGTCCGGCCGGATCTGGCCGGATCCGGCCGGATTCAACGGGAGGCGGCTAGGCGAAGGGGGTGCCATGGGGAGCTCGCTGAGCCCGGGCGGCGGCGCTGCATGATGAGAGGAGAGAGATTAGAGGAGGAGAAGGACAGAGGGGAAGACGGGGGCAGGGCGCGGCGTGCCTCACCAGTGGCGGCTGGCGCGGCGCGGCCGCGACAACCGGGCGCGACGAGGTGGAGAAGGCGGCGCTGGGAGCGCAGCGCTCTGCGGCCAGCAAGGCTGGCTGACCGGACCCCAGATGGGCTCGGAGTGGCTGCGCCTGGCTCGCTGGCGGGCTGCAAGGTGGAGGGGGCGGCTGGGCGACGTGGCTGAGCCACATGGCGGGCGCCGGTTGGCCTCTGGCGGCGTCTGGCGGCGGCGCGCCCAATGGCGACTCGCCAAGTGGCGCTGAGGAGGTGGCCGGCGCGGAAAACGGAGGAGGGGCGGCGGGGCTGATGATTGTGGGCGCGGAAAACAAGGAAGAAGGTGGGAGAAGGCCGAAATTGGCAAGGGGAGGTCCTTATATAAGGAAGGGGGCTAGGGTTTGGGGTTTTACTCCGTTTTCGGACCGTCGGATCACGATCGGAAGGCTCCAGACACGAGGAGGAGTTAGGAGAGTCCAAATGAGGTGCGGTTTTCGGCCACGCGATCGTGATCGAACGACCGAGAGCATGGAGGGGAGTTAGGTGGGTTTTGGGCCACTTAGAAAGGGGAGTTGGGCTGCAACAAAAGAGGCTTTTGCGGTTACCCGGTTAACCGTTGGAGTACCAAACGACATCCGAATGGCACGGAACTTGACAGCGGTTCACGGTGCTATACCAAGGCCGCTTGACAAACCTCGGTCCATTCCGAGACCATTTAACACCCGCACATGAAAAGAGGTAAAAGGGGGCGCCGGGAGACATAGGAGTTCCGGATTGCAAAACGGACAACGGGAAAAATGCTCGGATGCATGAGACGAACACGTATGCAAAATGAAATGCACATGATGACATGATATTAAATGCAGATGATGACATGGCAAAGACGGCGAATAACTGGCAGACACCTGGCGCATCGAATCCGGGGCGTTACACTGGCGCGCTAAAGATGTCTGGGAAGCTGATCGTAACCCACGAACACCTATGGGACCGGCGGACCGAGTCCCTTTCGGTTCGGTGGGGTCGGAGATTGCACGAAGAGCAGATCGAGGCGAAACACACGAGCAGTTTACCCAGCTTCGGAGCTCTCCGGAGAGATAATACTCCTACTGCTGCTTGTCTGATTGTATTGTGTTCTTGCTAGAGAGCTATGAGAGCTACAAAACCTAGCGTGAGTGTCTCTGGTTTCGAATGAGTCGAACCGAACCGAACCCTTTCTACGTTGCACATGGGCCTCCTTTTATAGGCTCAAGGGGTGGCGTCTACCCCGCCACTCAATGAAATAAATAGTAAGAAAAATGATTATGCTGTTAGAGTGGCTACTAGAACTGGTAAGATGACTAAGGAACCTTTGTATCCTGAAGGCCACCCCAAGAGAATTGAGCAAGATTCTCAGAGAAATAATATAGATGCACCTAGTTCTTCTAAAAAGAAGAAAAAAATGATAGGACTTTGCATGCTTCTAGTGAACCTATTGCTGAACCACCTGAGAATCCAAATGATATATCTATTTCTGATGCTGAAACACAATCTGGTAATGAACATGAGCCTAGTGAAAATACTAATGATGATGTTCATGATGATGCTCAACCTAGTAATGATAATGATGTAGAAATTGAACCTGCTGTTGATCTTGATAACCCACAATCAAAGAATCAACGTTATGATAAGAGAGACTTTGTTGCTAGGAAACATGGTAAAGAAAGAGAACCTTGGGTTCAGAAACCCATGCCTTTTCCTCCCAAACCATCCAAGAAAAAGGATGATGAGGATTTTGAGCGCTTTGCTGAAATGATTAGACCTATATTTTTGCGTATGCGATTAACTGATATGCTCAAAATGAATCCTTATGCTAAGTATATGAAAGATATTGTTACTAATAAAAGAAAGATACCGGAAGCTGAAATTTACACCATGCTTGCTAATTACACTTTTAAGGGTGGAATACCAAAGAAACTTGGAGATCTAGGAGTACCCACTATACCATGCTCCATTAAAAGAAACTATGTTAAAACTGCTTTATGTGATCTTGGAGCCGGTGTTAGTGTTATGCCTCTCTCTTTATATCGTAGAATTGACTTAAATAAGTTGACACCTACTGAAATATCTTTGCAAATGGCTGATAAATCAACTGCTATACCTGTCGGTATTTGTGAGGATGTGCCTGTTGTGGTTGCAAACGTTACTATTTTAACGGACTTTGTTATTCTTGATATTCCCGAGGACGATAGTATGTCTATTATTCTTGGAAGACCTTTTTTGAATACTGCAGGGGCTGTTATTGATTGCAACAAATGCAATGTCACTTTTCATGTTAATGGTAATGAGCATACGGTACACTTTCCGAGGAAACAACCTCAAGTTCATAGTATCAACTCTATTGGAAAAATTCCATCGATTATTTTTGGAGGTTTTGAATTTCCTCTTCCTACTGTCAAGACGAAATATGATATTCTTATTATAGGGGATGTGCATATCCCCGTTGAGGTAACATAGTGTTATTCGAAATTTCTCCGGTTCCATGTTATTCGGAATGAGTTTGTTAACAAGACTTGATCAACCTTGTTAGTGGATTCTTTCTGATGATCATGAGATGGATGAAACTAGAAGGCACAACCTTCTGTACCCTCTTTCTACTTTCTGATATTTAGTTGAAATAAAGTAAAAATAGTGTTTTTCGTCTGCATTTTCGATTTATCCGTGCAATATAAAAATACCCCAAAATAAAAGTTCTCCAAATGCCCTGAAAACGGAATATGATTTTTTCTAGAATTTTTGAGAATATCTGGCAGTGAGAACACAGCAGGAGGGGCAAGCACCTGGCCACGAGGGTGGAGGGCGCGCCCCCCTGCCTCATGGGCCCATGGTGGCTCCCCTCCACTTATTCCTGCACCCACACACTTCTTCTTCCTCCCACAAACACCAATATCCAGCTCAAGCACGAGTTCTAGCTCATATTGCTGCGATTTTCGATCTCCTTGCTCAAAGCACCTCTCACAAAACTGCTTGGGGAGATTGTTCCTTGGTATGTGACTCCTCCACTGGTCCAATTAGCTTTTATTCTAGTGCTTTATTCATTGCAAATTTGTGCTGCCTAGGTGACCACGTTCTTGAGCTTGCATGTCAAATTTATATGGTTCCAAGTAGTTCTAATGCTTGATATAGGCTCTAGGCACTTGTAGGAGTAGTTGCTATCAATTTTATTGAGCTTGGTTCACTTTCGTTTGAAGTTACTAAGAATTTCAGAAATTTTCAGAAAATAATGAAGAGATTTTTGAGGGGCTCATCGAGCCGAAGCTCGAAGGAAAAGCAGAATGAAGAAGCACAGAGGCCCAAATATAATTTGCCTCGCACCACGGAGGTTCGGCCTCGCACCGGGATTTGTGATGATTTATATTCATTGGCTGAGAATGCTGGCCTCACCAATTTCCTCCGCGACCAACGTCATCAGTATCTCTTACTCACCAATACTTTTGTGCAAAACTTCTACTATTTTCCTAAGGAAACACCTCCTTCAGTAGAGTTTCATTTATATGATGTTGTTAAGAAGATGCCACTAGATGAATTTTGCAAGGTTTGCAAAATAACCTTCGAGGGTACCTTAGATGAACCACATCGTAAAGATGTGGATGGGTTTATTGACACTATTACTGTAGGGGAAACTAGGAAGGTCTCCGATGCAAGAATCACTAGCGTACATTTTCCTGTTTTATGCTATTTTGCCATATTTGCTAGTCGTTGCTTAATTGGTCACGGAAACTGTGGAAACCTTAGTGTTCCTGATATTATCATCTTGTTCCATGGTTTATTCCGCGATAACACTGTTAGTATGGGCAGAATTATTGCTGAACGGTTAAGTTTGAACCGTACAAAGGGACCCATCTTTGGAGGTATTTATGCTTCACGCCTTGCTGCACATTATAACATACCTATTAGGCACTATGAGAAAGAAGAAAAATTGCTGCCTAATGCTTATTTAGATTATAAGAGTATGGTAGCGCATGATTTCATTGTTAAGAATAGGGAAGGGGAGCTTAAATACAAATTGTTCTTTGATAAACATCACCCTGATACTATTACCTTGCCTGCTCCCTCCTTGTTTAATTTATCTACAGGTCGTATCTCGTTCCGTGGGTGGCCATTCATGCCTACCGGAACCCTACACCAGCCCCTGAGCCGGAACCACAATTTGAGCCTCCACGACAGTCTAATTACTTTTGGGTTCCGGAGATGACTGCCAGCCAGTGGCAATCAGAGTATTCTTCATCTCAGTACGACCCCAGCTACAACTATGGATATCCGCCAGGCCATCCGTGGCAATAAACCAACTTAGGCCAAAAGCCTAAGCTTGGGGCAGTACGTATCTCTCACCGACATTACATTTATGTTCACACACTCATTGCTAGATGTCGGTGCTCATACTTTTTGACTGTAATATCCATGCTAGTTTATTTTCTTTTTCTTGCTTTCTTCTTGTGTGTTTGATAAACCTTAAGAAAAATCAAAAAATTAGTGTAGCTTTTAGTTAGTTTACTTTTCTTGCTGTAGTAGTAATAACTAAAAGAAAACCCAAAAATATTTCCCGTTCTTCTTTTACTTGTTGGGAGCTTTCCCGTGAAAATAGTTTTATTTCTTTTCTTTTCTTTGAAATTCGATAGGAGAAGACCATAATTAAATTGTTGAAGTGGCTCTTATATGCATTATTGTTGATTTAACCAAGAGCCCATATTGCCTTGTCTTCTCCTGTTTATTGAATGCTCGCAGATTCCAGCTTAGTCCAATGCACGTGCACTCTTATTATTTTCACATTGTTCGGTCGTGCAAGTGAAAGGCAATTATGACGATATATGATGGACTGATTGAGATGAGAGAAGCTGGTATGAACTCGACCTCTCTTGTTTTTGTAAATATGATTAGTTCATCGTTCCTGATCCAGCCTATTATGAATAAACATGTTTGCAATGACAATTAGAGATCATAGTTGCTTATGCCATGCTTGATTAGCTATGAGTTATAATGGTTTACCTTGCGTGCCAACATGCTATTAAAATGGTTGTGATGTGGTATAGTGGGGTGGTGTCCTCCTTTGAATGATTTAAGTGACTCGACTTGGCACATGTTCACACATGTAGTTGAAACAAATCAACATAGCCTTCACGATATTTATGTTCATGATGGATTATATCCTACTCATGCTTGCACTCAATGTTTATTAATTTTAATGCATGTTCATGACTGTTGCCGCTCTCTAGTTGGTCGCTTCCCAGTCTTTTTCTAGCCTTCACTTGTACTAAACGGGAATACTGCTTGTGCATCCAATCCCTTAAACCCCAAATTTATTCCATATGAGTCCACTATACCTTCCTATATGCGGTATCTACCTGCCGTTCCAAGTAAATTTGTATGTGCCAAACTCTAAACCTTCAAATAAACATTCTGTTTTGTATGCTCGAATAGCTCATGTATCAACTAGGGCTGCCCTTATCTTCCATGCTAGGCGGGTTATTCTCAAGAGGAGTGGACTCCGCTCCTCATTCACAAGAAAATGGCTGGTCACCGGGATGCCCAGTCCCATGCTTTATGCAAACTAAATCAAAATAATTGCAAACAAAACTCCCACTGGGACTGTTGTTAGTTGGAGGCACTCATTGTTTCGAGCAAGGCAGGGATTGATGCTTGTTGGTGGAGGGGGAGTATAAACTTTACCATTCTGTTTGGGAACCACCTATAATGTGTGTAGCATGGAAGATATCGCCATCTCTTGGTTATTATGTTGACAATGAAAGTATGCCGCTCAAAATATTATTTATCTCTATTTCAAAACCGAGCTCTGGCACCTCTACAAATCCCTGTTTCCCTCCGTGAAGGGCCTATCTATTTACTTTTATACTGAGTCATCACCCTCTCAATTAAAAGCACTAGCTGGAGAGCGCTGCTGTCATTTGCATCCATTACTATTAATTTATATTGGGTATGACTGGATCTCTTTTACCATGAATTACAATGTCTAGTCAGTTCTTGATCTTTAAAGGTGCTCTGCATTTATGTTTTGCAGTATCAGAAAGGGCTAGCGAGATACCATCCTGTTATATCATATTTTATGATTGTTTTTAGAAAGTGTTGTCATCCGAGATTTATTATTATCGCTCGCTAGTTGATTATGCCATTGATATGAGTAGACATGAGACCTAAGAGTTATTGTGAATGTGGTTAGTCATAATCTTTGCTGAAAACTTGAATGCTGGCTTTACATATTTACAACAACAAGAGCAAACAGAGTTTGTAAAAGTTTTTCTTTATCACTTTCAGTTTATCAGTCGGCACGAATGGCAGCCATCGTGACCTCATCCACGCGTGCGGCCGCGATTTGCTTCTCCGCTGCCAAATGCTCCTTGAGGTCCTGGCTATACTACATGCACCATGGCTTAGGCCGGCGCTTATTTGGTGGAGGGGTCGGCGATTTGGGTGGAAGGTGTCGCGCTCGCGACGACGGTAGGGGCATGCGGGATGTGGAAGGAGGAGGAGGATGGGGGTCGGGTGTGGATTACCTGCCTAGATAGGCGAGGCCGAGGAGTGTGAAGGAGGGTCGCCGGCGAGGAGGCGGCGACGCTGCAAGCAAGGAGTGAAGGTTTCAACTTGGAAAGGAAGGCGGAAAGAGGGGCAATGTGGCTTTTGGTAAGGGGGAGGGGGCGGGGAGGTAGATATTTCCGCGGAAGCCAAAAATTTGGAATCGCTTCAGCCAAAAAACTGGCGCGCAAAGTGTCATCAGACACGGCCCCTTATTCAGAACTTTGTACGATATGTGAACATCACAAACGATTCAGATAGCTAAACCCGTGTGTGTTGAGTTTGAACGTCAAATATTTTGGTTCGAATTTCCCTGGTTACAGTGGTCATCCACATCATTGCATAATTTGGGTACACAAAGGAGACTAACTTCTTAATCAAGCAAGTCCGGCAATTAAACAGAGCTAGCTGACCTAAACATTACTCTAACAAATTAAAGACCGGCCTCTTAATTAAACAAAACAAAGAGTACTACTACGGCTAGTGCTCGTCGATCTCCGCCGCCGCCTTCATGTCCAGCTCGCGCCCGACGGTCTCCTGGGGAAGGGACTCCATGGCATCAATTGCACCATACTCGGCAAGCACTCGACAAGCATCTCGCCATCCGCGTCCGCCATATCTTTGGAAAAGGCCGCCACGAGCTGGGCGTGGGCGGACACCATGTGGGCTCTGGCGGGCTCAATCGTGGCAAGGTATGCCGCGCAGGAACAGACGGCTGCTCGAACTCTCTCGGCGATTGCCAGCTCTTCGGCCGTGGGTTGCTGACCGTTGTCGGAGAAGCTTCGTTCGATTTGTGTGGTGACCGCCAAGACCTAGGTGTGGATGGCCTCGACATGGTAGTGGGCGGCCTCCAGCAGGGCTAAGGCCGCCGCTGCGGAACGGACAGCTGCTGTGCCGCTCTCGCCAGTTGCTATCCCCGAGGCAGATGCTGCTGTCGCCGCCTGAGAAGCAACAGCGGCTGTTTGGGCTGCCTTGGCCGCCCAGACGCAGACTGCTCCAGTGCATATAAATTGGTTGCAAACTCAAATCTTTGTCCTTGGGTGCATGCTTAGGTCCCATGCAAGAAACGGGAATGAATTTCAAACACCAGTGCACCGTTGATTGCCGGCAAAACATTGAGATGCCTTGTTTTTAAAATATAGTAAATCCAAAACTCATCTGAAATTCATGAAACTTGGCATGCTATCATGGAGCGGCATCAACATGCGGTGGTACAAATTTTGTCCCATTTGGGGCAAGTTTGGGTATATGCTTCTCACAAACTGGAGCTTCTCACAACAAGCATGATGGTTTTCGGTAGGGAACGTCCCACCTTTGGGGACGAAACGATATCCATTGCCTCTTATTGCTTCCAATTTTTTTTCACGTGTCAACATAGAACAACAACAGTGTTGTGTGAATTTTTGTGATTTTTCGGGGTTCGTTTGGACATTTTTATGCATTAACTGAGTTTTCAATGCATTTATGTGCATAATTCAAATTTGAACTACATGCACATGCTCCAGTGCATATAAATTGGTTGAAAAATCAAATCTGTGTCCTTGGGTGCATGCTTAGGTGCCATGCAAGAAATGGGAATGAATTTCGAACACCAAGGCATCATTGATTGCCGGCTAAACATTGAGATGCCTGGTTTTTAAATTCTAGTAAATCCAAAACTCGTCTGAAATTCATGAAACTTGGCATGCTATCATGCAGCGGCATCAACATGCCGTGGTAGAAATTTTGTCCCATTTGGGGCAGGTTTGGGTATATGCTTCTCACAAACCGGAAGTATGTCTAGAGGGGGAGTGATTAGACTACTTGACCAAATAAAAATCTAGCCTTTTCCCAATTTTAGTTCTTGGCAGATTTTAGCAACTTTGCACAAGTCAAGCAATCAACCTACACATGCAATTCTAAGAGTATAGTAGCGGAATGTAAAACAATTGCATATGAAGGTATAGGGAGGAGTTTGGAGGGAGCAAACGCAATGTTGACACGGAGATTATTTATCCGTGGTTCCGATAGGTGGTGCTATCATACATCCACGTTGATGGAGACTTCAACCCACGAAGGGTAACGGTTGCGCGAGTCCACGGAGGGCTCCACCCACGAAGGGTCCACGAAGAAGCAACCTTGTCTATCCCACCATGGCCGTCGCCCACAAAGGACTTGCCTCACTCGGGTAGATCTTCATGAAGTAGGCGATCTCCTTGCCCTTACAAACTCCTTGGTTCAACTCCACAATCTTCACGGAGGCTCCCAAGTGACACCTAGCCAATCTAGGAGACACCACTCTCCAAGAGGTAACAAATGGTGTGTTGATGATGCACTCCTTGCTGTTGTGCTTCAAATGATAGTCTCCCCAACACTCAACTCTCTCTCATAGGATTGGATTTGGTGGAAAGAAGAGTTGAGTGGAAAGCAACTTGGGGAAGGCTAGAGATCAAGATTTATGTGGTTGGAATGGAATATCTTGACCTCAACACAAGTGTAGGTGGTTCTCTCTCAGAAAATGTATGTTGGAAGTGTAGGCATGTTCTGATGGCTCTCTCCACGAATGAAGAGTGGGTGGAGGGGTATATATAGCCTCCACACAAAATATAACCGTTACACACAATTTACCAAACTCGGTCGGACCGAATCATGAAACTCGGTCGGACCGATTTAGTTCAAAATGTGAACGTTAGGATTTTCGGTGGGACTGACACGTCAACTCGGTGGGACCAATTTCGTTAGGGTTAGGGCATAACGTAATCTCGGTGAGACCAATTACACAAACTCGGTGAGACCAATTTTGGTAATAGACTAACCAGAGAGTTGGTCAGGCAAACTCGGTGGGATCGATTCACTCATCTCGGTTGGACTGAAACATTATGGAAGGGAAATAGAGAGTTTGCATTGCAATCTTGGCTGGACCGATCGCTCATCTCTGTTTGACCGAAACATTACGAAGGGAAACAGAGAGATTACAATCCCATCTCGGTGAGACCGAGATCCCTATCGGTGAGACCGAAAAGACTAGGGTTTCTGGCAGTGGCTATGTCAAGAGAACTCGGTGGCGCCGGATAGAAAGTTTCGGTAGGGCCGAGTTTGACTTTTGGTTTGGGATATATGTGGATATGAGAAAGTAGTTGAGGGTTTTTGGAGCATATCACTAAGCATTTTGAGCAAGAAACTCATTAAGCAACACCTCACCCCCTCTTGATAGTATTGGCTTTTCTTATGGACTCAATGTGATCTTGGATCACTAAAATGAAAAATGTAGAGTCGTATGCTTTGAGCTTGAGCCAATCCTTTTGTCCTTAGCATTGTGAGGGGTCCACTTTCTAATCCATGCCATGCCAATCATTGAGCTTTCCTGAAATATTTATCTTGAAATGGCATTAGCTCAATGAGCTATATGTTGTTAGGAATTGCCAAAACCACCGAGGGATAGTTGCACTTTCAATCTCCTCCTTTTTGGTAATTGATGACAACATATAGATCAAAGCTTCGGCAAATGATAATAAGATTTAAAACATCGTCGCTTTGAGAAGTATGTGATAAACAAGAGCTCCCCCTAAATCTGTGCATTATTTAAAATTTTCTTTTGAATGCAAATGCACAATCGATTAGGATCATGGGTTACTCTTCCATGTCACATACATCTTGGTGGAGCACTCAAAATGATAGAAATTAAAAGCATGCACTCATCACCAAGCAAGTGAATGATCATATAAGGATATAAGAGATAATATCATCCAACAAGCATTAAGGGTAGCATATGATCAAACACATGATCAAACAAGTATCTCACAAGAACGTAAAGTATTTCACACAAGCACACAATCAAGAAGTTCAACCAAACCAAAAACAAGAGAGACAAAAAGCAACACTCTCTCTCGAAGCCTATGATCAATACATTTTTCTCCCCCTTTGGCAACAAGTTACCAAAAAGTTCAAAAATGCATAGTGCTAAACGACTCTCAGGATTGATCTTCAGGAGGTGGTGTAGAGAGAACTCCAAGGATGAAGACATCAGTTGAAGTAGCTGGGGCTGGTGGAGTGGCTGCTGGAGGTGGCACTGGAGCTGTAGCTGCTGGTGCTGACTCTGTAGCTCGAGAATCTCTCACTGGCACTGCAACAGATCTCTGTCCTCTAGGCACTCGCTCAAATGCGTCAGTGGTTGCCTTGCTCTTCTTCTCTTCTGCTTCCTCCTGAAGCTGCTCAACTGTGGTTTGGATCTCAGTTACCTTGACATCAAGATCATAGAATTTCTGCTCAATGATCCTCTCCAAGCTCTCCTGGTTTTGAGTCAGGGTGGCCAAGCCCTTCTCAATCATCAAGGTGGATTGGATCAGATATGCTAGCTGATCTTGCTTGCTCTTCAGGAAAACTTGAGATGCCTCTTCAACACTTGGCATCTTGGCAGCTTTCTCAGCTTTAGCTTTGGCTTTCTTCTCCTGTGCTTGAACTGATGATGGTTCATTCTCATCCATCACAACTGTGTTGTCTTCAAATTCAGGGTATATGGCCAGGTGCTCCTTATCCAATAGATATTTGCCTGTGCCCATCTTGGAGTTGATGAGCTCCTGAATTTGCGGGGCATACCCACAGCTTCTCCTCTGATCATGTTGTGATCACCTGACTTGGGTAGCAATGTGTGCCTTAGGATCCAGTAGATGGTAGGTAGACCAGACAACAAGAAGTGGACAGATCCAAGCTTATGAGTCTCTAAAGCATCATCTGGGATCTCTCTGTACATGTGTGCCATAGTGTTGTGGTCTTTCTTCTTCTCGGCATAAACATCCTAGTCATCCTCATGCTCTTCTGGGGCATTGATCAACTGAGCCCATTCTTCAACAGTGGTTTGGTACCTTGTACCTTCAGACATCCAAACAATCTTCCCATCTGGGTAGAAGTGGGTAGTGGAGTAAAACTGCATGATAAGCTCATCATTCCACTTGGTGAGCTTCTGGGCAACAAATGTATCAACTCCACATGCTTTGAAGCTGTCATATACTCCTGGATAGTGATCTTCATTCTCCTTGATGTACTCCCAGTCAACCCATCTCATGTCACATACTATGGGCTTCTTGTCAAGCAGGACAGTCTCATAAAAGTCTTGTTGTTCCTTTGTGTGGAACCTGTAATCCACAACAGTTCTCCTCCTGACAGCATATGGATCAGACTGTCTCCACAATCTCCGTCCTGAATCCTTCCTGATCTTCATATTTTCTGCAACAGGATGTGCATCATTGTGGTCAGGGATCTTGGGCTTGAGCTTCCTTAGCACTTGGGCTTCATCATCTTATTCATCAACAGTCTCAGGCACTGGGGCCTTGTTCTTTTCTGCAGCTGGAATGTTTCTAGTGCTTCTCTTTGGAGCAGACTTCTAAGCTGGAGCTTTGGGAGCAGACTTGGGCTTTGATGGAGCAGCCCCTGACTTTATAGCATCTCCCATAAGCTTCTAAGCTTTGGGTGCTGGAGCAGCATCCTCTTCCTCTTCTTCATCATCTCTCATCATTGATGGCTTGCCAATAACTCTGGCAATGGTCTTCTTGACCCTTTCTTTCCTCTTCTTGCCTTCACCTCCTTCTTTGGGTTCAAGAGTGAACTCCATTGTTTCTCGAGTGGAGGCTCTGGCTTTTGACATTGGAACTCTTCTTGCTGGAGTCTTTGTCTTCATTCCAGGCTTACTTGCAGCAACTGTGCCATACTCCTTTTTCAACACCTTTTTCCTTGAAGTGGCTTCATCCTCAACAGCCACATAATCCTCATCCTCAGAATCTGAGGTTTTCTTCTTCCTTGTCCTGGTAGCTTCCTTTGGCAGGTTACTAGGTGTGCTCCTGCTGCCCTCATCATAGTAGCTGGAGGGACTAGTGCCCTCACTCATCTGAACCTGCTCTTCAGACTTGTTCTGACTGTCACTTTGATCAGATATCTTCAACTGTCAGTAGACCCTGTGAATAGGTCATAGATGAGGTAGAGTAGATGAGCATCACAAAGTACAGAGGTTTTGCAAAACAATTGAGTCAAAAATCTTAGTTTTAGTTCTCTACAGAAGTGATCTTGGAGCTACCGAATTGACAAACTCGGTGATACCGAAGCAACACTTGGAACCTAAACTAGTGAACTCGGTTGGACATAGTCACAGTTTGGTGGCACCGAGATTGCTAGGGTTTCACAGAATCTTGAACTCGGTCACACTGATTTGCACGTTTCGGTCGGACCAAAAAGCGCATGTGCAATGGCCAAGGCCAAATCGGTGAGACCGATTTCTACAGTTCGGTCGGTCCGAGATGAGTTCTGCGGAGAGCTAACCCTAAAATTTTCGAATCAATCTAGACCTAAGGAAGTTTTAGCTGGACGGATCAATCTCAATCATGGCAAGAAACATGGCATTGTCCTTGTGCTAGGAATCGGAGAGAAAAAGACAACACAAGGGGTCGAACACTTACCCTAGAGCGGCGAGTGTTCGCTACGGCGGCAACGACGGAGCAGATTGCCGTTGATGGCGGTGGAGACCAGCGGTGGGAGGTCGCTGGCGGCGAGAGGACGATCTGGAGACTCGAAGAGGCACGGCAGGTTACCCACGGGTGAAGGGTTTCGGAAATTTTTCCAAAATTTGATCCATCAGTATATATAACCTGACCCTGTCGGTGTGACCGAGTGGAACAACTCGGTGGCACCGAGATGCAAAACTGCAGGCAGTTATTGCAACTCGATGTGACTGAAAGGTTCTAATCGGTTGCACAGAGATTGAAAACCTAGATCAACTAAGTGATCTTGGTAGGACCGAAAAGGATGAATCGGTCAGACCGAAATGCACAAAGAGGTTTTGGAAGTTTAAGTCTATGACGAATCAGGGACTCCGAGTGCTCCTCACACAGAGTGGTTCGAATCTGACTTGATCAAACTTTGTGATGTAGCATGAATAGAGTTTGAGATGAGGAAATCATAGATAGCTAGAGGGAGTTCTTAGGCATTCTTGTCCATCCATTTGGCAAAAGAGAAAAGGCCAAACATTCAAAGCAACCAATGGATGTCCTCGAATGAGAAAAATATGCATCCAACATGCTCACACAATAAAATGGCAAATGAAATATGTGACAAAGCATGCACAAACACTCTAGCACCTATCAAGCAATTGGCGATGACTAGGTCATCTATATATGAGTATATTGACTTAGGAGTCAAATGAGAACATTTGATCATAGGTCATACTCATCGTTTAAGCACAAGTGGGGTTACCACTTTTACATAAAGCATTGTTGTGCTCACACCATTAGAGTTGCTTTAGCTCAATTCTTAGAGTAAATCTCCCCTAGATGTGATATCCCCCCTAAGAGGGATGAACTAACCTTGGGTTTTGTCGATGATGACTTCATGTAGGCAATGAAGATGTGGATGGTCAATGTTGATGTAGATCATTTGGAGCAATCCTTTGGAGTGAGTTGCACTTTCAATACCTACACGGGTTAGTCCCACAAGGAACAAGCAAGGAT
Organism: Aegilops longissima; assembly: GCA_021605205.1. Classification (NCBI taxonomy): domain Eukaryota; kingdom Viridiplantae; phylum Streptophyta; class Magnoliopsida; order Poales; family Poaceae; genus Aegilops; species Aegilops longissima. The sequence goes on from CM038676.1 coordinate 314,623,302, forward strand.
ATCCATAGACATAGAGTGATGTATACACAAGATGATGTCCATGAAAGCATTAGGTTACCTTGTCCATTGTCTTACCAACAAGAGGGTTTGTGACTCCACGAACTAGTGCAAGATATGGAAGATGTTTGCACTTGTCCTTGCCAAAATGATAAGAGTGAAGTATGTTGGCGGAGTCACCCTCAAGAACTCTCTAGTTCTTCTTCTTCGGGATCCACACCATCTTGATGGGAATCCTTGGAGTTGTAGTCGTACTTGATGAAGTGGAACTTGATGTAGTTTTGGGAACCCACTTGACCAAGGCCTTAGGTGCTTCTTCAAATGCATCAATCTCCTCTTGAAGCTTGTCCTTGCCTTTTTTGCTTGTGGTCTTGTGGTGGAAGATCATCTTGAGCTTGTGTTCCTTGGAAAGAAGTAGGATCATACTTCTCTTGTTGAGGAACAAACTTCGTCTTGGGGTATTGATCTTCTTCCCACTCAACTCCATTGGCATTGAACTTCCGTTAAAAACCAACACCTTGATTCTTCCGGTGCCTTCCTTGCTTGCGTACAATTTCCTCAAATTTCTTACTTCCGGCAAGGCTCTTGTAAACACCTTTCTCTATAATTCCCTTCAATAAGCTATTTTCTTGCTCAAGTGTAACTTGGCTAAGAGAATCATTAGTGGAATCAAGAGAGCTACTAGAAGCAACAACATTGGATTTAGCATGATTGTTGTTACTACTAGATGAAGAATCTTTCTTGTTCTTGTTGCTAGATTTAACTTGTGGCATGTAAGTAGACAAGAGTAAACGCTTGGCAATGTAAGAAGAACTTTTCTTGCGAAGATCATCATTGATTGCCTTTAAAAACTCATGCTCTTGCTCAAGGTTAAGCTTTTCAAAGCGTATCTTCTCATGAGTCTTTAAAAGTTCTTGATGATCTTCCAAAGTAGTTTCATGAGCTAACTTAAGAGTGTTTAGTTCTTTAGTTAGACGCTCAATCTCCTTCTTATCATCGTCACTCGTTTATCTTGATTAGCATGATTAATAGAAAGTTCGTCATAGTTTTCATAACTAGAGTTGTCAACAAGTAAATCATCATCTCCTAACAAATCATCTTCATCACTACTGGAATCAACATACTCGGGGTGTGTTACCTTTGGACCTTTAGCCATGAAGCATCTTCCAATTCCTTCATTTGGTGAGTCAAATATGTCGTAGGAGTTGGTTGTCGCAAGTGCTAGTCCGGCAACACCTTCATCTTGAGTATATTCGGAGTCGGAGTGATAACTTCTTTCGGAGTGATGATCGGAGTCGGAACCGGATACCCATTCACCAACATGAGCTTGATGTCTTCCTTTTGTGTAGCTCCTTGATGACTTATCCTTCCTTTCCGAATCCTTGCTTCTCCGAGAGGGTCTTCGTTCATAACGATCATCCCTACTCCTTTCTCTTGGTGGTGATTCTTATCTTCTACTCCTTCTTTTGGGAGAATCTTCTCTTCTTTTGTAGGGAGCCGTACACTCATTGGAGTAGTGTTCGGGTCTTCCACAATTGTAGCAATTTCTTTCGCGGCTTGAAGATCTCTTGTCATTGTAGGATCTTGACTTGGAGCTTCTTTCCTTGCTCCTTCTCTTGTAGAATTTGTTGAGGTTCTTCACCATTAGACTCAATTCTTCATTGATGGTTTGCTTCTCACTTGATGATGTGGGAGCTTCACATGAGGCTCTGTAAGCACCACTTGACTTGTTGTGGAGCTCTTTCTTATCCTTGAGTGACATCTCATCAGCAACAATTCTTCCAATGACTTCCTTTAGCTTGAGATCTTTGTAATTGGGCATCGTTTGGATCAATGTGCATACGGTATCATATTTTCCGTCCAAGGCTCTTAGGATCTTCTTGATGATGAATCTATCGGTCATCTCTTCACTTCCTAAGCTGGCAATCTCATTTGTGATGAGAGCAAGCCTAGAGTACATTTCAGTGGCGCCTTCACCATCCTTCATTTTGAACTTGTCAAGTTGACTTTGAAGCACATCCAATTTGGATTCCTTGATGGAGTCGGCACCTTTGTGCATATCAATCAAAGTATCCCAAATTTCCTTTGCATTCTCAAGATGGCTGATTTTGTTGAATTCTTCGGGGCACAATCCGTTGAAGAGAGTATCACAAGCTTGAGCATTGTATTGCAACATCTTCAACTCTTCTGCGGTAGCTTCACGGTTTGGTTCTCTCCCATCAAAGAATCCACCTTGCAAGCCAATACACACAATAGCCCAAAAAGCGGGGTTATGTCCAAGAGTATGCATTTTCATCTTATGCTTCCAACTAGCAAAATTTGTACCCTCAAAGTAAGGACCTCTACGGTGGTAATTTCCCTCGCTAGACACTATACTCTCCTTGGTTGTAAAACCAAGGCTATGACCACCAAAAGCTATGCAAATCAAAGCAAATGGAGACCAAAGCTCTGATACCACTTGTAGGATCAGAAGTATGTCTAGAGGGGGGGGGGTGATTAGACTACTTGACCAAATAAAAATCTAGCCTTTTCCCAATTTTAGTTCTTGGCAGATTTTAGCAACTTTGCACAAGTCAAGCAATCAACCTACACATGCAATTCTAAGAGTATAGTAGCGGAATGTAAAACAATTGCATATGAAGGTAAAGGGAGGAGTTTGGAGGGAGCAAACGCAATGTTGACACGGAGATTTTTTATCCGTGGTTCCGATAGGTGGTGCTATCGTACATCCACGTTGATGGAGACTTCAACCCACGAAGGGTAACGGTTGCGCGAGTCCACGGAGGGCTCCACCCACGAAGGGTCCATGAAGAAGCAATCTTGACGGAGGCTCCCAAGTGACACCTAGCCAATCTAGGAGACACCACTCTCCAAGAGGTAACAAATGGTGTGTTGATGATGCACTCCTTGCTCTTGTGCTTCAAATGATAGTATCCCCAACACTCAACTCTCTCTCATAGGATTGGATTTGGTGGAAAGAAGAGTTGAGTGGAAAGCAACTTGGGGAAGGCTAGAGATCAAGATTTATGTGGTTGGAATGTAATATATCTTGACCTCAGCACTGTAGGTGGTTCTCTCTCAGAAAATGTATGTTGGAAGTGTAGGCATGTTCTGATGGCTCTCTCCATGAATGAAGAGTGGGTGGAGGGGTATGTCGCCGTTCTAGGAACGGGGGTCCCCAGACTTGCCTGCCTACAGCCCACAGCGTGGCTAAGCCAGCAGGCCATACGGCCCATCTTCATCAACAAGGCATCCAAGACCCTCGCGAGGGTCCAAGCCTCACGAGACAGACGATGCAAGACCTCCTCTGGAGTGGCCGAGCCAGGCAGGCTCACATGAGCGGAGATATCAAGGCGGGGCAAACCTCACGGGGCTCTCGTGACGTGAGCCATGACGAACGGCACCAGGCGGGCGCCAGCGTGCGCAACGTCCTTATTTCCTCTTTGGTGCTAAGGAGGCCAGCGCAGGCGAAGAGTACCGAGGCATCAGGCAAAGGTTGCTATATTGGTGCAATGAGACCAAGACCAGGAGGACAGAAAGACGGAGGTCGTCGTGGAGCCAAGACGGTGTCACCACCAGAGCTTTTCGCATGCGAAGACCGCTTTTGTCAGGATAGCTTGTACTAGTTGCCCCCCTTCAAATTTGCCCGCCGATGTTGGCTCCCTTCCTGCTCAATATTTGGGAAGAGTACCAGGGCCTCTATAAATAGGACTAGCCACCACAGTAGGAGGCAACGGGTCTCGAACTGATTCAGATCATCCTCAACCACACAGGCACAAGAACACCTCAACCTCAGGAGGCTGTTCTTCCCTTGTACTGTTCATCATCAGCCCAAGAGGCAATCCACCACCACCACACTGGAGTAGGGTATTACACCACAACGGTGGCCCGAACCAGTATAAATCTCGTGTCTTTCTGTGTTGCAAGTTTGTCGAGTTCGTCCGCGAGATCTTAGCGAGCTAGGGCGTAGATCGATAGGAGGGAAAGACTTCATGCGCACCCTAGTGTTCGAACCTTAAGGGTTTTCCGGAACCCACATCCGACATTTGGTGCGCGCCGGAGCTTCTTCTCCACCAACCAGCTCGCCGACGCTCCACCACCGCGATGTCCGGAGACCCAAGGGCCGGCTCCGACCACTGGGCAGCCTGGCCAGCCCGGGCAGCATCGCCTGCCCATGAGGACCTCGACCCCATGCTCCAGGCGGCACAAGCGCCGCCGAACTCCGCCGGGCACGGGCGGCGCGGCCAGGCGTCGTCCATCCTCACCCCACGACAAGTACGAGCCGCTTCAAGAGCGGCGAGCCATGCCACAGCAATGGCGCCGCACTCGCGGCAGGAGAAAGCAAACATGCGGGCAGCGCTCACCGTGGCGAGGGAGCTGCTGCGATGCAGGCTGATGGAGAGCGGTCGGGATGCACTGCTGGAGCGTGTTGCCGAGCTACTGTATGCAGCAGCGTCAGGAGCACCACCTTTCTGCTATCGACTTCCCCCTTAGGCCGCTGCAGGCCACACAGCGGGCCTTACCACAACCACGCGCTACACTCGGGGGCTTCATCAATGTCAGCACGGCTAGCGGCGTAGGGGGCTCCGCCGCCCCCATGCCGCCCGCGACAAGCACGGGCTCAAGCGTCGCCCCCGATGGTCTAGGCCGGGTGCCGCGCTACCATCCCCAGGACGCCGCCCTGGGCAGGCAACATGGAGCGTGGGGCACTACAGCGAGGGGTTCGAGGTGACGGCCCCGGAAGCCTACGTGCCCCACATGATGGACCAGGAGTACGCACCGGAGGACGACCCCAACTCGTTCGTTGGAGAAGATCGGGAAGCGGGGGCACTAGGAGCCGAAGCCTTCCAAGAACCGATGGAGAACCACGATGATCGTGCCGGCGGCGGCAATTACAGGGTACCCCTAATCCCTCAGGAGCAAGCTTACGCTAACCTTAAGCCGCAGGAGGAACAGATCATCGCAGCGGCAGGCGGTCCCAGCTCGGTGGCTTCCCTGCCGCCAGGGGGATCGCACTGGGGGCTGCAAGAGAGGGGTCGGAAGCCAGGCCCCTCCCCACGGCACGCGACGTCTGTCGACACCAAGAGGTAGGCCCTCTGCCGGGGAGGCCTCGACAACCCTTCCCCCGGTAGAGGACCTGTGGTTGCTGAGGGAACCGCTGGCATCCTCTTTCCCTCCTTTGTGTCGTCCTGGTGACCGGTCGGCTTAGAGGAGGTCGAGGGTGGCGCAAGGCGGGCCCCTCAACTGGCGATATGAAGCAAGGCAGGTACCTGTGAAGAAGGCCCAGTGGCTGCGAAGCTCGCCGCCCGTGACACTCTCATGTAATAATGAGTTGGGGCTGTACACACCCCAGAGTCTCAGGAGTGCCGGCCTCAGGCCCTGGGGCTCCCTCCCACGCCTAGTGGCAGCACTTAGCTCCGCGCTGGTGAGAAGACTTGAAGACCAGAAGACTAGACTAGGTGCCGGACGTGACCTTTTGCTTTGGATCTCTCTTTCTGTAGCTTTGCTTTCTGGATCTGGATTTGAGTCGAAACTGAGTTTTTATCGATGCGCACGGGGGGAGCCTTTTCTCGTTCGAGCAATTTCTTGCCTTCTGGATCTCGTTTTGTCCGGGACTCATGTCCGTCGCCTTCCCCTCACGAGCTCCTCGCGAGCGGGACTGCGCAAAGCACGTGCACGCCAAGCGCGCGCTAGCACTACAACTGGTGCTCACCTCTAGTGGGGCCCCTTCTGACGGGGCGACGAGCTCCGCAGGGTTCTCAGAAACTCGGCGTGTCGTGACCCAGCTCAAAGCTGGCACTGACTAAGGTAAACCACGACAGAGAACTCACGCCCGGATTCATGAGCTCATGAGGACACAAACTCACATTGCATAGGAAAGTATAAACCGCAATTTGCTTACATGAGGGTCTCCCCCTCTCAAAATGCTCTTACAAGTTTTCTAAGGGCCACGCCCGAGTTTGTGCGCAGGATGAAATGACAGGAGAAGAAGGGATCAGCCGGAAATGTCTCTCGCTGCGTCACCCGCGGATGCGTCACCCGCGGATGCGTCGTCTTCATCGGCATTTTCGCCGCCATCGGCGACGCCCCCGTCGCCGTCGTCAACCACATCGCCTTCGTCTGCGACGACCACCACCGTGTGATCCTCCGAGGTGAAGGCCCTGACCAACGCGTCCACATTGTCCTCAACCCAACGCGCTAGGTCACCCCGGACAGCCATGGGTATGGGGGAGATGGCGGCGTCGAAATCAAAGTTGGGGTCGGCATTCAGGAGGTGACTGAAGACATGGGAGAAAGCGCGCTCGAGCAGGCTACGACCCCTTTCCTCCAGAAGCTGGCAAGCTCTGGCAGATCGAGCCTCCAGGCGCGTCACCACCTCAGTGAAGAAGGTCAGATGGCTGGCATAATCATTCGAGTGAGGGGCCGATGCCTCCACGTCGCAAATATGGCCCAGGGAGATATTGGCCCTGTTCCGGAGATCCTGAAGCATAGGGGCATGCTCGCGCTCCAGCGTTCGTCGCTGGAGCACTTCCTCCGTGTTCTACCTCGCGACGGCCTCTACGTCATCAACCTGCCTCCAGAGGGAACGCAGCTCGGCGCGGGCAGATGCCAAGTCCGCCTGCGCCGTAACCAGGGTAGCGGCCGTGGCTTCCGCACGCCTCTCAGCCTCGTCCAACCTGGGCCTGAGGGCAGCGGCCCTGCCCTCATCCTCTGCGCCTGTGAGCTTCAGGTTCAGGTTGTACCTACCCTCCAGATCTGCACGAACCTCGGCTACCCGGCGACCAACCTCCTCCTCGACTCTGGCCTCGCGAGCCCCAACGACATCTTCTGCTTGGGCAACTTGACGCTCCCTCGTCTCCAGTTGCTCGAGCTCGAGGCTGTGCTCCACGGCCTCCAGGGTCAGCGCCTCCTCGCGCTTCCGGATCTCCTCTTCCTCCGCGGGCGTCCCCCTCAGTGATGCCAGAGCGGCCCTGCGCTCCTCCACCTGCTGCTCAAGAGACGCGCTCCAGGCCTAGAGCTCCCACGCGCGCTTCTCTGCAACCTCGTGACGGCGGTCAGCCTCGCGAGCCTCTTCTAGAGCTCGCGAGCGGGCTTCATGGGCAATCTTTAGGGACGCCTCGGCTTTCGTGTTCTCAAGTTCGCGCTGATAGCGACCGAAGTAGATGGCCACCTTCAGCTTGCGCCGCTCCTCCACCAGCCGGAGACCCTTAGCCTCAAGGCGCGAGTCGACACCCGCGAGCTCTTCACCGAGTCGGCTCATCGCGCCCATCGCCTCCTGGAAGAGCTTGTGAAGAACTACGCTTCGCCCGCGCTCGAGCTCGAACGCCCGGCCCACCTCATCCTCCACCTCGGGGGCTGCGGGCGGGGCGCCAAGCGGCACACCACCTCCCGGCAGGGGGCTGGGGGCTGGCACTCCACCTGACGTCAACTCATCCTTGCGAGGAGCCCGAGCCGATCGAGGCTCGCTGCTTGAAGAGGAACCAAAGATTGAAGCCAACCAGCTACTGCCCATGAGCAAAGGAGGAGTCTTAGGCACGCCCGCCAATCTCCATGCCAGGCCGTGGGGGAGGGGTGGCCAAGTCGCGGGCTCGGTACGCCGTGAAGGCGGAGACGCTCCCCCAACCGACCCCTCTCCAGGGGCGGTAGGCGGGCCAGGAACGCTCAAGGCCGATGATGGAGTTGGTGAAGGAGGAGGCTGCTTCTCGGGAGTCGCAACAGCTTCGACAGGAGGAGCCCTGGAGGACCAATGTCAGAATAAGGAGACTGCATGCAGGAAGGCATGACAATAGCTCTGTCATCGAGAGAAGATCGAGAGCTATGCCCCTGGCCGTCAGGTCAGGTTTGGAAACTTAAACTATACTGCCGACATCCGCGGAGACTTGATCTTTGACGGATTCGAGCCTATGTGAGGTGTGCCGCACAGTCACGACGAGCATGACTTAGCTCTGTCATCGGACGGTGTTCGGGAGATCACACCTGTGGCTACTCCGGCCCTCAATTCGGAGCAGATTGTGCCGTCCGAGGACGGGTGGATGGACCCCGCCACGGAGGCCGTGCACTTAGCGGCGATAGAGCCGAATACTGACTTCACCTCTTACAAGACCTGTGTTGCCGGACCCTTGGATTCGTCCCCAGCCACGGGCTCCAAACCGCCTGCGTCCGTGCCTATCGTATCTGATTGGGCACCGATCATGGAGTTTACCTCATGATATTTTCCAAAGACTCGCCCTTGGGCGACATGCTAGATTCTTTAAAGTCTCTCTCCTTGTCAGGAGACCCTCGGCCGAACTATGTCCGGCTCGAGTGGGAAGCGGACGACGAAGAAATTCGTTCCCCACCCACCACCCACTTAATAGCCACTGTCGACGATTTAACCAACATGCTTGATTTCGACTCCGAAGACATTGACGGTATGGAAGACGATGCAGGAGAGGAACAGGAACCACCGCCCACAGGGCGTATACCGGACAGCCACTTCATCACACGATATATATATGGTGGATACACCGAAAGAAAACAATGACGAGGAATAGAAGGATGTAGCGAAGGATAGTTCCCTCGAGAAGCAACCAAAGCGACGGCGTAGGCGCCGTTCCAAACCCCGCCTCGGCAAGAACAGCGATAACAACACAAGAAAGAATAATACCCCGGTCGACTCCAAAGGAAACAACGACCACATGGACCCAGCGATAGAGCAGGATGAACCAGCGGGCGGAGAACATAGTACGGAGCCGCTGTCCGATCACGGCGATGCCGAGGGTAAAGCTAATCAACCTGTCTCCGGAGAGGAGAACAGTCCGGACGATGATGCACACATCATCCCGGAAAGGCACTTGGAGCAAGAGAACCTCCATAGAAGGCTTATTGCAACCGCGAGGAGTCTAAAGAAGTAGAAGCAAAGGCTTAAGGCGGCGCAAAATACACTCGACAGCAGATGGAACAAAGTGCTTGACACTGAAGAAAAGTACGGTGGCAGTCGCCAGACAAAGAGCTATGTAAAGCGCAACCTGTTGCCTGAATACGATGACGAGGCTTTAGATCCTATACAGCCGAAAAATAAAACAGCCGATCAGCCGGATCGACCACCCCGTGCCCGCGATAGGGCGGCTAACAATGTCGCACATAAGTCAGCACACGATTTACGTGAGGACTTGCACCAAAAAGCTGGTATGACCAGATCCATCTACGGATCTAGGAAGCGCGCTCCGGCACAGAAGCAAAACCGAACACTACAACCATCAGAATGCCATGACACATCCAAGTACAGGGGTGCCGTGCACCCCCTATGCTTCACTAATGAGGTGCTGGATCACGAATTTCCAGAGGGATTCAAACCCGTGAACATAGAGGCATACGACGGAACGACAGACCCTGGGGTCTGGATTGAGGACTTTATCCTTCATATCCATATGGCTCGTGGAGATGATCTCCACGCCATCAAATACTTGCCCCTCAAGTTGAAAGGACAAGCTCGGCATTGGCTGAAGAGCCTCCCCGAAAACTCAATTGGAAGTTGGGAAGAACTTGAGGGTGCTTTTAGGGCTAATTTTCAAGGGACTTATGTCCGACCTCCGGATGCAGACGATTTAAGTCATATAATTCAACAGCACGGAGAGTCAGCCCGAAAGCTTTGGAACAGATTCCTCACTATGAAGAACCAAATTGTCGACTGCCCGGACGCCGAAGGCTTAGCGGCTTTCAAACACAGTGTCCGGGACGAATGGCTCGCCAGACACCTTGGCCAGGAAAAACCGAGGACAATGGCAGCCCTAACAAGCCTTATGACCCGCTTTTGCAGGGGCGAAGATAGTTGGCTGGCTCAGAAGCGCACCAAATGACCTGCACATCCAAGTCGTGGATGGTAATGGAAAACCACGACGCAACAAAAGCAAGCGTCGAAACAATGAAGATAGCCCAGACAACACGGCGGTAAACGCCAGATTCAGGGGCTCACGACCCGGTCAACGGAAAAAGCCATTCAAAGGCAGCAAAGATGGACCGTCCAGCCTAAACAAGATTCTGGATAGATTATGTCAGATTCATGGCACCTCCGACAAACCTGCAAATCACATCAACAGAGAATGCTGGGTCTTCAAGCAGTCCGGCAAGCTAAATGCCGAACACAAAGGGAGGGAGACACCAAGTGAAGACGAGGATGAGCCTCGCCAGCAAAACACTAGGGGACATAAAAAATTCCCACCAGAGGTCAAAACAGTGAACATGATTCACGTAACGAAGAGGAGGAGCAAACACGCACTCCGAGACGTATGCACCGTGGAGCCCGTCACCCCCAAGTTCAACCCTTGGTTGGCCTGCCCGATCACTTTTGATCATAGGGATTACCCGACTAATATCCGGCACGGAGGATCGACTGCCTTGGTGCTAGACCCAATAATTGACGGATACCATCTCACCCGAGTCCTTATGGACGGCGGCAGCAGTCTTAATCTGATATATCAGGACACAGTCCGCAAAATGGGGATAGACCCGACAAGAATTAACCAAAGCAATACTACCTTTAAAGGAGTAATACCAGGCCCAGAGGCCAAGTGCACGGGCTCTCTAGTGCTAGAGGTTGTATTCGGTTCTCCCGACAACTTCCGAAGTGAAAGGTTAACCTTCGACATCGCTCCATTCCGAAGCGGCTATCAAGCACTACTCGGAAGAACGGCCTTCACTCGTTTTAACGCAGTACCACATTACGCTTATCTTAAGCTTAAGATGCCCGGTCCACGTGGCATCACCATAGTTAGCTGAAACACAGAGCGTTCCTTACGTGCGGAAGAATGTGTGGCGGCTTTAGCAGCCGAACACTGAACGACCTCTCCTACCAGAATAAATGATCGGTCGTCAAGACCACGGACACGGCTAGACGAGTCCGGCGCACCACTGGCTGTAACAGCTCAAATAAACCTGAGATTGGGTCGATGGATATACCCCCATAGGTGGTGCTAGGGGCTTCCCGCATGTAAAAAGAACTATAGTTCGGCTTGACCTTATTTAGATTGAATTTTAATAGTTTATTAAGAATAACCAATTTTTCGCACGAAGACTTTCACCTGAGTTTTTCTCTTTTACAAATGATAATCATGCTACACCCTTCCAGGATACGGCACAACAGAGACACATGCGCAGACGTGTAGCAGGGGCCCACTCAAAGGTTTCTTTTTAGATTAAGACCCTGTGTAAACCTTTCTTACTGTCTCTTGTTGCTTCACACCTCCGGATACTCAAGACAACCGAGAGGGATGTTTGGCGTTATTGGCATTTCGCCACGCCGATTAATGCACGCACAGTAAATTTAGGGTTCATTATCGAGGGCGTTACTCAGCCCGGTATATGTTGTAAAGTTCGAATACCTTAGGGAGTGTTCGGCGTTGCGAGTTTGGCCTTATATGCATCAGCTCCAAATCATGTCTTTGGTCAATAGTTGGGTTTGCCCGGCTCCCGTGTTTTGCTACCTTATGTTCCGCGCTATCGTCTAAGGTGGCACCGGGAGAACAGCTGCGATTGTGCCCTGGTTCATCTGGATGAGCACCTCAGTAGAGAAAGCCGAAAACTGACTGTCATGATAAAGCGCGAGACTGGTCAACCACTCGAGGACTCAATGGGATCTTCGCAATTCCTCCGCATTAACGAAGGACCGGTTTCCTGGTCATGTATGTACGCGCACCGTATTCGGATAAGCGCGGAAGTACTAGGGGCTATATAGTAGCCCCACCGTCAAACTCCTATGGCTAAGTGAAAGTGTTAAAGCAATATAGCCCGATTGCCTTGTTTGCCGCGCTATCACCTCCTTAATGGACCAAGACGTTGGATCAAGTGTGAACACGTGCTTTTCCGAACACCCCCGCATTATATGCGTAAATAAGCCGACCGAATCGCAAACTTTCGGGTTATATACATACATAAACGGCCGCACAGAGGCATCATAATACTTTCAGGCAAAAGTATAAACATAGCCTTTATAATCCAAATAGCATTGTTTTTACAATTGGGATACATGTCACTGGAACATGATACTCTTCGAGCACTGAGCATCTATTGAACGAGCACCTTCTAGGACTTCTTCAAAATAGTGCTCGGCCGATACCTGGCCTACGGCTGAACCCCAGGTTGCAATAGTGGTGGCCTCCATCTCTGCCCAGTATGTCTTAACACGGGCAAGAGCCATCCGCGCACCCTCTATGCACGCCGACCTCTTTACAGCGTCGATATGCGGCACAACACCAAGGAATCGTTGCACTAAACCAAAATAACTATTCGGCCTTGGTCCTTCAGGCCAAAGATGATCCACGAAAGACCTCATGGCAAGCCCGGACAACCTATGGAGCTCAGCCCACTCTTCCATTTGCTCATTTAACAGCAGTGGACGCGTTGGAGCACTGAACTGCGACCAGAACAACTTTTCCACTTCGTGATCTTTTTGATCTTTGAAAAACTCAGTCGCATCAGCAGCACTTGTTGCCAAGTCCAAGTACGCATCTGCAGCACTCCATAATTGATCCTGAAGGGCATACTTCGGATATCCGAACTTCGTCCGCAACAAAAAGGGCTTCCCAGCCGTGATATCTCCGGCTTGACGAAGCTCCTCCTTCGCCGCTCTCATTTTAGAGCAGGTTTCCTTGGCTGCTACCATGGCTTTCTTCAGGTCCGCCGCTTTCGCTTGGCTTTCTTTTTCAAGAATCTCATACCGGTCGGCGGCATCCTTCAGCTCAACAACCATCTTGGCTATTTTATCTTTGCTCTGGAGATGAGCAGCCTGTTCGGCCCTTAACACTTCGGCCGCCTTTAGGGCGGCTGCATCACTTCTCCTGGCTTGTTCCTTGGCTCGGGCAAGCTCCACCCAAAGAGTCTCCATGACGGCAGCTCCATCTGCAGTCACATCATATTATAGATACTAGCATCATGCTCCTTTTAATATCTGTTGACCACCAGAGAATACATACCATGTGCCTCGTCAAGCCGCTTGTTTACAAGCACGATGTCGGCATCTGCCGCATCAAGTTGCCGCCTCAGTTCGGCAAACTCGCTAGTCCGGCTAGCCACTGGACCCTCAGCCGGATGCACATGAAAGCAACATGATCATTACCTGGGACTATGATCCTCTGTTTGCCGCCTTTGGACAGCAACCAGAGTCTCAGGGGCTACTATCTGCATAGGGCACACCTAGCGTGTGCGGTACCGTCAAAATATATATATATATATTACTTTGCGTACCTCAAAGCCTCTTAGCAGGCTCATAAAAGCTTCATGCAACCCACTTTTGGCGGATGAAATCCTCTCAACCACCGTAACCATTAAAGTACGATGCACCTCTGAGATAGCCGCTTGCTCCAGAAGACTCATCAGTGCGTCCGGTCATGCACCAGACAGTCCCAGACTCTTTCTGTTGCTCTCGGACTTCAGGTGGCCGAAGGGTTACCTTCCGGCCTTGGCGGATCAGGAGAAATCCTCCGTGATGACACCTCAGGGTCGTCCGCCTCATGAGGCGGGGAGACAGGGGGAGGCGTTTCGCTCTCCATCATCTCCAAAAGAAGATACCCCGAAGATGAACTCTGTCGAGAAGAGCTACGATCCGAACTGCAAGACATACGTCTCGGTTATTGTCTGCGGAGATGAAGCAGGATATATTTACCAAAAGTACTCTTGTTCACTTACAGCTCGGTGGAGGGCTGATCCCCTATGGGCACCGTGCGGTAAGGATGCCCTCCGGGGCAGGGCCCCCTGGTGAAGGTTTCTTCCCTCGTTTGGAAACCCTTGTTTCCAAGTCTTCAGAGGCGGTCCTTTTCCTTCCTTGGGGAGAGGGAATTTCAGATTCTTCTCCCCGGTTATCCTCCTTCGCGGAGACACTAATTCCTCCGGTTTGGATGAGTAATGCGTGAGGCCCGCTTTCGGCTTCTTTATTCCTCCCTTCATCTTCCTCTGATGGCACTTGATAAGGTGCATGCTCAAGCATCCTGGCTAGTACAGGATCCAGTGAGCCTTCGGGAAGGGGGGCCGAACACCTGATCATCTTCGCCTTTTTTATCCAGTCCTGGTCAAAGAGCGATTTTTTAGAATGATGTTGTGACAAATGAAAAGATAGCGTGTTCGACCGTAGAATTACTTACGTGGGTATCTGGACGATTGCAGTTTAGACACGCATCCTCGATGGTGTCCGGACACTTTATTCGTGATCCGAAGAACAATCCATACATCTCTTCGAGCGTCACGCCAAAGAATTGCTGAATAGTTCACGGTCCTTCCGGGTTGAACTCCCGCATAATGAGAGGTCGACGTTGGCAGGGCAGGACCCGACGAACTAGCATGACTTGCATTATCTTGACAAGGCTGGCATCTATCTTGAGGAGATCTCGGATGCGACTCTGCAATGTCGGCACATTATTAACCGGCCCCCAGTCCAGCCCCTTGTTGACCCATGACGCCAGTTGTGGCAGGGGGCCCGAACGGAAGGCGGGGGCAACTGCCCACTTAGTGCTTCGGGGAGCCGTGATGTAAAACCACTCCCGCTGCCATAAGTTGGACATCTCCGGGAAGGAACCCTTTGGCCATGGAGCATCGACACCTTTGCTTATTATGGCACCTCCGCATTCTGCGTGTCGCCCAGCGATCATCTTCGGCTTCACATTGAAGGTCTTGAGCCATAAGCCAAAGTGTGGGGTGATGCGGAGGAAGGCCTCACACACGACGATGAACGACGAGATGTGAAGGATGGAATCCGGAGCCAAATCATGGAAATCGAGCCCGTAATAGAACATAAGCCCTCTAACAAAGGGATCAAGACTAAAGCCTAGCCCTCGGAGGAAGTGGGAAACAAATACGACACTCTCGTTGGGTTCGGGAGTGGGGATGACCTGCCCTTGAGCAGCAGCCCTGTCTAGATTTCGGCGGTCGATACGGCTTCTCTTAGCTTCTTGATGTCCTCCATCAGTGATGAGAGGAGGCCATCCACCGGCCTTGAAGGTTGGATCTAGACATGATCGAAGGTCCGAAGCACTTAGCCTGAGCCTTGGGTCTTGGAATTCAAGGTGGGGGAAGGGAAGGATCGAGCGCGAGAAGAAAAGGACAGGCCGTGGCCCCTTTATAAAGAGGGTGAATATCAAGCGTCCTCCGCATGGCTGTTTGGAACTTGCATAAAATCGAGGAGTCATACTAGCGGGCACGATCGGGTTACCCACACCCGTATTGATGAGAATCCCGTGATAAGGGGAACACAATCTCTGCTTCTACAAGACGTGCCAATAAAACCGCCTCGCAACACGTGCAGTGGCAGGCTGGGAAAAATGGTTCGTAATGACCGGACCACGGCAGGATGTCACGTTGTGAAAACTTGTCAGCATATTAGATTTGTGGAAATATTATACTCTCTACGGTGGTATGTGGAATTTGTTTTGCAGAGCCAGACACGATCCTTGTGTTCAAAATCTTCTATGGAGTATTCAAAGGAAGAACCCGCCTTGCAATGCCGAAGACAATCTACGTGCCGGACTCATCATCATTGAAGCCTGGTTCAGGGGCTACTGAGGGAGTCCTGGATTAGGGGGTCATCGGACTGCCGAACTATGTACTTTGGCCGGACTGTTGGACTATGAAGATACAAGATTGAAGAATTCGTCCCGTGTCCGGGTGGGACTCTCCTTTGCGTGGAAGCCAAGCTTGGCAATTCGGATATGTAGATCGTCTCCCTTGTAACCGACTCTGTGTAACCCTAGCCCCCTCCGGTGTCTATATAAACCGGAGGGTTTAGTCCGTAGGACAGCAACAATCATAATCATAGGCTAGCTTCTAGGATTAGGCTCTACGATCTCGTGGTAGATCAACTCTTGTAATACTCATATCATCAAGATCAATCAAGCAGGAAGTAGGGTATTACCTCCATCGAGAGGGCCCGAACCTGGGTAAACATTGTGTCCCCCGCCTCCTGTTACCATCCGCCTTAGACGCACAGTTCGGGACCCCCTACCCGAGATCCGCCGGTTTTGACACCGCCAGAGGCCCCATATGCATGCGGTTGCGCCACGCGCGTTGCCACGTGATGCAGTTACGTGCGGCACGATGGAGTTACGCACTGCAAATTAGAACTGCCATCAGAGCCTGCCGATATTCCTGGCCATCCGGCTTCCCCTTTAATTACCACCGCCATTATAACCTTAGTCTCTTCAACCTTTCGATCGCGCCCCACAACACAACAAGCACACCCACGATGACAGATAGAGAGGGGATGTCCGGCGGCGCTCCAATGGAGATCGGCGAGCATAGAGTGGATACCCACGCGAGGGAGACGGATCTCTCGGTGGTGTACACCATCGACCCAACCGTGGTGGACGACTACATCAACAACGTTGAGCAGTTGCTTGCTGGAGATAAGTACAAGGTGGTCGGCGTCGACCTCCAGTACACCGCCGGTCGTCCCGGCATAGATCAGAAGGTTGCCGTCTCCCAGTTGTGTGTGCGCCATCATATCCTCATCTACCACTACTGCATGGCGACAGAGCCTTGCGACCGTTTCAACACGTTTGTCAATAGCACCGACTACAAGTTCGCCACGGTGGATACCAAAGACGATGTAAAAGCGCTCAGTGTTACAGGCTTGGCCTGCAAGAACCTTGTCGAAATCCGTGACCGCTACAGGGTCTAGGGCAGCACGAAGCAGGACTCCCTGGTCAAACTCGCCTCGGCCATCATCGACCCCTACTATGAAAAGATGAAACAGGATGCCCAGAGAACAAGTCCCGTATCCTGGCACAAGGCATGGATGCGGCAACTAGATGAACCTCACCTCAGGTTCGAGGCCAAGAGCGTGTACACATGCTACGAGATGCACATGCGGATCGTTGACATGAGGAAGTGCCTCGTTATCCAAATCGACAAGCCTGGATCGGGCCACAAGAAGAGCAAGCGTCACAAGAAGTAGATGATGATCAGATGATCGTTTATGCTAGTTAATCATGCATGTAATATATAGTTTACTTTATTGGTGTGTGTGGAAATGTCATGTGTGTAGTAGCCACCTATGTATTTATGCATGTAATAGTTTACTTTGGTGTGTGCAAATGCCATGGTTGTAGTAGCCACCTATGTAAGTGGATGTTTAATTTGGTCATGCAAGCATGTCCTTATAAGTGTGTGTGTGTATATATATATATGTTGTTGTTCTGTATGCGATCCCATCGCACAACACACACGTCTTATTAGCAGCAACCGTCTGTGTTCTTATCGATCTTCAAGCACACTTCTGATTACAGACCTGTTTGCCGCGTATCACACACATCTCATTAAGTTGAACCGTTTCTGTTCTCATGTCTCAATGCAAACAGTTCATCCGAGTGAACCGCATGCTGTATATCGCACACACTTTTGATCTGGCTGACCGTTTCTTTTGTGTTGCCTAATCACAAACAGTTCATCTGAGTGAACCGTATGCTGTGTATCGCACACGCCTCCATCTGGCTGGCCATTTCTTTTGTTCCTCCTCATTGCAAACAGTTCATTGAACTGAACCGTATGCCCTTCATCGCACACGCAACTAAAACCTGAACCCTGTTTGATGCATCCGTCATTGCAAATGTTTTACACATTTCTGACGGTTTTCATACAGCAATGTTTGCGATCATGGCATCACACACAGTTTCTCGAAGGGTCTCTGATCGTAGTGTCGCTTTAGCAGCATCCTGCAGTAGTGAATTACCGGTAGGACAACAAAAATCTACTCAACATCATAGGATGGCAACATATCATTGGATGATAATATGAAGCATAAAGCACCATGTTCAAGTAGAGGGTATAATGGGTTGTGGAGAGTGGACCATTGTAGATAGATGGGGGAAGGTGATGAAGATGTTGGTGAAGATGACGGAGTAGTTGGAGTAGATCGGCGTCACACGATGATTGCCCCGGCGGTGTTCCGACGCCACCGGGAGAGAGGGGGAGAGAGCCCCCCTCCTTCTTCTTATTCCTTGGCCTCCCCCCCCTAGATGGGAGGAGAGGTTCCCCTTTGGTCCATGGCCTCCATGGCGGCGGAGGGGCGGGAGACCCTCCGAGATTGGATCTCCCTCTCTGTTTCTTCTGTTCCACGTTCCTGTTTCTGGCCGAAAACTGTTTCTTATATTCCCGGAGATCCGTAACTCCGATTATGCTAAGATTTTAACATGTTTTTTTTTCCGGATATAAGCTTCCTTGCACCCGAAGTAGAGCAGCAACCTCCTTACGAGGTGACCACAACCCACCACCACACGCCTGGGACCTGGGGCGCGCTCTGGTGTATGATACGTCTCCAACGTATCTATAATTTATGAATTATTCATGCATGTTTACAACAATTTTATATGGTTTTGGTATGATTTGCATGGAACTAACCCGGACTGACGCTGTTTTCAGCAGAACTACCATGGTGTTGTTTTTTGTGCAAAAATGAAAGTTCTCCAAATGAGCTGAAACTTTTGATGATTTCTTTTTGAACAAAAGAGACCCCCGAAGCTTCGTGGGAGGGCCAGAAGAGCCACAAGGGGGGAACAACCCACCGGGGCGCGCCAGGAGCCCAACCCGTGGCGTGGTGGGTTGTGCTCACCTCAGGGCCCATCTTCGTGTGAAACCGACGCCAAAAAATCCTATAAATAAAGAAACCCTCAGAAGTAACCGTAAATCAGAAGTTCCGCCGCGGCAAGCCTCTGTAGCCACGAAAAACCAGTCTAGACCTCGTTCTGGCACCCTGCCGAAGACGGAAATCATCACCGGTGGCCATCTTTATCATCCCGGCGGCCACCACGATGAGGAGGGAGTAGTCCAACCTCGGGCTGAGGGTTTGTACCTAGTTGGATCATATGGTGTTTTCCCCTCTCTATCTTGTTGTGACGAATTGAGTTTTCAGATTTTGTTTTATCGGATTGAATACTTTTATGGATTTGAGGGCAATTGATGTATGTCTTGCTATGAATACCCATGGTGATAATGGGGTATCATATTGATTCACTTGATATGTGTTTTAGCACTCAACTCATGGATTCCCGAGGTGGCATTGGGGTAATCTATGCATCGGGGTTGATGCACGTTCTTGTCTTTGTTTCTCCGGTAGAAATCTTGGGGCACTCTTTGAGGTTCTTTGTGTTGGATTGAGTATTATGAATTTAAAATTGTTTGATGCGTATCGTATAATCAACTCACGGATACTCGCGGTGACATTGGAGTATCTAGGTGACATTAGAGTTGGTTGATGCGTATCATATGGTGTTATTTTAGTACGAACTCTTGGTTAGATCAATCGGAAAGAATAGCTTGGTGTTATTTTAGTACGAACTCTAGGATAGATTGATCGAAAAGAAGAGCTTTGAGGTGGTTTCGTACCCTACAAACAATGTCTTCTTATGTTCTCCGCTAGATAGGAACTTTGGAGTGATTCTTCATCGCATGTTGAGGGATGGTTATATGATCCAATTATATTAGCACTGTTGAGAGATTGCACTAGCGAAAGTACGAACCCTAGGCCTCATTTTCAAGCATTGAAATACCATTTGTGCTAACTTTTATTACTTGCTACCTTGCTGTTTTTATTGTTCCTATTACAAAAATCAATATCTACTATCATTACTATGCTTTTATTACCATATCTTCGCGGAACTAGTGCACCTATACAAATTACCATTGTATTTGGTGTGTTGGGGACACAAGGGACTCTTTGTTATTGATACGTCTCCAACTTATCTATAATTTATGAAGTATTCATGCTATTATATTATCATTCTTGGATGTTTTACAATCATTTTATAGCAACTTTATATCATTTTCTGGGACTAACCTATTGACCCAAATGCTCAAATGCGATTGCTGTTTTTTGCTTGTTTTTTACATTGCAGGAAATCAATATCAAACGGAGTCCAAACACTGTGAAATTTTTTGTGGATTTTTTATGGACCAGAAGACTCCCGATGAGCCAGAGCAGCACCTGGAGGGGGGGGGTGCCCCGAGGGGGGCACAACATGCCCACCTCGGTGGCCTCCCGCACCCCCTCTTTACCCTATAAATTCACAAATATTCCGAAAATCCTCGGGGTTAACCTAGATCAGAAGTTCCGCCGCCGCAAGTCTCTGTAGCTACCGAAAACCGATGTAGACCCAGTTCCGGCACCCTACTGGAGAGGGTAATCATCTCCGGTGGCCATCTTCATAATCCCGGCGGCCACCATGACGAGGAGGGAATAGTCCACCCTCAGGCTGAGGGTTTGTACCTGTAGCTATGTGTTTAATCTCTCTCTCTCTCTCTCTCTCGTGATCTATATCATGGGCTTTGTTAACATAGATGGATCATATGATGTTTCTCCCCTCTATACTCTTGTTGTGATGAATTGAATCTTTACCCTTTGAAGTTTTGTCTTGTCGGATTGAATGTTCAGATATGAGAACACATGATTTATGTCTTGCGGTATGAATACTTGAGGTGACAATGGGGTATCATATCGATCCACTTGATGTATGTTATGGCACTCAACTTGCAGATTCCTGAGGTGACATTGGGGTAATCTATGCATAGGGGTTGATGCACATTTTTATTATCTTTTCTCCGGTAGAAACTTTGGGGTCTCCTTGTAGTTCTTTGTGTGGATTGAATATTATGATCATGAAGTTGTTTTATGCATATCGTAGAATTAACTCACGGATACTCGTGGTGACATTGAAGTATCTAGGTGACATTAGAGTTGGTTAATCTGTGTCATATGGTGCTATTTTAGTACGAACTCTTGATTAGATCGACCGGAAAGAATAGCTTACATTATTTTAGTACGAACTCTAGGATAGATTGATCGGAAAGACACTACAAAAAAATACACTTCCGTGATGATACGTGTTTGTCACAGTAGGTCACGTTTTTTGTCATGCATGTACATCCACGAAGATTTTATGACAGAATCAAGATAGTCATACATGTGCTGTCGTAGAAGTGTTCCATGACATGACCAAAATTATCATCACAGAAGTGTCCACTTCCATGACGATAAATCATGCATCACAGAAGTGCTTTCGTCAAGGGTGACCGACACGTGGCATCCACCGTAACGGAACGCCGTTAAGCTATCGTGTCCGATTTTGGATCTGATAACCCGTTAACAGCCCGGACCAATGTGGATTTTCCATGTGTAAAATCATCATTGGCCAGAGGAAACACGTGTTGCCTCACCGTTGGGACAGATTTCATCCACTCATTGGACAGGAGGCGCCTATGATAGGTCGACACGTGGCACGACCCAACAGTGGCCCATTCCGGTGAAAAAGGCCGACCCAGTAAAAGTTAGCAGGCCGACCCATATAAGGCCTACTTGTGTCAGGTTCATTTAAGCCCACGGCCCATACGAGATGTGCCAATTCGGCCCGTCAACGGCCCGTTAAAGATTTGACACCGTTGCAGCCCATCGTCAGTTCGAGCCCGTTAACAGCCTGCTATATATTTGGGCTCAATATCAGCCCGATGAGATTTCGGCCTGTTAACGGCCCATTCAATGCATGGGCCAATTTTCACGATGTACATCTTTCGGCCTTTTAGCAACCCATCTAAATATTGGGCTAATTTCCGGCCCGGTGTGTCTTTCAGCCTGTTGACGGCCCATAAATCAGTTGGGCCATTTGTAGTTGGACTTGAGTTTCGGCCTTTTAGCGACCCATTTAAGTGTTGGGCCCATTTCCGACCCGGTGTGTCTTTCAGCCTGTTGACGGCCCATATATCAGTTGGGCCATTTGTAGTCGGACCTGAGATTTGGCCTTTTAGCGACCCATTTAAGTGTTGGGCCAATTCCCGGCCCTGTGTGCCTTTCAGCCTGTTAATGGACCATAAATGAGTTGGGCCATTTGTAGTCGGACCTGAGTTTTGGCCTTTTAATGGCCCATGCCCTTCATGATCCAATACCAGCCCGGTTTCTCTTTCGGCCTGCTAAAGGCCCACAACACAGTTGGCCCATTTACAATACGACCTGACTTTCGGCCTCTTAGCGGCCCATGCTCTTCATGGTCCAGTACAAGCGCGCTGTCTCTTTCGTCCTACTAAAGGCCCACAGTATAGTTGGCCATATGTAGCCCAAACTTAGTAGCGACCTATTAACGGCCCGTGAAATCAATTGGGCCCACCTGTTGCCCGCTTCGATGTCAGCCTGTTAACGACCAGGGAGTTAAGAGGGCCGACCATTAACTTTCGGCCTGGTAACGGCCCATTAACTTAATGGGCCCACTAAAGTTTGTACATGTCTTTACGCCAAATTAGATAATTTGAGCCCATTACAACGAGCAATTATGCATAGGACCAAAACCGGTCAAGTAAAGGTACGACATACAGGGAAAAACGTTGCACATCCAGCATATATTACAGGAAATTACATCCACTGGGCAATCAAAGATTGATGCCAGTGAAAATAAATGAACATAACCTAACGTTGTACAACGTCACAATCTGCAACCTCAGCACGGATGACGCCCATAAGCATGTGGGCAAGTTCTTGCTGCTTTGCTACACTGTCTCTAAAAACATTGATCAGTTGTTGTGTCGCACGACTCTACACCTCTAATTCCTCCACCATTTCCATCATTGCTTCAGCCATTAATTGGTTCACAAACATACATTTTTTCCATTGCATTCGAGATGAGGATCTTGAATGATTCAGATGGCGATTTTGGCGAGCTTGTATTATTGATAGTGGAGAGTGTCTCGACCACTGCATCATAACATAAATTAGGAGGGGAACCAAATAGATTAATCATGAGTTATTGCCATATTACCTGGCCTAGATTTATTGGAAAGAAACAATGGGGTTGCCTTGCTGTTTTCAGAGTTTGTCTTGTTATCTTCAGCAGCCTGCACCAAATTAACACACTAGCATTCTATCATTGGCCAAGTCAGATAATAGGAAAGCAACATTGGCCCAACGAACGTTTGGGCAACTAGCCAACACCAAATTAACACAATATGGCACAGCTATCATCAGCCAGGTAAGGTAATACGAAAGCAACATTGACACAATGAAAGAATGGGCAACCAGAGCAGCACTACAATTCAGTAATGTGCATGATATGAGATAGTACACTCATGCAGCTCAGTATGCAAAACTATCAGGCAATTTTCTTTAAAAAAATCAACATTGGCGCCTTTAACATTTAGCTACAACTAATTTTAGATCAGATAAAGGTTGGATTCACGCTGATTAAGAAAATACATGCTGATGTAAAAATATAGTGATATACAACAGGTACTTACATCAACATTGGAGCACAGAGAATTCCAGCAAGATATTTTCCTCGAATACAATCCCAATGAAGGAAGTCTTCTATCATTTAACCTTATTTTCTAAAAGAGAGATGGGTAAGAAACATGTAGAAAATATGGTCAGAATGCTATAAAATTTCATCATGCGAGGATATGCACACGCTTCTTAGAATGGAGTTGACATTCTTTTGCTCGACTGAGCAGACTAGTTCTTTGGCCACTGGAATCTGCTTATTATCAGTGGGAGTTGGGTTTCTCTATGCTGGAGCAGTATCTATGAAAAATGGAGTTGGTTTATTATCTCCTGGCGTTTGGATATTTTGCAAAGACCTGGTTCGTAACCCTTCAGATTCTAACATAGCTGTCTTCCCCTTGCATGCCTTATATAGAAGAATGGTGCTTCAATTATAAAACATGCTACATCAGAGATGGAATAGGTACTGAAGAATAGAAAGGCATGACATATTGACATGTATTCCCTCCATCCATAAATAAATGGATGGGTCTAGGCGTATTTCAGTTCTAGATACATCCAGTTTTATCCATTCCGCGACATGTAATCCGGACGGAGGGAGTATGGTGTAAGAGCTAGGGATACGACAGGAGGACACAGTAAAAAAATACTTAAAACCCACTGCAGAACCAAAGTATTCAAACCCACTGATATGAGATAGTACACTCATGCAGCTCAGGATGCAAAACTACCAGGCAGTTTTCCTTACAAAAATCAACATTGTGGCCTTTAATCATACATTTTGCTACAACTAAATTTAGATCAAATAAAGCGTGGATTCACGCCAATTAACAAATTACATGCTGATGTAAAAATATAGTGATATACAACAGGTACTTACATCTGCATTGGAGCACAGAGAATTCCTGCAAGAATCTTTCCTCACAGACGATACCAGTGCAGAAATTTTTCTATCTGTTAAGCTTATTTTCTAAAAGAGAGATGGGTAAGAAAAATGTAGAAAATATGATCAGCATGCTATAAAATTTCATGATGCAAGGATACGCACACGCTTCTTAGAATGGAGTTGACATATTTTTGCTGGATCGAGCGGACTAGTTCTTTGGCCACCGGAGTCGCTTATTATCGTGAGGAGTTGGGTTTTCTGTCTTTGGAGCAATATCTATAAAAATTGGAGTTGGTTTATTATCTCTGGCGTTTGGATCTTTTGCAAAGACCTTGTTTGTAACCCTTGATTCTAACATAGTCGTCTTCCCTTGCATGCCTTGTATGGAAGAATGGTGCTTCAATTATAAAACATGCTACAACAGAGAGATGGAATAGGTACTGAAGAATAGAAAGGCATGCCATATTGACATGTATTCCCTCCATCCAGAAAAAATGGATGGGTCTAGGCGTATTTCAGTTCTAGATACATCCTTTTTTATCCATTTCGGCAACATGTAATCCGGACGGAGGGAGTATGGTGTATGAGCTAGGGATACGACAGGACAACACAGTAAAAAACACTAATTGAATGTAAAACTGTATGCTAGCGGAATACGTACAGAAAAAACTAAGGCAACATACATGTGTATGATTGGGAAACTAAGATGGCATTGCAACAGAGCACTAGAACAACACTTCAATGTAAAAAAAACATGGTATGGTAGACAGATGAAGTACATACTGATGAATAACAATGCATAAGATATTCAGAAGCATGATGTCCAAATTAAGAAGATGGCATTGTGATAGAGTAGAATGACAGTACTTGAATTTGAAAACATGTTATCATGAATGGAATAGGTACTGAAAAACAGGAAGGCATGAAATATTTACATGCATGATCAGCATGCTAAGCACATGGCATTGCAATAGAGTAGATACACTTCAGGACATTATATGCATGTTGTACCCATATCACGGTCCAAGTTAGAGCAAGGACCTTGTGGGGTGAAGAGGATTCAACATCTTTCTGCAAGTCTTCTGAAGAACTGCCTTTACATGTTCCATCATATTGGGTATCATTGACATCAAGTTTATTGGCCTTTACATTGCTCCGTGAGGTTCTTGTGGATATATCAGTGTGTGCAATTATATCTGACATGCATGGAAGACAGCTAGTAGCTAGTTAGATTTATGTAATGAGTGCCTGTAGGAGACGACATAAATAGTAGGACTGGGGTTAACTAGCAGCAACAGGTCTCAAAAACTAAAGGGAGAACACGGATGAAAGCTACGTAATATGTATCGTTTGTACTTAGATTAACTAGATGGCACACAAAAGTATTAAAGAACAACATAGGTAATACTAGAAGTGGTATAATACTATAATCACCAGCCTATGCGATAGCATTGGCTGATGGATGATAACTATGGAACAGCGTTACCTAAAGAACAAGTATCTTAGCTGAACTATGAAACAACGTTAACTCCTGAACAAGTCCCGTAAGAGATCAACATGAATATACAGTGAAATGTGATAATCTATTTTCCATGCTTAGATGAATAGCAAAGCCATAAATGTTGCACACGAGTAAGATGAGGGTACAACCTATTTGGCCGCCATCCATAGGAGTGAGCATCATGTGCTGACTTGTCGATGGCCCTGCAGTTTGTAGCGACCTGACCCAAAATCGGTCAAATCTCTGTGTCTGTACCATCCCAAGATCATGCTGGTACTCACAGTACATCGATGAAATAATCAAAGTTAAATCACACCTGAATTTATTACACGTTTCTCATATAGAGTCTTTATTACAAGGGAATAAATTCGGCTCAAGGCCAACTCATGAGGAATAAACTACTAATGCTGCGGAAGCGTAGAAGATAAAGCGAGTCCATCCGACTCCAAAGGGCAATCGCCAAGCGCGGAGCGTAGCCTCACTCCTGATCGGAATAAATCTCTGCAACATAAGACGTTGCAGCCGTGTAGGTCAGCTTTTTGAATAAGCTGGCAAGTCATGAATAACAAAAATAAAATTACTATCACTATATGCATTTTGGCTGTGGGGCTCTAAGTTTCATTATTTTGCGAAAAGCAAATTTTCTCCTACTACAGTGGACTTGCTTGCAAAAATTACTACAAATTGTTGGTAGTTATTGAGATGGTTCCGCTAACCAATGTCTCATTCCCAAATTATTAAGTCATAAAACCCCTCAAATTTATTCATTAGCTTTAGTGTTGAGATTTCCGAATACTTCCAAGTTCCAGAGGCTCAATTTGTCCATAACCGGGGACACGGCTAATCGATTAGATCTTTAACTCTGCAGAGGTTTGCGCACTTTTCCCGAGGTAAATCATTCCCTCCTTTTAAGTCTTCGCACTTCATGGTGTTTGAAGACGGATGAATGAAACAGGTCTTCCAAAGAGTTCTTCCGCTACCGCGGTACCCATCCAATCCTACCGTTCTTCTACATCTCGTAGTACCGCCCAGCCAGCGTCACTACTAGGGTTAACCCAGCAGAGCCCATAATGGCTTGCGGCTGCAGAGTAAGCTTCGGTCATGGGGCATCCATCCGTCTCTTCGTGGCTGGGTGAAGCTTTCCGCAAGATGTCATGGCACTTCTCCATGCATCCCGCCAACCACCGGGTTCTCCAGGTGCCCGTCAACCGCCCTCCACCCAAGAGTGAATTCAAGTCCATCTTGATTCTTGTAGTTCATGGGGTTGTCATCATCATTGACTCTCACATCTTTCTTATGAATTTCACTCAACCAAAACCGTCTCACGAGCATAGCAAAGTAAACTACTTCGTCCCGGGTCATGGTAACAAGGGATTGGTTCATCCTACCACATGATACTACTCAAGATTAATAACTTCAAAATTTCAACTCTGCATGCATGGTGGGGTGGTGATAATTTCTAATGCACAAAAACATAGGTATAGAAAATAACATGATCAAAACTTGCCTTGCTGATGATCCTCGTAAGCTAAAGATTCGTAGTAGCAAGCTTCGCACTCCGGAAACTCTACCGAGACAAACAATAACCACAATAAGCATATAGCATATCATCACTTATCACAATAGCAATAGCAACATAACACACCAAAACAAACAATCAAAACCCAAAGGGAAAACTCAAAGAAAACCAACTCAAGTTTTTCCTACTTCAAGCAACAACTAAAAATAGTTTTATATAACAAAATTTTTCTCAATATAACCTAATCATGGTTTTATGTTAACTTAACAGAAAAGAATGCATTAAGCAATTAGGAGCAAAAAGAATTAATTTAAAATCTATTATGAAACTCCTATTAGGCCTAATTCAATTTCTATTAAGAAAATAAAATAAAAATTTTATTTATTATAAATAAAAGTTCATCCCTTAAAGTGACAGAAACTATCCTAGAATAATCAATCACATGTTAAAATAAATTTATTTACTAATTAAAATAATGGAAAAACAGTAGCTAGTTAATTAATTAAGAATAACAAGATTCTGCTTAAAACTAATTTTTTATTAATCCTAAAATACCCAAATTAATTCCTATGGTTTGGCAATGTCAAAATAAAGTTGGGACAGAAAGAATCATCCAAAATAATTTTTCTAACTCATGTTATAACAGATTTACTATTCTGACTAAAACTAAATTAAAGCAATTTTAATTAATTATAACATAGCTAATTATATTTTCTACAGAAACTATAGAAAATTTGCAAACCAACAAAAAAAGAATCACCTAAAAATATTAAACAGAATAAAAGATATGAATTTTTCAAAACAGGAACTATTCATTAAAACAGAAAATGAAAATAAATGAAAAAGGGCCTAATGGCCTAACCTACGCACTGAGCGTAATATAAACTAAACGGGCCCTAGGGTTAAACTAGTCGGGCCGGCTAAATAAAATAAACCCTAACTAAAAACTAAACCGTAAACGAACCGGCCGGTTTTATTTAAAAAAAAACCCCTTCGGGGTTCTAATCCTAGCCGTTGACAACGCATCGGACGGGGGAGGGGATCTCCGGCGACTTACCGGAGCTCGGCGGCGGCGACGAAGTCGTTAGCCTCTCCGGTCGTCGGGAGGTCGGCGGAGAGCTCAGCGGAAGTGACGAGCTCGGGAGGTGTTTGGTTGAGTCGGTGGAGGTCGGGAGGACTAGGGCGGCGACGGCGACGCAAATGGCGGCGGCGGTGAGCTCGGGCTCCGGCGACGGCGTGTGAGAGAGAGGAGAGGTTCCATGAGGGGCGAGGGGGAATGGGGTGCGGGGCCGGTATAAATAGGGGGCTCGGCGTGGCTAGGGAGGCGATCGGGAGGGGATCGGATCCGGATCTCACGGATCCCGACGATCGGCGTGGCGTTGCGTGGTGCGGGGGGTTGACGACCGGGTGGTGGCCCTTGCAGAGAGAGAGAGGGTGCGGTGCGGTCGGGCGACCGCCTCGGAGGGGTTTCAGGCGAGGGGAGGTGAGGCCGGCTCGGCTGGCTGGCTGGGCTGGCCTGTGGGCGCCTGGTGGGCAGTCAAGTATTGGTGGGCCGATGCTTTGGTGGCGCACTGGGGGGTTCTTTTTTTGAATTTTTTAATAAAACAAAAATAGAGATAACTTAATAAATATAAATATTTTATATAGGACATATATATACCAAAATGATCAGGGAATATTCCTATCATTTGAACATTTTCCAAAGGCAAAATCCAAACTTTATAAAATTTCATTTTTTCAAATTCAAATAAATCTCAAGTTTGAATTCAAAACTTTTGGCAAGGTTTTCCTCGATATTTTTGGAGTGTCATGTTTACTCCTCTCATACTTTTGCTCAAGTATTTATCGGTATAGTTTTTGAAATGATTCCCACTTGCCAAAGTTTGAATTCAAATTCAAAACTCAAATCTCTTCCAAACTCTAAATGGTATTCAAATTCAAACAGATGCATAGATGCTTAGCTATAATTGTAAAACATTCCAAATAGGAAATTTGGGATCTTACAAACCTACCCACCTTAAGATGAATCTCCCTCGAGATTCGGGTTGGCTAGCAAATAGGTGCGGGTGGTCTCAAGAAGGTCTTCTTGGCGCCCTGTGTGGCTTCTTCCTCGGTGTGATGACTCCACAAGACCTTACAAAACTTGATGACCTTGCCGCGGGTGACTCTGCTTGCAGTCTCGAGAATTCGGACGGGTTTCTCCTTGTAGGTCAGATCACTGTCAAGCTGTATGGCCTCTAGGGGCACTGTGTCTCTCAACGGTATATCGACCATGTCGGCTTGACACTTCTTCAGCTGAGAAACATGGAAGACATCATGAACTCCGGACAATCCTTCCGGCAATTCCAACTTGTAAGCAACTTCTCCACGACGCTCGAGGATTTTGTAGGGCCAATGAATCGGGTGCTAACTTTCCTTTGACACCAAACCTCTTGATTCCACGAA
Source organism: Aegilops longissima (assembly GCA_021605205.1). Taxonomy (NCBI): domain Eukaryota; kingdom Viridiplantae; phylum Streptophyta; class Magnoliopsida; order Poales; family Poaceae; genus Aegilops; species Aegilops longissima. The sequence goes on from CM038676.1 coordinate 314,652,865, forward strand.
GGAGACACACGAAGATATGCTCGGTCTCCGCTTCGTAAGTCACTTCCTTGCGCTTCTTCGTCGGCATAACTCTTCAGTCGATCGTGCTATCTTGAGTCTGTCTCGAATCAGCTTGACTTTCTCTTCGAATCCCTGATAAGGTCGGAACCGAAAAGTGATCGATCTCCAACACTATCCCACAAAGAATGGTGTTTCGCACCTCCTTCCGTATAGAGCTTCAAAGGGCCATCTTGATTTGGATTGATAACTGTTGTTGTATGAGAACTCTGCGTATGGCAAATTATCATCCCAGCTAGACCCATAGTCTAGCACACAAGCTCTCAACATGTCCTCCGTAATCTGGTTGACTCTCTCGGTCCGTCCATCTGCTGCATGGATGAAAAGTCAGTCTGAATTCCAGCCTCGCACTCCAAAGTTTCATGCAACCGCTTCCAAAACTTTGAGGTAAACTGCGTTCCTCTATCGACACGATACTCCTCGGAACTCCATGCAGACACACGATCCTGGTCATGTATATCTTGGCCAACTTAGCACTGGTATAGGTAGTATTCACGGAATGAAGTGAGCTACCTTGGTCAAACGATCAACCACTACCCAGATGGAATCATAACCTGAACGGGTCCCGGTAATCCTGTGATGAAATCCATTCCAAGTTTCTCCCATTTCCAATCGAATCGGCAAAGGTTGAAGTAACCCTGCTGGCTTCGATGTTACGCCTTTACTCGTTGACAAACATCGATACGGCCACGTACTCGGCAATATCCTTCTTCATACCGCCCACCGTAAACTTTCCTTCAAATCCAGGTACATCTTGGTGTTGCCGGGTGAATCGAGTACGGTGAATCATGAGCCTCAAGAATTAGCTTCGAGTTCGGGATCATTGGGCACATAAATACGATCCTCGAACCATATAGTTCCGTGTTCGTCCTTACGGAATCCTTTAGCTTTTCCTTCATTCATCTTCGCTTTATCTCATCAATTTCCTTGTCCGACTTCGGCTTCACGAATCCTTTCGCCAAAGTGGACTGTACTTCAGAGTTGCAACAAATCCTCTCGAACTATCTCGATCGGAGATCTCGAGGTCATCGACTAACTCCGGGTAATCCTCCCGCCGTAAGCGTATTCACATAACTCTTACGGCTCAAAGCATCCGCTCCAACATTAGCTTTACCTGGGTGGTAATGCAATCTCATGTCATAGTCCTTGATTAACTCTATCCATCTCCTCTGCCTGAGGTTCAATTCCTTCTGCGTGAAAATATACTTCAAGCTCTTGTGATCTGTGTAAACATCGCAACGGTTTCCGGCGAGGAAATGTCTCTGTGTCTTGAGTGCATGCACTACGGCTGCTAACTCCAAATCATGTGTGGCATAATTCATCTCGTGAGGTCGAGCTGTCTGGAGGCATAAGCTACAACTTTACCTTCCTGCATTAATACTCCTCCGAGTCCTTGACGAGAAGCGTCACAATAAACCTGGTATTCCTTGTGTATGTCCGGCAAAATCAACACTGGGGCTGTAACCAAACGTTTCTTCAATTCCTGAAAACTGGCTTCACAATCCTCGGTCCAAATATACTTGGCTTCCTTCTTCAACAGCTCAGTCATGGGCTTGGCAATCTTCGAGAAGTTCTCAATAAACCTCCGATAATATCCTGCGAGTCCGAGAAAACTACGGATCTCCTTGATCGAGGTGGGTGATCGCCAATCGGTGATCGATTCAACCTTGGCGGGATCAATCGCTATTCCTTCTCCTGAAATAACATGTCCGAGGAATCCAACTTCCGTCAGCCAAAATTCACATTTGCTGAACTTGGCATACAACTGATGTTCTCGAAGTTTCTCCAGAACTAGACGCAAATGTTCCTTATGCTCTTCCTCGCTCTTGGAGAAAATCAGTATATCATCGATGAACACCACGACAAACTTGTCCAGATATTCCATAAATACCTTGTTCATCAAATTCATGAAGTATGCAGGAGCATTAGTCAATCCAAATGACATGACGGTATACTCATATAAACCATACCTGGTAGTGAATGCTGTTTTGGGTATATCCTTTTCACGGATCTTCAACTGATGATACCCGATCGAAGATCGATCTTAGAGAATACCTTGGCTCCAACTAGCTGATCAAACAGATCATTAATCATCGGCAGAGGGTACTTGTTCTTGATGGTTACTTTGTTCAACGCACGATAATCCACAACCATCCTCAAGCTTCCATCCTTCTTCTCTACCAAAAGAACTGGGGCTCCCCAAGGTGATGAGCTTGGCGAATATATCCTTTCTCCAATAACTCATTAATTTGATCCTTGATCTCTTTCAACTCGCTCGGGGCATCCGATAGGGTCTCTTGGATATTGGGGCTGTGCGAGCAATAACTCGATCAGAAATTCAATGTCTCTCGTCGGTGGCATTCACGGTAATTCCTCCTAAACACATCGGAAAATCTTGCACCATCGGCACTTCCTCCTGAACAACTCCCGTGAGGGAAATTCACCGATTCTTCATCCGCTATGCCCGGCTACATACTTGATCCTCTTCTCGCCCGGGTGGTGAGCAGAATAGACTTATGGGCACGATCTATGTTCCTTCAAACTTCGTCAACCAATCCATGCCTAGGATTACATCCAAGGTCCTGGGTTTCCAACACTATGAGGTCTCGGGAAATTTATGGTTCCCGATGTTGAGGGTTGCATGACAGCCTAAGCCCGCCATCATTTCTCCTCCGCGAACCGACGCGAAGGGGGCTTCTAAGGGTTTTAGTGGGAAACCCGTACTTTTCCACAACTACCCTTGATATGAATGAATGCGCTGCACCGTAATCAAAGAGTACCAATATCGAACGTGAATTCAATAAAACTTACCAACCACGATGTTCCGGCTGATCATAGACGCCCTCCACGCCGATGTGGTTCACCGAGCACGAGGGAACGGATTGGGCTTCTTCGCTGAGCCTCCATTGCCGCTTTCCATTCCTCCGCTTGGCCTCCGGCAGTCGGTGGCATAGTGCCCTGCCTTTCCGCACTTGAAGCAGGTGATGTGGCTCAGATCCTTGAGCCGGGCGAACGATGCTGATTGCCATTACCGCTTCCATTGCCATTGCCATGGCCTGACTTGTTGTCCTGGCTGCGGTTGTTCCCATTTCCTCCATGGTTATGACCTCCATGGTTATGATGGGTGTGCCCTCCCGAGTATGGTGCATAACGGGCTTCGCTGAGCTCCCGAGTTGTGCTTCCCCGGCTGTACTTCCGCTATGCTTTCAATCTGCTGTTGCTTGCCTTCAAGTATGGTGGCCTTGTCTACCAGCTCCGGTAGTTGTTGAAGGTAGCCACAATAAGCTGCATACTCAGCTCGCCGTTGAGTCCTCGAGAAATTTCTCCTGCTTTATGCATCTGTGGCCACATCATCCGGGCATAGCGAGCTAGCTTGCTGAACTCATCCACGCATCGCGCCACAAGACGGTTCCCTCGGCGAAGTTGCGGAACTCACGCTTCTTCGCACTCATGGCTCCGGCTGAAACATGAGCGGTGCAGAAGCTCGCTGGAACTGATCCCACGTGATGGCACCAATGGGATAAGTGGCGTGTAGTTCTCCCACCAAGAAGCTGCAGGTCCATCAAGTTGATGCGTGCAAAGCGCACCTTCTCTGCATCGGTGCATCCAACAGTGATTAGCTCTCTTCCGACTTTATGGAGCCAATCATCAGCCACAATCGGCTCGGTGCTACTAGAGAACATGGCGGATTCAGCCTCGTGAATCGAGTCAAGTTGTCCACAGGGGTGGTGGCGGTGGATTGTTGGTGTTGTTGTTCGATTCGGATGAGTAGCTGCATGAGGGCATTCGCTGCCTGGAGCAGTTGGGTGAGCTCTGGCGGAAAAACGTGTCACGCCCGGAGGCATCGGTGTTTTGGAGTGGATGAGAAAATTAGAATAGAACAATGGTCTATGAGAAATAACACTACCCATATGAATGCACAATCATAAAACACACCAATCATTTATTCATTCCACTCAAACATGGTTCAATCTCGATTACAAAAGCTCATGACTAATCGAAAATATCGGCCTAACTGATCGACGAAAAAGTAAAATAACATGGTGGTCGACTAAGAGTCTTCATCAATAATCCTTGCGTCCTCTGGTGTGATGTCCTCTGTTGTGGCGCCTCCTCTTGCGGCTTCCTCCAGTGGAACTCCCTTCATAATCCTGATCATTACTCACGAGGGGTCCATCATCTCCACTCGGAAAAAGGTCCTCTCCCAAGTCCATCTTTTCCTCTATCGCGGCAAGCTTCATCTTCGTGTCGTTGATCGTCTCCATGAAGTCCGCGACTTCTTCCTCATGGTTAAGGAAGTCTGCGTGTGCCTTCTCCTCCAGCCCAGTTCACGGAACAATAGCCTCTGTGTGCCTTCGAGTTACGGCGAGTCTGAATCTCCCGCTTCGAGGAGGCACTCCAAGTCTGGACATAAGAGAGAATGGAGTCGTCCTCCACGGCACGGATGATATCTCCATTCCTTGCCCCGCGAGAAACCATGGCGAGGTCGAGGGATCGAGCTCGCCTCACTCCTCTCGGAGATGTCCAAGGGCACGATAGATCGCCATGTCCCTTCCGATGATCCGCTTGAAGTCGGTGAACTCAAAGTCAATAGGCTCCGTATGTCCTCCGAAGGTTCTCCCAGGATATGCACTTCAATCCAGAGCGGTGTCCGTCGGAAGTGCATTGGTTGGCTTCCCGTGATCGAGGGCGAGCAATCTTCAGCTTCTTCACCATCTGGACCAGCTTCTGCGCCAAGGGCATCGTCTCGTCGGGCTGGCAAAACTCGTAGCAAACTGGGGTGAACTCGACGCCATCTAAAATGTTGAAAATCGGAGAGGAGTCGAAATGAACAGGGAGAATTACGGAATGATAAGGATATAAAGTAAATAGTCTCTTCCTATGGCTTTCCGATCCTAGGGGTTACGATCCCACGGTCGCGTGTGCTCGATACCATCTCTCAGAGCGACCTGACCCAAAATCGGTCAAATCTACGTGGTTCTGTACCATCCCAAGATCATGCCGGTACTCACAAGACATCGATGAAATAATCAAAGTTCAATCACACCTGAATTTATTACACGTTTCTCATATAGAGTCTTTATTACAAGGGAATAAATTCGGCTCAAGGCCAACTCATGAGGAATAAACTACTAATGTTGCGGAAGCGTAGAAGATAAAGCGAGTCCATCCGACTCCAAAGGGCAATCGCCAAGCGCGGAGCGTAGCCTCACTCCTGATCGGAATAAATCTCTGCAACATAAGACGTTGCAGCCGTGTAGGTCAGCTTTTTGAATAAGCTGGCAAGTCATGAATAACAAAAATTAAATTACTATCACTATATGCATTTTGGCTGTGGGGCTCTAAGTTTCATTATTTTGCGAAAAGCAAATTTTCTCCTACTACAGTGGACTTGCTTGCAAAAATTACTTCAAATTGTTGGTAGTTATTGAGATGGTTCCGCCAACCAATGTCTCATTCCCAAATTATTAAGTCATAAAACCCCTCAAATTTATTCATTAGCTTTAGTGTTGAGATTTCGAATACTTCCAAGTTCCAGAGGCTCAATTTGTCCGTAATCGGGACACGGCTAATCGATTAGATCTTTAACTCGCAGAGGTTTATGACTTTTCCGCAAGAATCATTCCTCCTTTTAAGTCTTCGACTTCATGGTGTTTGAAGACGGATGAATGAAACAGGTCTTCCAAAGAGTTCTTCCGCTACGCGGTACCCATCCAATCCTACCGTTCTTCTACATCTCGTAGTACCGCCCAGCCAGCGTCACTACTAGGGTTAACCCAGCCAGAGCCCATAATGGCTTGCGGCTGCATGTAAGCTTCCGGTCATGGGGCATCCATCCGCCTCTTCGTGGCTGGGTGAAGCTTTCGCAAGATGTCATGGCACTTCTCCATGCATCCCGCCAACCATTGGGTTCTCCAGGTGCCGTCAACCGCCCTCCACCCAAGAGTGAATTCAAGTCCATCTTGATTCTTGTAGTTCATGGGGTTGTCATCATCATTGACTCTCACATCTTTCTTATGAATTTCACTCAACCAAAACCCGTCACGAGCATAGCAAAGTAAACTACTTCGTCCCGGGTCATGGTAACAAGGGATTGGTTCATCCTACCACATGATACTACTCAAGATTAATAACTTCAAAATTTCAACTACTGCATGCATGGTGGGTGGTGATAATTTCTAATGCACAAAAACATAGGTATAGAAAATAACATGATCAAAACTTGCCTTCTTGATGATCCTCGTAAGCTAAAGATTCAGAGTAGCAAGCTTCAGACTCAGGAAACTCTACCGAGACAAACAATAACCACAATAAGCATATAGCATATCATCACTTATCACAATAGCAATAGCAACATAACACACCAAAACAAACAATCAAAACCCAAAGGGAAAACTCAAAGAAAACCAACTCAAGTTTTTCCTACTTCAAGCAACAACTAAAAATAGTTTTATATAACAAAATTTTTCTCAATATAACCTAATCATGGTTTTATGTTAACTTAACAGAAAAGAATGCATTAAGCAATTAGGAGCAAAAAGAATTAATTTAAAATATATTATGAAACTCCTATTAGGCCTAATTCAATTTCTATTAAGAAAAATAAAATAATTTTTTTTTATTATAAATAAAAGTTCATCCCTTAAAGTGACAGAAACTATCCTAGAATAATCAATCACATGTTAAAAATAAATTTATTTACTAATTAAAATAATGGAAAACAGAGCTAGTTAATTAATTAAGAATAACAAGATTCTGCTTAAAACTAATTTTTTTCATTAATCCTAAAATACCCAAATTAATTCCTATGGTTTGGCAATGTCAAAATAAAGTTGGGACAAAAAGAATCATCCAAAATAATTTTTCTAACTCATGTTATAACAGATTTACTATTCTGACTAAAACTAAATTAAAGCAATTTTAATTAATTATAACATAGCTAATTATATTTTCTACAGAAACTATAGAAAATTTGCAAACCAACAAAAAAAAGAATCACCTAAAAATATTAAACAGAATAAAAGATATGAATTTTTCAAAACAGGAACTATTCTGTTAAAACAGAAAATGAAAATAAATGAAAAAGGGCCTAATGGGCCTAACCTACGCACTGAGCGTAATATAAACTAAACGGGCCCTAGGGTTAAACTAGTCGGGCCGGCTAAATAAAATAAACCCTAACTAAAAACTAAACCGTAAACGAACCGGCCGGTTTTATTAAAAAAAATACCCCTTCGGGGTTCTAATCCTAGCCGTTGATAACGCATCGGACGGGGGAGGGGATCTCCGGCGACTTACCGGAGCTCGGCGGCGGCGGTGGCGGCGGCGACGAGTGCGTTGGCCTCTCCGGTCGTCGGGAGGTCGGCGGAGAGCTCCAAGGGAGCTTGAGACGAGCTCGGGAGGTGTTTGGTTGAGTCGGTGGAGGTCGGGAGGCTAGGCGGCGACGGCGACGCAAATGGCGGCGGCGGTGAGCTCGGGCTTCAGCGACGGCGTGAGAGAGAGAGAGGTTCGGCGAGGGGCGAGGGGGGTAATGGGGTGCGGGGCCGGTATAAATAGGGGGGCTCGGCGTGGCTAGGAGGCGATCGGATCCCGGATCTCACGGGATCCCGGCGATCGGCGGCGCGGCGTGCGTGGGTGGGGTTGACGACGGGTGGTGGGCCCAACGCCAGAGAGAGAGAGAGGGTGCGGTGCGGTCGGGCGACTGCCCGAGGGGTTTCGGGGAGGGGAGGTGAGGCCGGCTCGGCTGGCTCGCTGGCTGGCTCTCACTGGCCGCCTGGTGGGCAGTCTGGGGCGCCTGGTGGGCGATGGTTTGGCCTGGCGCTGGGGTTTTTTTTTTTGAATTTATTTTTTTAATAAAACAAAAACAGAGATAACTTAATAAATATAAATATTTTATATAGGACATATATATACCAAAATGATGGGGAATATTCCTATCATTTGAACATTTTCCAAAGGCAAAATCCAAACTTTATAAAATTTCATTTTTTCAAATTCAAATAAATCTCAAGTTTGAATTCAAAACTTTTGGCAAGGTTTTCCTCTGATATTTTTGGAGTGTCATGTTTACTCCTCTCATACTTTTGCTCAAGTATTTATCAGGTATAGTTTTTGAAATGATTCCCACTTGCCAAAGTTTGAATTCAAATTCAAAACTCAAATCTCTTCTGAAACTCCAAATGGTATTCAAATTCAAACAGGATGCATAGATGCTTAGCTATAATTGTAAAACATTCCAAATAGGAAATTTGGGATGTTACACAGTTGTTGTGGCTGTCCATGTCGGACACGCGCATTCGATGCAGGGAACTGTTGAATGGGGACTACAGCTCCCTTCTGGTGTATGCTTCTCTTGTTGGAGCAGCTGCGGTGAGTCGGAAGACGGTGTGGCTGAAGATGCAGATAACGCATAGTGTTAAGAACGACACATCTCTTTGATCTGAAAAAATACACTAAGAGATCAACAGCAAGGTACGAGAGTGGTCACACGTCTGTTGACTGAAGACTAAATTGGGGTCACACGATTTTATTTTATTTTGGTACCGTCTGATCTACGCCAGATGGCTTGATGGCCGTCTTGTGCCTCCCGACTGACACTGTTAGGAATCTTCCCCGAAGAGCCAGCGACCAACGACAGAGTAGCCTGCCTCTGCCGTTTCATGGCCCCGGCCAAAACCCCGCTCCCCGCCCCACCGCACTGCTGTGGTTGCGTCGCCCTTGGGCCAATCCACAAAGACTCCCCGTCATCCAGATCCGGCGGCGGCAGTACCTTCAACCCACGCAACTCTAAGATAGCCATCTAAGCGCTGCTTCCGCGGCGAACTTGCGGCCCTGCACCCTTACGTTAGACACCAGCCAACTGGCAGCCTAGGAGCTCCGCCGCCTCGAGGGGTGCTGCTTCCCATTGGGAATCGATTGGCCACATAGGACGGTAATCTCGCGTCTCCCATTTATTTGTTCGGGCGAATTCCACCGAGAAGAGGATGTTTAACGGTTCATTCAAAATTTGGGAGAACGAGCATCCACGTCTACCTTATCAAGTCGATTCGAATCAAATCTTGAAATATTAGCTTGCCACTTATTTTTTAGATGGAGAGATGATGCTCGGGAGTAATGTGTTTTTACATGCTCGTTGCTAGCGATTTACTATATGACAAATAGTTGACCCACTCAAAAACGGGAATCAAACCCAAAATGAAATATCTCGATTCAATGAAATAGCTCGCTCACCAGTCAAAATAGTGAACTAAATCCAAAATTGAACACCTCAATCGAGTAGCATGTTGTACAAGATTATAGTACTCCATGAACATGTTGAAAGTCAAATTAATGAAATTGTTTGATATACGATATATCCGCTCATGTGTGGATTATGATAACATTTTCTCCAATTTAAATATTTGAATGCAAGTTTATATCGAAACATGGTTTATATCAATCTTTGATGCATAAAATGAACTCCCCTCTCCGGAACTCTCCTCTCTCTCTCTCTCTCTCTCTCTCTCTCGCGTCTGCTGCGTGCGCCGACAATCTTCAATTTGTCATGACGATCCAACACACAACTATCACGCTTAATATGCGACCCTATCCAAAAGGAACTCAAGGTCCCACCAAGGATAGACCCGCATATTGGAAACGCTTTGCAAGGTGGATATCATTACATCAACATTACATAATAGATGGGGATACATACATAAGGCACAAATGCCACAAGAATACATCAACATCATATACAAAATCAACATCCGACTACGAATGAAACATAAACGAAACTCAAACGACATCCACCTCGCTAGCCCAGGCTGCCGACCGAACCTATCCCCGATCAAGAAGCGTAAGAAGAAGACAAGCAAGCATCGCTCTCGCGCCATGATCATCGCAAACCTGTACCGCAACTGGTGGTGTAGTAATCTGTGAGCCACGAGGACTCAAAGCAATCCCATTACCATGGGTATCAAGACTAGCAAAGCTTAATGGGAAAGGAAGGGGTAAAGTGGTGAGGTTGCAGCAGCGACTAAGCATATATGGTGGCTAACAAACGCAAATGAGAGCGAGAAGAGAACCAAAGGAACGGTCGTCCACTAGTAATGATCAAGAAGTGATCCTGAACTCCTACTTACGTCAGACATAACCTAGAAACTGTGTTCTCCTCTCGATCAACCCCGAAAAGAGACACTCACGGTTACGCACACGGTTGGTGTATTTTAATTGAGATCAACTTCGGTTTTCTACAACCGACATTAACAAATTCCCATCTGCCACATAACCGCTGGCACGGCTTTCGAAAGTTCAAACCCTGCAGGGTGTCCCAACTTAGCCCATGATAAGCTCTCGCGATCAACGAAGAATAGACCTTCTCCCGGAAGCCCGATCAGTCTCGAATCCTGCTACAAGACATTTCACAGCAATAAAACAAGTCCAAGAAGACCTCCCGCGTGCCGACACCACGGTAGTAGCCACAGATCTCGCCCCTGTGCCACGACCGGATGAGCAGTCCAGACAACTAAAACCAGCCCTCAAGTTTCCCGAGGTGGCGCTGCAAAGGGTTTCTAGTTTGGACCAACACTTAGACAAGCATTGGCCCGGGGGCTAAAATGAAGATGACCTCGAGAGAGCGACTCCCAAGGGAAAAAGGTAATAGGTGAGGCAAATGGTAAAACCAATGTTGGGCCTTGCTGAAAAGTCTTATTCAAAGCGAACTGTCAAGGGGTCCCATAAATCACCCGACCGCGTTAGGGACGCAAAAATCCGGGAACATAATACCAATATGACGGAAACTAGGGCGGCAAGAGGAACAAAACACTGCATAAGGCCGAGCCTTCCACCCTTTACCAAGTATATAGATGCATTAATTAAATAAGATATATTGTGATATCCCAACAAGTAAACATGTTCCAACAAGGAACAACATCTCCATGTTCCAACAAGGAACAAACTTCATCTTCACCGCAACTAACAACACTATAAGAGGGCTGAGCAAAGCGGTAACATAGCCAAATAACGGTTTGCTAGGAAGGGTGCAAAAGGTTAGAGGCCGACATGGCAATTAGGTAGGCTTGAGCAACAGGTGATAGGTAGCGCAAGATAGCGAAAGAACGAAGCAACTAGCATAGCAATGATAGTAGTGAGATCCAGAAGCGGTCATCTTGCCTGAAATCCCGCAAGGAAGAAGAACGAGTCCATGAAGAAGATGAACGAGTCCATGAAGAAGATGAACGGATGAAGCCGAACCAAGCGTGAGACGAACGAATCCTCACGATCGCAACGTAAACAGAACTCATGTTTAGATCTCGATCGTGGCGCTGAACCCGAGGTTCGCCGGAATGTGGCCGGAGGAGAAGGGGCCGCAGGGTTGAGGAGAGGGCGGCCGGCCGAGGCGGGCGCGTCGCCGGAGAGAGCTGCGGAGGAGGCCGGGAGGAGCAGCGGCGCCGACGGAGGCAGCCCGCGGCGGGCGGTAGAGGGCGCTGGGCGGGCGGGGCGGCGGCGTGGCTGGCCCGGCCGGAAAGGCGGAGCGAGCCAGGCGCCGGGGAGCCGACGAGGGCGGTCGACGGACGGGCGACGGGGGCAGCGTCTCGGCGACGGAGGCGGGCGGGCTGGTGGCGGCTTCGCTGGCGGCAGGGCTGCGGCGACGAGGCGGCCGGGCGACGGCAAGACGGGCGGCGGGCGGACGCAAGCGGCGGCGGCGGGTTCGATCTGCCCGGGCGGGCCCGATCTGGGCTCCTCGGCCGCGGCGGCGGGAGGCGCTGGGACACGGGCGGCGGCGGATTGGAGGCGGAGGCGGCCGAGGTGAGGTGGCAGCGCCCATTGGCCGGGTGAGGTGGCGGTTGACGCGTCCCGCGCCGGGCGGACGTGTCCGGCGCGCGGAGGAAGAAGGGGCTAGGGTTAGGGGCGAATTCATCCGCGAATTTCGGAGAGGAAGATGTTTATATAGGTAGAGGGAGCTAGGAGAGTCCAAATGAGGTGCGGTTTTCGGCCACGCGATCGTGATCGAACGATCGAGAGCATGGAGGGAGTTAGGTGGGTTTTGGGCCACTTAGAAAGGGTGTTGGGCTGCAACTCAAAGAGGGCTTTATGTTACCCGTTAACTGTTGAGTACCAAACGACCTCCAAATGATCCGAAACTTGACAGCGGTTCACCGTGCTATACCAAGGCCGCTTGACAAACCTCGGTCCATTCCGAGACCGCTTAACACCCGCACATGAAAAGAGGTAAAAGGGGCGCCGGAGACATAGGAGTGCCGGATTGCAAAATGCATAACGGGAAAATGCTCGGATGCATGAGACGAACATGTATGCAAAATGAAATGCGATGATGACATGATATGAAAAGCAGATGATGACATGGCAAAGTGCAACACGCAAGCAAACGACATGGCAAGGACGGCGAATAAGCTGGCGGACACAGGCGATCGAATCCGGGCGCTATAACACTCCTCCACTAACAAGAGATCTCGCCCCAGATCTTAGGACCCAGACGGAAAAGAAAAGGATGAGGTGAAACAAGAACTCAAGATAAGAAGCAAAGAATCGAGAGCACTCGAGAAGAAGAGAGAAACGATGAGAATGACGAGAATCAAAGCTCATTGAATCGATAGACTATGAAACAACTCCGTTACAACAAGGTAGAAAAGAATAAGATCAAACGATTTAGGCAGCACTCCGGTTAAAATGGAAAGATTAGAACACGAACTAGAGAGGATGGAATGACACTTGATGGAGACATGACACAAAACCTCCGGAAAGAATTGAAAGAGTTGAAAGGAAAGAACTGGTAAGAATATGACAACTTGTGCCACGAATGAAATAGAAAGCAACCTTAGAAGAAAAGATTGAATGGAGTTGTTGAGAAAATCAACAACGAAAGAATAAGCTTGTTGTGGACTTATGGATAACATCTCAAAATCAAAAGGTGATAACCGGCCACAAACGGAAATGATTGGATAGCTGAGAAGAACAAAGAAATGCAAAACTCCACTTCGAAAGGAAAAGAAGAATTAATTGGACTTCGAGATGTAAGAAGAAAAGATACTTGAACTCCACCAACAAAATCTTGATGAACTCTTGAAGAAAGAAATAAACCATGACGAACCACCATGAAGAACTCCGGTGACAGAAGGATGATGAGATAGAATGAAGGAAGAAAGAATAATATGAGCATTGCGATGATTCCGATGGAGGTTCCGACGAAATGGCCGAGTTAAATAATTGAACTCCGGAAAAGAAAACACTTGGAACTAGAATTTATTCATCACGAACAAACTCCGAAGAAAAAGATTAATCACTTGCGGAAATAAGAATAAGATTTATTGTATGCTTATCCTTCATCAAATTAAATTGATGTCCAACAATGGATTTCGCATCTTACTTATTCTTCTTGAAAAAAAGGATTGAGAAGGGATAGCACAGAACTTGAGAAAGTCTTCATGAACCACCGGTAAGATTGAAAAGAACGAATGGATTACTGTGATAATCAAAGAAAAAGAATCTTGAACGAACCACCGTTAGAATTCGGAAATGATTGACGAAAGAGGATGAATCACCGGGAAGAATAAGAAAAAACAAATATGCTCGAGGGGATTTAGATGCAAAAGAACAAAGAGATCATGAGCTGATTAAAGAACACTTGAACGAAGCTCCGGGATAAATAGAGAACGATAACTGAAATGATGTCCTCCGGTGAAAAGAAATAGAAATCAACTTCTGAAATACTCCGGATGGATGAAAAGAATTTGCACGATTGAAAACAATTAGATAGGATAACATCGAGCTAGCACCATGAATCTCCGGGAGAACGGACAAGATTTAAGAGAAAATCTACTTCGGTCTTCAAATGACGACGAGAAACATCACCAAAATTACTGAGGTACTCCGGGAGAATGAAAAGCGAAGAGGTTGAGCCAACAATGAAATGGTTTGAAAACGATCTTGGAAAGGCGTCTGACTGATGAAATTCATTCTTACGTCAAACTCCGAAAAGAATTGAGAATAACCCCGGGAAAATAGAAGAGTCAGGTAAGATCCTGGGAAAAGACCTGTGGGTTAGGGCCCACTAAAAGAAAACACCGTTGGAAAGGATTGTTGAATAGATAGATGATGCACCGGAACAATTAAATATTTGAATGAAGTGACAACCTCGAATTAATTGGAACACCGACGAATCTCCTGAGATGACTTGAATACTCCGGAAGAATAAACTGGTGAGAGGCGAACGAGCAAGGGGAAAACATTTGAGCCGTGGAAAAGAATACGATCGACAACGAAAAACTTGAATTGAGTCCACCGGAAAAAGAAAAGAGATGAAGAATGTCGTACAAAACGAGAATTCACCGGTTGAAATAATTGAGGGAAGACTGAAGAGACTCCGCACGAATGAAATTGATGGTCGGGAGAGAGGCAAACTCCGAGAAGAAGAGGGTGGTAGGGCGGGAAAACACAGATAACTTGGAAGGGGAAATCGACGAATATCTTGAAGAGAAAACACCAGTTGAAAGAAAGCAAAGACTTCACACGAGTAGGATGGATACTCGATTACGGACTCCGGTTCCGAGAAGAAGAAGGGAGGGCGGGTGGGAAAAACAAGGACAACTTCGGACAGGGAAACAACAACGTCGGAGGAAAAAAATTGAGGATTGAACTCACAGATGAAGATGGTCGAGTCGACTTGACGAGAAATGCACCGGACAAAAGAGCAGAGGAACAACTACCGAAAAACCAACTGCGTGAACCTAAAGAAAATTTGAAGGGGAAGAGGAGTAATTCCAAAATACCTACGTCAAGATTCCTCACCAGAGCTGATTTAAGGGCAGAGGAGTAAAAAGAATTCCTACTCTCCGATATAACTAGACTCTGAAAATAGTTTTCTTCTAGACTCGACAACGACCAAACTACACGATCAATCAAGGCGGCTCCTAAGGTCGGTCGAGGCTCTGATACCAACTTATCACGCCCAATATGCGACCCTATCCAAAAGGAACTCGAAGGTCCCACCAAGGATAGACCCGCATATTGGAAACGCTTTTGCAAGGTGGATATCATTACATCAACATTACATAATAGATGGGGATACATACATAAGGCACAAATGCCACAAGAATACATCAACATCATACAAAATCAACATCCGACTACTTAATGAAACATAAGCGAAACTCAAACGACATCCACCTGCTAGCCCAGGCTGCCGACCGAACCTATCCCCGATCAAGAAGCGTAAGAAGAAGACAAGCAAGCATCGCTCTCGCGTCATGATCATCGCAAACCTGTACCTGCAACTGGTGGTGTAGTAATCTGTGAGCCACGAGGACTCAGCAATCCCATTACCATGGGTATCAAGACTAGCAAAGCTTAATGGGAAAGGAAGGGGTAAAGTGGTGAGGTTGCAGCAGCGACTAAGCATATATGGTGGCTAACCAACGCAAATGAGAGCGAGAAGAGAACCAAAGGAACGGTCGTCCACTAGTAATGATCAAGAAGTGATCCTGAACTCCTACTTACGTCAGACATAACCCAGAAACCGTGTTCTCCTCTCGATCAACCCCGAAAAGAGACACTCACGGTTACGCACACGGTTGGTGTATTTTAATTGAGATCAACTTCGGGTTTTCTACAACCGGACATTAACAAATTCCCATCTGCCACATAACCATGGCACGGCTTCGAAAGTTCAAACCCTGCAGGGTGTCCCAACTTAGCCCATGATAAGCTCTCGCGATCAACGGCGAATAGACCTTCTCCCGGAAGCCCGATCAGTCTCGAATCCGGCTACAAGACATTTCACAGCAATAAAACAAGTCCAAGAAGACCTCCCGGCGGCCGACACCCCGGTAGTAGCCGCGCAGATCTCGTCGTGCCACGACCGGATGAGCAGTCCAGACAACTAAAACCAGCCCTCAAGTTTCCCGAGGTGGCGCTGCAAAGGGTTTCTAGTTTGGACCAACACTTAGACAAGCATTGGCCCGGGGGCTAAAATGAAGATGACCTCGAGAGAGCGACTCCCAAGGAAAAAGGTAATAGGTGAGGCAAATGGTAAAACCAATGTTGGGCCTTGCTGGAAAAGTCTTATTCAAAGCGAACTGTCAAGGGGTCCCATAAATCACCCGACCGCGTTAGGGACGCAAAAATCCGGGAACATAATACCGATATGACGGAAACTAGGGCGGCAAGAGTGGAACAAAACACAGGCATAAGGCCGAGCCTTCCACCCTTTACCAAGTATATAGATGCATTAATTAAATAAGATATATTGTGATATCCCAACAAGTAAACATGTTCCAACAAGGAACAACATCTCCATGTTCCAACAAGGAACAAACTTCATCTTCACCGCAACTAACAACGCTATAAGAGGGCTGAGCAAAGCGGTAACATAGCCAAATAACGGTTTGCTAGGAAGGGTGCAAAAGGTTAGAGGCTGACATGGCAATTAGGTAGGCTTGAGCAACAGGTGATAGGTAGCGCAGCATAGCGAAAGAACGAAGCAACTAGCATAGCAATGATAGTAGTGAGATCCAGGGTAGCGGTCATCTTGCCTGAAATCCCGCAAGGAAGAAGAACGAGTCCATGAAGAAGATGAACGAGTCCATGAAGAAGATGAACGGATGAAGCCGAACCAAGCGTAGACGAACGAATCCTCACGATCGCAACGAAACAGGAACTCATGTTTAGATCTGGATCCAGGGCGCGGAACCCGAGGTTCGCCGGAATGTGGCCGGAGGAGAAGGGGCCGGCAGGGTTGAGGAGAGGGCCGGCCGGAGGCGGGGCGCGGTCGCCGGAGAGAGCTGCGGGAGGAGGCCGGGAGGAGTAGGCGGCGCCGGACGGAGGCAGCCCGGGCGGGCGGTAGAGGGGCGCTGGGCGGGCGCGGCGGGCGGTTGGCCCGCTGCGGCCGAACGGCGGAGCGAGCCAAGCGCCGGGAGCCGACGAGGGCGGTCGACGGACGGCGACGGGGCCGCGAGGCTCGGCGACGGAGGCGGGCGGGCAGGCGTGGCGGCGAGGCGGCGGCAGGGCTGCGGCGACGAGGCGGCCGGGCGACAAGCGCACGGGCGGCGGCGACGAGCGGGCGCGGCGGCGGGTCTCGATCTGCCCGGGCGGGCCGATCTGCTCTCGGCCGCGGGCGGCGTGGGAGGCGCTGGGACACGGGCGGCGGCGGATTGGAGGCGGAGGCGGCTGAGGTGAGGTGGCAGCGCCCATTGGCCGGGTGAGGTGGCGGTTGACGCGCCCGCGCGCTGGCGGACGTGTCCGCGCATGGAGGAAGAAGGGCTAGGGTTAGGGCGAATTCATCCGCGAATTTCGGAGAGGAAGATGTTTATATAGGTAGAGGGAGCTAGGAGAGTCCAAATGAGGTGCGGTTTTTGCCACGCGATCGTGATCGAACGACCGAGAGCATGGAGGGAGTTAGGTGGGTTTTGGGCCACTTAGAAAGGGGTGTTGGGCTGCAACTCAAAGAGGGCTTTATGTTACCCGTTAACTGCTGAGTACCAAACGACCTCCAAATGATTCAAACTTGACAGCGGTTCACGGTGCTATACCAAGGCCGCTTGACAAACCTCGTCCATTCCGAGACCGCTTAACACCCGCACATGAAAAGAGGTAAAAGGGGCGCGGAGACATAGGAGTGCCGGATTGCAAAACGGACAACGGGGAAAATGCTCGGATGCATGAGACGAACATGTATGCAAAATGAAATGCGCATGATGACATGATATGAAAAGCAGATGATGACATGGAAAAGTGCAACACGCAAGCAAACGACATGGCAAGGACGGCGAATAACTGGCGGACACCTGGCGCATCGAATCCGGGGCGTTACACAAACCTTGTTGGTCCCTCTCACTTTCTCTCCATCTCTCTTTTTTTATGTGTGTGTGGGGGGGGTCTTTCTAGTTCGCATGGATATATACTCCATCTATAGGTCTCCCTCGCACACTATGTATGATTCTCTAGTCCAAGCTAGATATCTTGGTGCCCTCATCGTACGCACACAAATTCCTTGGCTCCTTGCCCGTAACTCTCTCACGCACCACTCTGTCATCTTAGAGCTCTTCCTCCTCTCTCTCAAACTCTCCATCTACCTGGGTCACACATACACATGCATATCTCACTCGCACTCGATAGGCCTATCTAAAACTCTATCTCTCTCCCTCGTTCTCTCCCCATCTCACATGCACACACACACATAATCTCATGCCTAGCTAGCCAAGTATGATGGTCTCTCACTCAATTGTAGGCACACGCAGTCCTCCCCTCCTGTGGAAGCGGGGTCCTATTGGAAATTAAGGGATATTAAGGCCTCCTTTTAATAGGGTACCGAACCAAATAATTAGCACTTACTGAATACAAGGACTCCCAAACTACGGTCATCACCGAGAGTCGACTATTGTCACTCCGGGGTTGCTGGATCATAACATGTAGTAGGTGACTGTTGACTTGCAAGATATGAGCAAGAACAAAAATGTATTCATGAAAACATAATAGGTTCAAATCTGAAATCATGGCACTAGGGCCCTAGTGACAAGCATTAAGCATAGCAAAGTCATAGCAACATAAATCTTAGAACATAGTGGATACTAGGGATCAAACCCTAACAAAATTAACTCAATTACATGGTAAATCTCATCCCACCCATCACGGTCCAGCAAGCCTACGATGGAATTACTTACTCACGATGGCAAGCATCATGAAATTGGTGATGCAGGATGGTTGATGATGACGATGGCGACGGATTCCCCTCTCTGGAGCCCCAAACGGACTCCAGATCTGCCCTCCCCAGGAAGAAGAGGGCTTGGCGGCGGCTCCGTATCGTAAAACACGACGAGTCCTTCTCACTTTTTTCTCCCGAACGTGAATATATGGAGTTGAAGTTGAGGTTGGTTGAGGTCTAGGGGCCCCACAAGGTCGGGTGGCGCGCCCCCACCCTTGTGGCTAGGGTGTGGGCCCCCTTCACTTGATTCTTTCGCCAATATTTTTTATTAATTCCAAAACTTATCTCCGTGAAGTTTCAGGTCATTCTGAGAACTTTTTATTCTAAACAAAAATAACACCATGGCAATTCTGCTAAAAACAACGTAAGTCCGGGTTAGTTCCTATTCAAATCATGCAAGTTAGTGTCCGAAACAAGGGCAAAAGAGTTTGGAAAAGTAGATACGATGGAGAAGTATCACACGCAGAGCTGACCGACACCATGCTCGAGCCGGTCATGGCGAGGATGCAGGTGCTGCAAGCCGGTGGGCTCACAACAAGCATGGTCGTCAAGGAGTTCGTGAGTAAGTGCATTGCTTCCCTACAGAGGCGCGCACGCCCAGTATGGACCCACTCGGGCCTAGGCAACCCCTTGAGGCTGAGCGCCAATCGCCTTGCCCCGGAGGTGTGGAGGGGCTGGAGAGAGTTCTCCTCGCGGCGAGGATGCCGTTCCCGTCGCCAGAGGCGGCCCCGATCTACTGCTTCAAAAACCGAGAGGACACGAGGGTCGGCATATGCCGCGGTTCAATTAGTGGAGGCTGCTGCCCGTGGGTCATGAGGGACCCCATGACAATCCAGCCCAAGTTCCGCCGCTTCCCAGCAGTAACAACGTCGCCGGGGTAGTGGCCACGACCGACGCCCGGGGCCAGGTGGCAGAACCGTCGCCGACGGCTGGAGCCTCCAGCGGCAGCGGTAGCGATGCTGGGGGGTTCCTGGTCGAGCCCCTGCAGTATGCCCCTCTGGAGGAGGAGGAGGCCTTTGGCACGGGAAGCCCTCGGCCTGGCGGGGTGGTCCCGCCCGCTGAAGCTTCGGGAGGGAGCCTAGGCACCCCCCGGGGGGGGGGGGACTCGGGAGGAGGCCGCAGCAAGCCTCGAGGGAGTAGCAGTAGCCGTCCGGGAGGAAAGCTAAAGAAGAGGCGGTGGGTTCCTAGACAGGAGTAAGTCTCCTTGCCCCGCGCACTCTTCGCGTCCACCGCTGCGTCTTGCTTGGCTTAGCCTGACCCCAATCTCGCAGGAGGGGCTCCCGCCGAAGATTAAGAAGGAGCCTAGGACGAGTACGCCGCAGGGTCGGCCAGGTCCCAACGGGAGCCAGGGCAGTCGACACACCAGCCCCGTGGACCAAGCCGGAGTCGCCAAGGAAGAATCCGCGGACTCCGTCCAGCCGCCCGAGGAAGTCCTTCCTCATGCCGGAGGTGGGGTGCCTCCGGAAGAGGTCCGCTTCGAGGGGAGGTAGGCACCGGCGCAACGGCCAGCATAGGCCCCACACGATTACGAGAGCGCCACGAGCCGGAGGCGGCTGTGCCCAACCTTCCCCGCACAACCGATCTGTCGGCAGGCGCAGAAGTTGATGTGGAGGTCGAGGTGGATCCTGGCCGCCTGGAGGGGAATGAGCCCCCCTTAGGTGGAGACCCGGATGGGTCGGACGACGCGGCAGCCCTCGGGCCGTCGGAGCCATCGAGGGCAGAGGTGGAAGGACCGGATGCACCCTGGGCCTTGGTCCTGGCGAGCCACAACGTCCTACTGCAGAGCGGGACTCTGCGCCATGCCTGGTCAGCCCTCTGCTCCCTGGAGGCCGACCTCATGGCCGAGGAAGAGAGCCTCCGCATGGAGCGGGAGCGCCTCAGGGAAGCTGGCAATAATGGGACGTAGTCGTAAACCTGTGCCGTCGCCTAGCCGACACAACAAGGAGGGAAAGTGAGGAGGCTGCTCGTAAGACCCAGGAGCTCCTTGACGGGGCGATCCGTGATGCGGAAGAGGCTGCCCGGTGCCTTGATGAGGCGGCGTCTGCGGAGGAGGCCTTCGAGGACCGCGCCACGGCTTGCGAGGAACGACTTACTTCCTGCGAGAGGGCGGTCTCCCGGTGCTAGAGCAGGGCGGAGGTCCTCAAGCTAGACATGGAGGTCCAAGAGCGCGAGCTCCTGCGGACCACCATCAAGCAGGAGAGGGAGCGAGAGCGGTTGGAGAACCTAGACTGCACTGTGGCGGCCAATGAGGCCTCCTACAAGGAAAGCCTCGCAAAAGCCAACGCTGCACTCGAAGAGAAGGCCGTGAAGTACAAAGCGGAGATCGACCAGCAGGCCCAGGACGAAGTCGCACGGAAGACCAAGACCCTCGCTGAAACCTATTCCAAGAACCTACAGAAGTAGGAGGACTGCTTCATGAAGAGGCATGGCGAGCTCGATGTGGAAATTGCAAAGCTCAAGGCTCGCAACATCGGAGACCGAGAGGTGAAGTGTGGCGGGGCTCCACGCCACGACCCGTCGGGAGCTGGAAGACCTCCAAGCTCAGGTGGGCGAGGTTAGTGATGAGGCGCAAAGGGTCCACAACGAGACTGCCCAGAGGCACAGGGAGCAACTCCAACGCTCCAAGATGTTCCACGAGCTCAGCGAGCGCGCCCCCAGCGCCATGGCCGCTTTTTCGATCGAGGGGGTGTCTAACCATCTGAAAACCGACGGCGCCAGCTACCTGGCCTTCTTCACAAGGATCATGGAGTGGCTGGAGGCGAGCTCCGCCCAGTGGGACGAGATCCGTGATGCTGAGTGCCGCGAGCTTCTACTCCAGGCGTCGACCCGTGTCTTCAACAATTTGCTGCGTGTCGATGGCGGCTTTGACTTCGACCAGGTGCTATCTCCTGTCCCCAAGGAGCTTTAAGGCAAGCTTGCGAGAGCGGTAGAGGACCATATGATGAGTCTGATAGAGCGATTCGCACCTGTCGGGGAAGGGTCCGACGCAGACGACAATACCACCAATGGCGCCGACAGTGGCTCTGCCGCCTAAGCCCCCTTGCTCTCCTTCTTGTAATAGAGTAGATGCGGCCCCACGGGGGCGTGAAGACATTTGCATGACACTTTTTGCTCTAGGTACTTGATGCTTAATGTGTTTTTTTCCTCCCGAGGCCTTTAATTTCCTTCTACATTGCCTTTGTGCCCTGTGTTGCTAGGACCTAGCCCTCGAGGCAGGCTACAACCATCGCTGGTACGCCTGGAGTGGGCACTCAGCAAGGCCACTAGGTGTAGGGCTCTTAGGGCTGGTAGGAGCCCCTGAAGTGCGATGCTCAGGGTCCCCCCCTTGACGCGCAGGCGGCTCTTGCCAGGGAAATCAGGACGCCACAAGTGAGAAATGAGAGGGAAAGAACCCGAGGTGTGCTTTAGACTTAGCTCCTACGAGGTGCGCAGCTTGAAACGAGTCCTCCATATGGCGCGGCTCATGAGGCGCAACCCCTCGTGAAGCCTTCTGCCCGCAGGGCGCCGCTCGTGAGGCCTTCAATATCCTGCACCAGGGAAATTGGCAAGTTTTCGCAAGTAGTGCAGTGGGGCATGCTTGCGAGGTCGCCTGTGGGTGTTATGCGAGGAGATAGAAGCACCAATGACCTGATGAGGTGACGTACACGGGAGTAGGCCCGCGAGCTAGAGCTCGATCGCTTGGATTGTGCAGTGCTGCTGGGACTGACCAGAGCACAAACACCGTGCCCAGCCCCTACTCGTATGACAGACACAGGGGAGATTACGAGCGTGTGCACCTACCGAGGCACACTCGGGTGCAAGCATACAGGGTTCTGAAGGAAATAAGCTTTACTGATGCATGAAGTAGGTTCATTACATAACAGAAAGATACATGCTGTCGTGTTCACACGAGTCAGCTTGAGGATGTGACGACCGAGGGCCCCTCAGGTAAGTATGCCACGAGTGCTGAGCATGGGGCATCCGCCAACACTGAGCATGGGGCTTCCACGAGAGTGGGAAGGAGCTGCCCTGTGCTGATGGCAACGCTGGTAGAGAGAGCTCCGGAGCGTATACAACTCCATGTCACTCGTATCCGTGGAGGCACAGACAGAACTTATGGTGATGGTGGGTGTTCCATTTGTTTTGTACCGGAACACCCTCCCCCGTCACGAGTGGGGCCGCGGCGGGCCGGGGAGTAGGTGTTAACCACTTTGATGTGGGGCTCCAGACACATGCGCATCAGCCTCGCAAAGGTGGCTACAGCACCCTCCAGGCTGAAAGGCATGCGGATGAGCCAGGACGAGCCCGTGATCTGGTTGATCCACGCAGGAGAGAAGGGGCTCGTGGGGCGAGTCTGGTTGAGGGTGACGAAGTCGGCGCACATGCGCCCGCTGCTGCTCGGCTTGGTGATGGGGGTGAGGTTAACGACCCACTCGGGGTGGGTAGGTTCATGGGAAATTCCAGCCTCCAGGAGCCTGTTGATCTCCTGGGTGATGACTTCCTGCTTCTCGGGCACCTAATGCCTTTCCTTGTGCTTGATGGGCCGCACACTTTGGCCCGCAGCTGAGTGGTGCTCGGCCACCTCTCTCAGTCCAAGCCGATGCATCAGGGCTTGCCCAAAGGAAGGTGACGAGCGTGCCTTCCTATTTGGGGGAAGGCTCGCCGCCGACGGCGAGGGAGGGGCTGGTTTGCCCCCATCCAGCGACGCCTTCTTGGACTCGGCCTACTCTTGAGAGAGCAGGGGCTTCTTCTTCACTAGTGCCTCCTCGGCAGGCCCATGCACGTCCTCATCGGCGGGTTACACGGTGGAGGCAGCCTTGTAGGCGTGCTCGTGGGTGTGTATCGCATCCTTCTTATCGTAGCGGATGGTGAGGGTACCGCTGCAGCTGGGCATCTTGACGAGGCCGTAGGCTTGGTAGGTCATGGACATGAACTTGGAGAGCACCGGGTAGCCCAAGATGGCATTGTAGGGTAGGCCAATGTGAGCCACATCAAAGACGATAACTCCGTACGATAGTTCTTGCGGTTGCCGAAGGTGATGGGAAGGCGCACCTACCCCAGGGGGATAGTGGAGCCGTCGGTGACGCCCAAGAAGGGCCTGGTGAGCATTAGGTGCTCGTAGGGCACTTGTAGCGTCTGAAAGGTCTCCATAGATAGCACACTGAGGCCCGCACCACTGTCGATGAGCGTCTTGCTGATGGCCATGTTGCTGATGGTAGGCGTACACAATAGGAGAACAGTATCCATGGCCTTCTTGGACTTGGGGTGGTCGTTAGCGTCAAAGGCGATGGGGGAAATCAGGCCACTTGAGGCAGTTGGTGGACTCGAGCACCACGAGGGCCACATTCACCTCCCGAGAGAACTACTTGAAGTGGCGATTGGACGGAGGGGCCTGGGCCCCGCCAAGGATGCGGGCCACCCTGCGGGGCTCTTGGTAGCCCCCAGCATTCTCAGCAGGAGGCAAGTCATTGGCACATGGCACGACAGCATTGGCTTGAGGGTCGGCCTAGCGCGGCTGGTTCTGCCCGCCCTGACGTTGTTGTCGCCGGTACCGTTGTTGTTGTTGCCGCCCCAGCGAGCACCTCCACTGCTGTCACCGCGTCCCTTACCGCGCTCCTTGCGACTGCCGCGGCACTCGGTGCGGCCCTCACGAAGCAGCTTGAGCTCGTGACAGTCTTCAGTGCTGTGCGAGTTCACGCTGTGGTAGGCGCTGAAACGACGGTCGTCCTTCATGTCCTCGCCGTGGTCACAACCATTCTTGTAGTCCGGCTCCACCACGAGCACGGCAGAGCCCTTGCGCTTGGCGTCCTTGCCCTTGGCCTACGTCGTGCTAGGCTCATCATCAGGGTCATTGTGGAGGAATAGGCGCCCTTCTTCGGCCTTGCCATAATGGTCGGCGTGGACGAACAGCTCTGCCGCGGAGTCGAGCTCGTCCTTGACAAAGAGCTTCTCGCACATCTGTGACGCCATTGGTGAAGGCGGAGATGATCGTGGTGTGGGAAGCCTTCGGGATCCTTTTGTGCACCTGGCTGAAGCATTGGATGAACTTGCAGAGTGATGAGGACATCAATACCATTGGTACACCCACATCCCCTGCTACTATACATACTGGACCAATTACTAGAGCTCGCGCATGCCAATTAAATTACCAGGTACTTTCGTTTCTTGGTAATGATTCTAATGTTCATGAGAATATGATGCTGCCTAAATTGGATACATTTGTTTTGCTTACAAATGAATGGCCTAGCTTGGAGAAGGATGAACATTGGAGCAAGAACAAGCATGGAGTTGATGGCATGCGCAAGGGAAAAAAGAACGGAGTTTCCAGTGATGATTTCAGGACTTTGAAGCCAACATAATGAGTGCATGAAGCCTTGGACGAAATATCAAGATGCCACTTCATAAATTTCGTCCAGAGGCTATTCTAGGTGCTGCGTCACCTTATTATTGGGCCAGGCCCATGTAATTTGGAAATACTTGAATATAGGCTATCTTTAGAGTCCGTATGTTTGGGGAAATAAGAGTTAGGGTTGGTTTCGGACCCTTCCTCCAAGGGCCATGAAATCCCCCCTCTTCCTCCATATATATAGTCCTTAGGGCACCGTTTAGACTTTGGGTTTTGTTTAGATTTAAAGTTCACCATAGCCGCAACTTAGCATACTTCGTTTATGTTCGACAATGAGACCAAGACATCTCAGAACCCCACTTCGTCAATAAAGCTTTCCTCTTTTATTCGCAATATCCAGATTGCAATCTTAGTTTCTTGCTTGTTCTTCGTTTGCTTGGAGGAAATAGACCCTCGTGGTCAGGTTGATCGTGCTCCAACATGGTCAATAACCTCGCGGAGCTGGTTTAGCGATTGCTATGGCATGACAGCCTTGCACGTTCGTAGTCGGATTGTCAAAGTCTACTCCACCCAAAACGATAGCCACCATCTCATCGAAAGACGGGACACCTTTGCCTCTATCAAGTGGTATCAGATTTCCAGGTTGCTCGGTGAGATTTTACAGATTTTCGTAGTTTAGATCGAGTCTGTTCTTCATACCTACAGTCCATGAAAAAGCCGCAAACAAAAAAAATTAGGGTTAGTTCATCATATCCGAACCAATCTGAGCCTTTGCATAATCTTTTTAGGGTTTTTTCTTTGTTGAATTTGCGGTTGCATTGTCGTGCCTAGTTGCTGGTCTTAGCGTCTTATTTTTTAGAGTTTCAAGTTCTAGTCATAAGTTCTCACGCGCCGCCGCACCATCATCATCGCCCCTGCCATCTACCACCACCGCTTATCCGCCACCGATCCATATGCATATACCATCACCAATCCGTATCCATATACCACCACCAATCTGTACCCACATACCACCACCGCTACCATATCTTACCATCATATATCCACCACCAATCCGAGTTCTTTTCATATTAGGTTTGTTTTCGTGATCCATCTATTTTCCGATTCGTGTTTCCTTGCCTGAGTAGGTTTCGAAAAAAAAAGTCTGGAGACCCCCGGGCAGTTTTTAGGCCAAAATTTCGGTGGTCGAAAATATTTTTTCCCTATCCTGTTTTTAGGCTTTTCTACGTCTTTTGAGACACTCGCCATCATAGTGATTTTTTGTCACACTTTTTCGTCGTCGCTGCCCTGATTTCCGAAAAAAAATCAAAAAATTTCATGCATATCCTGTTAGTTTGACTTGGGAAGAGTTTTCACACACTCGCCATTATAGTGATTTTTCGCAAAAAAAATTCAGAGTGTGCTTTTCCCTTGTTTACGTGCCACGCCATGATCTTGTTCGTGTTCTAGGCTCGCGCCTCTAGTACGGTCTAGCCTAGGACCAGCACAGTACCGTCGTTGAGCGTTTATTCAACTTTGCATCTCTGAATCGATTATTGCTGACCCTTTTTGCTACCATATTATAAGCCTTGCTAGCTCCACATACATCTACGTCATGCATTTGACTCTCCCTGGTAATCGCTCTATCCAAGCTTTGAGAGTTTTGACTACAACGGTTGCCGATCACCACCTGCTTCTGGGTAAGAACTAGTAAGAATTTGAGATTTGCTCGACGGATTTGTGACACCCGCCACCACCACTTGTTAGTAGTCTGTAGGATCATATTCTTGTGTGTTTCTGTTGCTGCTAACCATGGAAGGATCACAAGGCGACGAGATTGACTGGGAGAACTTGACGAACAAGGAGCTTCATGATAAGTTTCAGCAAATGATGAGTGGACAGGTGGAAGATGTGCTGAACAAATTTGAAGAGGCCATGGAGAAGATAGATGGCATTGAGAAGGCGTTCGAAAATAAGCTCGATAACAAGTTTAATGAATTTCTCGTGCGTTTTCCACAACCACCGCCCGCTGCACCCGTCGCACCTCTACAACAACAACAACAACAACAACAACAACATCGCCTTCCAAATCAAGTGGGACGAGCACAACGCGTTCCCCTTGAGCCTGGTCAAACTTATGGTGCCGGTATACCTACTGTTGATGCTTCTGTAGCTCCTGCTGCTACTGCAAAGGTGGAGGACCGTTACGAGGATGAGGTTGATCAAAATAAGAACTACGTGCAACCACCAGCACCAGCACCAGCACCAGCACCACTAGTTCGTCCTCATGCATATCATCGCAATGGTAGGCTGCACCACCACCTGAGGTACGAGATCATGACCATCGTCCTAAACTAAAATTGAATATTCCACCATCTGAGGGTAGATATGTTCCTAATATATATCTTACTTGGGAGTTAGAAACTGAACAACGATTTACATGTTTACAATATCCTGAGGAGAGACGTGTTCCTGTTGCTGTTTGTGCTTTCACTAGTTTTGCATGTGTTTGGTGGTCTGAACATTGTAGATTATATCCCATTCCAGCTACTTGGGCTGCTTCGAAAACTGCTATGCGTACTCGTTGGGTTCCACCTTATTATCAACGTGAATTACTTCAAAAATTGCAGCGCTTAAGACAAGGAAAAAATTCTGTAGAAGAATACTACCAGGAATTACAAACTGGCATGATTAGATGTGGTATTGTTGAGGAGAATGAAGCTATGCTTGCACGTTTTATGGGTGGATTAAATAGAGAGATTCATACCATTCTAGAGTATAAGGAGTATAATAATATCACTCGTTTATTCCATCTTGCTTGTAAAGCTGAACGTGAAGTGCAGGATCGACAGGCATTGGCGCGGACTAACTTTTCTGCAGGTCGAGCTTCATCATGGACACCGCGTGCATCCTCTACTTCCGCACATTCTACTGCACCAACACCTCCATCAGCTGCTACCTCCAGCCGTGATACAAGGAAGCAGGCACAACCACCACTATCTGCCAAGAGCACACCTATCGGGCCTGCACAAAGTTCTTCTTCTTCCATGGCATCAACATGGCACACAAGTGATATTATTTGTCATCGTTCTAAGGGACAAGGTCATTATGTGAGAGAATGCAAATCTCAGCATGTGATGATTGCTACTGAGGATGGTGGGCATGAGTCCGCTAGTGACTATGATGAGGAGACTTTGGCTCTTATTACACGTGAATAACAAGGTGGATATGATTCTGAACATGAGACGCAATACATGGCTCCTGAAGATGCTGACAGGTATGAATGTTTAGTTTCTCAACGTGTTTTGAGTGTGCAGGTCACACAAGCTGAGCAAAATCAGAGGCATAATTTGTTCCATACAAAGGGAGTTGTGAAGGAACGTTCTGTTCGCGTCATCATAGATGGAGGGAGCTGCAACAACTTGGCTAGCATGGAGATGGTGGAGAAGCTATCTCTCACCACAAGGCCACCTCCACATCCTTACTATATCCAATGGTTCAATAACAACGGCAAGGTTAAGGTAACACGTAATGTTCGTGTGCATTTTAGTATCTCTACATATGCTGATTATGCTGATTGTGATGTGGTACCCATGCAAGCATGTTCCTTATTACTTGGTAGGCCATGGCAATTTGATAAAAATTCTGTACACCATGGTAGAAATAATCAGTATACTCTTGTTCATAAGGATAAACATATTACTTTGCTTCCTATGTCTCCTGATTCCATTTGGAAAGATGATATTAATAGAGCTAATAAAGCAAAATAGGGGAAAATAAGAGTGAAATCAGATAGTGGCAAAAGAATTTGAGCAACAAATGAAGCCTGATAATAAACCATCTAGTGTTGCTTTTGAAATTACATTGAAAAGTGCATCTTTACTTGCCACCAAATCTGATATTGATGATCTAGATTTTAGCAAATCTATTTGCTATGCTTTTGTGTGCAAAGAGGCATTATTTTCATTCGAGGACGTGCCTTCCTCTTTGCCTCCTGCTGTTACTAACATTTTGCAGGAGTTCGCTGACGTCTTTCCACAAGACGTACCTCCAGGATTACCACCTATTCGAGGGATTGAGCATCAGATTGACATAATTCCCGGTGCTTCACTGCTAAACCGTGCGCCATTCCGTACCAATCCAGAGGAGACGAAGGAGATTATGCGTCAAGTACATGAGCTGCTTGACAAAAGTTATATACTAGTCCTTGTGTTGTTCCTATTATACTAGTGCCGAAAAAGGATGGTACGTCGCGTATGTGTGTTGATTGTAGAGGCATTAATAATATTACTATTCGTTATCGTCATCCTATTCCTAGGCTAGATGATATGCTTGATGAATTGAGTGGCTCTACAATAATCCGCAAAGATGATTTGCGTAATGGATACCATAAAATTCGTATGAAATTGGGAGATGAATGGAAAATAGCATTTAAAAGTAAGTTTGGTTTATATGAGTCGTTAGTCATGCCTTTTGGCTTAACTAATGCACCTAGTACTTTCATGAGACTAATGAACGAAGTTTTACGTGCTTTCATTGGACTATTTGTGGTAGTCTATTTTGATGATATACTGATTTATAGCAAATCTTTGGAAGAACATTTGGAACATTTATGTGCTGTTTTTATTGCTCTACATGATGCACGTTTGTTTGGTAACCTTGGGAAGTGCACCTTTTGCACCGACCGAGTATCTTTTCTTGGCTATGTTGTTACTCCACAGGGAGTTGAAGTTGATAAAGCCAAGATTGAAGCTATTGAGAGTTGGCCGCAGCCCAAAACGGTCACACAAGTGAGGAGTTTTCTTGGACTCGCTGATTTCTATAGGCATTTTGTGAGAGATTTTAGCACCATTGCAGCACCTCTCAATGAGCTTACAAAGAAGGATGTGCCTTTTGTTTGCGGTACCGCAGAGGAAGAAGCTTTCACGGCGTTGAAAGATAAGTTGAAACATGCTCCTTTACTCCAACTTCCTGATTTTAATAAGACTTTTGAGCTTGAATGTGATGCTAGTGGAATTGGGTTAGGAGGTGTGTTATTACAAGATGGCAAACCTATTGCATACTTTTCTGAAAAATTGAGTGGGCCTAGTCTGAACTATTCTACTTATGATAAAGAATTATATGCTCTTGTTCGGACCTTAGAAACATGGCAACATTATTTATGGCCCAAAGTATGTGTTATACATTCTGATCATGAATCTTTGAAACACACTAAGAGTCAAGCAAAACTGAACCGTAGACATGCTAATTGGGTTGAATTCATTGAGACTTTCCCTTATGTCATTAAACACAAGAAGGGTAAAGAAAATGTTATTGCTGATGCATTGTCTCGTCATTATACTATGCTTTCACAACTTGACTTTAAAATATTTGGTTTGGAGACCACCAAAGATCAATATGTGCATGCTGCTGAATTTAAAGATGTATTGCAGAATTGTAAAGAAGGTAGAACATGGAACAAGTTCGTCGTTAACGATGGATTTGTGTTTCGTGCTAACAGGCTATGCATTCCATATAGCTCCGTTCGTCTTTTGTTGTTGCAGGAGGTGCATGGAGGAGGACTAATGGGACACTTTGGCATGAAGAAGACAGAGGATATACTTGCTACACATTTCCTTTGGCCAAAGATGATACGGGATGTTGAGCGTTTTGTTGCTCGCTGCACTACATGTCAAAAAGCTAAGTCACGGCTCAATCCTCATGGTTTATATATGCATTTGCATGTACCTAGTGTTCCTTGGGAAGATATATCTATGGACTTTGTTTTAGGTTTACCTCAAACAAATAAGGGGAGGGATAGCGTATTTGTTGTCGTGGATAGATTCTCGAAAATGACACACTTTATTCCATGTCATAAAAGCGATGATGCTGTTAATGTTGCTGATTTGTTCTTTCGTGAAATTATTCGCTTGCATGGTGTGCCAAATACTATTGTTCCAGATCATGATACTAAATTTCTTAGCCACTTTTGGAGATGTTTATGGGCTAAGTTGGGGACTACACTGCTTTTTAGTACTACTTGTCACCCCCAAACTGATGGACAAACTAAAGTAGTAAATAGAACATTGTCTACTATGCTTAGGGCTGTTTTGAAGAATAATAAGAAAATATGGGAAGAATGGTGGCCTCATATTGAATTTTATTATAATCGTTCATTGCATTCTACTACTAAGATGTGCCCTTTTGAAATTGTGTATGGTTTCCTACCTCGTGCACCTATTGATTTCTTACCTCTTCCATCTTCAGAGAAGGTTAATTTTGATGCTAAACAACGTGCTAAATTGACCTTAAAAATGCATGAGTTAACTAAGGAAAACATTGAGCGTATGAATGCTAAATATAAACTTGCTGGAGATAAGGGTAGAAAACAAATTTTGTTTGCACCTGGAGATCTTGTTTGGTTACATTTGCGTAAGGATAGATTTCCTGATTTATGCAAATCAAAGCTAATGCCACGTGCTGATGGTCCTTATAAGGTGTTAGAGAAAATAAATGATAATGCATATAAACTTGAGCTGCCTGCAGATTTTGGGGTTAGTCCCACTGATGAGGTCATGGCTACCACAGTTACACCCATATCCCCTACTGTTTTACCTCTTTGAACAGTTGCTAGAGCTCAGATACGCCAATTAAATTATCAGGTACTTTCATTTCTTGGTAATGTTTCTAGTGTTCATGAGAATATGATGCTGCCTAACTTAGATGAATTTGTGTTGCTTGCAATTGAAGGGCCTAGCACGGACAAGAAGGTTGAACATTGGAGCATGGTCAAGCACGGAGATGAAGGTGCGTGCGAAGAGAACAAGAACGGAGGTTCAAGTGGAGATTTCCGGACTTTGAAGCCACCATGATGACATACAAGATGATTGACGAAATATACAAGATGACCTTTCATAAATTTCGTCCATAGCTTATTATTGGTGTTGCGCCACCTTATTTTGGGCCATGCCCATGTAATCTATTTTTAGAGTCCATATTGTAGGGAAAACGACTTAGGAGGTGTTTTAGTCCCAGCTTGCCAAGGGTGGACAAAATCCCCTCTCTTTTCCCTATAAATATAGACCTTAAGGCATTGTTTAGACTTCGTTTAGATTTGAGTTTTTTAGTTAAAAGTTAGCCGTCGCTGCAACTTCGTGTACTTCGTTTGTGTCCAATGACGTGACCAAGACCGCTTATGAAACCCCACTTTTTTATCAATACTTCATCCATATTCACAATATTCAGATTGCTTAATCATATTCTTGCTTGTTCTTCGATTGCTTGCAGGAATAGACCTTCGTGGTCAGGTTGATTGTGTTCCGGCATGGTCAATAACCTCTCAGAGTTGGTTTAGCGATTGCTAAGGCGCAACGTCGTGCACGTTTGTAGTCATATCGTCAAAGTCGGCTCCACCAAATCGATAGTTATCATCTCATTGAAAGATCGGGACACCTCGTCTCTATCACCCACTTTTAACATTCCAGATTTGAAGCCTTATTTGGGTGAGGAAGATGAGCTTCCATGGAGGACGACTTGATTTCAAAGGGGAGGATGAGGAGGACATAAATACCATTGTTACACCCACAACCCCTGCTACTATAAATACTAGACCAATTACTAGAGCTCGCGCACGCCAATTAAATTACCACGTACTTTCGTTTCTTGGTAATGATTCTAATGTTCATGAGAATATGATGCTGCCTAAATTGGATACATTTGTTTTTCTTACAAATGAAGGGCCTAGCTTGGAGAAGGATGAACACTGAAGCAAGAGCAAGCATGGAGTTGATGGCATGCACATGGGACACAAGAACGGAGTTTCCAATGATGATTTCAGAACTTTGAAGCCACCATAATGAGTGCATGAAGCCTTGGACGAAATATACAAGATGCCACTTCATAAATTTCGTCCAGAGGCTATTCTAGGTGTTGCGTCACCTTATTATTGGGCCAGGCCCATGTAATTTCGACATACTTGAATATAGGCTGTTTTTAGAGTCCGTATGTGTGGGAAAACAAGAGTTAGGGTTGGTTTTGGACCCCTCCTCCAAGGGCCATGAAATCCCCCCTCTTCCTCCATATATATAGTCCTTAGGGCATCATTTAGACTTTGGGTTTGTTTAGATTAAAAGTTCGCCATAGCTGCAACTTTGCGTACTTCGTTTGTATTCAACGACCAGACCAATACGTCTCAGAACCCCACTTGATCAATAAAGCTTTCCTCTTTTATTCGCAATATCCAGATTGCAATCTTAGTTTCTTGCTTGTTCTTCGTTTGCTTGCAGGAAATAGACCCTCGTGGTCAGGTTGATCGTGCTGCGGCATGGTCAATAATCTCGGAGAGTTGGTTTAGCGATTGCTAAGGCGCGACATCCTCGTACGTTCGTAGTCGAATCGTCAAAGTCTACTCCACCAAAAACGATAGCCACCATCTCATCGAAAGGGGGACTCCTTTGCCTCTATCACAGAGGGATTCGCCAGGGCGCTGGCGCATGGCCCACAAGTCGAGCGTGAGGGGGCGGTCGCTCGTGCCCATGAAGTTGGCGGCAAATTTCTTTCACAGGTCCTCCCACGAAGAGATGGATACGCCGGGGAGGTTCACAAGCCACGTGCGCGCGGCGTCTTTGAGGGCCATGGGAAACCAGTTCTTCATGACCCAGTTGTCCCCCTTCGCGGCCTAGATGCTGATGGTGTAAAGTAGGTGGAACTCCATGGGATTGGCTTTTCCGTCGTAGAGAGGAGGGAGCTTCGTCAATGATCGCGTGGTTTTGGGGCCCAATCGTGGAAACATCATGTTGGACGCGGTCCTGATGGTTGCTCGCCTTGTCGAGGATCACGCGCGCGTACGAGGGTACGGCGCGGACGATCTGGCAGCTGTCACCTTCGCCGGCCGGTGCGGACAACCCGTGGGACGGCTCCAGAGAGCGCACCGTAGGACGCCGCTCGGCCGCGGCGCGGGCCAGGGGAGGAGTAGGAGGAGGAGGCATGTCACGCCCAGCCCGGTCGTCACGGGACGACGGAGCAGGCAAGGAGTGGGAGGGCAGATGGCTATCGCGCGCGGCACTGACGAGCTCAGTGATGTGCCCGAGCCAGGCGTCGTAGCCGTCCTCGGTGGGGCGGTAGCGCAGCAGCTCCTGTGCCATGAGCAGCGCATCGTGTGGAGCGGGAGAATTGCGATGCGCGAGCGAGGATGCGGCAGCAGAGCGGCCACGCGCCTGCTCGTTCACCGCCGGGTGGACGGAGGAGGCAACTCACTCCCCAATGGGCTCGGTGGAGGCGCGATGGCGCCGCCCAGGGGCACTCGGGCGGCGGGTGACGCATGGACCCTGGCGGCGGCTCGGCGCATGGCACGCTTCTGGTGAGCGGCGGCTTCATCCATGCTGGCGTTGACGTTGAGGTCGAAGGTGCGAAGAGGGCAAGTGATGTAGGGTAGAACCCTAGTGGCCCGATGTTTCATGATTGGAGCGGATCCCAGGAAGAACACGAAGAACACGAGGGGAAACACGAGAGAATCACTCAAACCAACAAGAACAATCACACATGTGCTAGATCCTCTGAACACAAAGAGATACACGATCCACGATCAATAAAGGACGATACATAGGTAACCGGTTCTTCTCCGTGAGGAGGTCTTGAAGGGGGTCTTCTCCGTGAGGAGGTCTTGAATCCAACGTGGATCTTCTCTGTAGAGGGGTCGCGGTCTCTCCCGTGGAGTAGATCCGTATGGATGAGCAAAGCTCTATCTCTAATATGAGCTAAACCTATGCTAACCCTCAAAATGGGGAGGAGAGGTCTATTTATAGTGCTAAGCCACGAAGGGGTAAGTGAGGGGCAAAGGGGTACATGGGCCTCGGCCCAAGTCATGCGCGCATGCAAAGGCCGGATGATTCGGATGGGGGTCCGGATGATCCGGGCATCGTCCGGATGATCCGGTTTCTCGTCCAGATAATCCGGCTTCGCTGGGAGGATTCTGCAGGTTTCGAGTGTTGTGGCTGCGGGATTACCCGGATGATCCGGGAGGGCATCCGGATGATCCGGCTGAGTCCAGATGATCCGGAGGGAGGTCCGGACGTCCGGGCTGACGCCAGCAGCTGCTCCATCTTCTTCTCCTTTCTTCCGTATTCTCTTCCATGCTTGGCCTTGGTCCTTTGATTCTCCATGGTCATCTCTGTTGTACCTGAGTATAGGCAAGGTCCATGCATGAGGTAGTAGCCATGTCTCACATGTGGAAATTGATGGTTCGAAGAGGAGTGAATTCACCTTGTGTCCAATGGCGTATGTTCGAGGTCTCATCATATGTACTCTTGGGGCTTGGAGAGTAGTCGGAGTGTACATGGGGATGAACGTGGGATGCTCCACATCATCTTACCCCCCCCCCCTTGGGGAAGATCCGACCTCGGATCGTGATCCTCGTCACCATGGAAACGGTTGTCGTGGACGGACTTGTAGTTGGACGAAATTGAAGACATGGTGCAATCCAAGTACTCCAAGGTGTCTCTGGAGTGGTATTCATGCAAAAAGAGCAAACACAAGCGACACTCGGAAATACCATGGTTAGCGCACACAAAGTGTCCATCATGTAAGAATGAGTCCGTGTGGCAAGATAGTGCATGGCAAGACACATGATTCTTATCCAAAAGATGTAGAATGAGATGTAAAGCATTCATGGGATAATTAGCATGGTGCACAAAGTGACAAATTCTACCATTGTGCAATATGATGTCATAGAGGGACGGTTCATCAATAGCATGAATATGGCAATGGATGCTCAATATGTGTAAACTATCATGCAATTGATGGTGGACAATATGATCATGATGTATGAATATGCCATCAAGGAAGATCACAACAAATTTGCTAAGGAAGTGCACAAGCTCATATATCATGGATGACATTGGAATATAAGATGCAACAAGGCAATCATAATGTGAGTCAATCCATGCATGGGGTGCAAAATTGTGGTGAGTATGATATGTCCATCGAGCATAACAAGTGGGAGCACAATCAACAAATATGTAGGTGTGAGTGCAATGTGCCAAAGGAGTGTTGATGTACCAATGCTCGATGTCGTGGAATGAGTGGAGGTTTGAAGGTGCATCCAAGAAGTCCGAGCACTCCTCAACTTGAAGGTCCAAAGTGTCCATCTTCAATGTCGCTCCTCCGTTCGTGAGATGTATCATGTAGACAACAAGAAGGAAACAACAATGAAAGAATGACCCATCCAATATGCGTACTTGAGGATGGCTCAAAGGGAAGGAGTTCACCTCATGAATGTTCCCGAAGATGTTGGAGTTGCACATCATGTATGCCTTCACATAACCAAGTTGTCGCACAACGCCACCGCCTTGTGAATCCTCCAAAATGAAAGAACATGACAAACACTCGGAAAAATAAATGAGGTTAGCGGAAGTGCAAAACCTATCATTCGTGTGGTAAGATACCCAACAAGTGTATGCATCATGCTCATCATAAGAAAGGACAAGGGAGCATTTCATAGTATGGAGGCATATGATGCGAGAACAACCAAATACAATAGGCTCAATCAAACAAGCATGCATCACAAGTAAGGTGTCAAAGTCTCCAAGATCAATAAGCATAGTATGGTTGCACTCAATACAAGTGGATATGAAAGAGGCAACTAATGGACACGAGAGACAATGAGCAATATATATCATGTGAGAGGCATGAGCATATATGTCATCAACCCAAGAAAGAAAGTAATAGTGGAACATGGGTGATGCAACATAGCAAGCAATCATAGCGATCAAGTCAAGACAGCTAGTAGTGCGAAGATGCAACATACTAGAAGGAATCATGGCAAGAATGTCATGTGTGCAAATAGTGGGCATGAATAATTCACATGTCATAGCACAAGCATGAAAGCAAGATATGAGAAAAATATCATTAATGTATTGGCGAGAGACCATATGTAAATAGCAATTGCACATCATGACTCCCCCAACACAACAAGCATCAATAACATGGGGCACAAACAAATCATGGCAATAGCTACTAGTATCTCCACCAAGCATGCAAATACACATAGGAGTAGCATAATGGTCAATCATGGGTAGATGCAAGCAAGGGTCACAATTGCATGGCAAAATCATAGAAAGGGGTATAACATGCAAAGTGAACATAACACAATGGGCATAAAGTAACAAGTGATATATATCCCATAGCCGTGTGACATCCAAGTAAAAGAGATGCGCGTAGTCCTTGCACGAAAGGAACGGTGGTAAGGATTGTCCACGGGATCCCAATTCATGGTTGCTCTCAAGAGCTCATTTCGTCAACTCTTGGGATTGAGAGGTTGACGTGTATACATGAGTACCTACACAAAACAAAGACAAAGGAAATTTTTTGTGTGCGTGGTATATGTACACATCATCCATCATGATGTGCACGTGCTAGTGTCGGTTAGCACTAAATAGCCAATGCTCAAATAAATGAGATGTGTGATATAGAAACATGTCATCCATCATGAGAGGTTTGTTATTATGTATAGCATAATGGAGACCCAAATTATGTAATGCATCACTAGTGATATCTAGAGCATTGTTATGAATGGTATGCATATGGTGCAAGCAATTATGGGAATCATGCAAGGTATGGAATGCATCAAGATCTCCTAATCTGTATGAGGAAACTATGGGGGTCTCCTCATGAGCATTAGTGGAAACATCACATGGAGAATATTGACAACATCTGAAACAATGCATATTTGGAACAACGTGATCATGGCATGGCATAGTAGATGAATTGCGCAATCATGTAAAGGAAGCATAGCAATATCATCACAAGAGAAGCAAAAGCCAATGACCAACATCTCGTCGTCTATGCCATAAGTGCAAATGGGATTTATTTTAATGGGGCATGCATAGTTACTATGCTGAGATTGAAATGATGCAATATGGGAGATCTCACTCATAGCATATGACAAGTTCAATGGATTGTCAAACATGATGTGACCAAAAGAATTTTCACATGATATCCTATGGAGCATAGCATCACAACTAGGCAACTCAACATTCTCATCATCATATTCATCATAAATAGGTAAGTCATGATATGAAGAAGTCGCACTAGCATGAAGCATGGGAATAGGTGGATCAACATCATGCAAGCAATCGATGTCAAGAGGGTCCACTAGTGGGACAAGAGAAGCACCATCACCTATGTTACCTTTGGAGCGTCGCTCATGTGTTGTAGGTGAGGTGTTGAAGATCCACTCTTTGTCATCTTCATGTTGATGGAACCATGTGGGGGGTGCATCATCGTCCACCATGGCCATCGTTGTCTCCATTGGAGGGATGGACTCGTCAAGGATAGGCATGTCGTCATGTAGGAGACCTAGCACCAAAGAAGAAAACACACTAGGAGTAGAGGTTAAGTTGTTAGAAATCATAGTGGCCTCACGTGCCGTGTCAACTACCTCAATCACTAAGTGTTGTGGCTCACTCAATCCCGGTAAGATGCTCTCAGTCATATGGATGGTGGAGTCACTCAAATGGCTCTCAACCTCACATAGGATATGTGGCATGCTCTCATGTGTGGGGCTAGTGGTGGTCACACTCATCCTCTCATAGGAAATGCACTCAATGTCACGTATGGTGGAGTCACTCATATCACTCATGGTGGGGTGGCTCTCCTCACATGGGAAATGGGGCATCTCTTCATATGTGGGTGTCGGAGAGATGTTGGTGCAAATGTCTCCATGCTCAACTCCTATCGCCGCCTTGGTTGAAGGGATAGTCCCATGCTCAACCTTCTTGTCACCGTCTTGTTGTTGGAGGCCCATATGTCGTGGCACCGCATAGCTCGTCTCCATGACCGAAGGGAATTTCCCATGCTCGACCATCTTTCTTGAGGGGCTTCTGAAGATGGAAGTGTCGCCCTCGCTCGTAGGTAGTCGCCTTTTTGTTGAAGATGTCTATGTAGGCGAACTCATGGGAAGTAGGCGAAGATGCCGTATGTCCAAAGGCGAAGATGCCTTGATAGCACTTGGCAAAGATGCCGAAGTGGTGGTAGTAGTAGCTCCGTCTTGGTGGTGCTTGTCTCGCGGTCTTCTCTTATGTTCATGAAGCTTGGACTTGGCATGAAGTAGGGCTTGTTCGGACTTGTAGGTAGGCGCTTGTGGAGCATCTTCATGATGATGGTGTCGTTGTCGCACTTGAGCTCGATGGCGTTCGTCGTCGTCGTGCACATGATGCTTGGAGGTGACTTGCCCTTCATGACGATGTTGATCATGAACATGATGGTGATCGCCATGTAGATGATGACGTGGACGACTTGCGCTTGCATCATGTTCGCGCTCCGAAGATGATCGACTTGCTCGCCGCCGCCTTGAGGATGATGAAGGGGAAGGAGACTTGTAGTCGGCCACCATGTCGCGTAGTTGATCCTTTAGCTCGCCCAACTTGGTGTCGATATAGTCCCTTTTCCTTGCTTCAAAGTGTCGTATGTCGATGGCGAGGTTGTCGAGGCGCTCTCTCAAAGTAGATTGTGCGCCTTGCATTTCGTGTTGTAGTCTGAAGATGGACATTTTGGTGATGTAGTTGTTCGCACCGTCGTTGTTGTCGAAGACCGGAGATGAAATGCCTTGCCTATCCATCACAAGGCTCGAGCAAATATGAGTGGGAGAAAGAGAGGAATTTATACCAAATGTACCTTGACCGATGTTGAAAATGGATCAATGATCACTCAATGATGTAACAAGG
Source organism: Aegilops longissima (assembly GCA_021605205.1). Classification (NCBI taxonomy): domain Eukaryota; kingdom Viridiplantae; phylum Streptophyta; class Magnoliopsida; order Poales; family Poaceae; genus Aegilops; species Aegilops longissima. The sequence goes on from CM038676.1 coordinate 314,692,622, forward strand.
AAATAACACAATTGGTACCAATTCTTGTCGGTTCTCACACCTTCACAAGTAAGGCTTATGGTGGAGCTCGGTGAGGATATGGCACAAAAATTTGATGCAAAATGTTAGGAAGAGTCAATAATGTTGAAAGAGATTCACAAATTCGCAAGCGAAACAAGTAGACCAATAGCAATATGTGGCACACGGAAACACACACACGAATAGATAAATGGGGTCGTGCAACCAAGGAATGATCACAAAATGTGGAATCCACGGAAAACGCTCATGTAGCACAACTCAAGAGAGACGCTAGCACGATTGCTCAATAGGAGGATACGACACTTGTGCACAACCTATAAGATGCAAAAGAGATAACCATTCTATCCCAAGTATGCTATGTGTATGGTTCCCGATGTTTCTCAAGATGATCCAAGATGATCGGATATGACAATCTTATATGCAATGTGGTATGATGCTATGGCACTTGCTTACAAGCTCTTTGCTCTTTATCTTTTGCTTAAAAGCTTATTCTCTTTTTCTGTATGGCCACTTTTGCACAATGCACAAACCAAGATAGCAAATGTGTATATGTGCGAACAAACTTGAGGCACACGAGATGATATGATAATACCAATATGATATGGTATGTATGCAATGGCAGGTGTAGATCACTAATGTGCACAAGTAACGTTGCCGGCAATACTCAAATGGCTAGTCTCGATTGGCAAGTGACGCAAAATGGGCTAGGGGTTAACAATGCGATTGCCAGGGTAATATACAATGGTATCGTCGAGGTTACTGTCCTTGGAAATGATGAGAGGTGGTGTTGCTGATGTCGACCCGTTCTGATGTACGATGGAACCCTATGGGGCCGATCTTTCACGTTTGGAGAGTATCCCTATGAGGAACATGAAGAACGCGCGGAAGAACACGAGGGAAAACACGAGGGGAAACAAGAGAAACACTCAACCGACACGAATATGATCACACAAGTGCTAGATCATCGAGGCACAAAGTAACACGAGATCCAAAGTCAACAAGGGACGATACAAAGGTAACCGTTCTTCTCCGGAAGGAGGTCTTGAGGGTCTTCCCCGATTGGAGGTCTTGAATCCGGGTGGATCTTCCCCGAAGTGGTGCGGTCCCTCACGAGGAGTAGATCCGGTACGGATGAGCAATGCTCTATATCAAATGAGCTAAACCAGTGCTAACCCTAGAAAGATGGGGGAGAAGGAGTATACGTAGTCTAGGGGGTCGAAAGGGTACACGGGCCTCGACCCTTTACTGTGCGCTTACAGGTGGAGCTGGATGTCCGGGCGACGGGTCGGATGTCCGGGTCTTCGGGAGTGGCCGAGTGTCCGGACTAGGAGGCCGAATGTCCGGGCTGGTGGAGTCAGCTTTTGTAGGTTCTGGTGCGGGGCGCCGGACGTCCCGGCGTCTCGCTGGATTTCCGGGCACGAGCCGGATGTCCGGGCTGGGGCCGGATGTCCGGGGCCTGTAGAGGTTGGCGGCTGGGAGGCTGCTGTGGATGACGCTCCAGGGGCCAGATGTCCGGGGTCCTGGCCGGATGTCTGGGGCCTGGGAGGTGTTCTTGACTCTTCCTGTTGGTTCTCCTCATCCATGGACTTGGCGATTTGTCCGTCTTCATGTACATCTCCAAGTGGGTCCTCTTGACACCTAATCATGCATAGCATATCGGACTCAGGTAGTAGCCATGTCTCAAGTGGATCATATGTGATATCACTAAGGAAAGAAGTCACCTCGTTCTCGAGAGCTCTAGCTCGTTCTCGTGTCATAGGTCCTCTTGGCTCTTGATGAGACGATGGTAGGTCCATGGGGATGACCGTAGGATCCTCCGTATCATCTCCCCTCCCTTGGGAAAGATCCGACCTCGGATCAAAATCCTCATCACCATGGTACGGGGAGAGATCTTTGATGTTGAAGATGTCGCTCATGGAGTACTTGTCGCGTGGGATGTCGATCTTGTATGCGTTCTTGTTGTAGCGTGCAAGCACCTTGAATGGTCCATCGGCTCGAGGTAGAAGTTTGGACTTGCGTTCGTTGAGGAAGCGTTCCTTACGAAGGTGTAGCCACACAAGATCTCCAACATTGAACATCATGGGTTGCTTGTTGACGTTGAGCTTGGTCGCGAGTCGTTGTACTTGGCGCTCGATGGTGTTCCTTGTATCTTCATGCATCTTCTTGAGGTAGTTGACTCGGCCACTCGTGTCCATGTTTTGCGCTCTTGTAGTGGTAGAGGAAGAATGTCCAATGGGGACAACGGGTTGAAGCCGTAGACGACCTCGAAAGGGGACTTACCGGTAGTCGAATGTCTTGCATGATTGTAGGCGTACTCGGCGATAGGTAGGCACTCCTCCCACTCCTTGATGTTCTTCCCTATCAACACACATAGTAGAGTGGAGAGCGTGCGGTTCATCACCTCCGTTTGGCCGTCGGTTTGTGGATGGTATGCCGTGGAGAATAGGAGCTTGATTCCGAGCTTGGCGCACAAGGTTTTCCAAAAGTAACTCAAGAACTTGACGTCACGGTCCGAGACAATCGTCTTTGGCACTCCATGAAGGCGCAAGATTTCCCTACAAAAGAGAGTGGCAACATGTGAAGCATCATCGATCTTGTTGCAAGGAATGAAATGTGCCATTTTAGAGAACCGGTCCACAACAACAAACACGGAATCTTTTCCATTTCTAGTCCTAGGCAAACCATGTTGTGGACCACCTCCCCTTCATAGGATCTTGGGCCCACACCTGCCTCTGCCGTACCATCAAATTCAGCTTTCATCTTCCGGTATGGGTGAGTTTTCCGTAAGAACCTACGATTACGCAAATACATGGTTTTGTGCGAGTTGGGAAGTCTTCTGCTAGCTGTCCTATCCATGCATGTGAGACACCCTACATCTCCCTTTGTTTTCTGCCTCGATGTGTTGCCTAATGCCGGCATATCTTGAATGGTGTGCACCAGCATCGCATGTAGATCGAAAATCTCCTTTCTATAAGCATCATAACATTTTACAACATGTGCATCTATCCACACTATCAACAGTTCTTCTACCAATAGCTGAAAGTAAATGTTGATGTCATTTCCAGGTTGCTTCGGGCCTTGGATAATCATTGACATCATAATGTATTTTTTCTTCATACACAACCAAGGAGCTAGGTTATTATATGCACAGAAGCACCGGCCATGTGCTGTGATTGGTGCTCATATCGCCAAAAGGATTCATCCCGTTAGTACACTCCCTGAGCCTTATACTTCTAGGATCCATGGCAAAGTCTACATACTTGTTGTCGATTAATTCCCACTGAGCCCCATCTTTCGGGTGCCTCATAAACCTATCCGCAATTCGCTCATCATGATGCCACTCCAACCTCTTTGCCTCTCTAGGGTTTGCAAACAAACGCCTCAACCTTGGAATTAAAGGCAAGTACCAAACAACCTTGAACAGGATTCCTGTCTTGATCTCGTCGTCCAATTTGTACATGTCCTTTGCTCTCCTGCGCTTGTATCATGCATGCTTGCATGTGGGACATGCACGCAAATCTTTGTACTCACCATGGTACAATATACAATCATTCACACAAGCATGTATCTTCTGTACTTCAAGTTCCAATGGGCAAACAATTTTCTTCGCTTCATTCATGCTTCTAGGGAGCACATTATCTTCCGGAAGAATTTCTTTCAAAAGATCTAACATCTCTGTGAAGCCCATGTTTGATAGACTGTTTGCTGCTTTAAATCTGAGAAGCGCCAGGGTGGCACTCAACTTGGAATATTTCTTTTTGAAACCTGGATACAATTCTTTCATGGAGTCCGCATCAATGGTTGGCAGATCCTTGTACCCAATCATATGCTTTTTTGGGCCCTCAAAATCTGCAATCATAGCAGAAAAATCTGGCATATCAAGATCGTCGTCATCTGCGTCGATGTCTTGGTTTTTTCTGTCACACCCAATATGCGATACTATCCTAAAGAGACTCGAAGATCCCACCAAGGATAGAACTGCATATTGATACGCTTTCGCAAGGTGGATATCATTACATCAACATTACATAATAGATGGGGATACATACAAAAGGCATACAATGCCACACGAATACAACATCATCATACACAAGAGCATCTTCCGACTACGGATGAAACACAAACAGAAACTCAAACGACATCCACCCAGCTATCCCAGGCTGCCGACCTGGAACCTATCCCCTGATTGAAGAAGAAGCAGAAGAAGGATTCCAAAACAAGCAAACATCACTCTCGTGTTATGATCATCGCAATAACCTGTACCTGCAACTGGTGTTGTAGTAATCTGTGAGCCATGAGGACTCAGCAATCCCATTACCATGGGTATCAAGACTAGAAAAGCTTAATGGGTAAGGAAGGGGTAAAGTGGTGAGGTTGCAGCAGCGACTAAGCAAAGTATGGTGGCTAACTTACGAAACAAGAGCGAGAAGAGCAGCTTAGCAAGCGGTCGTCAACTAGTAATGATCAAGAAGTGATCCTGAACTCCTACTTACGTCAGACATAACCCAGAAACCGTGTTCTCCTCTCGATCAACCCCGAAAAGAGACACTCACGGTTACACACACGATTGGTGTATTTTACAAGAGTTTACTTCAAGTTTACTACAAGCGGATATTAACAAATTCCCATCTGCCACATAATCGCGGGCATGGATTTCGAAAGTTCAAACCCTGCAGGGGTGTCCCAACTTAGCCCATGATAAGCTCTCGCGATCAACGAATGATATTACTTCTCCCGGGAAGACCCGATCAGTCCTGGAATCCTGTTTACAAGACATTTCGACAATGGTAAAACAAGACCAGCAAAGCTGCCCGAATGTGCCGACAAATCCCGATAGGAGCTGCACATATCTCGTTCTCGGGGCACACCGGATGAGCAAGATGACGGGTTGGCATAGACCCTGGTTGCCCAGGGGGCGCCGGCCATCGCTCGGTTTGGAGCAGCACTCAGAGGAGCACTGGCCGGGGGGGGGGGGTAAATAAAGATGACCCTCGGGAGCGCGACTCCCAAGGGAAAAAGGCTTAGGTGAGGAAAATGTAAAACCAAGGTTGGGCCTTGCTGGAGGAGTTTTATTCAAAGCGAACTGTCAAGGGGGTCCCATAAATCACCCAACTGCGTAAGGGATGCAAAATCCGGGAACATAATACCGATATGACGGAAACTAGGGCGGCAGGAGTGGAACAAAACACCAGGCATAAGGCCGAGCCTTCCACCCTTTACCAAGTATATAGATGCATTAATAATATAAGAGATATTGTGATATCCCAACATAAACATAATCCAACATGGAGCAATCTTCATCTTCACCTGCAACTAGCAACGCTATAAGAGGGGCTGAGCAAAAGCGGTAACATAGCCAAACAACGGTTTACTAGGAAGGGTGACAACGGTTAGGGGCTATCATGCAATTTGGGAGGCTTGATAAGCTAGTGGTAGGTAACGCGGCATAGCGAAAGAACCAAGCAACTAACATAGCAATGATAGTAATGAGATCCAATGTGATGGTCATCTTGCCTGAAATCCCGCTAGGAAGAAGAACGAATCCATGAAGAATATGAAGTCACGAAGATGAACCAAGCATAGGCGAACAAATCCTCACGGTCTCAACAAAACAGGAACTAACAAGAAGGAGCACAACCGGAAAGAAACCAACAACAAGGTAAACACACAACACATGAACAAGGCATGTTGCACAATCAAGTATGATGCATGACAAGATTAAATGTTGTTAACATGGCAAGAGGTGAAACATGAGTAGACCAACTAATTAGGCAAATTTAAATGAGGCTAGAACAACAAACAACAATTCCAGAAAATCCCCATGTGCATATTTCGAATTTGGAACTGTTCTTCCCTAAAACATATTTTAGAGTTGTTAAACAGCAAAAGAAAGTGCACCATGTTATCCTATGCATTTTCCCACCCCATTTACATATAAAGTTTATTTAAAACCGAGCTACGATTATTTAGTTATGAAATAAATCATTTTAACATGGCATTTGAGCAAATTTAAACAAACAACATTTTAAACATTTTAAACATGGATGAAAACAGCAGATTATGAAACTAGATGAAAAACTAAGCATTTTACATGTTTACAACATTTTAATCCGATGCACAGTTGATGAGTTATTGAATGCATGAAGATGAGGGTCTTTTCTGCAAATCTGTAAATCCTGGGATAATAGCTAAATCGCAACAGAGAAAAAAAACACGCATCGGGCCTAATCTGCTGGGGAGCTGGGCTGCTCACCATAGGCCGAGGCCCGTCGGTGGAGAGGAAGCAGAGGGCTGGCGCGCTGGGCCTTGGCGCTGGAGGTCAACGCGCAGCTTGACCGAGCGAAGCAGGTAGCAGCGGTTGAAGCAGGGGAGCAGCGGCGGCGTGGGACTTGCAGGAGGGCGGCGCAATGGTCAGCGGCGACAGACCAAGGCGAAGCAAGGGGGTCCAGGACGGCGGGACCCGGCGAGCTGCATCTTGTGCACGAGGAGAAGCAGAGGAGGCTCAACGTCCATGGCGACGCTGCTGCGGCAGCACGGGCATGGCTTGCAGAAGAACGGGGCGACAGCGGAGCTCCGGTTGGAGGGACGACGCGCACGACGAGGACGCGACCATCGATGGGGTTCCTGATTCAGAGAGAGAGAGAGAGATGAGGTACAGAGAGAAGGGAAATAGAGGAAGGAGAGGGCACGACGGGGGCTCGCCTTGGTGGCGGAGGGCGTCGGTAGGAGGAGCTCGGCTCCGGCGAGCTGGTTGCGGCGCGCTCCAGCACGGGAGGCAAACGGGGACACGGGCGACGAGGCTGCAGGCGCCTTGGCCACGGCTAGCGCAGCGGGAGCTCGGTGACGGGTTCCCCCACTCGGGCCCGTGGGCAGAGGAGCCCTGGCTCTTGCAGGATCTGAGCGGCAGCGGAAATCAAGGGAAATGGTCGGGGAGGATCTGGGGAGGTGGCTGGCTGTGCGTGGGTTGGTGAGGAGGGGATCTAGGAGGATCCCAATGAGAGAGTGGCGGCAGCGGGTAGGAGGAGATGGATGGATTGGACAGCCTAGGGTCTAGGGTTAGACTATATATATAAGAAAGAGAGGAGTTTGGATCACCCGATCGAAATCCGACGGATGAGAATAAATAGGTAGGGAAGTCCAAATAAAAAACGGAGATGTTTTAGAGATGTTTGGGGATGATCCGGACTCATCGGTCACGACAGCCCGGTTCGGGTTCGGAGCGGTTTTTGGACACACCAAGAGGGGGGTGGGGGCGAGCTGGCAAGAGAGGTTAGGTGGTCAGGGTCAAGAGGGAAGCAAAAACCTGTTTGGTCTCAGAACAGTCAACGAAAGCAAGGGGTGACGCAGCAACTACGAGCGGACACGGGTTTTATGAAAACATATGGATGCGATGCACATAATGCTATGAGATGAGATGCACGCCATGAACAAAATGCAAAACAAAAGACAAAAATCCAACCACGAAGGAAAATATCATATCACATCTCCGGAAAAGGCAAGAGTTGGAGTTACTAATATGGAAAGTTGTATCTGGGGCGTTACAACACTCCACCACTATGAGAGGATCTCGTCCCGAGATCTAGGATGGCACCGGAGGGAAAAGAAAGAGGAAGATAAGAGGTAAAACTAAGTTGCTTCTTCGACAAACGAGTGAAACCATGAACCTTGAGATGTTGAGAAAAATGAAAGAAAGAAAAACAACGAAGATGAGCAAAATTGAAAACACTCCGTTAGAAAAGAGGAACAAGGGATACGGCGAGAACCAAGAGGTTTAGTGATAAGATAGATATTGAGACTACTCCGGTTAAAACTAGATAGAGAAGGAATAAGATTGATATAACTTGGGCAGCACTCCGACTGAAAGAAGAAGGAAAACTTGATAAGATGAAAAGAACTTGAAGAGATGACACAACACTCCGGTTAAATGGATAAGCATGAAAAGAACACGGTTCTCACAATTCGAGATGATGAGTGAAGAGAGCAACATCACCATGCCTCCAGAAGAAAGAATAGAAGATAGATCATTGAAATAAAAGAATGGAGAAGAAAATGCCAACTTCTGCCACAAATTATCTTGGAAAGCACCCTTCCAAGAAGGTTAGAACGGAGTTGTTGGAAAACCAACAACGAAAGGATAAGCTTGTAGTGGGCTTATGGAAAACATCTCGAGACTATGAGGTGACAACCGACCACTAATGGAATCCATTGATTTGATTGAGAGCACCAAAGAGATGAAAAACTTCTTCACCGAGATGAGAAGGAGAAAATTGGATCGTTGATAAGCACCACAAATAGCTACATTCCTTAGGGATGGCTGTAGGTGAAATATAACCCAATATAACTCCAACAAAAAGATTGATTGGTTGAAAAGATCTCTTGAAGAAAGAGAAAATGATGGATTTAAAATACTTCATTCTTGACAACATATGAATCATGAAACATGAAGGAAATTGTAAAGAGTGACATAACACCACCTCAAAAGATAAGGTAGAAGCAATTGCACTTTGGAATGCAAGATGAAGAATACTTGAGCTCCTCAAAGCAAAACATGTGTTGAACACCATGTTTATTTTAGAGTATAGCTTGGCGGATCATAACTTCGAGACAAATCTTGAAGAACAATTGAAGAATGAAAATAATCCTTGATGAACCATCACGTAGAGCCTCCATGAAGAACTCCGGTAATAAAAGGATGATAAAAATAAAGATAAGTTGAAGACACAAGGTGAAGCCTTGCAATAATTTAGGTGGAGCTTCGTGATGAGATAATGCAGAAAACTTGGAACTCCAGAAAAGAAAAGATGGAGCATCTCGAACCGAGAAATGTGACATGATGACAATGATGGAAAGAAGAAACTAGATCACTTGGATGAAACAATAATAAGAATTACGTTATGCGTATCCTTCACCAATTTAATTGATGATAAGCAACAGATTTGGCACACTACTTATTCTTTTGCAAGGATTGAAGAGAGATATAGCGCCTAACTTGAAGAAGTCTTGATTTAATGACCGAGAGGATTGGAAAGGACGAATGAAATGATACGGTAATAAAGGAAGAGGAATCTTGAACGAACCACCGTAAAAATTGAAAATGAAAGTAGCAAAGGCACAATTCACCGGGAAGAATTGGAAAGCGAATGAAGATACTTGAGGGGATTTAGATACAAGAGAATGAAGAGATCATGAACTGATTAGAGGATATTTGAACAATTCACCGGTAAGATTTGGAGAACGGTAGCTACACACTGAGAATGAAGAATTATGACATGATGGCCTTCAGAGGAAAGAAATGTAAACAACTCATGAAATGCTCCGGATGGGTGAAAAGAATTCCCACAATCGAAAACAATTATGAGAGGATGGCATCAAACTTGAACTATGCATCTTTGGAAGAACGGGTAAGGATTTAAGAGGAACTCTTCTTCGGTCTTCACATGCTGAGAATGACGAGGAGAAACACCACCAAATTGTTGAGAAACTCCGGAAGGATTAAAAGAGGAAAGGTTGAGCCAAAGATGAAAAAAGTTTGAAAGTGACCTTGGAGAAGGCATGTGATTGATGAAAATTCATTCTTACATCAAACTTTGAAATGAATTTGAGAATAGTTCCAGGAAAATTAGAAGAGTCAGGTAAGATCCTGGGAAAAGACCTGTGGGTTAGGGCCCACTCGAAAGAAACATCGTTGAAGGATTGCCTGAAATAAAGATTGCACCGGTAGAATTAAATGGCTTGAATGAGATAACAACCTCAAAATAACTTGAACGGATCTGGAATGAAAAGATGAGCCTTCTGAGATATCTTCAACACTCCAGAACAAATGAATAGTGAGAAGTGAATGATTAAGAGGTGCATCGGCAAGAGAAAGCATTTGCAACAAGGAAAGGAATATGATCAACACTGAAAGCTTGAGTTAAATCCATCAGAAAAGAATACGAGAATGCAGAATGATGAACTTGGAGCTGTTGAGCATCTTCATGAGGGATCACTGGATCAGAACATTGATTGAAAAGAGTGAAGAGACATCACATGAATAAATGGATACTTGATTAAAATATATAAGTCCTTGCAGAAAAGGGTGGGAGGGCGGGAAAACAAAGACAACTTGGGGCGGATGAAACAAACACCGTTGATAAAACTTAGAATTGATATCACAAATGTTGAAATGATCGAATCCACTTGACGAGAAGCACAACGACTGGGAAAAGAATTGACATGACGACCTCGACGATCAAGAAGGATTAGTATTCACATAGCAATATGAGAACACCGTTTAGGGAAGGTATGGATCAACACTTGACATCGAAGCAACTCGAAAACCACAAATAAAACAAAAAAAAGGATTTGGCTTGCATAATAAGCCGGAACAAATACATATGATAGAGATTTACCCAATCCCATATCATGCATCTGTCGGAAAGATATTCTAGGAGCTATTTGAATTCCCACCTATCAACTCCCGAAATTTCTGGTTATGCAATCTGGTGTTGGGGATACAGGGGACACAAAATATATCACCCAAGCTAACAATACCTAGATCGAGCTGTATCCATCCTTCAACACATAACCAAGAAAACTCCGGAAATCGTGTACCTCAACCTTCGAAAAGCATCTGTTATACAAGTTATGGCAATACTCCCGAACTCCCCAAGATCTTGGGTGGCGCCGAGGTTATCTCACCAACAACTGCATAAAAGAGATTTTCGATGTCGGCAAAACTCGGTATTCCGAATCGCAACGATAAAATTGTGACGACAATACCTCGAGCTCAACTCCCCGGGACACTGCCACAACCCCTAAATGTCAGGAGGCACCAAGAACAATGTTCTCGTCACAAGACTATCGGAAAGATCCCAAGATACCCGCGTGATCCAAAAATTTTTTTCATGAAATTTGAGGAGAGGAAAGACAAAACATCTACGTCAGGAGGCCTCAACAGAGCGACGAAGGGACTGAGGAGTAAAAAGAATCCTACTCTCCGATATATATAATCCTAAGATTCAAAATAGTTTTCTTCTAGACTCAACAACGGTCAACAAACAAGGGGGCTCCTATGGTCGGTCGAGGTTCTGATACCAACTTGTCACGCCCAATATGCGATACTATCCTAAAGAGACTCGAAGGTCCCACCAAGGATAGAACCGCATATTGATACGCTTTTGCAAGGTGGATATCATTACATCAACATTACATAATAGATGGGGATACATACAAAAGGCATACAATGCCACACGAATACAACATCATCATACACAAGAGCATCATCCGACTACGGATGAAACACAAACAGAAACTCAAACGACATCCACCCTGCTATCCCAGGCTGCCGACCTGGAACCTATCCCCTGCTCAAAGAAGAAGCAGAAGAAGGATTCCAAAACAAGCAAACATCGCTCTCGCGTCATGATCATCGCAATAACCTGTACCTGCAACTGGCGTTGTAGTAATCTATGAGCCACAAGGACTCAGCAATCCCATTACCATGGGTATCAAGACTAGCAAAGCTTAATGGGTAAGGAAGGGGTAAAGTGGTGAGGTTGCAGCAGCGACTAAGCAAAGTATGGTGGCTAACTTACGAAACAAGAGCGAAAGCAAGTGGTCGTAAACTAGTAATGATCAAGAAGAGATCCTGAACTCCTACTTACATCAGACATAACCCAGAAACCGTGTTCTCCTCTCGATCAACCCCAAAAAGATACACTGACGGTTACGCACACGGTTGGTGTATTTTAGAAGAGTTTACTTCAAGTTTACTACAACCGGATATTAACAAATTCCCATCTGCCACATAACCGCGGGCACGGCTTTCGAAAGTTCAAACCTGCAGGGGTGTCCCAACTTAGCCATGATAAGCTCTCGCGATCAACGAAGGATATTCCTTCTCCCGGGAAGACCCGATCAGTCTCAGAATCCCGTTTACAAGACATTTCGACAATGGTAAAACAAGACCAGCAAAGCTGCCCGAATGTGCCGAAAAATCCCGATAGGAGTTGCACATATCTCGTTCTCTGGGCACACCGGATGAGCAAGACGACGGGTTGGCATAGACCCTGGTTGCCCAGGGGGCGCCGGACATCGCTCGGTTTGGACCAGCACTCAGAGGAGCACTGGCCCCGGGGGGGGGGTAATATAAAGATGACCCTCGGGAGCGCGACTCCCAAGGGAAAAAGGCTTAGGTGAGGCAAATGTAAAACCAAGGTTGGGCCTTGCTGGAGGAGTTTTATTCAAAGCGAACTGTCAAGGCGGTCCCATAAATCACCCAACCGCGTTAGGGACGCAAAATATGGGAACATAATACCGATATGACAGAAAGTAGGGCGGCAAGAGTGGAACAAAACACCAGGCATAAGGCCAAGCCTTCCACCCTTTACCAAGTATATAGATGCATTAATAATATAAGAGATATTGTGATATCCCAAGATAAACATAATCCAACATGGAGCAATCTTCATCTTCACCTGCAACTAGCAACGCTATAAGAGGGGCTGAGCAAAAGCGGTAACATAGCCAAACAACGGTTTGCTAGGAAGGGTGACAACGGTTAGGGGCTATCATGCAATTTGGGAGGCTTGATAAGCAAGTGGTAGGTAACGCGGCATAGCGAAAGAACCAAGCAACTAGCATAGCAATGATAGTAATGAGATCCAAGGTGACGATCATCTTGCCTGAAATCCCGCTAGGAAGAAGAACGAATCCATGAAGAAGATGAAGTCACGAAGACGAACCAAGCGTAGGCGAACGAATCCTCACGATCACAGCGAAACAAGAACTAACAAGAAGGAGCACAACCGGAAAGAAACCAACAACAAGGTAAACACACAACACATGAACAAGGCATGTTGCACAATCGAGTATGATGCATGACGAGATTAAATGTTGTTAACATGGCAAGAGGTGAAACATGAGTAGACTAACTAATTAGGCAAATTTAAATGAGGCCGGAACAACAAACAATAATTCTGGAAAATCCCCATGTGCATATTTCGAATTTGGTACTGTTCTGCCCTAAAACATATTTTAGAGTTGTTAAACAGAAAAAGAAAGTGCACCATGTTATCCTATGCATTTTTCCACCCCATTTACATATAAAGTTTATTTAAACCGAGCTACGGTTGTTTAGTTATGAAATAAATCATTTTAACATGGCATTTGAGCAAATTTAAACAAACAACATTTTAAACATGGATGAAAACAGCAGATTATGAAACTAGATGAAAAACTAAGCATTTTACATGTTTACAACATTTTAATCCGATGCACAGTTGATGAGTTATTGAATGCATGAAGATGAGGGTCTTTTCTGCAAATATGTAAATCCTGGGATAATAGCTACATCGCAACAGAGAAAAAAAAAACACGCATCGGGCCTAATCTGCTGGGGAGCTGGGCTGCTCACCATAGGCCGAGGCCCGTCGGTGGAGAGGAAGCAGAGGGCTGGCGCGCTGGGCCTTGGCGATGGAGGTCAACGCGCAGCTTGACCGAGCGAAGCAGGTAGCAGCGGTTGAAGCAGGGGAGCAGCGGCGGCGTGGGACTTGCAGGAGGGCGGCGCGATGGTCAGCGGCAACAGACCAAGGCGAAGCAAGGGGGTCCAGGACGGCGGGATCCGGCGAGGTGGTGGAGGCGCTGGGTGGGTCGGCGCGCTACATCTCGTGCACGAGGAGAAGCAGAGGAGGCTCGGCGTCCATGGCGGCGCTGCTGCGGCAGCACGGGCACGGCTTGCAGAAGAGTGGGGCGACAGCGGGGCTCCGGTTGAAGGGACGACGCGCACGACGAGGACGCGACCATCGATGGGGTTCCTGATTCAGAGAGAGAGAGATGAGGTACAGAGAGAAGGGAAATGGAGGAAGGAGAGGGCACGACGGGGGCTCGCCTGGGTGGTGGAGGGCGTCGGTAGGAGGAGCTCGGCTCCGGCGAGCTGGTTGCGGTGCGCTCTAGCACGGGAGGCAAACGGGGACGCGGGCGACGAGGCTGCAGGCGCCTTGGCCACGGCTAGTGCAGCGGGAGCTCGGTGACGTGTTCCCCCACTCGGGCCCGTGGGCAGAGGAGCACTGGCTCTTGCAGGATCTGAGCGGCAGCAGAAATCAAGGGGAATGGTCGGGGAGGATCTGGGGAGGTGGCTGGCTGTGCGTGGGTTGGTGAGGAGGGGATCTGGGAGGATCCCTATGAGAGAGTGGCGGCGGCGGGTAGGAGGAGATGGATGGATTGGACATCCTAGGGTCTAGGGTTAGACTATATATATAAGAAAGAGAGGAGTTTGGATCACCCGATCAAAATCCGACGGATGAGAATAAATAGGTAGGGAAGTCCAAATAAAAAACGGAGATATTTTAGATATGTTTGGGGATGATCCGGACTCATCGGTCACGACAACCCGGTTCGGGTTCGGAGTGGTTTTTGGACACACCAAGAGGGGGGGGGGGGAGCTGGCAAGAGAGGTTAGGTGGTCAGGGTCAAGAGGGAAGCAAAAACCGGATTGGTCTCAGAACAGTCAACGAAAGCAAGGGGTGACGCGGAAACTACGAGCGGACATGGGTTTTATGAAAACATATGGATGCGATGCACATAATGCTATGAGATGAGATGCACGCCATGAACAAAATGCAAAATAAAAGACAAAAATCCAACCACGAAGGAAAATATCATATCACATCTCCGGAAAAGGCAAGAGCTAGAGTTACTAATATGGAAAGTTGTATCCGGGGCGTTACATTTTCAGTGGGCGTTTTGGCTTTCCGGTGTTCCATTGGTAGCTTGACGCCTCTGCTCTGATGTTAGATTCAACATTCATGTGACACTGACCGGGGTTTGGCATCTTGCTGCCCTGGGTATCTTCATCCATGACCTCCTCTTCACCGTGTCTGGTCCAACGTGTATATCCATCCATGAATCCCCTAGAGACTAAGTGCAACTGGACATCTGCAACTTCATGTGACTCTGTATTGGAACAATCAGTACATGGACACAGGATGTAATCCGCATCACCAATTCTCCTCTTTGTACTTTCAGCCAAATTCATGAACTCTGTCATGCCACTGATAAAATCTGTGGTTTTTCCGATTCTTCATCCATTGAGATCGTTCCATCTGCAGCACACGAATGGTAATTAAAAACAAAACAACAACATTAATACACGGATTAACTGCTGCCTAGAGATGCGTGCATAAATCACAAGGTTTTATTTTCATAATTACTGAGGGTGCTCCATGTTGTTATCCAGACGTGCAATTAAAAAATTAATGGCCAGTCAATTTACACGCAGAGTACTAGTACAACACTACCCTTAGGAATTGAATACCTTAATTAAGCCACTCATGAAGAGAATACCTTAATTAATTAGCCGCACGGTGACCTCCACCCAGCTAACAGAGAAGCGCGATGCGGCGGCACGCCGAGACAACAGGGTCGAGGAGCAAAGCATAGTGCGGTTGCCGCCTGAAGTTCGACCTCCACTATCCCGCCATCGACCGCGATGGATATGCTCGAATCACGCTGCTGCTGACCTCGATGGTTGAGCTCCTCCTATCTCCCGCCGCAGACCGAGGATTGACCTCCTATGATGCCGCCATCGCCCACCAATCGAGGATTGACCTCTTCTCCCGTAGCCGCCGCCGCCATGTCTATATGCAGAGAGGCTGTTTTTGTTTGACGGATATCCGCAGAGCGGCTGTTTACACGGTATCACTATAAGTCAATTATATGGATAGGGTAGTACATCACATACAGTTATGTAATGGCAACTGTGTCTAACCTACGTTGTCTTCTCACACAGTTTAGTGCGCAAATCTGTCGGTGTTCTGGGAACGGGGGTACCCAGACTTGCCTGCCTGCGGCCTGCGGCGTGGCTCAAGAGGTGGCCCAGCACGGCCCATCTTCATCAGCACGAGCTCAAGACCCTCGCGAGGGGCCAAGCCTCGCGGGGCGGACGGCAGGAAGCTTCCTCGGGCACGACCTCGTTAGGCTGGCTCGCGAGGAGGCGGAGAGATCAAGGCGGGGTACCTCACGAGGTGCCCATGACGCAAGCCATGACGACCAAGGGCGCCAGGCGGGCGCCAGCCCTCGCAGTGTCCTCATTTCCTCTTTGGTGCAAAGGGGGCAAGCGCAGGCGAGAGCATCAAGCAAAGGCATCCGTTTCGGTGCAACAAGACCAAAACCGTCGCAACGGCAGGAAGGAAGTCATCGTGGAGCCCAAGCCGGCGTCACTACCAGAGCCTTTTGAGAGGCGAGGACCAACTTTAGTCAGGATAAGTGTACTAGATGTTCCCCTTCAAAATGGCCAATTGTTGGCGCCCTTCCCGCTCAATATTTGGGAAGAGGCCCAGGGCCTCTGCCTATAAATAGGACTAGCCACCCACAAGGTAGAGGGAGACGATCCGGAATCCAGAAGAGAGCTACAGATCAAGCAATCTAGCGAGAGAGAGAGAGAGCGACTGAACTCCCCTAGCAGTTCATCGCACCAGCCATGGACAGACCCTCGCGAGGCTGTTCTTCCTTGTATTGTTCACCATCAGCCCAAGAGGCAATCCACCACACCACACACTGGAGTAGGGTTTTACGCCACAATGGTGGCCCAAACCAGTATAAACCCTGTGTCTCTTGTGTTGTTCCTTTCATAGTTTAGATCCTAGCGAGGCGGCGAGGTGCAGGTAGGTAGAGGGCGAAATCTCCATGTGCACCCCAGTGTTCGAACCTAGAGGGTCTGCCGGAACCAGAAATCCGTCATTTGGCGCGCCAGGTAGGGGTGCGCCGGAGCTTCCCTTCCGCCGACCCGCTCTCCGCCGACACCGCGACTCGCCCTGCGATGAGCAGCGCGCCGCCCACTCTGGTCGCCAGCGCCAGCGCGGGGGCCATGGGGCTCTGAGCCTTGGCCCCAGCCTTGCGACAGGTGCGGTGGCCGGACAAGTTCAAGCCGAAGATGCCGCCGCGCTACAACGGCACAACTGATCCGCTAGCCTTCCTGCTGGCGTACGAGGAGGCCATCCTCAAAGCAGGAGGCGACAACATGGTCATGGCCAACTGGCTTCCCATGGCCCTCACCGACGCCCCATGCATGTGGCTGCTCCACCTGCCAGCGGCTTCCGTGGCCTCTTGGGAAGAGCTGCGCAACCTCTTCCTCGCCCAGCACGCTGCGCCGGCGCCCCCGGTCGTCGCGGCTCTCCTGGGAGGCTCGTAGGCGCCACCTTCAGGCCACCACATCAAGCCATTCGTCCGCCAGGTCGGTGCTGCCTCCGCGCGGCAGGGGGCTCCCCCAGGCCGGTCGGCGTCCAAGGCCGATCTGGCCTTCAGCTTGGAGGACCACCCATCCAACTCAACCTACTCGGGCGCGCTCCCAATGCTGTGCACTCCCACCATTTGCCAGGTGGCCGTCACCAGGACCCTCATCGACGGCAGCGCGGGCCTCAGCATGCTCTCGATTGAAGCCTTCAGCCTCCTCCACATACGGCCGGAGCGGCTTCGGCCTAGCGGGCCCTTCTTGGGCGTCGCAGGCGGTTCAGCCGGCTCCCTGGGACAGATCCGTCTACCGGTGACCTTCGACACCTACGACAACTTCCGCACCGAGCTCATCGACTTCGATGTCGCCCACATACACCTGCCATACAATGCCATCCTCGGGTACCCAGCTCTGGCCAAGTTCATGGCCGCAACTCACCCAGCGTACAACCTCATGAAGATGCCCGGTAGCAACGGCGTCCTCACCGTGTCCGGAGACACCGGGGATGCGTTGCAGGTACTCAAGCACGTTTTCAAGGCTGCGGCGGCTGCACAGCCCGCCGACTCAGACGCCCCTGAGCCCAAGGGGGCTGCGCCGGCCAAGAAGAAGTAGCTGTTCAACCAAGACAAGGCGGAAACCAAGCAGATACTGGTCGACGAGGATGGATCCACCAACGCCACCTTCACCATAGGCGCCAACCTCGAGCTCGAGCAGGAGGATGCCCTGGTCAAGTTCCTGCGAGCGAACAAGAAGGTGTTCGCATGGGAACCAGATCAGTTGGCAGGGGTCCCGAGAGGCGTAATCGAGCACCACCTCAATGTGTGCCGCAATGTACGCCCCGTGAAGGAGAAAGCAAGGCGGCAGTCCACTGAGAAGCAGGCTTTCATCGTTCAAGAGACCCGCAAGTTAGAAGCTGCAGGGGTCATTCGCGAGGTCCGATACCCGTATTGGTTGTCCAACCCAGTTGTTGTGCCAAAGAAAGGGGGGAAGGAACGCATGTGTGTCGACTTCACCAACCTCAACAAAGCCTGCCCGCAGGATCCATTCCCGCTCCCCCGTATCGATCAGATCGTCGATTCCACCGCCGAGTGCGACCTGTTATGCTTTCTGGATGCCTTCTATGGCTATCACCAGATCAAGATGGCGGTAGAAGACGTGGAAAAGACGGCCTTCTTGACCCCGTGTGGAGTACTGCTACACATGCATGCCGTTCGGGCTGCGCAACGCAGGAGCGACCTTTCAGCGGCTGATGCACATCACCTTGGGCCCGCAGCTCGAGAACAATGTTGAGGCTTATGTCGATGACATTGTGGTGAAATCTCGTGAGGCCAAAACCCTGATACAAGACCTGGAGGAAACCTTCGCCAGCCTCAACGCAGTGAACCTGCGGCTCAACCCGGAGAAATGTGTGTTTGGGGTCCCCTCGGGCAAGCTCTTGGGCTTCCTCGTGTCCCACCGAGGCATCGAGGCTAACCCAGAAAAGCTCAAGGTGGTCGAGGACATGAGCCCGCCAAAGACCCTCAGAGAAATGCAGAAGCTCACTGGGCGCGTGACCGCACTAGGATGCTTCATCTCCAGGTTGGGGGAGCGAGCGCTTGTCACGACCGGTTTTTCAATAAAATACTTATTGAGAAACCGATCTTTTTATTTCCAGTATAGGAGAGTCCTCCTTACTGGTAGACAAATTCTTGATACAGGAATCCAGAAGTACTAAATATATTACAGGGTTGAGCTGAGGTTGCTCAACAATTTTATTACAAGCACGCCAATAATATACATAAAGGCGGATATGGCGCAAGGGTGTGGTGACATACTACTAACTCGTATTTAAACGTGGTGGTGGATATGTCACAGTGAAGTGGGTGACATTGACTCCTACTCTTGCAGCTCACCGAGCGTCGAAGTGAGGCTCGATGATTTATTCGGGTAGCGGAAGCGGATATGGTACAAGTGATAAATTCCAGGATCGCACGAGACTGACTGGGACTCCTCTAGGCGTCGGACTCGCTATCGAACTCTTCATCCATAAGATCGCCTTCGTCAACATCTGGCCAAATCAACAAGCCAGGTGAGTACTTGGAATGTACTCGCAAGACAGTTCGGACATAAGATATAACAAATGTAAGCATGATGCATCATGAGTAATCGGCAATGCACACTCAAACGATAAACTTGCACAACATGATAAATAAAAGGAAGTCAGGCGGTAGTCCTCCTGAAATCCCAACAAAAATAACTAAAAACCGATCGAGTGTCTGTAACGACGCCTCGAATGATGAACAACTAAATTAACATGCCGTAGTCGGGCGTCTAAGCGACACCACCTAAAGGGCTTATATCGAAAAGTAAATGACAGTGCATGCCACAGTCGGACGTCAAAGCGACATCACATAAAGGGCTTTTATCGAAAGTAAATAACAAGAGTGCCACAGTCGGACGTCTGAGCGACATCACATAAAGGGCTTATATTGGAAGTAAAACAACATAAATGCCACAGTCGGACGTCTGAGCGACATCACATAAAGGGCTTATATTGAAAATAAACAACATAAATGCCACAGTCGGACGTCTGAGCGACATCACATAAAGGGCTTATATCGAAAGTAAACAACATAAATGCCACAGTCGGACGTCTGAGCGACATCACATAAAGGGCTTATATTTCATAGTCGTATTCAAGCAGTATAGACCATTCCAAGGAAAATACTCAGCACATAATAAAATAAATGGGTTAGTCCATCCACAGGAGTAATCATATAGTCGAAGTTTACCACTCATGTCATTCACGGAGATTTTTCAAGGAGATGACATCGAGACCGACAAGGACAAGTTGAACACAGACCTTGACCATAGGTACGGTTACTTGGATGAGTTTGACTCTGCAGAGTTTGTACTATTAAACCACAGCCAACGGATTTCAGTAGTCGCAAGGGACTAGTTCCGTTTACGGTATTTTATGAGAAACACATCTAACCGGTACACACCCAATTCCACCTTCCGCTGCCAGGAATCACCCTAGGCAACATTCAAGAAAAAACTCTAAGACGGGGAGGTCACAACCTCGAATAGCATGGGATCAAATTTATCTCGCGCGCTCTAAGGGGTGCCCCCCTCTCGGTCCCAACCGGAAACACCCATGCTCCCTGACCGGATGACGGGCTTTAATCCAGGGCCATGGAAACCTCATCCCGGCCCCTCTGTTTGATGCGTACCAGGAAAGAGGTTTGCAACTTACTAAACCATATTCCATAAAGAAAACATGTGGTAGTACAAGAAAAGGAACGGATGGTAACGTGACTTGATTCACGTTGACACTGGAGTTAAGATGTTTGGCATAAGACTGGCATGCTACAACAATACCATCTTACCACCCATCATGTCACCACATGATCAAGTAATCTCACATAGAATCACACATCGAGTTTCGATGCTCACTTGCAATATCTATGTATGTAATACAACCCTTACTATTATGCATATAATCATGCCATGAACTGACTACTCAATGCAAACATGCAAAACACCCATCATATCAAAGGTTCAAACATGCTTGCCTGGTTCGGAGTAGTCGGAGTCTAGCTCGGTGAAGTTCGCGGTCCCGTCACCTCTTCCGGTATCTACGGTATAAGAAAAATATGTACTAACGTAAATACCGTGTGTGCACAAAAAGTGTTCCAAATATTTTTCAAATAAATATGATAAAACACTAGACAGAAAAATAAAGGTGATAGACAAAGAATCAATCAAAAATCATTTTCTGTTTAAAAGTTATTAAAGTTTTGTCCAGGGACTTGTCTGTAATGAAACAGAAAGTTCCCAGGGGCTAGCTTATAAAAACAGAAAACGGTTCGATTAAAACCCTGCCAACTCCAAAGGGAAACGTATCCTGCCCGAAGGCGTTTTCATAAAACGTTTCAAAAAGAAGAAAAAGCTGACGGGGGGGGGGGGTCCCACTTGTCGGGTTTAAACTCTGAAACAGAGTCACCGGCACCCGTAGGCTGCGGTGGTCGCCGGCGGCGATCCACGGCGAGTTAGGAGGATTGGGTGGTACCTATGGGCTCCTTGGGTCCTTCCGCACCTGTGGGTGGTGGAGTTGGTCGACGGCGAGCACCACGTCGACGGCGGCCTCAACTCCGGCGGGTGGTGGTTTGGGCGTTGGTGGATCTCGTCGGGGAGGGCTACACAGGTTGAATTGAGGCTCGGGTTAGAACACTGGGTGCATCAGAGGGCTGCTGACGTGGTTTGGGAGTCGGAGGTGGCCTCACCTGAGTGAATCAAGCTGGAGCCCGAGGCGGATCGGGGTGGCCGGAGTCAGGGAAGGAGACCTCCTCGTGGTCCTCCTGGTGGTTTGGAGGGGCTCTGGTGAGGTGGAGTTGTGGTGCGGGGTCGAGAGCGAGCTCGGGGGCTCCTTTTATAGCTGATCCGAGGCGGTGGTCGTGAACGGGATAACTCCGGCGACGATTACGGCGGTGCAGCGGTTGGTCAGGTGGTTTAGGGGGCTAAGCATCACCGTGGGGGCCTACGGGTTCGGTTTAGGTGCTAAGCTTGGCCTGCATTGGTTGATACTCCAAGTTCCGAACGGAACGGCGCACGGAGCTCGTCAGCGGCTGGGAGCGTGCTCTGCGCTGCTCAGGCCACGACGATAGTGCCGCAGCGTGTGCAAGCAAGCAGATGGCCACGCGGAGGCCTCGGGTGGCTTGGGCGGTGCTGGACGACGCCGAAAGCTGGGGCTGGTCCCTGCTGGCCGCCTCGGTTGGCTCTGCCACCGCAGAAGCTGCCGGCGTCGGCGGGACACGTCACCACCGATGATGGTGCCCGTCCAAAGGACCGTGCGGCGCTCTGGATAAGATGAAGGAGCAGTGCGCATGGCTCCGAGTGGGCCTTTGGTGAGATCGACGCCATGTCTCTAAAGAAAACGACATCGACCGTCGAATCAAACACTGAACTCGAAAATGAATGAGCAACGAAGGCTCGCCGGTGTTCGATGAAATGATTTTGGCATGTGGGAAATTTATCCGAGCTGATCTTTGGTGGGGTGGCCTCTCAATGCACTGGGGCTTCCTGAATTTTGGCAGAATTTTTGGAGAAGGAAAAATATGAATTTCACCAAATTTGCCAAATCTGGTCCAAACTTGCAGTGAGTTAAAGTTGAAAATTTTGAATTGTGGAAGAGTGGATCTTGATGGATCTAGGTTGGGGGTGCTAGGGACTAGCCAGAGGAGTTGGTTTGAGATCAAAACTCAAAGGAAATCAGGTACTTCCTTTGTAAATCACCTAGGTCCAAAATAAAAGACAGAAGTAGTTTTGGGGATAAAATAAATGAAATAAAATTCAAAGATGGGTTGAACTTGTTGGAATAGAATATTTGGCTTGGCCCAAAGTGGAGGGAGGGGTTTTGGGAGAAATTTGATATGAGGCATGGTAAAACAATGGGTGGTTGCAAAACAAAAGAATAGCCCCAAAACCCATAGGGTCTCTTTTTAATAGAAATTTAATTTCCAAAAATTTATTGAGATGAGTTAAAATCAGAAGGAAGGTTTTTAAAACCAAACACCAAGGTTGAGGAAGATACAAAAACAAAATACTTGTCATAGGAGAAATTTTTTTGAGAAGGAGGGGCTTTTGGAAAGATTTTAAGTAGCCTCCTTCAAACCAAATAAAGGGTTTGTGAAAAACCAAATAATTTTTTTTGGGGTGTCACAACACCTACCCCCTTAGGAAAAATCTCGTCCCCGAGATTTCAGCTGATCCTCAAATAGGTGTGGGTGTTCTGCTTGAAGAAAATCCTCTCTTTCCCATGTTGCCTCGTCTTCGGTGTGATTGCTCCACTGTACTCTGAAAAACTTGATTACCTTCTGACGGGTTCTCCTTTCAGACTCCTCTAATATTTTTATTGGGCGTTCCCTGTAGGTGAGGTCTGGCTGTACATCAATGTCCTCATGGGATACCTGCTTTTCTGGGTTGCTCACACATTTCCTCAACGGCGAGACGTGGAACACGTCGTGGACGTCGGATAGCTCTTCGGGTAGGTCTAGCTGGCAGGCCACCGTGCCTCTTCGTGCAACTACACAGAAGGGTCCGACAAATCTTGGTGCTAGCTTTCCTTTAACTTTGAATCATTGTAGGCCCCTCATAGGAGATACTCGGAGGTACACATACTCACCGGGTTCAAAACTGACTCCCCGATGTTTCCGATCGTAATAACTCTTCTGTCGGCTTTGAGCTGTCTTGAGTCTGTCCCTGATTAGCCTAACTTTCTCCTCGGCTTCCTTGAGCATATCAGGGCGAAGATACGGCTGTCTTCGGTCTCTGACCAATTCAATGGTGTACGACATCTCCGTCCATACAAGGCTTTGAAGGGTGCCATTTGCAGGCTGGCTTGGTAACTGTTGTTGTATGCAAACTCGGCATATGGCAAGCTTTCTTCCCAACTGGTCCCATAGGTGAGGACACACGCTCTCAGCATGTC
Source organism: Aegilops longissima (assembly GCA_021605205.1). Taxonomy (NCBI): domain Eukaryota; kingdom Viridiplantae; phylum Streptophyta; class Magnoliopsida; order Poales; family Poaceae; genus Aegilops; species Aegilops longissima. Next base: position 314,716,318 of record CM038676.1, read on the forward strand.
CTCTAGTATTTGGCTTACGCGTTCAGTTTGCCCATCGGTCTGTGGGTGGTATGCTGTACTGAATGCCAGATGAGTACCCAGAGCTTGTTGTAATTGATCCCAAAATCTAGAGACGAATTGGGTGCCTCGGTCAGATATTATAGTCTTTGGGACTCCATGCAGGCAAACTATGCGAGAGAGGTAAAGCTTAGCAAGCTTCTGAGTGATGTAGGTTGTCTTCACGGGAATGAAATGTGCCACCTTGGTTAGTCTGTCTGTGATGACCCATATGGCATCATTTCCGTGTTGTGACCGAGGTAGTCCAACAATAAAGTCCATCCCGATCTCATCCCATTTCCACTCAGGTATCCTGTTTGGCTGTAATAACCCTGCCGATTATTGGTGCTCGGCCTTAATGTGCTGACACGAATCACAACATGCAATGAAGGTGGCTATATCCCTCTTCATACCGTGCCACCAAAACTTTTCCTGGATGTCTTTGTACATTTTGGTTCCTCCCGGGTGGATTGAATACGGAGCGGTGTGGCCTTCGGCTAGGATTCACTGTTTGAGGTCTTCTATATTCGGTACGCAAAGTCTGTCTCCGTACCATAGTATTCCCTCATCGTCTATGATAAATTCTGTGGCCTTGCCCAAACTCACTTTTCTTTTTATGCCTTCGATGCTGGGGTGTCCATGCTGAGCCTCCTTAATTTGCCCCATTAAGGTAGGCTGTATTTCCAAATTTGACACATCGCCCTCGGCGACCATCATCATGTTGAGTTTGGCGAACTCTTGCTGAAATTCAGGTCTCAAGTCTGGCAGACTGTCGTTGCCCGAATTGGGGTTTCGGCTAAGAGCATCTGCCACAACATTTGCTTTTCCTGGATGGTAGTGAATACCGACATCATAATCTTTCACTAATTCCAACCAGCGCCATTGCCGTAAATTGAGTTCCGGTTGTGTGAAAATATACTTGAGGCTTTTATGGTCCGTGTATATTTCACAACAGTTTCCGAGTAAAAAGTGCCTCCACTCCTTGAGTGCATGAATGACTGCTGCCAGTTCCAAGTCATGCGTAGGATAATTTTCTTCATGCTTGCGTAGTTGCCTGGAGGCATACATGACTACCTTGCCTTCTTTCATTAGTACGCATCCGAGGCCCTTCCTGGAGGCGTCACAATATACCTCAAAACTTTTATGTATGTCTGGCACAACCAATACTGGTGCTGTTGTTAATTTTCTTTTGAGGTCTTGGAAACTTTTCTCGCAAGCTTCCGTCCAAACAATTTTCTTGTCCTTCTTGAGCAACTGCGTCATTGGCTTTTCTATGGTGGAGAACCCTGCAATGAACCTTCGGTAATACCCTGCCATTCCCAAGAAACTTCTTACATCCGTTACGCTGGCTGGTGGTTTCCAACCAAGTACGGCCTTGACCTTTTTCGGGTCTAAGGCAACACCTTCTTGTGTTAACACATGGCCTAGAAAACCAACTTGTCTTAACCAAAGTTCACATTTGCTGAACTTGGCGTATAATTGATGTTTCCTTAATTCTCCCAGTACAATTCTGAGATGTTCAGCATGCTCTTCTGGTGTCTTGGAGTATACCAGAATATCATCGATGAATACCACAACAAACTTGTCCATAAATTTCATAAACACTTTGTTCATGAGGCGGACGAAATATGCGGGGGCGTTGGTTAGACCAAACAACATCACTGTAAACTCATACAACCCGTATCTGGAGGTGAAGGCTGTCTTGGGGATATCTTCTGTCCATACTTTTGATTGATGGTATCCCGACCTTAAGTCAATTTTTGAGAAAACCTTGGCTTGAGCGAGCTGGTCAAATAAATCGTTTATCCGTGGCATCGGATATTTGTTCTTGATTGTGACCATGTTGAGTGCTCGATAGTCTATACCCAATCTCAGTGTCCCATCCTTTTTCTTGGCAAATAAAACTAGAGAGCCCCAAGGTGAGGAGCTGGCTCGAATAAATCCTTTGTCCAGTAATTCTTTTATTTGCTTCTTTAATTCCACCAACTCTAAGGGTGCCATTCTGTATGGTTTCTTGTAAATGGGGGTGGTTCCAGGTGCTAGCTCAGTGCTGAATTCTATCTCCCGGTCTGGTGGCATGCCTGGTAGTTCTTTGGGAAATACGTCTGGGAACTCACACACTACTGGAACTTTGCTTAATTCAGAAATGTCCACCTTGTTCAACCTGGGCTGCCGTGATATTCGTCTCTCTTGAGCTGAGACTTTTATTGTCTTCCTGTGATGGTGGGTAAGAATTACTGTCCGATTGAAGCAGTCAATAAATCCTTTGTTGGTGGTTAACCAGTCCATCCCTAGGATGACATCTAGTCCCTTATTTTCCAATACAATAAGGTTGGCGCGAAACTTTAATCCCTCAAACTCAATAACCACACCTTGGCAGTAACTCTGAGTAACTTTCTTAATCCCGGGGGACTTGATGATCATGGACTTTTCTAGGGGAAGCATCGAAAAATCATTTTGCAAAGCAAATTTCTTTGAAATGAACGAGTGAGAAGCTCCAGAATCAAACAAAACCGTGGCAGGTATTGTGTTGACAGGGAACGTACCGAGTACGATATCCGGGGCATTCTGTGCTTCCTCCTTGGTCACATGGTTCAAGTGACCCTTCTTGTGATTATTATTGGGGTTGAAGTTGTTATGCTTGGGTGCTGAATTATTCCCACCGTGGTTCGGCGCGGGAGCCGAGTTTCTTGGCTTTGGGCACTGCTTAGCATAGTGCCCTTCTTCTCCACAAGCGTAGCAAGTAACACCTGGGCGGTATGTAAAATCCTTGTCCCTCGCATGATAATTCTTGATCGAGCGTGGGATATTGGTTGTGGACTTGTTTGCTCCACTTTTATGGAAGTCAGTCTTGCTTCGGTTGTTGCGAGCTTGAGTAGTCTGGTCCCTCTTGCGCTTGCGAAAATCTTCCAAACTGCGGCGCTCATTTTCCAGGGTAATGGCCTTGTCCACGAGTGTTTTGAAATCTGGGAAGGTGTGTACAACCAGCTGGCATTTAAGTGCTGGCGCAAGACCATCCAGGAATTTTTCCATCTTTTTATTTTCCGTCATGTGCTCTTCGTTGGCGTAACGAGATAACTCAGTAAACAGACTGTTGTACTCGGTCACCGTCATGCTTCTCTGCTTGAGGTCGTCAAACTCCCTCTTCTTGATTTTCATAACGCTTTTGGGGATATGCGCCCCACGAAAACGTTCTTTAAATTCTTCCCAGGTGATGTCATTCTCATTGGGGTGCATGTGTAGGAAATTTTCCCACCATGATGCAGCTGCTCCTGTGAGGTAGTGAGGTGCATATAGTACCTTCTCACGGTCTGAACATTGTGCAATAATCAATTTCCTTTCAATGTCTCAAGCCACCATCGGCCTCAAGAGGTTTGTCGGCAAAGCGAGAAAGTTGGGGACGCGTCTTTTGTAGTTCGACAATTTGGATTGCTGCTGATACGGTCCACGGTGATTTCCCATATTGATGACCTGGTTCATCATTTCTTGGTGCTGTTGCTGGCTTTGCTCATAAAGGCGGCACACTTGAGAAAAAGCTGTCTCACTGCCCTGTTTACTTGACTGTCCCTGTGTGAAGTTGTTGCTGGTTTGGGTGCCATAATTCTCTTCTGGCGGATTTGGCATGGAACGAGTCCAAGGACGAGACATTTTCCACTCTGGGGATATATTTTGGAAAAAAATCATAAGGAAAAGAAATTGAGCCGCAAAAACAAATAAATACTCAAAGGCAAAAGAATTTAACCACTCCAAGATTTTTCAAGAAAATATTTGATAGCACATGGAGAAGGACCGCTCAGTACATATCTTACACACAAGCAGTAATTATACAATACATCACTCAGGATGTGCGTACACAATCCTGACATGTTATTTAGGCTAGTGCACTTCTCCCAGTTCCTACATGAAGCGCATACAAACTACTTCTCACAACCTATATACATATAAACATATCATACAAGCTGGCACAACGCAGGGCTCCTAAGCACACTCAGTCGGAGATGGTAAGGATTTCCCTTAGCCTGCCGAGGGTGAGGCCCAGTGATGCTGGGGACTCAACCTCCTCCTCACTAATAGGCTCCAGGCATGAAGTGCTGCACTAAGAAGCTGGAGCGGGCGTGAGAGGTGGTGCAACATGAACTGGTGTTGGAGTAATAGGTGGTGCCACACGGACTGGAGTGGGCGCAATAGGTGGTGTAACACGGACTGGAGTGGGCGTGATGACTTGGTCGAACTCCTCAGTGGTAGGCAGGCGACGAGCGGTGGCGAGGATGGCAGGTGAATAAGATGCTGAGGACGAGACGAAGGTCAGCGATGGTGCTGTGTGGAGGAGCTCCCTCCTGTTGGCGGCACAACCATGGACTGAGTCCATGCAGGCAGCCACAAGGTCGTCCACAAGGTTGTCAAATGCTGCTTCCAGTGCCTGGAGGTATTCAACAAGCATCTCAATAGCCTCATCTCGCTCTCCTCCGGGGCAGGCGAATGCATAGTGACATGTGTATGGCACGTGGCATGGGAGGTAGCGGTAGTGGCGAGTCTTCATTGAAGGAAGAACATCCCGGAGACGAGCTATCGCCTCCCGGGCAGCCATCTGCATGGCATGCCTCTCCGTAGGCATGGCCCTGCCAACAAATCAGAATTGGCATGACTCTGAACGCCCTCCCTTGAACTGCACCGCGGCCTGGTGCATAGACAGACTGTCGCTGATATTGTGCTGGTAGAGTGTCAAAACTGGGCGAACCGATGGCCCAATCGCGATCTTGACGATGTAGGTGAGGAGCTTGATAAACCCCTCAGGAACATTGGCGAACACCTGTGACTCACAGTCGCTGCTAGCCATCTACAAAAGTAGACAAAAATTCTGAATAGTCAGGTCATAAATTTATGATGACTAACAGAAAAATTGCTACGTTTTGCAAAAAAAGCTAAAATCATACTAAGACGCTAATAACCGATTAGCGATCGCACCTAGTGGCTTCCTACAGTCAGCCTGGCTCTGATACCAAGTTTGTTACGACCAGTTTTTCAATAAAATACTTATTGAGAAACCGATATTTTCATTTCCATTATAGGAGAGTCCTCCTTACTGGTAGACAAATTCTTGATACAGGAATCCAGAAGTACTAAATATATTACAGGGTTGAGCTGAGGTTGCTCAACAATTTTATTACAAGCACGCCAATAATATACATAAAGGCGGATATGGCACAAGGGTGTGGTGGCATACTACTGACTCGTATTTAAACGTGGTGGTGGATATGTCACAGTGAAGTGGGTGACATTGACTCCTACTCTTGCAGCTCACCGAGCGTCGAAGTGAGGCTCGATGATTTATTCAGGTAGTGGAAGCGGATATGGTACAAGTGATAAATTCCAGGATCGCACGGGACTGACTGGGACTCCTCTAGGCGTCGGACTCGCTATCGAACTCTTCATCCATAAGATCGCCTTCGTTAACATCTGGCGAAATCAACAAGCCAGGTGAGTACTTGGAATGTACTCGCAAGACAGTTTGGACATAAGATATAACAAATGTAAGCATGATGCATCATGAGTAATCGGCAATGCACACTCAAACGATAAACTTGCACGACATGATAAATAAAAGGAAGTCAGGCGGTAGTCCTCCCGAAATCCCAACAAAAATAACTGAAAACCGATCGAGTGTCTGAAACGACGCCTCGAATGATGAACAAATAAATTAACATGCCGCAGTCGGGCGTCTAAGCGACACCACCTAAAGGGCTTATATTGAAAAGTAAATGACAGTGCGTGCCACAGTCGGACGTCAAAGCGACATCACGTAAAGGGCTTTTATCGAAAGTAAATAACAAGAGTGCCACAGTCGGACGTCTGAGCGACATCACATAAAGGGCTTATATTGGAAGTAAAACAACATAAATGCCACAGTCGGACGTCTGAGCGACATCACATAAAGGGCTTATATTGAAAATAAACAACATAAATGCCACAGTCGGACGTCTGAGCGACATCACATAAAGGGCTTATATCGAAAGTAAACAACATAAATGCCACAGTCGGACGTCTGAGCGACATCACATAAAGGGCTTATATTTCATAGTCGTATTCAAGCAGTATAGACCATTCCAAGGAAAATACTCAGCACATAATAAAATAAATGGGTTAGTCCATCCACAGGAGTAATCATATAGTCGAGTTTACCACTCATGTCTGTTCACCGGAGATTTGTCAAGGAGACTGGCACTGAGACTGACAAGGACAAGTTGAACACAGACCTTGACCATAGGTACGGTTACTTGGATGAGTTTGACTCTACAGAGTTTGTACTATTAAACCACAGCCAACGAATTTCAGTAGTCGCAAGGGACTAGTTCCTTTTACGGTATTTTAGAAGAAACACATCTAACCGGTACACACCCAATTCCACCTTCCGCTGCCAGGAATCACCCTAGGCAACGTTCAGGAAAAAACTCTAAGACGGGGAGGTCACAACCTCGAATAGCATGGGATCAAATTTATCTCGCGCGCTCTAAGGGGTGCCCCCCTCTCGGTCCCAACCGGAAACACCCATGCTCCCTGACCGGATGACGGGCTTTAATCCAGGGCCATGGAACCCTCATCCCGGCCCCTCTGTTTGGTGCGTACCAGGAAAGAGGTTTGCAACTTACTAAACCATATTCCATAAAGAAAACATGTGGTAGTACAAGAAAAGGAACGGATGGTAACGTGACTTGATTCACGTTGACACTGGACTTAAGTAGTTTGGCATAAGACTGGCATGCTACAACAATACCATCTTACCACCCATCATGTCACCACATGATCAAGTAATCTCACATAGAATCACACATCGAGTTTCGAGGCTCACTTGCAATATCTATGTATGTAATACAACCCTTACTGTTATGCATATAATCATGCCATGAACTAACTACTCAATGCAAACATGCAAAACACCCATCATATCAAAGGTTCAAACATGCTTCCCTGGTTCGGAGTAGTCGGAGTCTAGCTCGGTGAAGTTCGCGGTCCCGTCACCTCTTCCGGTATCTACGGTATAAGAAAAATACGTACTAACGTAAATACCGTGTGTGCACAAAAAGTGTTCCAAATATTTTTCAAATAAATATGATAAAAAACTAGACAGAAAAAGAAAGGTGACAGAAAAGAATCAATCAAAACCATTTTTGTTTAAAAGTTTTAAAGTTTTGTCTGTGTACTTGTCTCAGAATGAAATGTAAAGTTCGTGGGCTTTTTTATAAAAATAGAAAACAGTTCGATTAAAACCCACCAACTCCAAAGCTTAAACGTATCCTTCTCAAGGCGTTGTAAAACGCTTCAAAAATAAGAAAAAAGCTGAACGGGGGTCCCACTTGTCGGGTTTAAACTCAGAATAGAGTCACCGGCGCCCGAAGGCTGCGGTGGTGGCCGGCGATCCACGGCGAAGTTAGGAGGATTGGGTGGTACCTCACGGCTCCTTGGGTCCTTCCGCACTGTGGGTGGTGGAGTTGGTCGAGGCGAGCACCACGCCGTGGCGGCCTCAACTCCGGCGGGTGGTGGTTCGGCGTTGGTGGATCTCGTCGGGGAGGCTACAGGTTGAATTGAGGCTCGTTAGAACACCTGGGTGCACCAGAGGCTCTTGACATGGTTTGGGAGTCGGAGGTGGCCTCACCTGAGTGAATCAAGCCGGAGCTCGAGGCGGATCGGGGCGGCCGGAGTCGGGGAAGGAGACCTCCTCGGGGTCCTCCTGGTGGCTTGGCGGGGCTCTGGTGAGGTGGAGTTGTGGTGCGGGGTCGAGAGCGAGCTCGGGGGCTCCTTTTATAGCTGATCCGAGGCGGTGGCCGTTAACGGGATAACTCCGCCGACTATTACGGCGGTGCAGCGGTTGGTCATGTGGTTTAGGGGGCTAAGCATCACCGTGGGGGCCTACAGGTTCAGTTTAGGTGCTAAGCTTGGCCCGCCTTGGTTGATACTCCAAGTTCCGAACGGAACGGCGCACGGAGCTCGTCGGCGGCAGGGAGCGCGCTCTGCGCTGCTCAGGCCACAGCGATAGTGCCGCAGCATGCGCAGGCATGCAGACGGCCACGCGGAGGCCTCGGGTGGCTTGGGCGGTGCTGGACGGCGCCGAAAGCTGGGGCTGATCCCTGCTGGCCGCCTCGGTTGGCTCTGCCACCGCAGAAGCTGCCGGCGTCGGCGGGACACGTCACCACCGACGATGGTGCCCGTCCAAAGGACCGTGCGGCGCTCTGGATAAGATGAAGGAGCAGTGCGCATGGCTCCAGAGTGGGCACTGGTGAGATCGACGCCATGTCTCTAAAGAAAACGACACTGACTGTCGAACTGAAACACTGAACTCTGAAAATGAACAGCAACAGTGCCTTGAAGGTGTTCGATGAAATGATTTTGGCATGTGGGAAATTTATCTGGAGCTGATCTTTGGTGGGGTGGCCTCTCAATGCACCTGGGGGCTTCCTGAATTTTGGCAGAATTTTTGGAGAAGGAAAAATATGAATTTCACCAAATTTGCCAAATCTGGTCCAAACTTGCAGTGAGTGAAACTTGAAAATTTTGAATTGTGGAAGAGTGGATCTTGATGGATCTAGGTTGGGGGTTCTAGGGACTAGCCAGAGGAGTTGGTTTGAGATCAAAACTCAAAGGAAATCAAGTACTTCCTTTGTAAATCACCTAGGTCCAAAATAAAAGACAGAAGTAGTTTTGGGGATAAAATAAATGAAATAAAATTCAAAGATGGGTTGAACTTGTTGGAATAGAATATTTGGCTTGGCCCAAAGTGGAGGGAGGGGTTTTGGGAGAAATTTGATATGAGGCATGGTAAAACAATGGGTGGTTGCAAAACAAAAGAATAGCCCGAAAACCCATAGGGTCTCTTTTTAATAGAAATTTAATTTCCAAAAATTTATTGAGATGAGTTAAAATCAGAAGGAAGGTTTTTAAAACCAAACACCAAGGTTGAGGAAGATACAAAAACAAAATACTTGTCATAGGAGAATTTTCTTTGAGAAGGAGGGTCTTTTGGAAAGATTTTAAGTAGCCTCCTTCAAATCAAATAAAGGGTTTGTCAAAAACCAAATAATTTTTTTGGAGTGTCACAGCGCTGCCTTTCTTTCAGCTGATGAAGAAAAAAGGGCCCTTTGAATGGACTGAAGAGGCCGACAAGGCGTTCCAAGATCTCAAGAGGTACCTAACCAGCCCTCCGGTAATGGTGGCCCCGCGCCCTCAACAGCCCCTGGTGCTCTACCTTGCAGCCACTCCCTACTCCCTGGTGGCGGTTAGGGAGGAGCGTCGGACCAAAGCCGCGGCAACTGCCCGTGTCAAGGCGAAGCAGGATCAAGGAAGACCCACAGAGACTACTACCACAGCCGCAGGGAAACGCACTCGGGACAGAAGAGACCCCTCCCCTAGGCGACCAGCCGCTGGAGGTGCCACGGTCTCCGGAGGGTGGCATCGATACCAGCACTCCCAACCTCGTTGAACACCCTGTGTACTTCGTCAGCACAGTGTTGCGGGAGGCGAGGGCGAGGTACCCCATGCCTCAGAAACTCCTCCTCGCGCTATTGGTGGCCTCGCGCAAGCTGCGGCATTATTTTCAGGGCCACCCCATCAAGGTTGTCTCAGCATACCCCTTGGAAAGGGTGCTCAGGAGCCCCAACTCAGCTGGAAGAGTCGCTGAGTGGAACATCGAACTGCAAGCGTTCCAGCTCAAATTCAGCACAACCAGAGTCATCAAGGGGGCCGCATTGGCGGATTTCATGGCAGAATGGACGGAGGCGCCGGGCCTTAAGGCTGATGAGGATCGATCCCTCTCCCTGGGAAGCAAGGCGCCGGACGGTTGGGTCATGTACTTCGACGGGGCGTTCTCCAGGCATGGCGCGGGGGCTGGAGCAGTGCTTATATCTCCTACTCAAGACAAGCTCTACTACGCCGTGCAGCTCTGTTTTCAGGACGGAGAAAATGTCTCCAACAACATAGCAGAATATGAAGGCTTGATAGCAGGCCTGAAGGCCGCAGCTGCCCTGAGAGTGAAGCGCCTTACCATCAAGGGTGATTCACAACTCCTCGTCAACTTCTCCAACAAGGTATACGAGCTGAGGGATGAGCACATGGAATCCTACCTCGCAGAGGTTCGCAGGATGGAGAAGCAGTTCTGGGGGCTGGAGTTGCAGCATGTGCCCCGTGGCACCAATCAAGAGGCCGACGACATCGCCAAATGGGCATCCAGGCGGCTACCTCAGGATCCTGGCATCTTCGATGAGCGGCTCTTCAAGCCCTCGGCTACGCCATCGCTGTCAAGCACGGTGCAGCCTCGGGAGGAGCTCCCCCATCCACCAGCCTCAGGAGCGCCGGTCTGTGGCCCGGCCTCAGGAGCGCGCCTGCTCTTGACGCTGGAGCCTCAGAAGGGGTGCTGGATCACAGAGCTCTGGAGCTACCTGATGCAAGGGACCTTGCCGGAGAAGGAGGAGGAAGCGGAACGTGTAGCGCGGCAAGCCACAACATACTGCATTAGGGATGGAGAGCTCTACTGGAAGAGACCAAATGATGTGTCCCTACGCTGCATCTCCAGAGAGCAAGGGAAGGAACTGCTAGTAGATATACACGGTGGAGACTGTGGGCATCATTCATCGTCGCGGACCCTCGTTGGCAAGGCATTCCGCAACGGGTTCTATTGGCCCACTGCGCTCAATGATGTCGTCGAACTGGTGAAGGATTGCGAGGCCTGCCAATTCCATGCCAAGCAGATCCATCAGCCGGCGGGAGGTCTGCAAACTATACCCCTCTCGTGGCCATTCGCAGTCTGGGGGCTGGATATCCTGGGCCCATTTCCTCGGGCGCCAGGGGGCTATCGCTACCTCTACGTCGCCGTGGACAAGTTCACCAAGTGGGCTGAAGTGGAAGCCGTCCGCACCATCCCCGCAGGTTCTGCGGTCAAGTTCATCAAGGGCATCGTGAGCCGGTTCGGGGTGCCGAACCGCATCATCACCGACAACGGTTCGCAGTTCACCAGTAACCTCTTCAAAACATACTGTGCTAACCTTGGGACGCAGGTATGCTACGCTTCGGTGGCGCACCCACGGAGCCACGGTCAGGCCGAGCGGGCCAATGCAGAGGTCCTGAGGGGCCTCAAAACCAGGACATTCAAGAAGAAGCTGGAGGCCTGCGGCAGAGGCTGGTACGATGAGCTTCAGTCCGTATTGTGGTCCATCCGCACAACCGCAACCAAGCCGACTGGCGAGACCCCGTTCTTCCTGGTCTATGGAGCTGAAGCAGTCCTCCCTCACGAGGTCAGACGTCGTTCCGCACGGGTCCTGGCGTTTGACGAGGCGCAGCAGGACGCCATGCGGGGGACGGACCTCGTGCTGGGGGAGGAGCATCATCGAGAAGCCGCGCTACGAGCGGCAAGATACCAACAAGCGTTGCGGCGATACCACTGCCGCAACATCCACCCCAGGACTCTCGAGGTAGGGGACCTCGTGCTCAGGCGGGTTCTCTCCAAGGAAGGGCTGCATAAGCTATCTCCCATGTGGGAGGGCCCGTTCAAGGTTGTTCATATTTCCAGGCTCGGCTCCGCGCGCTTGGAGACTCAGGAGGGGGTGCCCGTCCAGAACACGTGGAACATCCAGCACCTCCGGAGGTTTTACCCCTAAAAGGGCCCAGAGCCTGTGAAGAAGGCGAACGCCTGTGAAGCTGTTGCGTTTTGGAAAAGGCCCAGAGCCTGTGAAGAAGGCGAACGCCTGTGAAGCTGTTGCGTTTTGGAAAAGGCCCAGAGCCTGTGAAGAAGGCGAACGCATGTGAAGCTGTCGCGTTTTGGAAAAGGCCCAGTGCCTGTGAAGAAGGCAAATGCCTGTGAAGTCTATCTTTCTGAGAAAGGCCCGGTGCCTGTGAAGAAGGAAAACGCCTGTGAAGTTTATCTTTCTGAGAAAGGCCCGGAGCCTGTGAAGAAGGCCAATGCCTGTGAAGCTCGCCGCCCGTGACACTCTCACGTAATAATGATTTGGGGTTGTACACGCCCCGGAGTCTCAGGAGCGCCGCCTCGGGCCCCGGGCTCCTCCCACGCCGATGGCAGGCACTTCGCTCCGCGCTGGTGAGAAGACGTCGAAGACTAGATTAGGTGCCGGACACGGCTTTTCTCATTTGCTTTCTGCAGTTGGCTTGTTCATTCCCATTCGAGGTTTTATTGAAGTTGTTGTCGTCTTTGGCTTGTGACTCTTTGCCTTTTCGCTCTCCTGCCTCGATTTCTCTCACGCAAGTCTCGTGAGGGAGCAACGCGGGCACCCTCGCGAGTGTTTTCTGCCCTTATCGTTTCAGGCTTCCCTACCCGGGTCCACTACAGGAGCACCCCTCCAGTCCATGCCCCACGGGCACCGCGACACGAACACAGGACCTGGGTCGGTCGCCTCCACAGCTGAGGCCGGGAGCTACCTCTCCAGACTAACCTTTGCAGGACATAAAGCGTTCAACGAGGCCTCGGCCTTAGGAAGCAAAGGCCACGACAGCCCCCCGAGCTAAGTAATTTCTATGTGCAGGCGTGTGGCACAAAGGCATAATACCAAAATAGCGGAAATAGTACGATAATTAACAGCAATAGTCCAAGCACGCCCCCGCGGGGCCCTACACTACTGTCTCTTTGCACAGGAAAAGGAAAAAGAACAAAACATGCGCGACTCGCCTGACACCAACTTACGGGGGAGACTCGAACTGCCTCCGGAGCTCAGGCGGACTCCATCTCGCGCTTCACCGAGGCGCGACAGCGGGCAGATCCGCTAATTTCCTCCAGGCGGGCGCGGCGGCGCGGAGGCTGGTCGCGGCCACCGCTGGAGGAGCCGCTGCCCGAAGAAGAGTCGTCAAAGCTCGATGAACCCCGAGCGCCGCCGAACACGCGCACGCTGTTGTCTTCATCGTCGCTGGGGCTGGGCCCACGACCGCGGTCGTCGTTCTAAGGGCAGCACCCAGCGCGGCGACCGTCTTCCCCGAACACCCTCACGTAGAGGGTGGCATCGCCGTTGAACTTGAAGTGCAGGGTGCACCGCCGGCTCAGACCACACGCACGGGAAAACCTTTGCCAGCCGCGGGTCAGGGCCACGCTCCCGGCTGCAGAGACCTCCAGCGAAGCCCAGGAGGCCCGGCTGCAGCAACCGTCCGCCTGAAGCCAGAGGCCGCCCGGAGCACCGGCCAGAAGCTCACCTAGGAGGAAGCGAGGAAGCTGGAGCCAGGTGTAGGTCGGCTCTGCCGACCACACAACGAACTCTAGCAGCACCTTTGCCGAGTGGAAGCGCGGCCTAGGGGGTCGCGCGGCCGCAGCGTGCCCCCCAGCAATGGCCTGCCGCCCGTCACCGCGCGGGAGATCACCTCCATGGTCGCGAGGAGCCGCCATGGGAGCCACAGGGTGCTTGCGAGGACAGCCTCGACCGCGCTTGGGCGGGGGAGATCAGACAGAAATGTTTCCTCAACAGGATTGATGATGAGCCATAACCATGTATGGCGACCGGATTCCAGATAGGCTAATCCCTTGTTGAACAAGGCAATGAGCTTGTAGTCCATGTAGTCTTCTGATGGTGTGGGCAATTCACAGATTACAACTTTCTGCAAACAGAGGTCGAGCCAAAAGCTTGACGCGTCTCGTGCGTAGTAGGCAGGAGTGTCCGGCGGGCCGCGAGGCTCGATGGCGGCGGTATCCAAAGATGGAAGGGTGATCCCTCGCTGGGTGTAGATATCCACGAGATGCCATGGACTACCAGATTGGTGGATGAGGACGACCCAGTTGGCCTTCATGCCCGCCCAGTAGTGGTCGCGCATGAAGGGCAGGTGGACGGGTAGTGGTAGCATGTCGAGGGGCACCACGTCAACCTCCGTAGGATCGTCAAGTCGGTGTCTGGGCCACCTACGAGGATCGGGCGTCAGCAAGCAGGGTGTCTTGAAAAGAGCCGGCCGGTTGCAGACGAGTAGACGGTACAAAGACACCGAGCATGCGGCCAGACGGACGGTGCTGAGTAGGTCGATACGACTATAGATCTGCTCCAAGAGAACATCGGGGAGGGAATTCCAATCGCGGCTCTGTGTGTCAGTCGGTTCTGCCATTGGGGTTTTCGGTGGCTGCGAACCAGCGAGGAAGTGGATTCGGGCGGGTGAGCGAAGAAGCTTCTCCTCGTGTGGTCGAGCAGTGAGCGAGGGGATATGGTACGTGCGAGCTACCAAGGAAGATGGCGCGGGCGGGCGAGCAGTGAGCGGGGGTAAATGGTGTGCGACCGACGATGGGGAAGAGAGGAGGAAGAAGAAGAGAGGAGGAAGAAGAGTGGAAGACGGGGAAGAAAGTGCATTCAATCTCAATTCTACTAGTACTACTTCCAGGATATACCGTCCTTCGGAGTGTAAATAGTTACACCGATGACATGTGGGTCTACCACAACAGGGCCCATATGTTAGTTAATGGAGGACAGAGGTGCGTAGGCGTATTTGCGGAAGCGTGCTCTACTGGAAAACATGATGGCAGTACTGGGTAAGGCTGATTTAGTAACACCAACACGTTGGTTCAGCTTATTAATTACGTGTCCCATCTGCTGCAGCGTGTATTGTCACTTCACTGCGAAGACTAGTTGAATAGTTCTCTCTGACCGAGATGGGGAATAAATGGATCGCGAGGACTTCCTTTCTACAGTATCCCTATACCTCTACGCTCACTTCACTCATTTTGCTCCGTACCTAGTCACTCGTTGAAATCTGTAGAAAGACAAACACTCCGTATTTGAGAATAGAGGGAGGCTTTTACTCCGTACTACTCCCTCCGTTCCAAAATAGATGACTCAACTTTGTACTATATTTGGGAACAGAGGGAGTATCACCATATGGAGGGAACAGAGGAAGCTTGAAATATGAACATGTCAATGGGAGGGAGTAAGCCCCATGCATGCATGTAACATGCAACACTCACACGTACACATGGACGCACGCAACACTCACGCACCCATGCGGCACACAGCACACGAAGCAACACACACGCTCACGCTCAAGTGCTCAACCTACTCTCGACGTCCGTGAAAGACTGTACATTTAGAGATTTACACATTGACCAGGGCATAATTAACACCCAAAAGTAGCAGACTTATGTGTGCATGCGACCATTGAGATAAGAAGATTAAATGAAGGCCGTTGCATGCTGTAATTAAGTATAGACATGTAGCCTATACCTACAGCACAAGTTGGTGCATTAGTCAATCAATATCGATTTAGTAGATTAAAGGCTAAATGCATTGGAAGTGTAGATGTACATCATGTAGTACACTCTTTGTTGGAAGACCGAGGGAGGACACATGCATGCACTCACATACACAACCAGGGCGGTTCGCGCGCAAGGGTTGGACTCGTGTCGCGCCTGCGTAAAGTTTTGTTTAACTGATTTCTTTGCTCGCCAACGGATGTGGGACCCGAAACCAGGTGACAATTTAACCAGATCAACAAAGTGCCACGTCGACTATGTGGCGGTCAAGAGGGTGCAATACGGTGCTCTACGATGAGCTAGTGATCGCATAATCGCCGGAAAACTATATATAGTGACCGTAAAGAGCGTACTGTTACATACGTTGACCGCCAGTGTATTTTTCTCATTTCAAATTAAGCCATATTAATCGGAAAGGACGCAGTATGGACTACTACTACTAGTACTAGTACTGCTTTGATGTGTCCCGTCAACTCGCCGAACGAGGAGAAGCTTGCTTACTACGCCTCTCCCTCGCCCACGCGCGCGGTGGTTCGCAGGACGAGGAGAGGGTTTTGAATACAGCGCCCTCTCCCTCGCCCTCTCCCTCGCGGTGGACATGCAGCAGTTCAATCGGTGTCAGATTGCCAGAAGCATATTGTACTGTAGTATCATCATTGTTGGACCTTCCGAAGAGGCGAATAGCCAAGTGCAAGGTTCACACGAGTACGAACTGTTGAACCTCCCGAAGAGGCAAAGAGCCAAGCGCAAGGTTTTATAGGAGTTGTCGTCCTAGTAGGAGTGTACTAGTACAACTATAGCGAATAATGCTACTGTATGATGCCGCCCCGTCACGTATATCCAAAGCTGTGCCACCTTTTTTTCTCAAAGAGCGTGTTGGAGCCCGTGCAACAACCACACAAGTTGCACGTAGACATAACACATTTACTAGTAATAAATTCTAAAGGACAAATGCAAGTATGCCACACAAGTTCATCTCCAACTCATGTGATAAATTTGTGCACGACTAGTTTACATATATTCACAGCGCAACCGTTCACAATTACCATACTCCACTTACACGTTATAGATGGGCTACATGTCCTCCTCCAGGTTCCAGTCCCAGGTGTTCTTCATGGATGGCATGATCCATAGCGGTGGGCAACGGGAATCATTTTCGCAGCTTTCTAGTCCTGTTCCACACGATGGAGACTCATCCAAGATGAAGCGACATAAATCAGGGATAGCGTGTCCCAGCATGTCGTTCATCCGGCGGTGCGCACTAAAGACACAACCATGCTTCATGAACGGCAGGCCTTCCGTGTCGTGCACGGAAGGTGGCATCCGCTTCACAATGGGGTAGCTGTCCCCGATGAAAAGCGAGTACTCTCCAAGAGTGTTCCTCGGCACCCACGTAGCATCACGGGGTCGAACTCGGCGCCGTTCATCCGGTACCGCGTCATCCCAGATCTGGACACATGGTGGCGTACATAGTCAAGGTCCATGCATAATAATGTTGTGCTCAAATGTGGCGGTCAGAATCTTGTGCAGCAAATAGTACTACTCGGTATAGAGGAAATAAAATAACGGCTTATTATATATAGCCACTCTTGGCTAGATGGATGAGATAGTAAGACATGGAAAAACAAAAATGGTGGCAGCTAGTGGGTTCAAGTCTTCAAGGGCCTAGCTAGCTATCTACGTCCTCCAAGGTAAAAAGTACTCCTACTAGTACTACAAAGTATACTACTAGTACAACAATGAAAGAGAAGGCGAGAGGGTTAAAAAATGGAATACCTGGGTAGATGGTGACGGTCCGATCGTGGTAGATTATGTGACCATGTTGCACATCAGTGGTACCATGGGTAACGACTGCTAAGATAGTTGATCCCAATATGCCAAAGTCAGCTACAAGGTTCCAGGTTAGACCGAATCGCGGATGCAAATGCACATCCAGGATCGGCGATCTTATTTTGATCGGGGATGGTGGTCCTCGCAAAATAATGGAGTGCCGTTAGGGATGCAAATGATGGTTTGTGCATTCCGTTTGTAATCTCCCGTACCGTAGGATGTCAACCAGATGAAACAAGTCCCCTGGCTTGTCACCGTGAAGACGCGGCCTAGATGGCGCACGGCGTCTTCGAATGTGTAGGGGTACAAATCTGCCGCCACCAACATGCGCCAGCCTCTACCGTTACTGCCTCCTGCATTGATGGCAATCCTTATGTCGAACACCGCGATGAGATAGTAATCGTCGTAGCCGCGTCGCTTTGTCGGCAGGTCCGCAATTGCTATCTTCTTCAATCTCATGTAGGCATCATCATACGTATTCTTGCCCAGCCAGTCCGGAAGGCCGATCCCAATGGTGGAGAAGGGATCTACCGGAACGGCCGCACTGCTGTGGATGTTGTGCAAAATCATGGTGGCATACGGCCAGAGGTATGCAAGCCAATCTTCATTGGCAGCGACCCAGACCTATATATAAGACGGTGGGCAGCAGAGAAATTACGGGATGGCAATGGAATAACTAAGTACTACATGATCAAACTCCATTACTGACCTGCTCATCGGACAAAATCCGACTACCTCTCAACGTCGTCAACTCTAGCGGAGTCAACGTGCAACCATGGTCAGGGAGCGGTGGACTATTCGAAGAATTGTCCCATAGAAGAACCTTCTCCTCGAGGACGCATGGAAGACCAACAAGCATGGCCTTTTCCCAAGCCTGTTTAAGCAGCGTCTTGAAAAAGTTGGTGCAGGAAGCACCGAGTCCTGCGGCGGTGAGGACGTCGGAGCGGCGTGCGATTTCTCCCAGAGAATCGTCATCCAAGGTCTCCCAGCCCCGACGAGGAGGAGAACCGCCTGGCAAATCCATGGGAGCAGCGATGAACTGCCTTCTCTTCGGGGAGGGCTGGCGAGGAGGAGATAAGGCGTAGTAACGCAGGGCCTCGTCCCTTCAAGCTGTAGATCGTTCCTCGTGAAGGGAGAGGCTATTATTTACTACTCTAAATAATAGCACTAGTAAATAATAGCACTAGTAAGAAATTTGTGGCACTAGGTAGTAGTTTTTGGTACCATGGAGTACTAGTACTAGCATTATGGAACGTTATGGGATTGCATTATACTATAAATAATAGCACTAGTAAGAAATTTTTGGCACTAGGTAGTAGTTTTTGGCGTGGATTAAGAAATTTTGGGTATGTTTTTGCCATTTTTTGTACACGCCAACTAGTGTCAAAAAACGTTGTACATTATGTGACGGAGGAGTACGTACTCATACTGTATCAGTACTACTACTTTTCTCAACTACTCCTCAAAAAAGCACCCAATTAATGCTCTTGTTTTCCTCAAAAAAGTATGTTTACCAATGCATTAATTGCAATGCATGCATGCATAAATTACATTCATTGGTCAATTTTCTCTTAATACTTGCATGCAATGATTTAATGCACCTTGGAATCTAAACATGTGATGGGAAACAACCAAATTGATCCTTATAAAATGGAAAAACTAAAATTTTGAGATGAGCCCTATAAACCGGAAAGGAGGGAGTATTGTACTTCTAGTCTAGTCTTGTATAGTGCACCAGTTTTGAACTCTTGAATCTCAGGGCCAAGGAGCTACAGTTGGAAGTGGAGGGTACTACTGTTCTCTAGAACCATCGCTGTACTATCAATGCAGGGGAAGTACACCTGCGTAGTGGCCTAGTGGGTACTCTTGGTGCTCTATTCAGCCGCTCCTCTCACGTAGCTGGCCTACTCAGCCGCTCCTCTCACGCATACACTAGCAGCCTGTTCATCAGCGACGGTTACTGCGGGGGCATAACATTTGAGTTATTTGATACAGCGAGACTAGGCTTTTCGCTTCCATTTGTGGAGGTGTAATGGATCTCGTCAAACTTTGTTAGTAGTTCCTTCTTTATGAATGAGATGAAGCAAAGATTTTGCCTCCGTTTCAAAAAACCACGTCAAGAGGAATTTATTTTATAGTAGAGCCGATAATGGAGTGAAGTCCATGCATGCAACGCCACAAGCTACAGAGTAGTAGTAGAGCACTTTATGTACAGAGCCATATTGCACAGTTCCCAATGCTCCGCCAGGCTTTTCCGGCTCATCGGGCTTCATTGGGAGGCGCTAGTTTAAATATGCTACTAGCTGGAAGCTGCAAGCGAGGTGCGGCTAGGGCGAGCACGCGAGCCACGGGATGCTGGGAAGGAAAACCCGTTCACGTGGCTAGGCTGTCCAGTGCACCCAGATTGTGGGGCCGCACGTCCGTTTGACTTCAAAACTCAAACTACCCGTGTAAAATATTGGCTCGCAGCAAAGTGTAGTAGTATACTATTTTTTTTAAAAAGGCCGCCATGTGTTCGGCCGGGATCGAACCCACAAAATGAGGTATACACTCCTGCGACCACTAGTAGTACTCATTGGAGTACAACGCAACCTAGAATCGCCTTTTGTCGCTAGTAGTACGTACATTGTTCCTTACAAGAAACCCCTAAGAGCATGGTTAATAGTATAGCCAGCTGCTGGCTATAAGCTAGTGCCATGTCATCTACATCCCATCTTATAGCCAACATGTAGTAGTAGTAGTTTATTTCTTATAGCCCACCGACTCAGCTCTATTGTACTTGCTCTAATAATGCAAGAAACCACTAAAATGCCAAGAAACTACTACCACTTGCATACGTGGCATACTTAAGATAAGACTACCTTATCAACCATTGTACATGCTCTTACCAACAAAAATCCTCGAGTGACCTCCTACCTCCGGCCCGTCCACCTAGTCATCCTCGGCCATGGGACACAGCTACCACCGCCGGCAGAAGGCGAGGTCAAAACCGCCGGCGGTGTGGAGCCCATGTTGCGGCAGCCCGGATGCTAGCTCCGTCCGGCGCTCGCGGCCGCTAGCTAGCCAAGATAGCACCGTCTAGCTGCTTGTCTACAAGGTTTGCTAGCTAGATTGGCATGGCAGCGCGGCGGCTTGCTCGCGCGCGCCGCGCTAAGGCCAGCCATCTGGCTCGAGTGAAGGCCAGCGCGGGGGCTTGCTCGCTCATGAGTCATGCTCGGGCCAGCCTGCCAACCCGTGCGGAGGCCAGCACGGCGTCCGACCCGTCCGGCGGAGCGGCGGACAACTCGCTCATCACCGGCGCCACCGACGAACACGCATCAGTACTGTTTGAAGTAATGTTCAGGAAAAATGATGATTTGAGGGGGAATAACATGATAGAAGGTCAGATGTGGGTCCCTCGTGTCAACGGTCAAACAAAATGTGTTGGTTTAAGCTGCCTCGTCAGCACGGACATGTGGGCCAACCCTGTCTTAAATGGGTTAAAACGAACCTAATCGGTAGGAGTACTAGGTAGTTTTTGGCGTGGATTAAGAAATTTTGGGTATGTTTTTGCTATTTTTTGTACAGTAGATTCCTCCTAGGGCTGGTTGAAAGTGGTAGTTTTTTGTTAAATACTCAACATATTGTAAGTAGGAGTGAAAGTTAAGCTTTGGAAGCCAATAAGCAAGGCTAGTTACATAGTGCATATGTGTACATGATTGAAAGTAAATATCAACCATGAGTGACTAATATCTTGATGGAAAACTTGAAACTATGGAATACTAGGAAAAGAAATGCATGGTTGGAAATACTAGCAATGTTCATGTCCGTTGCAACGAATCATAATTAGAATAATACTTATTCACAAACTTGGTACAAAACACTCTAATTTTGATATACATATGTCACTAGAGATATATTATGTTTCAATTAGAATATATTCCTTGGGCTGTTTTGGTGAGGCCAGGGAGGGATGTGGTTGGTTTTAAGATACTAATTATGGGTTTTTCTGCAAATTGGTAGACAAGTGGGATGTTGGTGAGAAAAGGCAACAACTTACCTCACAATCGTTAGATGTAGATCTAATGGTCAGAAACGACGGATGGCAGACACACCAGCATCACCAACTTAGTCTTGTGTAGGAGTACTAGCAAGATCCGTGCATTGCACGGAACATCAAGATGCATTTTTTATAAAACACTTGTTGTGATTGACCCTTGCGGGAGTAATCCCATGTGTAAAAACTAATGATATCTCGAGAAATATGAGATAAGGTGAAGAGGAGTGGGGTGTGGTGGTGGTTGGTGGTCGGACTAAGCGGAGGCATGGGGATTGACGACGCGGTGGGCGCCACTGTGCCAGCTTTGTTCGAGGCTTCCTTTATTAATTGCTCAACAATGAGGTTTGTTGGAGATAAGGATGAGCGAGGAAGGCCTTGTGCGCAAATGTGGAGAGGGTGCGGTATCTTTTAGTTTAATTTCCATCCGTCAGATATAGATCGGACGGTCTATATTGCAAGATGGCACACGTACCATCATCACCAACTCGGTTTTTTATAAGAGAAGAAATGTAAGTATGGAGATACAAACGTATTATCGATACTTGCTTTTGTAAACTAGCATCTACATTCTACTCAATGCCTCGGCATGTGGGGCCTTAGCACAATGACTTCTTGACTGTGTAAAACGAAGATTTTCCCGTCGCCGACAAGGAGGGGGTGACGGCGGCGCGCTTTTTGGCTTGCTCTAGTCCTAGTAGTCATACTAGGTGGTCTAGGCACGTGTAGATTTATTCTTTTTCATGTCTCGTGTTCGTCGTACTACCACGACTGTTCATGAATAGACGGTAAGTTATTCATGGGGAAACCCTTGTTGAGCGTCTTTAGAGAGAGAGAGAGAGAGAGAGAGAGAGAGAGAGAGCGTGTGTGATATGTTAGAGACTGAGGCAATGATAACAGATTCTTTGTGTCTATGTGTGTGGAGGATAGAGAGAGACATGTACATGGGGCTTTGTGTTGTGTAACATGGAGACACATATACATAATTAGAGAGTGAGTGTGTGAGATACACATGCGGACATGAGGAGAGATGAGGATCCAGGTAAATGGGTGTTTGTGCGTGTCTGTGTGTGTTTGTGCACGCGTTTGTGTGTGAGAGGCAGAGAGTGTATGTGGAGTAGAGAGACCACTGATGATGTAAACCTAGTATAAGGGAAGGGGGATGGTGTGACATGTGTAGTAGCGAGATAGCACGGGTGCGGGCGGGGGGAGCAGACTATTTGGAAGAGACATCGAGTGTGTGTGTGGGAGAGGGGTGTGAGAGCGAGAGAAAGAGAGAGCTAGCGATGGAGAGAGAGAGAGAGAGAGAGAGAGAGAGAGAGAGGAAGAGAGGGGGGTGAGAGGGGTCGTTTGTGTCCATAAATAGCGTATAGATAGGGAGACAATGTTGATGTTGTCCGAAATTGGCCTATGAACGGAGATGCAAGGGAAGCAAGTCATCGTGTGTGTGATAGGGACTTCATGAGAGATCTAGAATAGATGGTGTAGAGAACAATGTGCGAAATCGAGAACGATTATACATTAGGGAGCTATGCAAAGAGTCACGACATATATGTATACAGGGAAAGAGCTGGGGCGGGTCCGCATGTGGGAGAGATAGAAAGAGGAGAGTGGTGCACAAGGAGACAAAGTGTGCTTGTTTGCAGTGGGGGTGGTGTGTGAGGTGAGTGCACGAGAACCACATAACTAGGGAGATAGACGTTTGGGGGTGACATTTTGTGTGTATGGGAAATATACACTCTACATAGTGCGTGTGCTTGGGTAAGAGAGATAGGAGGAGACCTGGAGAGTGAGGGAAGAGATGTGTGCATGCCCGAGAGACAAAATGATAAAGACCTATGTTGGGGTCCGGACTTTACAAGAGAGAGGGGTGTTAATGTGCTCATGTGTTGGTGTTTGGGGGAGAGAACGACTTCTCTCTCTCTCTCTCTCTGTGTGTGGTGGGGGGGGTTGACTTCAGATAAAGAGAGAGGTGTCTATATTTGAGGGACTTTAGCGTAATTGAGATATTGTGCACTCATGGTTGATCAATTTGTTTCACAGTTTGTACTATGAGATAACGATACTTTTGAACATGCGTGATATACCTTGATGTACCGAATTACAAACCTAAGATTGGAATTTTGGAATTGACTCCATCATTAGCTTTTGTAATTCATTTAAACGGAGGTACATTTTTTAAGCCGGGATTTCGTGATTTCAAATTCATATATCAAACTTAGAGATATACACATACGGGCATGTTCAAACTTTATAATCATCCACTTTATTCATACACATACACATTTTTGCTTTTGTCATCATATTTAGGATAAACATATTTGGAATTTCATTTGAATTGGACCGTATGATGGTATTTTCTTGTAGTAGCTCAATGATCCATATTTGAATTGAATGGACAATCTAAGTTTCGAGTTGGAGATATTGATTTTCAAAACATGCACATTTTTTTGCGTGCAAAACAAACAAATTGTTGGCCATGATATCATAGTCGGCCGTACAAGAGCATAATACTTATAATTTTAGGCGCCAAAAGCTTTCAAACTTCCCGCTCACATCGAAATATCACGCGCCCGAAAGTTTAGCCCTGCGATATTCCTGTTTTACCCCTGCCACATGAACGGAAAAGGGCTGCTTTGGTAACTCCATTGTTTTCCCCTCTTTGCCCCCAACATTCTTCCCTAGAGCCCCTCCCCTTCCCCTCCCCGACCCCCCCAACCACGGCAAGCTGCCGAATCTAGTCCTCCGCCCCAGCGGTGGACCTCACACCTCGCCGGATCTACCTTCCGCACCTTGGAACCCCCAACTGCCAACTCACCACTTCACCGGAGCCGCTTCAGCGACTAGCTTGTCCACCGCTCCAGATCTCCTTGACCGCCATCATGGTCCACCGCACCGGATCTGCTTAACCGGCGCCCTCGTCCACCACAGCGTAGGCCCTTCATTGACTCCCTCGTCCGCCCCTTCGCTGGCCCTTCATACAAGCCCTCGTCCACCGCAACAGATCCGCCTCACCGGAAGCACTGTATAACGCGCCTTGAAGCCTTCGCCCATTGCACGGACCTGCTCCACTGACGCCATATTCAACTCCACCGCCCTGCTTTACCGACGCCGCAGCCTCATCAGTTATTTCGATTTGTACTCCTTCTGTTTTCTCTTTATCATGCAACTGTTCACTTACCACAGATGAGCTTTCTTGTATGTCGACAGCGCGCGAAACCGTAGCACGAGCAGCTTCAGTGGCGGTGACAACCGCCCAAACTCAACGCAACACGAGCACCATCGACGATCCTTAGCTATCAAGTATGACAACGATACCCATCGCCGCCGAGAATCAGGTACTATTATCCAATGGCGGCGCCTCGTTCACTTTTCTAGCATAAGCAGCGCACCTTTGAATTTCTTGAGGCATCATTCAGTTTTTCATGAGACGCGTTATTCGCTTTTTGTAGGGCCATACTTCTAGCAGTGAAACATGTTACATGTGCTAAATTACATACCAGTGCACACATAGTTAATATGCTTTAGTTTTGTTCTGAAGCCACCTGTTGGTTCCATCAGACTGCTTAATGTTCTCTATGCTTAATTACACATAAGCAAACTAGCATGTGGTTCTGCTGCTTTTTGTTCGTTTTACCCTACATTTTCTGATGCTAGCTATTACATCACTGCTCCGAGCCTCTGTTCATTACTTGTTTGTGTGTTCTTGATCTTCCCAAGTTGAATGACTAATTTGATGCTTCTATTAATTATGGAGCTGGCAACCCCATCAAGCAAAATATTTGTTCTTTTGGGGCTGGCACCTCGAACAAGCATAAAAATAGAGGGAAGCAGATATACTCCCTCCGATTCTATTTACTCTGCGCATAACTCTTGGCCCGCATACCAAGGAGGGCACTGATTTAATTTTTCTGGACTAATTTACCAATTAATTAGGGCAGAGGCGGATGGGGCGGGGCACAAAAGGAAACCAGCGCTAGGAATCGGCAACGCGCAGACTAATACGAGAAAACCGAGAAAAAGTTATACACAAAGTAAAAAGAAATCGGAGGGAGTATTGTCGTGTATGCACACACCCTTCTTTCATTAGTTTAGATGAACCACTGATGATCAATTCAGACCAGTGCATGCGACTAAAATTCATTTTACCTAAATAGATGGTGCAGAATAAACTACAACAACTAGATTTGCAACCACGGGATGCTGACGATATCTTCAAAGAACATTGCAACAACAGCTAGGCTTCACAACAACATATGGTAAGCCAGTGTGTTTTAGTACATGTGAAATGTAATGCGAGTGGGCTGCTTTCTTGGCTTGTGCCCTCAACGTGTAATCCTACGGAATTACAAATAGTTCAGTTATGCCGCTTTTTGTATTGCTTGATTGAATGCTTATTTGTTGTTACGCTATACCGAGTTGGCCAATATGTCGTGAGTGCTCGCTATACTATCGTAAAGAAATGCATGCCTATTTCATTTGAGTCCTTAACTTTTCCTCTCAACTTCATCACAAGACTTTCTTCGTAGTTTATATGAGGCCACCTTTGTTAAGTGCTTTCTCGATTATTTCAACTGCTTAGATGCCTTGGCAACTTAAATATAGCGGCTGTACACTCCCTTTCAACTAGGGATGTCAACTGGGTCTAGTTTAATCCCGATTAAAGTCCACTAGTGGTATGATAGTTCAAAAGAGTTTTTGTTTCTTTGAGGAAAATGAACTAGGGAGGTAGCAAAAACTAACTAGATGGGACTGGCAGATTTTGTTTATTTGCCACTTACATCCCTAGTTTCATCTTACCATTTTAATTTATTTTCGGCTGATGCTACTTCGAACCATTTAAATACAGTTTGCCATGCTCGGCAATAATTCGTCCGTCGTTTACCATGTAAGCTTACTGCCTGGATCATATGATAACTAAATCTTACTGATGTCCAGCGGAAACCTTTCAGGATGCCGTTCACACTAGGACACAATGTACAGCCCCAGAATCTATTTGTGGAAGCAGTGCGCCATCCATGTTACCAGATGGTAGCAGTTCAGAGGCAACACCACCGAGAGCGATCGAGCACATATATTATAGTGCTTGAGGCTCTACTAGAGGCGTAAAGAGATGGTGTGGCTGCCATGAATGAGGTAATCTTTATCTTGAGGCTGGAAATTACGAAATTAGCGGCACGCATTATGCAAGCAACCCAAGAATAGGAGGAAGTAAGAATGTTGCATTTGAAGACGGAGGAGGTCCTGCTGTTTCTGCTATTTGAAGCCCAAGATAATCCCGGTTCTTCTTTAGATACCAGTTGAAATTTTCATTAGATTATTGTACTTGCATGTTGTGTCATGTCTCTGAATGGATTATGTTGCAAGACCCCCTATGTTGTCCATGTGTTGTAATGATCCGAATTTTTTAGGCGTGGTAATCCTCAGTACTTGTATGATTGACATAAGGTGAACTGTTTTTCGTGTGAGCATATTGTATTGGATGAAATAACTGTTTGACTCAGAGTGTATCCAACCTACTGAATTTGAAGATCACGACATTTCCAAATCATAATCATATATAAAGGTGGAATAAATCTTTGTTGTGGTTTTGAAGAAATAAATAACAAAATGTATAATTATCTGTGGATATTCATAATCAAATACAAATTGGATTTGAATTTAGTTTGCCAGGTCCCAGGGCAAACGTGAATGCTAATTCTCCCAAGTTTTGAACGAAGCGGCTAAACACCCACTATAATTTGTGGGCTGCCCGAAGCAAGTGTTTGTGAGATGGAAATTACTGTCTACCCCTGACACTTGACATCCTTATCGACATGATTTACACTGCTGTCGATAAGGGTAGACTAGTAACTTCAATTAGACGTGACACGACGGCCTCTGAGCCCATTCAGACACGGTGGGCGCCAAACGTGGGCGGCAAAACACATTTGATTCAAGCTCATCCGAAAGACATGTGTCTCTTCCTCCATTTCCCCATTCATACACGGTGGGCGGCAAAACAAACTCTCCTCGTCCGAAATCGATGTAGGCTTATATTTTAAATAGGGGCAGATGTGTAACTTCCATCAGACGTGACACAACCGCCCTACCTGTCAGCCCCGTTCATACACCATGGGCGCCAACCGTGGGCGGCAAAACACCCTCTCCTCGCCCAAAATAGTTACCGGCAAATATTTGGGAGATGTGAGATTACCGTCCTATCCCCAACCGACGCGATGTCCGAAATTTTAAACGGGGATAAGTTCATAACTTTCCCCCATTTCAGAGAAACGCGTTCCAAAGTTTGAGATCCTCCCTCCCCTCCATTTCCCCATTCATACACCGTCGGCGGCACGACAACCTCCGCACTGCGGCCAGCCTCCTCCGTCCGCCACCCCATCCTCCACCTTGCTGGAGCCGCTACCCCTACCCCGTCGTCCACTGCAAGAGATGGACGTCTCTCATCCACGACACTGGACCAGGATCCTTTCATCGCCTCCTCTCGCCTCATCGGTGCCGTCGTCCACCTTGCCGTTGCCGCTCCTATGACCGCCTCGTCCACGGCAACAGGATATATCCCCCGACCTGGCCGTCTGCCGTCTAAAGTTTTCTTCCCCGCCGCCGACAGCCATCGCACCCGCAGCACCCTCAACGTATCAGCATAGGCCTAGGTGTCGCAAGAGAGCTAGTACTCTTCCATATGTGCTTAAGTTATTGATCTCACTCGAAAAATAGATCATAATTTGTTTACTGTACTTTTCTTGTCCGTACCAAATTGTAGTGGCTAGTTGAAAGCAAACATTGGTTGCGGAGTAGCTTTGTCCGGTTTGCACCTTCAGATCCGCCATGGCACGGGCACTATACTCGTAAAGCTCATGGTTTCCCCCCTTTATATTCACTACCATCATCGTAGGTGCTTTGTGTCGTGCTAGCACTGCTCCTCAAGACCTCAACCCAAAGCTTACGTGTTGAAATACGAATCTGATATGATGCTCATATCACTAAAACAGAGAACGTTTAATTGGTCACCTAGTGTTCCTATATTCGTTTCGAAAATCATGTGCGCCACCCACTGGTCCAGCTAGTTCCACTTTCCTGATTTTTCTCTTGATGCTTAGGGTTTTCCCCTTTTATCTACTCTACTATGATCTGCGTGAGGTGCTTTACGTCGTACTAGCATTACTCCACCCTTCAAGCTAAACAACACAACACTCAGAATTCGAAAGCTTAGTTGTTCAAATATGATTGTGATATGATACTGATATTAGTTAACCGACACATTTAATTGGTTAGCTAAAGGTCCCACTTGAGTTTCCAAATGCATGTCGCGACATATAGAGAGGCAGCATAAGTGCATTTCTTTGTCACTTGTTGACCGTACTTTCTTGTCCATACCAAATCTTAGTTGTTATTTCAAAGCAAACATCGGTTGCTAACTACCCTTTGCGTGGTTTGCAGCTTCAGATCTGCCATCCCACTGCCACGGTCAACATTGTACTCATCATGCTTATGTTTTCCCCATTTTATGATGACCACAATCAGCCTACGTGGTTCGTGTCGTAATAGCACTGCTCCACCCATCGAGCTAAACAAGCTTAGTTGTACAAATTCATATCTGATATTAGTAAAACTAAGAGATATTTAATTGGTTAGCTAAATGTTCCTACTTTAGTTTCGAAATGCATGTGAGCCACATATGGAGAGACCGGAAAGAATAGTATTTCTCTGTGCGCTCTGGTTCATCATGGGTGGCCAACCGACATTGTATTAAAAGACTTGTAATATCTTCAATCTGCTTGCTCTTCTGCTCTTCTTTAAGATGATACTCTTCTCTTGCGGTCGATCGGCGGTCGAGTTGTTCTCCTTAGTATATTTTGAATCATCGGTCAGTCGACTTGTTCTTCTTTACTATATGTTGAAGCTATCATCCATAAGTGTCATCACTTCGGAGCTCTCATATTTTGAGTAGTAGGCCACATTATATTAATGCACATAACAAATTACAGCATGCATGGCATCTTTTAAAAGAATTGCAGAGATAGCACAAAGGGGTTTACAGGGAGGCAGTATTGGAGTAGAATCACTTCTGCATTACAAAGAAAATCTCACTTGTTTTTATGTTTTAATGCATGTCAGATATTGAACATTATCAAAATGAATATGAGAATGGGCGCACGAGAGGAATATTGCGGAACGATCCACTGGCTAGCAAACTTGGCATGGTGGAGGATGGCCTATCTTATTCACCCATCAAGGTGCTTGCTCTAACTTTGCAAAGTTGTATTGGTTGCACATATTTTGCATCTGACCACTTGCATTACTTCTACTTTGTTGCACCATCTGCTTAGTTTAAGCATCATATACGAGTATATGCCATACCTATCCATTTTCTGTACCTATTCCATGTGTCGTCACACTATGTTTTTTCAGTCAGATGTTGTTCTTTCGTAATAGGTGTCCAAAAGGAAGAGGGTGAGTGCAGGTCGTCAAGGAGTACAAACTAGGTATTTGGAAAAGGGAGTGATACCTGTTAAATCAGATAGATCAGCAGCCACAGAAAACACAGGCTTTACCCCTACTCCAGTGGCCAAACCCCTATTAGAACAGCTGGGAGCCCAGTGTCAGGTACTGTCTATGATATCAATTCAAAATTTGAACTCCTAAATTTTTGCTTGTGCCTTACCTTCTCTCTTGTATGAAAACTAATTTTAGATGAATCTCCTTGCTCAAAGGATCATACGATCTCAAAACAATAATGGGCTCTGCATTGCTCTTGTCAGTACCTCTCTCCCTTTTGCCTTGTAACACTGTAGTTAATTAATTGCTATTTGATTATGTATCATCAGTCTGCACCTGAGCTTCATTATCCTCTGTTTCTTCCAATATTATTTGATCTATATTTACTCTTTGCAAAATGTAGAATAATGGCAACGCTTATAAAGAATTTTCTTTGGGGAATTTATTGAATTATCGTTCCATCAACATGGAGAAGGGCTTTGTCCAGCCCGTGTTAACATGTAATGTAAGTTCATCCTTGTCAGTGTCAAAACCGGCGGATCTCGGGTAGGGGATCCCGAACTGTGCGTCTAGGAAGATGGTAACAGGAGACAAGGGACACGATGTTTTTACCCAGGTTCGGGCCCTCTCGATGGAGGTAATACCCTATTCCTGCTTGATTAATATTGATGATATGGGTAGTACAAGAGTAGATCTAACACGAGATCAAGGAGGCTAAACCCTAGAAGCTAGCCTATGGTATGATTGTTGTTCGATCCTCTGAGACTAAAACCCTCTGGTTTATATAGACACCGGATAGGTTAGGGTTACAGAGTCGGTTACAATGGTAGGAGATCTACATATCCAGATCGCCAAGCTTGCCTTCCACGCCAAGGAAAGTCCCATCCGGACACGGACGAAGTCTTCAATCTTGTATCTTCATAGTCATGGAGTCCGGCCGTGACGATAGTCCGCTATCCGGACACCCCTAGTCCGGGACTCCTCGGTAGCCCTAAACCAGGCTTCAATGACGATGAGTCCGCGTTTATTGTCTTCGCATTGCGGCGGGTTCCTCCTCGAATACTTCATAGGAGGTTTTGAACACAAGGATAGTGTCCGCTCGCAAAACAAGTTCCACATAACACCGTAGAGAGAATAATTTTTGCACAGATCTGCTGACGTATTCCGCGGCATGACATCACACCACGGCCATGCCTTTATATGAATCGTTTTTTACTGTTCTACCTTAGCGCGTTTAGCGAGGCGGTTTCATTGGCACGTCTTATCAAAGCATAGATCGTGCCCCCTTATTCCGGGATTCTCATCAATACGGACGTGGGTAACCCATCTACGCCATTGATTACGGCGCTTGGGAAATAGCGAGTTTTACCAGGCTGGTGGGGACGATAGCGTCGTCCGTCCATATAAGGGATAAGGATTCACCTTTTCACCTCGCCTTCTTCCTCCTTTGCTTATCCATTTCCTTTTCGAGCTCCAGCGCCCAAGTCCGCACATCCCACCTCAACCTTCTCCAACCATGTCGGGAGGCGGGAGGCGGTGGATGGCCTCCTCCGTCGCGGGGGCACATCACAAGACTGCGGGAAGCCGGATACTTGTCCGGCAACATTGCGCACAGGCTTCCCGACGAGGGGCATCTCATTCCAACCCCTGGGCCCCGTGAGAGGGTGATGTTTCTCCCCCACTTCCTCCGTGGACTAGGTTTTCCTCTTCACCCATTTGTCCGGGGGCTCATGTTCTACTACGGCCGGGACTTCCACGACCTGGCCCCGAATTTTATCCTCAACATCTCGGCGTTTATCGTCGTGTGCGAGGCCTTCCTCTGCATCCAGCCCCACTTCGGCTTATGGCTGAAGATCTTCAACGTCCGGCCGAAGGTAGTGGGCGGCCGTCAAGCGGAGTGCGGAGGCGCCATGGTTGGCAAGATGGCCAAAGTCCCATGGCTCGAAGGCGCCTTCGTGGAGACAATAAAGGGGTGGCAATCGGGGTGGTTCTACATCACCGAGCCCCGCAACACCAAATGGGTGGCGGCCCCCGAATTCAGATCTGGCTTCCCCACACGGCTCTCGTCATGGAAAAAGCGGGCTCGACATGGGGAATTCGGACGAGACATCCGGACTTCAAACATGCGTCCGAAACCTGGTGGCCAAGAATCTTAGGCTTGTCGACGTAATCCAGGTGATGCTCATCCGCCGGATTCTCCCATGCCAACAAAGGGCCTTTAACTTGTGGGAGTTCGATCCGGCACAGCACCAAACCTTGAGCCGGCTATTCGACACTATGTACGAGGACGCCTGGAAGGTGCTGTTCAAGGGCGCCAAAGCCCCAACATCCGCTACCAAAGATCGCGGATACAGCTCGCAGCGTCAAGCTGGTGAGGTAAGTTATTTTACCCTTTATGGGACTCTTTTTTCATAGATTGACTCTATGTGGGATCTAAAAACTCCCTATTTTTTGACAGATCGGTTGAAGATGTCCGGACAGATCAACTGTCGGCTCCTTTGCCGAAGACCAGCGGACGCCCGATTGTGGGGCTGCTGGCTCCGGCACCCCATGTGGTGCGGAGAAGAAGGCCAAGAAGGAGGCCACGGAACTCGAAGGAGCTCCCAACGCCAGTCTTTGTCCGATTACAGGCGGAATCTTCTCACGAAGAGCGAGGAGGAAGAAGAAGCTCCTCCCCAACGGGGAGGAGAAGAAAAGGAAGGCCGCCCGACCGGGAGGCGGAGGGTCCAAGATGGAAGAACCCTTCCTCCGGACTTCTCCACCAATGTCGACGACGACGAGGAGGATTGGCCTACGAGGGCCAAGCCCCTGGCGAGATCGGAAGTGTCCGGATACCCATGGCTCTTTATTATTGCAGAGTGTTCTCTAATGTCAAACAACCGTGCAGCCCGCCCAAGGGCGAGTTCGCCGATTCATCGAGCGGGTACCTGGGCTCGTCGGAAATGGAGACTACCTCGCTTCCGACCGCCTCCTCGCCTCACGCTATGGGCGACGCCGCAGCGGGGCCCCAAGAGGGGCTTGGTCAAGAGGAGGTAGCGCAGGAGGTGCCACAAGGCAACCTCCCGGACTCAGTCTTGTGGGGCAAGACCCCAAGGGCTCTAGGCCCGACCCTTGTCTGGTCTCCATGCGGAACCTTGATGGTTCCGAGTCCGCAAGCGGACCCTTCGGAAGAAGGGTAAGACGCCGATGTCCTCCGTCCAACCGGAGGCACCGGATAACTCTCGAGGCGCTTAACGGTGCTTCCATCGAGGAGGAGCACCGCACTGTTATGAGTGCAGTGATCCGGACAGTTCAGTCCGCCAAGAGCGGACTGACCGAAGCCTGTACCCGCCTTCTAACAGGCTTTGAGGTAAGTTCAAAATATGTAAAAATATTACCGCATAGACAGTAGCCCCTGATGCTTAGTTCGGTGTTCGGAAAGAAAAGCCGGACTAAGGATCTAAAAGATATCTGTGAGGAGTCTAACATAAGTATGTCAATATGGGAATGCAGGCTGCGCTGCTGACCTCTGCCGCACTGACTACGGAGGTCAATGCATTGAAGCAGAACCTCGATCGGTCCGAGAACGAGCTCGGACAAGCCAAGAAGGAGCTCGAGAACAAGGAAGGTAAGTAATACCTTATTAAAGAAATACCTTATAGAAGAGGTTTTGGTTGCGAAAAATAACAGGAATAACATGGGTACTGCAGGGGCCACGAACGAGGTGGCGACCCTGAGGGAAGCGGTGTCCGTGGCCGAAAACAAAGCGGCTGCAGAACGCACCGAGCGAGAGAAAGGGGAGGCGCAGCTGGCGGAGGTGCGGCAAGAGCTCCAGATTCTCATGAAGAAACACGAGGGTTTGGAGCGTGACTCGAAGACCCGAGAGTCCGAGCTTGCCTCGGCTCTTGAGAGTGCCAAAGCTGCTAAGGCCGAGGCCCAAAAAGCCCTCCAAGAAATTGAAGCACTAAAGAAGATAGCGGCGGGTAAGGCATTCTTTATGCAAAGCAAGAATGTAAAAGTCAATTACCTGTTACTTACCCGGATTCGGAGCTCTCCAGGAGCATTCGCAGATTTGCCCCATTGTGCGCCCGATCTTGCGCATTCTACCGCGCCCAGGAGGGGAGCTCCACGGAGAAGGTGTTCTGGTCTCAGTATGCTGAGGCCGACCATCCAGTGCCCCTGAGCGACCAGCTGAAGCAGCTGGTCGAGCTCCATAAGGTCGCCGAACAGGCCATGAAGAGTCTTATAAGCGGTGTGGCCATTGGAGGCCATGCCCGGAGCTACTTGACTTGGTGCAGCGGCTGGTGGATGCTGTCCATGGCTTGAAGTCATCAAGCGCTCCGTCTGCATTGAAGGTGTCCGTCGGGTCCTTGCCCGTGCTAAAGTGCACTGGGCAAGCTGGATGCGGAGAGGCTTGTGACGGACGGGCCACGAAGGGCCATGAGCATCGCGCGCCCGAAATGTACTATGAGGGCCTCTCAAGGGTGCCCGCCGAATAGCGGATGAGTGCTCCAAGGATGTAATTTTGAATAAACTCGCATTTGTTATCCTGACGCTGAAAACTTGTTCATATCGCTAAGCAACGCTTATTAATTTAAAATATTACCTTCATGCGGCCGTTTATCAAATTTGAGAGATGGCAAGTCGTTGGCTTCAGCCCCCATGTCACGAAGTCTTTGGGGTGTTGGGATAAACTTGAGCACTCTTGTTCCCATTCTTGGGTCCATTTAGGGAGGCGCTCAACACAACGAACAAGGCAACCGGACTTATAATGCTTGAACACTCTCACTTAGCCATAGAATTCTATAATTTTAAATTTCGGAGAAGCCCCTAGTATTCTGAAGACCGAGTTCGGGGCGCTATCCACGCCTTGGCCGGACAATTCCGGTTCCTCGCTCTAAGCGGCATAAGTCTTTAGGGACCCAAAAAAACCTCTCGAACTACAACCGGCTCTCGCCCTATCATGACGGTCAGTTTTAGCTTTCTCCACTGAGGTGCTCGACCCAGCATAACTGGGGCACAATCGCAGTGGTTCTCCCGGTGCTACCTTAGCCGATATAGCGGAACGTAAGGTACCCAAACACGAGAGCCGGGCAAACCCAACTATTGACCCAAGACATGATTCGGAGCCAATTCATATAATGCTATAAGTTCGGGGTGCCGCACTTGTGAAAGTGTTCGGACTTATCACACCATAATTTTGGGATACTTGAGCCCCTGGTGTATTGGCCGTACCAAAGTGTACGGTTGCAACATGTCGTGAAATGAACATATGTATATATAAAGGAAGTAGAGCAATAATAAGCAAAAGCTATGTATTGTTTATTCAAAAAGGTACTGCAATGGAAGCAGAATGATACAAATAGTGCGATAAGCAAGGGATGGGACTATCTAACATGTCCCCCTCCAGGGGTAAGCTGCTGGATGATATGTAAAACAGGTATAATGCTCGTAATAGACACCACCTGAACACTCGACGTGGCTTTTCGTTTCCCTGGCTGTTGCATCGTGAGTTCGGCGATTCAAGTGCCGGACATGACTTCTCAAAGACGGAGTCCTGAAAGTAAAAAAAGGAAGAAAAAGAAAAAAGAAAAAAGAAATGACACAAACAAGGAGCCCCTGGTGCGGTCAAGCCGCATTCTTGGCGTGCCGTTGTCTTGCCCCTCCCCATATGCCCATGGTATCTCCAGAGCGTAATTATGTACGCGTAATACTAGCTTCACAATTTCGCGAGGGCTGGGGTTGGGGCGGATTGCTACCGTGCTTGAATCGTGCTGTGGTCTTGTTGCAGAGTTACTCGGCGGCGCTTGGCGGTGTCCGCACGCTTAGAGGCCGGACTCGAGAATTGCCTTGAGAGGCTGTTTTGCACCTCCGCCGCGAGGGCCGCCGTATGCTCCTCCATTCGGAGAGAGCGTTCGGTGTTTCCATTGACCGTGATTACTCCTCAAGGGCCTGGCATCTTGAGCTTGAGGTATGCGTGGTGCGGCACCGCATTGAACTTTGCAAATGCGGTTCGTCCGAGCAGTGCACGATAGCCGCTGCGGAATGGGACGATATCGAAGATTAACTCTTCGCTCGAAGTTATCCGGAGATCCAAGACCACTTCGAGTGTGGTGAGCCTGTACAATTGGCCTCTACACCGGTATGGCGCCTTTGAAGGTCGTCTTTGTAGGTTTAATCCTTGAGGGGTCTATGCCCATTTTGCGCACTGTATCCTGATAAAGCAGGTTCAGGCTGCTACCGCCATCCATCAGGACTCTGGTGAGGTGAAATCCGTCAATAATTGGGTCAAGAACCAATGCGACGAAGCCGCCGTGACGCATGCTAGTGGGGCGGTCCCTATGATTGAAGGTGATCGGGCAGGAAGACAATGGTTTGAACTTTGGGGCGACTGGCTCCATCGCATATACGTCCCGTAGTGCACGCTTCCGCTCCCTTTTGGGTATGTGGGTTGCGTATATCATGTTCACCGTCCGCACTTGTGTGGGAAAACCTTTCTGTCCTCTATTGTTCAGCGGTCGGGGCTCTTCCTCGTCATCGCTATGCAGCCCCTTGTCATCGAGTTCGGCACTTAACTTGCCTGCTTGCTTGAACACCCAACAATCCCTGTTGGTGTGATTGGCTGGTTTTTCGGGGGTGCCATGTATTTGGCACAAGCGATCGAGTATGCGGTCCAAATTGGACGGGCCCTGGGTATTTCTTTTGAATGGCTTCTTCGCGACGGGTTTAGAGCCTCGAATCCGGCATTGACGGCCGTATCTTCATGATATCGCTGTTGTCTGGCGCTTGTTCTTGTTGCGACGCGACCTGCCATTGCTGTCCTTGGTATCCGGACTATCAGGATGTTTGGCCAAGTTGTTGCTTCGAGCTAGCCAGCTGTCCTCTCCCGCACAAAAGCGAGTCATGAGGGTTCTGAAGGCTGCCATAGATTTCGGCTTTTCCTATCCTAGGTGCCGGGCAAGCCACTCATCGCGGATGTTATGTTTGAAGGCTGCAAGGGCCTCTGCATCCGGACAGTCAACTATTTGATTGTTCTTTGATAGGAACCGAGTCCAGAATTGTCTGGCTGATTCTTCTGGCTGCTGAATTATGTGGCTAAGGTCATCGGCATCTGGTGGTCGCACATATGTGCCCTGGAAGTTATCAAGGAATGCGGCTTCCAGGTCCTCCCAACAACCAATTGATTCTGTTGGCAAGCTATTGAGCCAATGTCGAGCTGGTCCTTTAAGCTTGAGTGGGAGGTATTTGATGGCATGTAGATCATCACCGCGGGCCATGTGGATATGGAGGAGATAGTCCTCGATCCAGATCGCAGGATCTGTGGTACCATCGTATGATTCGATGTTTACGGGCTTGAAGCCCTCGGGGATTTGATGATCCATTACTTCATCTGTGAAGCATAGTGGGTGTGCGGCGCCTCTGTATTGGGCTATATCACGACGTAGCTCATATGAGCTTTGTCTACTGTGTTCAGCCCGGCCGGTTTTGCTATATCTGGCGCGACGGTAATCATCCCGCATTGCTGGGCGCCCACGGGATCCGTAGATCGATCTTGTATGTTTTTCCTTATCCTCCAATATATCTCGCAAGTCTGGCGCGTTTTCCCGTGCCTTGGTACTTTTTGAGCGGCGTCGGGGCGTGGCTTGAGCGGAGGGCCGAGAGGCTTCTCTCGTCATGCCACGGGTGGCCGGTCTGCCATGTCATGCGCTGGTGACTTGGGTGCTTCCTCCTCTAGTCGAGGCAACGGCCTGCGTTTGGGGTAGCTTTTGGAGGGGCGTTCGAGTTCATACTCTTCGGCTGCAAGGACTTTAGTCCATCTATCAGCTAGCAGGTCTTGGTCAGCTCTAAGCTGTTGCTGCTTTTTCTAGAGGCTGCTTGCCGTGGCTATGAGCCTGCGTTTGAAATGCTCCTGTTCGGTGGGATCCTCAGGCACGACAAACTCGTCGTCGTCGAGGCTTGCCTCATCTTCGGAGGGAGGTGCATAATTATCGTCCTCAGCCTCTCTTTCTTCCGCACTGTCATGCGGACTTGCTTCTCCCTCCTCCTGCGCTGAGTCCTGCGGGAGGGGGTTCTCTTCAGCACTGTTCGGGGTGTTATTATCTCCCGTGCCGGAATCACCATTTTTATTGTGGCGGGATTTAGAGCGGCGCCGCTGATGTCAGCGCTTCAGCTGTTTCTTGGAGGGGTCATCCTCCGTTGTTCCATCGCCGTTCCCATCATTTGGGATGTCCACCATATATATGTCATATGACAAGGTGGCCTTCCAGTGCCCTGTAGGCGCTGGGTCTTGGTCATCTCCGGCATCATCGTCCATACCGTCGATGTCTTCGGAGTCGTAGTCTAGCATGTCGGTTAAATCATCGACAGTGGCTACAAAGTGGGTGGTGGGTGGGCGTTGAATTTCTTCGTCGTCCGCATCCCAACCTTCCTGTCCGTAGTCCGGCCAGGGCTCTCCGGATAAAGAGAGAGACTTTAGTGAATTCAGGATGTTGCCAAAGGGCGAATGCTGGAAGATGTCCGCTGCAGTGAACTCCATGACCGGCGCCCAATCGGATTCGATTGGCAGGGGCACGGAGGGTTTGGAGTCCGGAGAGGAGTCCGCACCACAGTCGAGGTCTTCGCAGCGACAGGGATGGAGTTCGGCTCAATCGTCGAGAGATTGTAGCCCCGAGGCGGTGTCCAACCACTCGTCCTCGATCGGGAATCCGGCCCGGATTAAGGGTCGGAGTGGATGTTGTGTGCGGCCTGTGGCACCGCTCGCTGCAGAGCTAGATCATGCCCATCGAGACAGCGCGCGCGCAGCTGCGGCTCGAATCCGTCGAAGATCAAGTCTCCGCGGATATCGGTCGATAGTTTAAACTTCCAAATCTGACTCGATGGCTGGGGCGTAGCTTTTGATCTGCTCCGGATGGCTGCTTAATTGGCCCGCAGATGCGGCCGCCGAACACGAAGATCTGTCCGGGGAGAAAAGTCTCACCCTGGACCGTGTCGTTGTTGATGATCGAAGGAGCCATCGGGCCTATCGGTGACGACACAGAGGAACTCTCAATGAAAGCACCGATGTCGGTGTCAAAACCGGCGGATCTCGGGTAGGGGGTCCCGAACTATGCGTCTAGACGGATGGTAACAGGAGACAAGGGACATGATGTTTTTACCCAGGTTCGGGCCCTCTCGATGGAGGTAATACCCTACTCCTGCTTGATTAATATTGATGATATGGGTAGTACAAGAGTAGATCTACCACGAGATCAAGGAGGCTAAACCCTAGAAGCTAGCCTATGGTATGATTGTTGTTCGTCCTACAGACTAAAACCCTCCAGTTTATATAGACACCGGATAGGTTAGAGTTACACATAGTCGGTTACAATGGTAGGAGATCTACATATCCGTATCGCCAAGCTTGCCTTCCACGCCAAGGAAAGTCCCATCCGGACATGGGACGAAGTCTTCAATCTTGTATCTTCATAGTCTTGGAGTCCGGCCGTGACGATAGTCTGGCTATCCGGACACCCCCTAGTCCGGGACTCCTTCAATCCTTCTCAAGCCTTCAAACTTTGTTCTAGTATATATTAGGATACGCATCATTTCCCCTACTGCTGTTTGCTTTGCTGTTTACATCTGATTGGATGTTTGCAACAACTACCAGTTTCAAATTGTAGTTGTAAAAACATGTTCCTTATGCAGAATAGATCCATTTATTTGCTTATATAATTGTGAAACCTGTTACGTGTCTCCTTGTTTCTCTTTCGACTCGTATCTCTTACTTGAGCAGAACTTTAGGGAAGATAGTGAGCCAAACCATTTTGAGGACAGCGAGATGACCCCAAGGTCCTGTCTTGATGAAGACAGTGAGTTGAAGCTACTCACCAGCAGGTGTGAGACAACCTCTGTGCAGTCGCTGCCTCAATTAGTTCGACTTCTTCAGTCTCAACTTAAAGCGGAAAGACTTGCTTTAGCTCAGCTCCGACTTGAAGTCAAAGATGCAATGAAGATGTCAGAGGACTGCCGTGCGCACCATCATGCCTTAAATCTAGTGTTGATGCATCTATCGTTGACACAACTGAGGTCTACTAAGCTTCTTCAGCTATTTGGGGGGCGACCTAGCAGTGCCTAGTGCCTTCAAGTGCTCTCGCTTTGTATATTCTTTGTCGGCTCGTTTATTTGCCTTTGGTGGTGAACTTTGATGCCCAGTGGATGTAATATGTGTGATAGCCGTGATAGCCTAGCGTAAGTTGCTTGCTTATTTATTTCCAGTTCTTTTTCCGCGGTTTGCTAGTGGCTGCATTAACCTATTTTTTAAAACTAGGCCACAATAACCATGGGCTAATATTTCTTGTAGTGACCTTTGGGCCTCCTACGGGCCAGAAAGCGATGGGCCTTCTACGGGTAGAAACAATGGGCCTTCTACAGGCCGTATCATCAATGGGCCTTATACGGGCAGTCTGATCGATGGCCAAACATGGGCCAATAACAGGCCGCATTATGGCGCCGTAAACGGGCTAGAGTTGGAATCGTCCGTTCATGGGCCGACCATAACGGGCCATCGTTAATAGGCCGTATTTGATGATGCAATGAAAACGCCCCAACGTATTAACGCACCACAAACGGGCCGACTGTAACCACGGGCTGAATTTGGCCCAAGCGTAAAAATGACGAGAACGGGCTGTAAGTAAACGAATCGCCGGAAATGAGCCCAAGAATAAATGGGCTCGAGAAGGCCGAAGATAACATGGGCTGAAACGCCCAACGGAATAACGGGCCGTTAATAGGTATAAAGTGATACTTTGTTCATCACGGGCCAGTTTCACCACGGGCCGTTAATGGGTGTGAAGTGATACTTCGTTCATTACGGGCCGTTTCACCACGGGCCGTTAGTAGGCCAAGAGTTACATAGGGCCTCATATGGGCCGAAAGACGTCATGGGCCATACATGGGCCAGAAGTGAAAACGGGCTGGAATCATATTGGATGGCCCGGATGATGCTACTGGGCCTAATTCGGATAGGGCGTAACGGGCCTCGGGTTAGCGGGCTGTAAATGGGCTATATTCGAACATGCCGTTAACAGGCTTTCCATGGGCCGGCCCGCCAGCTTTTGACCAAGTCAAACGGGCCGGCCTTTACATAGGAATGGGCCTCTGTTGGGTCGTGCCATGTGTCGACGTATCATAGGCGCCTATCTGACCCACTGACGAGCTAACACGTGTTTCGTCCGGCCAATAAGAATTTTACACGTGGAAATTTCCCATTGGTCGGGGCTGTTAACGGGTTATCGGATCCAAAACCCGGCCCGATAGCTTAACGACGTTCCGTTACGGTGGATGCCACGTGTCGGTCACCCTTGACGAAAGCACTTACGTGGACGCGCGATTTATCGTCATGGAAGTGGACACTCCGTGATGATAATTTTGGTAATGTCATGGAACACTTCTACGACAAACCGGTATGACTATCTTGATTACGTCATAAATTTGTCATGGATGTACATGCATGACAAAAAAGTGACCTCTTGTGACAAACACGTATCATCACGAAGTGTATTTTTTGTAGTGCCAAGACCGCTTACGGATCCCCACCATTATCAACACTTCATATATATTCGCAATATTTAGAATGCTTTATCATATTCTTGCTCGTTCTTCGATTGCTTGCAGGAATAGACCTTCGTGGTCAGGCTGACCGTGCTTCCGACATCGTCAGTAACCTCAGGAGATTGGTTTAGCGATTGCTAAGGCGCAATGTCGTGCACGTTTGTAGTCGGTTCGTCAAAGTCGTCTCCACCAAATCGATAGTTATCATCTCATCGAAAGATCGGGACACCCTCGCCTCTATCAAGTGGTATCAGTTTTCAGGTTGCTCGGTGAGAATTTCCAGTTATCCCTAGATTACATTTATTTTCTTACCTATTGTCCAAGAAAAAGCCACAAAAAAAGTTAGATCTATTCATCCTTTGTCCTAGCCAGTCTGAGCCTTTTCAATTTTCTTTTCATTGTTTGTATTATTGAATTATCGGTTGCATCATCGTGTCGAGTTGCTGGTCTTAGTGTCTAGTTCGTTTAGAGTTTCAAGTTTTGTTCACATTAGTCACGCCGCCGCTGCATCATTATCCCTTCCTTTGTCCACCACCCATCCATCAATTTCCACCACGTGTTACCCACCGTTCATTGTCATAATCATAGTTGAGATCATTCACATATTCACTTGATCCAATCTGCATCTTATCTAGTTTGTTTTGGAAATAGGGAGAGAGAAAAAAAAGAGAGAAAAAAAGTCAGAGAAAAAAAAGAGAAAGAAAAAGAAAAAAAGTGTGAGGAAAAAAAAGAGAAGAAAAAAGAAAAAAGTGTGAGGAAAAAAAAGAGAAAAAAAAAACAAAATTCGGATATATCTAGACTCAATCTCGTAGTTGAATTCGGGTTGGAATCTGTTTTGCGCACAGTTCAGTAAAACAGGCATAACTTCCTCATACGAAGTCCTTTTTGGCTCCGCAAGTACTCAAATGAAAGTTAGCGACGAGCCGCATCTAAATAGTTGCAGAGACTTGTTCAATATTTGGCACGTCAAAATCGGCTTGTAAATAGGTCTTTTTGCCCTCCGAATTTCGCGAACACAGTTTATTCCAGTTTTTCGAGCCAGTTTTAGAATTATTTGACTCCTCATATCAGCTCAGAATTGAGTGATTCTTTTTGCGTTTGAAAGCTTGAGTCAATGCCATTCTTGAGAAAAGTTTTTTAGAAAATTGGCACAAACTTTTCCAGAGAAAAGTTGGAGAGAAAGTTGTTGTATATCCTGCTTGGCAGTTGTTTTTCATCATTATCTTTACTACCGTTGTGATCTTCACTTATATCTTGCTGTCCAGAGCTACTTAGTATCCTTCATTGATGCTAGTTGTGCTATGCCGTGACCTCATTAGTGTTCTAGGCCTGTGTCTCTAGTCCAGTCTAGCCTAGGACCATCACAGTATCGTCGTTAAGCGTTTAATCAACATTGCATCTTTGAATTGATTATTGCTAATCTTTTGCTACAAAATATAGCCAACCCAGCTCCACATATTTCTACACCGTGTATATGTACGTTCCCCTGGCAATCACTTTACACAATTTTCGGAGTTATTTGACACCGTTGGTTGTCTGTCACCACCTGCCGCATGGTAAGAACTTGTAAGATATTGATAGTTGCTTTACTGTGAGCACTTTACAACCACATCTAGTAGTTCATAGGAACATTATTCTCGAATTTTGTTTCTTGTTTCTACTAATCATGACAGGTTCCGGAGATAGAAGTTCTTGGACGACGGACACATCTTCACCACCACGAGAGTTGGGACAACACACACAAGCACATGGTCAGGTTATCTCTTTACCGTCATTTGAGGGTAGATTTAATCCTGCTGTTTATCTAGCTTGGGAGCTTGAAGTAGAACAAGTTTTTATTCACCATGAATTTTCTGAACTTGAGCGAGTACGAGTTACCGCTAGAGCATTTACTGGTTTTGCTTCTGTTTGGTGGAGTGTGCAATTTAAGAAAACCATTGATAACCAACCCACAACTTGGAAAGATTTGAAAGATGTAATGAGACAACAAATTTTCCCTCCTTACTATCGTCATGAATTGCTTCGCAAATTTGAACAATTTAAACAAGGTAACAACACTGTTCATGCTTACTACCAAGAGTTCAAATCTTATATGCATCAGTGTGACATAGAAGAATCTGAGGATGATACAATGAATAGATTTTTTGGTGGTTTGAACCATGATATTCAGGCAAGATTTCAGCATATTCCTAGTGGCATTACTGGTATGTATGTTCGCGCTTGTACCTTTGAGAGACAGATACAGGAGGATGCATTGGGTGACTACAACAACTACTATTCCAGTTCATGCTCA
Source organism: Aegilops longissima (assembly GCA_021605205.1). Taxonomy (NCBI): domain Eukaryota; kingdom Viridiplantae; phylum Streptophyta; class Magnoliopsida; order Poales; family Poaceae; genus Aegilops; species Aegilops longissima. The sequence continues at coordinate 314,759,788 of CM038676.1, forward strand.
CCACCGCTGGTCGGTTCTTCCATCGTTGCACCTACTAGAGCAGCCCCACCTCGGATTGTGAGCGCGACATCATCTCAAGAGTATGGTACATTTTCAACGTACGTACCTACATGAACTACGTCTTTGCGACAAGGTAACAGTAAAGGTATTGATGATATAACTTCACATGAGAATGATGCATGCCTAGTTAACTCGAATGCATCATGTGTTGAGTTACCTGTTGATTTGAGCACACCACCTATTTTAGAGAATCTTGCTATTTTCATGAATGCGTCATGTGATCAAACAACTAAAATATCAACAATTTTGACTGCACCCATTGAATTAACTGTTGATGCAAAAGAACCAATGTTTAATCATTTTGATATGACCTCTAATGATGTAGGGCGGATCCCTATGGGGCCGATATTTCACGTTTGGAGAGGATCCCTACAAGGAACATCAAGAGCGCGTGGAAGAACACGAGGGTAATCACGAGGGAAAACAAGCGAAACACTCAACCAACACGAATATGATCACACAAGTGCTAGATCATTGAGGCACAAAGTAACACAAGATCCAAAGTCAACAAAGGACGATACAAAGGTAGTCGTTCTTCTCCGTGAGGAGGTCTTGAGTCTTCTCCGAATGGAGGTATTGAATCCGGATGGATCTTCTCCGAAGAGGGGCCGCGGTCTCTCTTGGGGAGTAGATCCGGTACGGATGAGCAATGCTCTATGTCAAATGAGCTAAACCAATGCTAACCCTAGAAAGATGGGGGAGAAGGAGTATATATAGTCTAGGATGTCGAAGGGGTACACGGGCCTCGGCCCTTACACTATGCGCAGACAGGGGAGGCCAGATGTCCGGGCATCGGGCCGGATGTCTGGGCCTTTGCGAGGTGCCGGATGTCTGGGCTGGAGAGGTCGGATGTTCGGGCTGGCGATGCTGGCCTTGATGCTCTCTGGATAGGTGGGGTCCGGATGTCCGGGCGAGGGGCCGGATGTCCGGAGCTCGGGACGAGCGGATGTCCGGGCTGTGGCGGATGTCGGTGGAGCTCTCTTTCTTTCAGAGGTTCTGTAGCATGGCGCCTGATGTCCGGGCTTCTGGCCGGATTTCCGGGCTGGGGCCGGATGTCCGTGCCCTGTAGACTTGGGCGTCTGGGTGGCTGCTGCTGTGGTTGCTCCAGGGGCCGGATGTCCGGGGTCTTGGCCGGATGTCCGGGGCCTAGCAGGTGATCTTGCATCGTTCCGTTGGTTCTCTTCATCCATGGACTTGGCGATTTATCCGTCTTCATGTACATCTCCGAGAGGGTCCTCTTGACACCTAATCATGCATAGCATATCGGACTTACGTAGTAGCCATGTCTCGAGCGGATCATATGTGATATCACTAAGGAAAGAAGTCACCTCGTTCTCAAGAGCTCTAGCTCGTGCTCATGTCATAGGTCCTCTTGGCTCTTGATGAGACGATGGTAGGTCCATGGGGATGACCGTAGGATGCTCCGCATCATCTCACCTCCCTTGGGAAAGATCCGACCTCGGATCAAAATCCTCATCACCATGGTACGGGGAGAGATTTTGATGTTGAAGATGTCGCTCACGGAGTACTTGTTAGGTGGGATGTCGATCTTGTATACGTTGTTGTTGTAGCGTGCTCGAGGTAGAAGTTTGGACTTGCGTTCGTTGGGGAAGCGGTCCTTGCGAAGGTGTAGCCACACAAGATCTCCAACATTGAATATCATGGGTTACTTGTTGTCGTTGAGCTTGGTCGCCAGTCGTTGTACTTGGCGCTCAATGGTGTGCCTTGTATCTTCCTGCATCTTCTTGAGGTAAGTGACTCGGACACTCGCGTCCATGTTTATGCGCTCTTGTAGTGGTAGAGGAAGAATGTCCAATGGGGACAATGGGTTGAAGCCGTAGACGACCTCGAAGGGGGACTTGCCGGTAGTCGAATGTCTTGCTCGATTGTAGGCGTACTCGGCGATAGGTAGGCACTCATCCCACTCCTTGATGTTCTTCTTTATCAACACGCGTAGTAGAGTGGAGAGCGTGCGGTTCGTCACCTCCGTTTGGCCGTCGTTTTGTGGATGGTATGCCGAAGAGAACAAAAGGTTGATTCCGAGATTGGCGCACAAGGTCTTCCAAAATTAACTCAAGAACTTGACATTGCGGTCCGAGACAATCGTCTTTGGCACTCCATGAAGTCGCAAGATTTCCCTACAAAAGAGATTGGCAACATGTGAACCATCGTCTATCTTGTTGCAAGGAATGAAATGTGCCATTTTAGAGAATCGGTCCACAACAACAAACACGGAATCCTTTCCATTTCTAGTTCTAGGCAAACCAAGTAAAAAATCCATGCTAACATCTTCCCATGGTTGGTATGGAATTGGAAGTGGCATGTAAAGGCCATGAAATTGAGCTTTTGACATAGCTTTGGGACATGTAGAGCATCGGTTGGTGAAACGGTTGACGTCACGAAACATCTTTGGCCAAAAATAGTTCTTGGAGAGCGTAGCATGTGTCTTGTCGCGTCCAAAATGTCCCATTAGTCCTCCTCCATGAGATTCTTGCAAAAGCAACAAACGAAGAGAAGACTCGGGGATGCAAAGTTTGTTAGCTCTCATAAGATAACCATCCTTGATGTAATATCGTTCTCAAGATGTATGCGTCAAACACTTAGCATAAGGAGTAGCAAAAGATGGGTCATTAGCATACAAGTATTTTATATGCTCAAAGCCAATAACATTCAACTCAAGTTTAGTGAAGAGCATGCATATGCGTGAAAGTGCACCCGCAACTACATTTTCCTTGCCCTTAATGTACTTGATCACATAGGGGAAAGATTCAATAAATTCACTACATTTGGCATGGAGCTTGTTCAAATTACTTTGACCTTTTAAGTACTTAAGCGTTTCATGATCGGTATGGATGAAAAACTCATGCAGACGAAGGTAATGTTCCCAAACATGTAGCACACGCGCTAAGGCATACAATTCTTTGTCATATATGGGATAGTTAAGTTGAGCATCGGAGAGTTTTTCACTAAAATATGCAATGGCTCGTTTCTCTTGCATCAAAACTCTACCAATTCCGGTACCACTTGCATCACAATGAACCTCAAAAGTTTTGTCAAAGTTGGGCAAAGCAAGAATCGGAGCATGAGTAAGCAAAGACTTGAGTTCATCAAAAGCGGTGGATTGCAATGATCCCCAAATGAAAGGAGCATTCTTCTTACTCAAGGCATGCAAAGGGGCGGCAATAGTGCTAAAATCTTTCACAAAGCGACGATAAAAACCCGCAAGGCCAAGGAAGCTACGCACTTGTTGCAAATTGGTTGGTTGGGGCCAAGTTTTAATAGCTTCAATTTTAGACTCATCAACATGGAAACCCTTGGAAGAGACAACGAAACCCAAGAAAACCAACTTGTCAACTCCAAATGTGCACTTTTTCATGTTGGCATAAAGACGTTCCTTGCGAAACGTTTGCAAAACAGCCCTAACATGCTTTAGATGCTCTTTCATGGATTTGCTAAAAACAAGAATGTCATCAAAGTAAACGACAACAAAGACTCCAATGTAAGGTCGAAGCACGAAATGCATAAGACACATGAAAGTACCGGGAGCTTCCGATAAACCCATAGGCATGACTAACCACTCATACAAACCAAATTTTGTTTTGAAGGCGGTCTTCCATTCATCACCCTCTTGTATGCGGATTTGGTAATAACCACTTTTAAGATCAATTTTCGAGAAAATGGTGGCACCGCTAAGTTCACCTAGCATATCATCTAAGCGAGGATATGGGATGCCTATAGCGCACGGTAATAGCATTGATTGGTCTACAATCGGAACACATGCGATAACTTCCATCTTGCTTAGGAACAAGTATAACGGAAGTGACACAAGGGCTTAAGATTTCACGTACATGGCCATTGTCGATGAGTTGTTGTACTTGCCGTTGGATCTCCTTAGTTTCCTCGGGGTTGACGCGGTATGGAGCTTTGTTTGGTAGAGGTGCTCCGGGGATGAGGTCGATTCGATGCTCAATGCCTCGTAGAGGAGGTAGACCGGGAGGTAGCTCATCGGGGAAAACATCTTGGAGTTCCTGCAAAAGAGATTGAAACACTAGAGGTAGATCGTGAGATGTGTTAGTTTTTGGTTCCCCATCCTTGCACACTAGGACAAAGTGCATAACACTCGATGGGTTCTCACACACTTCTCTCATCTCACTTTTGGTGGCAAAAAGGACTAGATTTTTCTCTCTAGGTGAAGAGGCGCTCAAGTTTGGCTTGTGGCTCTCACTCACTTTTTGGTGGTTCACTTTCTCACTCTTCTCTAGACGGTGGGTGGCTTGCTTGTCGGCTATCACTTGACTAGGAGACATAGGTCGTAGCACATATTCCTTCCCTTTCGTCTTGAAGCTATAGTGGTTTGTGCGCCCGTTGTGGATGACACCTCGGTCATATTTCTATGGCCGTCCAAGAAGGAGGTGGCAAACTGTCATCGGAAGCACATCACACTCCAAAGTGTCTTCATAGGCTCCGATTTTGAAAGAGACTTGTACCCGATGGTCGACTTGGATTGTGCCGGTGTCGCTTAGCCATTGAACCTTGTATGGGTGAGGGTGCTTCATTTTCACCAATTGGAGCTTGGAGCATAGTTCTTCACTTGCTAAGTTATGGCAACTCCCAGCATCGATGATGACCTTGACGGACCTTCCATTGATGCCGGCCTTCGTGTGGAAGATATGGCATCGTTGATCTTCTTCTTGTTGATGTTGAAGAGTCAAGACCTTGGAGACAACAAGAGCGGGGCTTGAATCTTCATCACAAAAGACTTGATCATCTTCATCGTCATTGTTCACTTGACGGTGCATGGCAACTTTCTCAAGGGCTTCCATTTCTACTTCACTCATTGAGTCATAGGTGTCGTCGTCATTGAGGATCCTTGTGCGCTTGTTTGTGCACTCAAAGGATTTGTGGCCTCGACCGCCGCAAGTGAAGCATTTTAAGGAACTTGTCTTGACGGTCTCATCGGTCGGAGTAGATGATGAAGCGTGTGGCTTGTAGTTGCTTGTAGGAGGTTGAGGACGACTTGTGCTTGTCGAAGCTTTCTTGTAACTTGACTTGTCGCCGTTGCTTGTAGATGGCTTGGTTGAGGTAGAAGTCGGAGGAGTCGTTGAAGCTTGGTTGTTGGAGAAGCCGTAGGTCTTGGATGATTACTTGGCGTACTTGAAGTCATCTTGCACTTGACGTTCTGCTTTGGTAGCTTGATGCACTAGCTCGATAAGGTTCGAGTACGGTTGGAAGTCGGCGATCTTCTTGATAGGATGATTGAGTCCATTCAAGAAACGTGCCATAGTTTGCTCATCATCTTCTTTGACATTGGCTCGTATCATGGAAATCTCCATTTCCTTGTAGTATTATTCAACACTCTTGGTTCCTTGCTTGAGTAGTTGGAGTTTCTTGAAGAGGTCGCGGTTGTAGTAGTTTGGCACAAAGGATGCTCTCATGACAACCTTCATTTGTGCCCAAGTGGTGATGGGTGGTTCACCTCTTGCCTCTCGGCGCTCAATAACTTGTTCTCACCAAATGAGCACATAGTCTTGGAACTCAAGTGATGCCATAGCGATCTTCTTCTCTTCTTCATAGTTGTGCAAACGAAAGATTTTGTCGACCTTCAATGCCCATGAGAGGTACTCTTCGGGGTCATTGCTTCCCTTGAACTTGGGCATTGTAAACTTTAGCTTGTCGTAGCGTTGCTCTTCATTGTGTGTTGGACGATGGTGATGATGACGTCCTTGCCGTGGATGGTTGTCCATCTCATGTTGCTCTTGACGTGGAGGCCGTCCATGATCATCTTGCTCTTGTTGAACTTGAGGTTGTGGAGGAGCTTGTCAAGCTTGAGGAACTTTACGTTGCACTCTCGGTTGATAGGTCCGTTCTTGGATCTCTTCTCGAAGTGCTTCCTCTAGATTGTGCCGATCTCGGTTGCGGTTAGCGAAGGCTCGACTTGATTCTTGAAGGGCACGGTGCGCCTCAAGAGCTTGTGCTTCACGTTGTTGTCGTTCTTGCAGTTGCGCCTCGGCATCTTGTGCATCTTGATGTTGGCGGGCTCGCTCCTCTTGTTCTCGTTGACTTTGGCGTTGCCTTTCTTGTGCTTGATCAAAAGCTACTTGGTGTGGTTGAGGACGAAGTACTTGCTCATCGACTTGCTCTTGTGAATCCAAGTCGACCATCAGGTACTAGTCTCTTTCAAAATCGAGACCTATGAAGACACTTTGGAGTGTGATGTGCTTCCGATGACCGTTTGCCACCTCCTTCTTGGACGGCATCCACAACGGGCGCACAAACCACTATAGCTTCAAGATGAAAGGGAAGGAATATGTGCTACGACCTATGTCTCCTAGTCAAGTGATAGCCGACAAGCAAGCCACCCACCGTCTAGAGAAGAGTGAGAAAGTGAACCACCAAAAAGTGAGTGAGAGCCACAAGCTAAACTTGAGCGCCTCTTCACCTAGAGAGAAAAATCTAGTCCTTTTTGCCACCAAAAGTGAGATGAGAGAAGTGTGTGAGAACCCATCGAGTGTTATGCACTTTGTCCTAGTGTGCAAGGATGGGGAACCAAAAACTAACACATCTCACGATCGACCTCTAGTGCTTCAATCTCTTTTGTTGGAACTCCAAGATGTTGTCCCTGATGAGCTACCTCCGGGTCTACTTCCTCTATGAGGCATTGAGCATCGAATCGACCTCATCCCCGGAGCACCTCTACCAAACAAAGCTCCATACCGCGTCAACCCCGAGGAAACTAAGGAGATCCAACGGCAAGTACAACAACTCATCGACAACGGCCATGTACGTGAAAGCTTAAGCCCTTGTGCCGTTCCCGTTATACTTGTTCCTAAGCAAGATGGAAGTTATCGCATGTGTTCCGATTGCAGACCAGTCAATGCTATTATCGTGTGTTATAGGCATCCCATTCCTCACTTAGATGATATGCTAGTTGAACTTAGCGGTGTCACCATTTTCTCGAAAATGGATCTTAAAAGTGGTTATTACCAAATCCGCATACAAGAGGGTGATGAATGGAAGACCGCCTTCCAAACAAAATTTGGTTTGTATGAGTGGTTAGTCATGCCTATGGGTTTATCGGAAGCTCCCGGTACTTTCATGCATCTTATGCATTTCGTGCTTCGACCTTACATTGGAGTCTTTGTTGTCGTTTACTTTGATGACATTCTTGTTTTTAGCAAATCCATGAAAGAGCATCTAAAGCATGTTAGGGCTGTTTTGCAAACGCTTCGCAAGGAACGTCTTTATGCCAACATGAAAAAGTGCACATTTGGAGTTGACAAGTTGGTTTTCTTGGGTTTCATTGTCTCTTCCAAGGGTGTCCATGTTGATGAGTCTAAAATTGAAGCTATTAAAACTTGGCCCCAACCAACCAATTTGCAACAAGTGCGTAGCTTCCTTGGCCTTGCGGGTTTTTATCATCGCTTTGTGAAAGATTTTAGCACTATTACCGCCCCTTTGCATACCTTGAGTAAGAAGAATGCTCCTTTCATTTGGGGATCTTTGCAACCCACCACTTTTGATGAACTCAAGTCTTTGCTTACTCATGCTCTGATTCTTGCTTTGCCCAACTTTGACAAAACTTTTGAGGTTCATTGTGATGCAAGTGGTACCGGAATTGGCAGAGTTTTGATGCAAGAGAAACGAGCCATTGCATATTTTAGTGAAAAACTCTCCGGCGCTCAATTTAACTATCCCATCTATGAAAAAGAATTGTATGCCTTAGCGCGTGTGCTACATGTTTGGGAACACTACCTTCGTCCTCATGAGTTTGTCATCCATACCGATCATGAAACGCTTAAGTACTTAAAAGGTCAAACTAAGTTGAACAAGCGCCATGCCAAATGGAGTGAATTTATTGAATCTTTCCCCTATGTGATCAAGTACATTAAGGGCAAGGAAAATGTAGTTGTGGATGCACTTTCACGCATATGCATGCTCGTCACTAAACTTGAGTTGAATGTTATTGGCTTTGAGCATATAAAAGACTTGTATGCTAATGACCCATCTTTTGCTACTCCTTATGCTAAGTGTTTGACGCATACATCTTGGGAATGATATTACATCAAGGATGGTTATCTTATGAGAGCTAACAAACTTTAAATCCCCGAGTCTTCTCTTCGTTTGTTGCTTTTGCAAGAATCTCATGGAGGAGGACTAATGGGACATTTTGGATGCGACAAGACACATGCTACGCTCTCCAAGAACTATTTTTGGCCAAAGATGTTTCGCGACGTCAACCGTTTCACCAACCGATGCTCTACATGTCGCAAAGCTAAGTCAAAAGCTCAATCTCATGGCCTTTACATGCCACTTCCAATTCCATACCAACCATGGGAAGATATTAGCATGGATTTTGTACTTGGTTTGCCTAGAACTAGAAATGGAAAGGATTCCGTGTTTGTTGTTGTGGAACGATTCTCTAAAATGGCACATTTCATTCCTTGCAACAAGATAGACGATGCTTCACATGTTGCCAATCTCTTTTGTAGGGTGACACGTCTCCAACGTATCTATAATTTTTTATTGCTCCATGCTATATTATCTAATGTTAAAGTATGAAACAATTGCTTGGCTTGTCATCGGGGTTGTGCATGATTTAAATACTTTGTGTGGTGAAGATAGAGCATAGCCAGACTATATGATTTTGTAGGGATAACTTTCTTTGGCCATGTTATTTTGAGAAGACATAATTGCTTTGTTAGTATGCTTGAAGTATTATTCTTTTTATGTCAATATGAACTTTTGTCTTGAATCTTTCGAATCTGAATATTCATACCACAATTAAGAAGATTTGCATTGAAATTATGCCAAGTAGCACTCCGCATCAAAAATTCTCTTTTATCATTTACCTACCGAGGACGAGCAGGAATTAAGCTTGGGATGCCTGATACGTCTCCAACGTATCTATAATTTTTGATTGCTCCATGCTATATTATCTACTGTTTTGGACTATATTGGGCTTTATTTTCCACTTTTATGTTATTTTTGGGACTAACCTATTAACCGGAGGCCCAGCCTAGAATTGTTGTTTTTTGCCTATTTCAGTGTTTCGAAGAAACGGAATATCAAACAGAGTCCAAACGGAATGAAACCTTCGGGAACGTGATTTTCTCACCGAATGTGATCCAGGAGACTTGGACCCTACTCCAAGGAACAAAAGAGGCGGTCACGAGGGTGGGGTGCCCCCTAGGCGCGCCCCGCCTCGTGGGCCCCTGTTGCTCCACCGACATACTCCTTCCTCCTATATATACCTCACGCACCCCAAAACGATCGGATCTGAGCTAAAACCTAATTCCACCGCCCGCAACTTTCAGATCCACGAGATCCCATCTTGGGGCCTGTTAGGAGCTCACGGAGAGGGCCGTCATCATGGAGGGCTTCTACATCATCATAGCCTCTCCGATGAAGTGTGAGTAGTTTACCTCAGACCTTCGGGTCCATAGTTATTATCTAGATGGCTACTTCTCTCTTTTTGGATCTCAATACAACGTTCTCCCCCTGTCTCATGGAGATCTATTCGATGTAATCTTCCTTTTGCGGTGTGTTTGTTGAGATCGATGAATTGTGGGTTTATGATCAAGTCTATCTATGAATAATATTTGAATCTTCTCTGAATTATTTTATGTATGATTGGTTATCTTTGCAAGTCTCTTCGAATTATCAGTTCGGTTTGGCCTACTATATTGCTTTTTCTTGCCATGGGAGAAGTGCTTAGCGTTGGGTTCAATCTTGTGGTGTCCTTTCCTAGTGACAGAAGGGGCAGCAAGACACTTATTGTATTGTTGCCATCGAGGATAACAAGATGGTTTTTTTATCATATTGCATGAAACTATCCCTCTACATCATGTCATTTTGCTTAAGGCGTTACTCTATTTTTAACTTAATACTCTAGATGCATGCTGGATAGCGGTCGATGAGTGTAGTAATAGTAGTAGATGCAGGCAGGAGTCAGTCTACTTGTCTTGGACGTGATGCCTATATACATGATCATACCTAGATATTCTCATAACTATGCTCAATTCTATCAATTTCTCAACAGTAATTTGTTCACCCACCGTAGAATACTTATGCTCTTGAGAGGAGCCACTAGTGAAACCTATGGCCCCCGGGTCTATTCTCATCATATCAATCTCCGTCACTTTATTATTGCTTTGCTTTTTTACTTTGCCTTTTACTTTTCACTTTGCATCTCTATACCAAAAATACCAAAAATATTATCTATCATCTCTATCAGATCGCACTCTCGTAAGTGATCGTGAAGGGATTGACAACCCCTAATCGCGTTGGTTGCGAGGAGCTATTGTTTTTGTGTACGTACGAGGGACTCGAGCGTAGCCTCCTCCTGGATTGATACCTTGGTTCTCAAAAACTAAGGGAAATACTTACGCTACTTTGCTGCATCATCCTCTCCTCTTCGGGGAAATCTAACGCAGTGCTCAAAAGGTAGCATAGGGAAATCTTGCGACTTCATGGAGTGCCAAAGATGATTGTCTCGGACCGCGATGTCAAGTTCTTGAGTTACTTTTGGAAGACCTTGTGCGCCAAGCTCGGAATCAACCTTTTGTTCTCTTCAGCATACCATCCACAAACCGACGGCCAAACGGAGGTGACGATCCGCACGCTCTCCACTCTACTACGCGTGTTGATAAAGAAGAACATCAAGGAGTGGGAGGAGTGCCTACCTATCGCCGAGTACGCCTACAATCGAACAAGACATTCGACTACCGGCAAATCCCCCTTCGAGGTCATCTACGGCTTCAACCCGTTGTCCCCATTGGACATTCTTCCTCTACCACTACAAGAGCGCACAAACATGGACGCGAGTGGCCGAGTCACTTACCTCAAGAAGATGCATGAAGATACAAGGCACACCATACAACGGCTCGCGGCCAAGCTCAAAAACAACAAGCAACCCATGATATTCAATTTTGGAGATCTTGTGTGGCTACACCTTCGCAAGGACCGCTTCCCCAACGAACGCAAGTCCAAACTTCTACCTAGAGCCGATGGACCATTCAAGGTGCTTGCACGCTACAACAACAACGCATACAAGATCGACATCCCACGCGACAAGTACTCCGTGAGCGACATCTTCAACATCAAAGATCTCTCCCCGTACCATGGTGATGAGGATTTCAATCCGAGGTCGGATATTTCCCAAGGGAGGGGAGATGATGCGGAGCATCCTACGGTCATCCCCATGGACCTACCATCGTCTCATCAAGAGCCAAGAGGACCTATGACACGAGCACGAGCTAGAGCTCTCGAGAACGAGGTGACTTCTTTCCTTAGTGATATCACATGTGATCCGCTCGAGACATGGCTACTACCTAAGTCTGATATGCTATGCATGATTAGGTGTCAAGAGGACCCTCTCAGAGATGTACATGAAGACGGACAAATCGCCAAGTCCATGGATGAAGAGAACCAACAGAACGATGCAAGATCACCTGCCAGGCCCCGGACATCCGACAAATACCCCGGACATCCGGCCCTGGAGCAACCACAGCAGCAGCCACCTAGACGCCCAAGTCTACACGGCCCGGACATCCAGCTTCCAGCCCGGACATCCGGCCCCAGCCCAGACATCCGGCGCCACGCTACAGAACCTACAGAAGAAAGAGCGCTCCAGCCCGGACATCCGGCCACAGGCCCAGACATCCGGCCTGTCCCAGGCTCCCGGACATCCGGCCCCTCGCCCGGATATCCAGACCCCACCTATCCAGAGAGCATCAAGGCCAGCACCGCCAGCCCGGACATCCGGCACCTCGCAAAGGCCCGGACATCTGGCCTGATGCCCGGGCATCCGGCCTCCCCTGTCTGCGCACAGTGTAAGGGCCGAGGCCCGTGTACCTCTTCGACCTCCTAGACTATATATACTCCTTCTCCCCCATCTATCTAGGGTTAGAATTGGTTTAGCTCATTTAGAGATAGAGCTTTGCTCATCCATTACGGATCTACTCCACGAGAGAGACCGCGGCCCCTCTACGGAGAAGATCCCCTTGGATTGAAGACCCCCTCTTGGGTGGCCCCATCAAGGCCTCCTCATGGAGAAGAACCGGTTACCTTTGTATCGTCCTGTGTTGATCGTGGATCTTGTATCTCCTCTCGTGTTTCGAGGATCTAGCACATGTGTGATTGTTCTTGTTGGTTTGAGTGATTCTCTCGTGTTTCCCCTCGTTTTCCCCTCGTGTTCCTCGTGTTCTTCGCGGGATCCGCTCCTTTCGTGAAAGATCGGCCATCTACGGTACCACCCTACATCATCTTGGTATCAATGCCCCCGAAATTTTGCCCCCGAAATCATCAATTTCCGCACCAAATCGAGTTTCGAAGTCCAAATCTCGATCTGGAATCGTCGGGCCGGACATCCGGGCCATCTGGCCGGACATCCGGGCCCCAAGCCAGACATCCAGCTCCTGGAGCACAAAATCACACCAGTTTCTGGACATCAGGTCCCGGATATCCGGCCCCGACCCCGGATGTCCGACCCCTGGAGCATCAGCCTCCCGTGTTTCACCGTTTTGACCGTAACTTTCACATCCGGAGTCCAATTTTCGCGTTCGTTAGCTCGTTGAGTAGCTATTGACATACTCGATCAATCTAGGTAGGTTACATCACTATTAGACTCCATCAAATTTTTGGCACTTTGGCATCTTTGCCTAGGGCTTCCACCATATCATCCGCAAAACCACCATAGCCTTCCGCAACCAAACCCAATTTGTTCCCCATAGCATTAGTGTTTGTTTGAATTGAGATTCGAGTCTCCTAAGGTGTTTTGGCTACTTAGGGACGATTGCTTCTTCATCAACCACCACCATAACTACCCATAGGCTAGCCCACCATACACTTCCGCCACCCCAAGTTAACCCAATTTTGTTTGAGTTGTGAGTTGTGTCTCCTAAGGTGTTTCGGCTACTTAGGGACGTGCTTCCAACTCCGACACTGTGTATAGTCCACCACCTTACCCTCCACTTCCTCATTGCGTCTCACAACCCCATCATTGCATTCCCGCAATCCCATTGAGCTTCCGCATAACCACCACCGCTTTCTCGCTACCACCATTTGATTTTGTCCTTGAGATTTTGCGTTGTGGTTTTTCCGTTTTCTAAGTTGTTTCGGCTACTTAGGGACGAGTCTACATCATCTTGGTATCATGAGCCACGTTGATCACGTTTTTGGAGCCCCTATCCCGTGTTTTCTAGCTTGATTTTGTTGTTTTCGTCCTAAATCCGAAAATCCCCACCAAAAATAGCCCCAATTTTTTTTGTGATTTGTTGGTGTGATGAAGTTTTGTTGGATTTGATCCACGGATCTGCTTTGCATCGAGTGGATCTAGCTTTTCCCCCTCTTATCCGCAATTTCCATCCACAAATTCGTCCGAATTTTGCCCCGGAGTTTCCCTTTTCCCGTGGAGTTCATCGGGTTCGTCCGAGATCCAGGAGCCCGGACATCCGGCAGAGTTCCCGGACATCCGGCGTCCCGGACATCCGGCCACTGGCCCAGACTTCCGGCCCCTGGCAACAGCAACTCCATTCCCCCGCGCCTTTTTCCACCTAGTTCAGCAAATTTTGCCTCGGTGCCCATGCATACCTCCGCATACATACCACCACCGCTCACTGCTACCTCCTATGATGATTTTGAGACGTTTCGGTCTTTGAGATTTTGGGTTGTGGTTCCCGTGCCCTATTGTGTTTCGGCTATATAGGTACGGTTCGTCGTCAACATCACCACCGCTCATCTCCATCGACTGCTCATCATCGCCAAGGACGGTAACCTCGTCGACATCTTTGTCATACCTTGCAATTTGCCTTGATAACCCCATGGCCTTACATTTGCGTAGCTTACCCATCGAGACTAGCCTTTGAGTATTGCAGGCAACGTGACTTGTGCACATTAGTGATCATACTCCATAGCATACATACCATACCTTAGTGGTGCATATCTTCGCATCATCTTTTGTGTCGCAAAGTTGCCATCGCATACACAATTGCTATCTTGGTTCGTGAAGCTTTGCATGAGAAAAGAGCTCAAACAACAAAGAGCCAAACAAGCTTTTAAGCAAAGGGGAAAGATAAGCAAAGAACTTATAAGCAAGAACCATAGCATCATCCAACATTAAGATTGTCATACTCGATCATCTTGGATCATATCACCGACACACCATACATATAGAATACTTGGGATAGAGGTCGTTGCATTTTTGCTTAGTAGGTTGTGCGCAAGTTAGGTATCCGCCTATTGTGCAATCGTGCTAGCGTCTCTCGTGTATTGTGCAACAAGAGCATTTTCCTGGACTCCACATTTTGGCTCACCCTTGGTTGCACAATCCCACTTATCTATTTGCATGTGTGTTTCCGTGTACCTTATCTTGCTATTGGTCTACTTGTTGCATTTGCAAATTTGTGAATCTTTTCCAACATTATTGAAGCTCACTTACAATTGCATAAAATTTTGTGCCACCGTCCTAACCAAGTTCCACCATAAGCTTTTACTTGTGTAGGTGTGAGAACCGACAAGAATTGGTACCAATAGTGCTATTTCATTGTCCGCATTTGAGTGAACTTGATTCATCGTCAACATCGGTCAAGGTACAATTGGTATAAGTTCTTTTCCTTCTTCCACTCACATTTTGCTTGGAATGATGGATAGGCCATGTTCTTCTAGCAACCCAGCCCTCCTCACGCAAGACGACGACATGCCATCCTTCATCACAAAGACTCACCTCTTCGGTGCACAACGAGCTTTACATGAAGAGCAACTAGCAATGAGCGACCGCGTCGACAACCTCGCCACCGACTTGCGACTCTCCGAGCAACATACAAGAGGCTACTTCGACAACAAGCTCGACGCTCACAAGCACGAGAATGATGCAAGGATGGACGAGATCCGCGCCTTGTTGGTGAACCGTCATTCTTCAACTTCTTCATACTCAAGATGGAGCCACTCAAGTCGCCACTCCGACGACACATTCTCGGGCTCAAGTACACCGACTTGAAACACTCTTCGCTGTGCCGCCCGCCAAGACCGTCAAGCAAACCTCAATCCTCTACACGACAACACCTCTCAAGAGCAATTTCATGCACAAGAGCTTCGACAACGTCAAGCCCAAGATGCATTCGCGCAAGCACAAGAACGATAACGCCAACGACAACACGAACAAGAGCAACGAGCGCGAGAACATCAAGATGCACAAGATGCCGAGGCGCAACGTCAAGAACAACAACAACATGAAGCACAAGCTCTTGAGGCGCACTGTGCCCTTCAAGAATCAAGTCGAGCCTACGCTAACCGCAACCGAGATCGGAGCAACCAAGAGGAAGCACTTCAAGAAGAAATCCAAGAGCGAACCTACCAACCGCGAGTGCAACGTCAAGTTCCTCAAGTTCCTCCACAAGCTCGACAAGCTCCTCCTCAACCTCAAGTTCAACAAGAGCAAGTTGATCATGGACGGCCTCCACGCCAAGAGCAACATGAGGTGGATAACCCTCCACGTCAAGGACGTCATCATCACCACCGACCAACACACAATGAAGAGCAATGCTACGGCAAGCTTAAATTCACCATGCCCAAGTTCAATGGAAGCAATGATCCCGAAGAGTACCTCTCATGGGCATTGAAGGTCGACAAAATCTTTCGTTTACACAACTATGAGGAAGAGAAGAAGATCACTATGGCATCACTTGAGTTCCAAGACTATGTGCTCATATGGTGGGAACAAGTCATTGAGCGCCGAGAGGCAAGAGGTGAACCACCCATCACCACTTGGGCACAAATGAAGGATGTCATGAGAGCACGCTTTGTGCCAAACTACTACAACCGCGACCTCTTCAAGAAACTCCAACTACTCAAGCAAGGAACCAAGAGCGTTGAAGAATACTACAAGGAAATGGAGATAGCCATGATACGAGCCAATGTCAAAGAAGATGATGAGCAAACTATGGCACGTTTCTTGAATGGACTCAATCATCCTATCAAGAAGATCGCCGACTTCCAACCATACTCGAACCTCATCGAGCTAGTGCATCAAGCTACCAAAGCGGAACGTCAAGTGCAAGATGACTTCAAATATGCCAAGTTCTCTTCCAATACATTCGGCTACAAGAACCAAGCTTCAATGACTCCTCCGACTTCTACCTCAACCAAGCCTTCTACAAGCAATGGCGACAAGTCAAGTTACAAGAAAACTTCGACCACCTCAAGTCGTCCTCCTACAACAAGCAACTTCAAGACAAGAGCTTCATCATCATCTACCCCAACAGATGAGACCATCAAGACAAGTTCCTTCAAATGCTTCACATGCGGCGGCCGAGGCCACAAGTCCTTCGAGTGCACAAACAAGCGCACCATGATCCTCAATGACGATTGCACCTATGACTCCATGAGTGAAGGAGAAATGGAAGCCCTTGAGCAAGTGGCCATGCACCGTCAAGTGAAAAATGATGATGAAGATGATCAAGTCTTTTGTGATGAAGATTCAAGCCCCGCTCTTGTTGTCTCCAAGGTCTTGACTCTTCAACATCAACAAGAAGAAGATCAACGATGCCATATCTTCCACACAAAGGCCGGCATCAATGGAAGGTCCGTCAAGGCCATCATCGATGGAGGGAGTTGCCATAACTTAGCAAGTGAAGAACTATGCTCCAAGCTCCAATTGGTGAAAATGAAGCACCCTCACCCATACAAGGTTCAATGGCTAAGCGACACCGGCACAGTCCAAGGCAACCATAGGGTACAAGTCTCTTTCAAAATTTGTGCATATGAAGACACTTTGGAGTGTTATGTCCTTCCGATGATCGTTTGCCACCTCCTTCTTCGATGGCCATGGCAATATGACCGAGGTGTCATCCACAACGGGCGCACAAAACCACTATAGATTCAAGATGAAAGGGAAGGAATATGTGCTACGACCTATGTCTCCTAGTCAAGTGATAGCGGACAAGCAAGCCACCCATCGAGGAGAGAAGAGTGAGAAAGTGAACCACCAAAAAGTGAGTGAGAGCCACAAGCCAAACTTGAGCGCCTCTTCGCCTAGAGAGAAAAACCTAGTCCTATTTGCCACAAAAAGTGAGATGAGAGAAGTGTGTGAGAACCCATCGAGTGTTATGCACTTTGTCCTTGTGTGAACGGATGGGGAACCAAAAACTAACACGTCTCACGAGCTACCTTTAGTGTTTCAATCTCTTTTGCAGGAATTCCAAGATGTTTTCCCCGATGAGCTACCTCCGGGTCTACTTCCTCTATGAGGCATTGAGCATCGAATCGACCTCATCCCGGAGCACCTC
Source organism: Aegilops longissima (assembly GCA_021605205.1). Lineage (NCBI taxonomy): Eukaryota > Viridiplantae > Streptophyta > Magnoliopsida > Poales > Poaceae > Aegilops > Aegilops longissima. Next base: position 314,777,130 of record CM038676.1, read on the forward strand.
TACCAAACAAAGCTCCATATCGCGTCAACCCCGAGGAAACTAAGGAGATCCAACGGCAAGTACAACAACTCATCGACAACGGCCATGTACGTTAAAGCTTAAGCCCTTGTGCCGTTCCCGTTATACTTGTTCCTAAGCAAGATGGAAGTTATCGCATGTGTTCTGATTGTAGACCAATCAATGCTATTACCGTGCATTATAGGCATCCCATTCCTCGCTTAGATGATATGCTAGATGAACTTAGCGGTGCCACCATTTTCTCAAAGATTGATCTTAAAAGTGGTTATTATCAAATCAGCATACAAGAGGGTGATGAATGGAAGACCGCCTTCAAAACAAAATTTGGGTTGTATGAGTGGTTGGTCATGCCTATGGGTTTATCGGAAGCTCCTGGTACTTTCATGCATCTTATGCATTTTGTGCTTCGACCTTATATTGGAGTCTTTGTTGTCGTTTACTTTGATGGCATTCTTGTGTTTAGCAAATCATTGAAAGAGCATCTAAAGCATGTTAGGGATGTTTTGCAAAGGCTTCGCAAGGAACCTCTTTATGCTAATATGAAAAAGTGCACATTTGTAGTTGACAAGCTGGTTTTCTTGGGTTTCGTTGTCTCTTCCAAGGGTGTCCATGTTGATGAGTCTAAAATTGAAGCAATTAAAACTTGGCCCCAACCAACCAATTTGCAACAAGTGCGTAGCTTCCTTGGCCTTGCAGGTTTTTATCGTCGCTTTGTGAAAGATTTTAGCACTATTGCCGCCCCTTTGCATACCTTGAGTAAGAAGAATGCTAATTTCATTTGGGGATCTTTGCAATCCACCGCTTTTGATGAGCTCAAGTCTTTGCTTACTCATGCTCTGATTCTTGCTTTGCCCAACTTTGACAAAACTTTTGAGGTTCATTGTGATGCAAGTGGTACCGAAATTGGCGGAGTTCTGGTGCAAGAGAAACGAGCCATTGCATATTTTAGCGAAAAATTATCCGGTGCTCAACTCAATTATCCCATCTATGACAAAGAATTGTATGCCTTGGTGCGTGTGCTACATGTTTGGGAACATTACCTTCGTCCTCATGAGTTTGTCATCCATAGAGATCATCAAACGCTTAAGTACCTGAAAGGTCAAACTAAGTTGAACAAGCACCATGCCAAATGGAGTGAATTTATCGAATCTTTCCCATATGTGATCAAGTACATTAAGGGTAAGGAAAATGTAGTTGTGGATGCACTTTCATGCATATGCATGCTCGTCACTAAACTTGAGTTGAATGTTATTGGCTTTGAGCATATAAAAGACTTGTATGCTAATGACCCATCTTTTGCTACTCCTTATGCTAAGTGTTCGACGCATACATCTTGGGAACGATATTACATCAAGGATGGTTATCTTATGAGAGCTAACAAACTTTGCATCCCCGAGTCTTCTCTTCATTTGTTGCTTTTGCAAGAATCTCATGGAGGAGGACTAATAGGACATTTTGGATGCGACAAGACACTTGCTACGCTCTCCAATAACTATTTTTGGCCAAAGATGTTTCGCGACGTCAACCGCTTCAACAACTGATGCTCTACATGTCGCAAAGCTAAGTCTAAAGCTCAATCTCATGGCTTTTACATGCCACTTCCAATTCCATATCAACCATGGGAAGATATTAGCATGGATTTTGTGCTTGGTTTGCCTAGGACTAGAAATGGAAAGGATTCTGTGTTTGTTGTTGTGGACCGGTTCTCTAAAATGGCACATTTCATTCCTTGCAACAAGATAGACGATGCTTCACATGTTGCCAATCTCTTTTGTAGGGAAATCTTGCGACTTCATGGAGTGCCAAAGACGATTGTGCCGTACCGTGACGTCAACTTCTTGAGTTATTTTTGGAAGACCTTGTGCGCCAAGCTCGGAATTAAGATTTTATTTTATTCGGCATACCATCCACAAACCGACGGCCAAACGGAGGTGACGAACCGCATGCTCTCCACTCTACTATGCTTGTTGATAAAGAAGAACATCAAGGAGTGGGAGGAGTGCCTACCTATCGCCGAGTACGCCTACAATTGAGCAAGACATTCGACTACCGACAAGTCCCCTTCGAGGTCGTATACGGCTTGTGTCCCCATTGGACATACTTCCTCTACCACTACAAGAGCGCACAAACTTGGACGCGAGTGCCCGAGTCAACTACCTCAAGAAGATGCATGAAGATACAAGGCACAACATAGAGCGCCAAGTACAACGACTCGCGACCAAGCTCAACGTCAACAAGCAACCCATGATATTCAATGTTGGAGATCTTGTGTGGCTACACCTTCGCAAGGACCGCTCCCCCAAGGAACGCAAGTCCAAACTTCTACCTCGAGCCGATAGACCATTCAAGGTGCTTGCACGCTACAACAACAACAACGCATACAAGATCGACATCCCACGCGACAAGTACTCCGTGAGCGACATCTTCAACATCAAAGATCTCTGCCCGTACCATGGTGATGAGGATTTCGATCCGAGGTCGGATCTTTCCCAAGGGAGGAGAGATGATGCGGAGCATGCTTCGGTCATCCCCATGGACTTACCATCGTCTCATCAAGAGCCAAGAGGACCTATGACACGAGCACGAGCTAGAGCTCTCGAGTACGAGGTGACTTCTCTCCTTAGTGATATCACATATGATCCACTCGAGACATGGCTACTACCTAAGTCCAATATGCTATGCATGATTAGGTGTCAAGAGGACCCTCCCAAGGATGCACGAGAAGACAGACAAGCCGCGAATTTCATGGATGAGAAGAACGGACGGGAAGAGTCAAGAACATCTCCCAGGCCCCGGACATCCGGCCAAGACCCCGGACATCCGGACCCTGGAGCGTCATCCACAGTAGCCTCCCAGCCGCCCAACATCTACATGCCCCGGACATCCGGCCCCAGCCCGGACATACGGCCCCAGCCCGGAAATCCGGTGTAACACTCCAAAAAAATTTATTTGGTTTTTATCAAATTCTTTAATTAAATGGAAGGAGGTTATTTAATTTTTTTTAAGACTCTCCTTCTCAAATTTTTGTCTTTTTTTTATGAAAAATACGTTTATGAGTTCTTCCCAACCTTGATTTTTTGGTCTGGAGGGTTTTTCATCTTGTGTTGACTCAACACAAATAATTTTGGGAAAGTTTTTACAATTCTTCCTATTAAAAAGAGTTCCTATGGATTATGCATTTATTCTTTCCCATTCAATTTTTTTTATTTTGCCATGACCTATGTTGAAAACTTTCTCCCAAAACCACCTCCCTACTTTGGGTCAAGCCAAGCATCCAATTCCAGCAAGTTTCAACCTCTTTTAGATTTTATTTCTATTTATTTTATCCTCAAACATTTTTCTGTAATTTATTTTGGACTCCTGGGATTTACAAAGGAAGTACCAGATCCCTTAAGTTTCTGGGCCCAAGCAAATTTCCCTAGCTACTTCTTAGTACCCTCAACCTAGATCCATCAAGATCTGCTGGTCCACAGTTCAAATTTTTCAAAATGTGCTTGCTGCAAGTTTGGACCAGATTTGCCAATTTTGGTGAAATTCATTCTTTTTCTTTTCCTAAAAATCTGAGATAAATCAGGCAGCCTCTAGATGCATCAAGAGATCACCTCACCAAGTCCCAGCTCCAGAAAATTTTTCCACGTGCCCAAAACATTTCGTCGAACAGCTGGTGTGCACTGTTTCTGTTCAAATTCAGAGTCCAGTGTTCAGTTCAGTCGACAGTGTTGTTTTCTTCAGAACCGCGGCGTCAATCTCGCCAGTGCACGCGTTGGCGCCTTGCTCCCTGCTCCCACTTCTTATCCATCGCGCCGCACCGTCGTGTGGACGGGTGCGAGCGTCGGCGGTGAGCTGGCAGGGGTACATCGCCCCCGTGAGCAGCGACAACAATGTTCGTTGCGGCCGCCAGAGAGCCTCAGTGTGGAATGGCACCGTCCAGCACCGCCCACACCACCAGGAGCCGACGCATGGCCGTCCTCTTCCCCGTGCGTGCTGCAGAACCGTTGCCGTGGCCTGGAAAGCGCAGAGCGCGCTCCCTGCTGCCGTCGTGCCCGTGAGGCCGTTCCGTCGAGAGCTTGGAGTTTCACCAAAGTTGTACCAAGTTTAGAAATTGAACGGAACCAGTGAACCAATCCGAAGCTGCCCAGTCACCTTAAACCCCCGTCCAACCTCTACCTCGCTGTAATCGCTCGCCGGAGTGATCCAGTTCTCGGCAACCGCCTCGGGCCGGCTATAAATAAAGGCCTCAAGCTCATTCTTGACCCAGCACCTCCCCCCTCGCCTCAGAACCTCGCCACGCTCATCGGAGGGCCTCGGGAGAGCCTTCTTCCCCGACCCCGGCCACCCCGAACCGCTTCGGGCTCCGGCAAGATTCTCTCTGGTGAGAGCACCCCCGCCCCACAAACCGTTTCAGTAGCCTCCTAGTACACCCATTCCCCTAACCCGCACTTCAATTTGGCATCTGCAGTCCTCCTCGGTGGGATCCATCACCGCCCGAACCACCGTCCGTCGGAGTGGAGGCCGCCGTCAACGTGGTGCTCGCCGACGACCAACTCCACCACCCATAGACGCGGGAGAGCTCAGTGAGTCCGTAGGTACCCTCCATTTCCCCTACCTCGCCGTGGATCGACGCCGGCGACCACTGCAAGCCTCGGGCGCCGGTGTACTCTATTTCAGATTTCAAACCTGACGGGCAGGACCCCCTCGTCAGCCTCTCCTCTCTTATTCGAACCGTATTCTGAAAGCACCTTCGGGCAAAATACGTGTTCCCTTTGGGTTGGCATATTTCCAACCGAAGCGTTTTCTGTTTTTCTAAACTAGCCCCTGGAAAGTTTTTGTTTCATCACAGATTAGTCCCTGGACTAAAACCTTAATAACTTTTAAACAAAAGATGGTTTTGAGTTGATTCTTTTTTTGTCATCTTTATTATTCTATCTAGCTTTTTTATAATATTTATTTGAAAACTATTTGGAACAATTTTTATGCACGCGCGGTATTTACGTTAGTATCCGATTCTTTTATACCGTAGATACCGAAGGAGGTGACGGAGCCGCAAACTTCACCGAGCTAGATTCCGACTACTCCGAACCGAGCAAGCATGTTTGAAACTTTGATATGATGAGTGTTTTGCATGTTTGCTTGAGTAGTTTGCTCATGGCATGTTTATATAAGCAATTGTGAATGTTATATTGCATGCAAGGCAAGCTACAAGTGAGCTTCGAAATTTGATGTGTTCATATGATGGTGAGATAACCTGATCATGTGGTGGCATGATAGGTTGTAAGCTAGTATTGTTGTAGCATGCCAGTCTTATGTCAACCGTTTAACTCCAGAATTAACGTGGATCAAATCATGTTCCCGTTCGTCCCCTTTTCGTGTTGCCACATGTCTTCTGCAAAGAATGCGGTCTAATCAGTTGCAAACCTCTTTCCATGTACACACCAAATAGAGGGGCCGTGATGAGGGTCCCATCGACCTGGATTAAAGCCCGTCATCCGGTCAGGGGGCATGGGTGTTTCTGGTTGGGACCGAGAGGGGGGCACCCCTTAGAGCGTGCGATATAAATTTGATCCCATGCTATTCGAGGTTGTGGCCTCCCCATCTTAGAGTTTTTCTTGAACGTTGCCTAGGGTGATTCCTGGCAGCGGAATGTGGAATGGGTGTGTACTAGCTAGATGTGTTTCTTCTAAAATACCGTAAACGAAACTAGTCCTTTGTGACTACTGAAATCGGTTGGCTGTGGGTAAAGAGTACAAACTCTGCAGAGTCAAAACCATTCGAGTAACCATGTCCATGGTCAAAGACTTTGATCTACATGTCAGTGTCAGCCTCAATGTCAATCTCAGTGACAGTCTCTGGAGAATAAGCATGAAACTGGGAGTGGTAAACCCGGCTGAAAGTTATCCCTATGAATGGACTAACCAGTTTACTTTTATGTACCGAGTATTCCTTGGGATGATGTTACTTTCATGAGCTACTTGAATTCGAATGACGAAATATAAGCCCTTTATGTGATGTCGCTCTGACGTCCGACTGTGGCATTCTTGTTATTTACGTTTGATATAAGCCCTTTATGTGATGTCGCCCAGACGTCTGACTGTGGCATTCTTGTTATTTACCTTTGACATAAGCCCATTATGTGATGTCGCTAAGATGTCCGACTATGGCATCCTTGTTATTTACTGTCATTATAAGCCCTTTTCGAGATGTCGCCTAGACGTCTGACTGTGGCACGCACTGTCATTTACATTTCAATATAATCCCTTTATGTGGTGTCGCCCTGACGCCCGACTGCGGCATGTTAATTTATTTTACCTTTCGAGGCGTCGCTTCAGACACCCGATCGGTCTTCAGCTATTTTATTGGGATTTCGGGAGGACTACCGCCTGACTTCCTTTTTTATTTTACATGAGGTGCAAATTGATTATCTGAGTGCGCATTGCTAGTCTGCTCATGTGCATCATGTTTGCATTTGTGATATCTTATGTCCAAACTGTCTTGCGAGTACATTCAAAGTACTCACCTGGCTTGTTGATTTGGCCAGATGTTGACGAAGGCGATCGTATGGATGAAGAGTTCGATAGCGAGTCGGACGCTTAGAGGAGTCCCAGTCAGTCCAGCGCGATCCTGAAGTTGGTCACTTGTATTATATACGCTTCCGCTACCCAAATAAAATCATCAAGCCTCACTTCGGCGCTTGATGAGCTGTGAGATTTTGGAGTCATGTCACCCACTTCACTGTGACATATCCACCACCACTTTTATTACGAGTTAGTAGTTATGCCACCATACCCCTTTGTGTCATATCCGCCTTTATGTATAATATCAGCGTGCTTGTAATAAATTGTTGAGCAGCCTCAGCTCAACCTTGTATAATATTTAGTACTTCTGGATTTCTGTATCAAGGATTTGTCTACCAGTAAGGAGGATTCTCCAATACAGGTCTGATATAATGGTTGGTTTCTCAATAAATGTTTTATTGGAAATCCGGTCCTGACAACCTTGGTATCAGAGCCAGGCTGACTGTAGGAAGCCACTAGGTGCGATCGCTAATCGGTTATTAGCGTAATAAGTGCTATTTTAATTTTGCAAATGTAGCAATTTTCTGTTAGTCATCATAAATTTAAGATTTGACTATTCAGAATTTTTGTCTACCTTTGTAGATGGCTGGCAGCAACTGTGAGTCACAGGTGTTCGCCAATGTACCTGAGGGGTTTATCAAGCTTCTCGTCTCCATCACCAAGGTCACGATCGGGCCATTGGCTCGTCCGGAGTTCACACTCTACCAGCACAAGCTCAGCGACATCGCGTCTATGCACCAGGCCGCGGTGCAATTCAAGGGAGGACGTTCTGAATCATGTTGCTTCTGATTTGTTGGGAGGGCCATGCCTACGGAGAGGCATGCCATGCAGATGGCTGCCCGTGAGGCAATAGCTCGTCTCCGGGATGATCTTCCTTCGATGAAGGCTCGTCGCTACCGCTACCTCCCATGCCACGTGCCATACACTTGTCACTATGCATTTGCTTGCACTAGGGGAGAGAGAGATGAGGCTATTGAGATGCTTGTTGAGTATCTCAAAGCTCTTGAGGCAGCTTTTCATAACCTCATGGACGACTTTGTGGCTGCTCGTATGGACTTAGTTCAGGGCTATTCCGCCAACAGGAGGGAACTCCTCCGTACAGCACCACCACTGTCATACATCTCGTCCTCGGCATCCTATGCACCTGCATCTTAGCCACCGCTCGCCGCCTGCCTACCACCGAGGAGTTTGTTATTTACCTTTGATATAATCCCTTTATGTGATGTCGCTCAGACGTCCGACTATGGCATCCTTGTTATTTACTGTCACTATAAGCCCTTTTCGAGATGTCGCCTAGACGGCCGACTGTGGCACGCACTGTCATTTACATGTCAATATAAGCCCTTTATGTGGTGTCGCCCTGACTCCCAACTGCTGCATGTTAATTTATTGTACCTTTCGAGGCGTCGCTTCAGACACCCGATCGGTCTTCAGCTATTTTATTGGGATTTCGGGAGGACTACCGCCTGACTTCCATTTTATTTTACATGAGGTGCAAATTGATTATCTGAGTGCACATTGCTAGTCTGCTCATGTGCATCATGTTTGCATTTGTTATATCTTATGTCCAAACTGTATTGCGAGTACATTCAAAGTACTCACCTGGCTTGTTGATTTGGCCAGATGTTGACGAAGGCGATCGTATGGATGAAGTGTTCGATAGCGTAGTCGGACGCTTAGAGGAGTCGATCGGTCCGCGTGATCCTGAAGTTGGTCACTTGTATTATATACGCCCGCTACCTAAATAAAATCATCAAGCCTCACTTCGCGCTTGATGAGCTGTGAGATTTTGGAGTCATGTCACCCACTTCACTGTGACATATCCACCACCACTTTTATTACGAGTTAGTAGTTATGCCACCATACCCCTTTGTGTCATATCCGCCTTTATGTATAATATCGGTGTGCTTGTAATAAATTGTTGAGCAGCCTCAGCTCAACCTTGTATAATATTTAGTACTTCTGGATTTCTGTATCAAGGATTTGTCTACCAGTAAGGAGGATTCTCCAATACTGGTCTGATATAATGGTCGGTTTCTCAATAAATGTTTTATTGGAAATCCGGTCCTGACAACCTTGGTATCAGAGCCAGGCTGACTGTCGGAAGCCACTAGGTGCGATCGCTAATCGGTTATTAGCGTAATAAGTGCTATTTTAATTTTGCAAATGTAGCAATTTTCTGTTAGTCATCATAAATTTATGATTTGACTATTCGGAATTTTTGTCTACCTTTGTAGATTGCTGGCAGTGACTGTGAGTCACAGGTATTCACCAATGTACCTGAGGGGTTTATAAAGCTTCTCGTCTCCATCACCAAGGTCACGATCGGGCCATCGGCTCGTCCGGAGTTCACACTCTACCAAAGACAAGCTTAGCGACATCGTGTCTATGCACCAGGCAGCGGTGCAATTCAAGGAGGACGCTCAATCACGTTGCTTCGATTTGTTGGGAGGGCCATGCCTACGGAGAGGCATGGCATGCAGATGGCTGCCCGTGAGGCAATAGCTCGTCTCCGGGATGCTCTTCCTTCGATGAAGGCTCGTCGCTACCGCTACCTCCCATGCCACGTGCCATACACTTGTCACTATGCATTTGCTTGCACTAGGGGAGAGAGAGATGAGGCTATTGAGATGCTTGTTGAGTATCTCAAAGCTCTTGAGGCAGCTTTTTATAACCTCGTGGACGACTTTGTGGCTGCTCGTATGGACTTAGTTCAGGGCTGTTCCGCCAACAGGAGGGAACTCCTCCGTACAGCACCACCACTGTCATACATCTCGTCCTCAGCATCCTATGCACCTGCATCTTAGACACCGCTCGCCGCCTGCCTACCACTGAGGAGTTTGTTATTTACCTTTGATATAAGCCCTTTATGTGATGTCGCTCAGACGTCCGACTGTGGCATCCTTGTTATTTACTGTCATTATAAGCCCTTTTCAAGAAGTCGCCTAGACGCCCGACTGTGGCACGCACTGTCATTTACATTTCAATATAAGCCCTTTATGTGGTGTCGCCTACGATCCCAACTGCTGCATGTTAATTTATTGTACCTTTCGAGGCGTCGCTTCGGACACCCGATCGGTCTTCAGCTATTTTATTGGGATTTCGGGAGGACTACCGCCTGACTTCCATTTTATTTTACATGAGGTGCAAATTGATTATCTGAGTGCACATTGCTAGTCTGCTCATGTGCATCATGTTTGCATTTGTTATATCTTATGTCCAAACTGTATTGCGAGTACATTCAAAGTACTCACCTGGCTTGTTGATTTGGCCAGATGTTGACGAAGGCGATCGTATGGATGAAGTGTTCGATAGCGCGTCGGACGCTTAGAGGAGTCCCAGTCAGTCCCGCGTGATCCTGAAGTTGGTCACTTGTATTATATACGCTTCCGCTACCCAAATAAAATCATCAAGCCTCACTTCGGCGCTTGATGAGCTGTGAGATTTTGGAGTCATGTCACCCACTTCACTGTGACATATCCACCACCACTTTTATTACGAGTTAGTAGTTATGCCACCATACCCCTTTGTGTCATATCCGCCTTTATGTATAATATCGGTGTGCTTGTAATAAATTGTTGAGCAGCCTCAGCTCAACCTTGTATAATATTTAGTACTTCTGGATTTTTGTATCAAGGATTTGTCTATCAAGAAGGAGGATTCTCCAATCTGGTCGATATAATGGTTGGTTTCTCAATAAATGTTTTATTGGAAATCCGTCCCGACAACCTTGGTATCGAGCCAGCTGACTGTAGGAAGCCACTAGGGTGATCGCTAATCGGTTATTAGCGTAATAAGTGCTATTTTAATTTTGCAAATGTAGCAATTTTCTGTTAGTCATCATAAATTTATGATTTGACTATTCGGAATTTTTGTCTACCTTTGTAGATTGCTGGCAGTGACTGTGAGTCACAGGTATTCACCAATGTACCTGAGGGGTTTATAAAGCTTCTCGTCTCCATCACCAAGGTCACGATCGGGCCATCGGCTCGTCCGGAGTTCACACTCTACCAGCACAAGCTTAGCTACAGCGTGTCTATGCACCAGGCCGCGGTGCAATTCAAGGGAGGACGTTCTGAATCACGCCGCTTCTGATTTGTTGGGAGGGCCATGCCTACGGAGAGGCATGGCATGCAGATGGCTGCCCGTGAGGCAATAGCTCGTCTCCGGGATGCTCTTCCTTCGATGAAGGCTCGTCGCTACCGCTACCTCCCATGCCACATGTCATACACTTGTCACTATGCATTTGCTTGCACTAGGGAAGAGAGATGAGGCTATTGAGATGCTTGTTGAGTATCTCAAAGCTCTTGAGGCAGCTTTTTATAACCTCGTGGACGACTTTGTGGCTGCTCAGATGGACTTAGTTCGGGCTGTTCCGCCAACAGAGGGGAACTCCTCCGCACAGCACCACCACTATCATACATCTCGTCCTCAAGCATCCTATGCACTGCATCTTAGACACCGCTCGCCGCCTGCCTACCACTGAGGAGTTTGTTATTTACCTTTGATATAAGCCCTTTATGTGATGTCGCTCAGACGTCCGACTGTGGCATCCTTGTTATTTACTGTCATTATAAGCCCTTTTCAAGAAGTCGCCTAGACGCCCGACTGTGGCACGCACTGTCATTTACATTTCAATATAAGCCCTTTATGTGGTGTCGCCTCGATGCCCGATCATGCATATTAATTTATTTTACCTTTCATATGCGTCGCTTGGACACCGATCGGTCTTGACTATTTTATTGGGATTTCGGGAGGACTACCGCCTGACTTCCTTTTTATTTACATGAGGTGCAAATTGATTATCTGAGTGCGCATTGCTAGTCTCGCTCATGTGCATCATGTTTGCATTTGTTATATCTTATGTCCAAACTGTCTTGCGAGTACATTCAAAGTACTCACGGCTTATTGATTTGGCGGATGTTGTGAAAGCGATCGTATGGATGAAGAGTTCGATAGCTTAGTCGGACGCTTAGAGGAGTCCAGTCAGTCGAGGCGATCCTGAAGTTGGTCACTTGTATTATATACTTCCGCTACCCAAATAAAATCATCAAGCCTCACTTGGCGCTTGATGAGCTGTGAGATTTTGGAGTCATGTCACCCACTTCACTGTGACATATCCACCACCACTTTTATTACGAGTCAGTAGTTATACCACCATACCCCTTTGTGTCATATCCGCCTTTATGTATAATATCGGCGTGCTTGTAATAAATTGTTGAGCAGCCTCAGCTCAACCTTGTATAATATTTAGTACTTCTGGATTTTTGTATCAAGGATTTGTCTATCAGTAAGGAGGATTCTCCAATACTGGTCTGATATAATGGTTGGTTTCTCAATAAATGTTTTATTGGAAATCCAGTCCTGACAACCTTGGTATCAGAGCCAGGCTGACTGTAGGAAGCCACTAGGGTGATCGCTAATCGGTTATTAGCGTAATAAGTGCTATTTTAATTTTGCAAATGTAGCAATTTTCTGTTAGTCATCATAAATTTATGATTTGACTATTCGGAATTTTTGTCTACCTTTGTAGATGGCTGGCAGCGACTGTGAGTCACAGGTGTTCGCCAATGTACCTGAGGGGTTTATCAAGCTTCTCGTCTCCATCACCAAGGTCACGATCGGGCCATCGGCTCGTCCGGAGTTCACACTCTACCAGCACAAGCTCAGCGACAGCGTGTCTATGCACCAGGCCGCGGTGCAATTCAAGGGAGGACATTCTGAATCACGCCGCTTCTGATTTGTTGGGAGGGCCATGCCTACGGAGAGGCATGGCATGTAGATGGCTTTCCGTGAGGCAATAGCTCGTCTCCGGGATGCTCTTCCTTCAATGAAGGCTCGTCGCTACCGCTACCTCCCATGCCACATGTCATACACTTGTCACTATGCATTTTCTTGCACTAGGGGAAAGAGAGATGAGGCTATTGAGATGCTTGTTGAGTATCTCAAAGCTCTTGAGGCAGCTTTTTATAACCTCGTGGACGACTTTGTGGCTGCTCGTATGGACTTAGTTCAGGGCTGTTCCGCCAACAGGAGGGGACTCCTCCGTACAGCACCACCACTGTCATACATCTTGTCCTCAGCATCCTATGCACCTGCATCTTAGCCACCGCTCGCCGCCTGCGTACCACTGAGGAGTTTGACCAAGTCATTGCTCCTACTCCAGTCAGTGCTACACCACCTGCCGCACCCGCACCAGCTCCTCAACCCAGTACTTCGCGCCTGGAGCCTATTAGTGAGGAGGAGGTTGAGTCTACAGCATCCCTGGGTTTTACCCTCGGCAGGCAAAGGGAAGTTTTCACCATCTCCGACTGAGTGCGCCTAGCAGCCACGCGATGTACTAGCTTGTATGATATGTGTATATGTATATAGGTTTGGTGAGAAGTAGTTTGTGTGCGCATCATGTAGGAACTCGGAGAATTGCACTAGCTTAAATAACATGTCAGGAATGTGTACGCACATACTGAGTGATGTATTGTATAATTACTGCTTGCGTGTAAGATATGTACTGAGCGGTCCTTCTCCATGCGAAATCAAGTATTTTCTTGAAAAAAAATTAGAATTCTTAAAATTTCCGCCTTTTCAAAATTATTTATCTTTGCCACTCAGTTTTTCTCATGAGTTCTGCAAAAATACCCCAGAGTGGAATATGCCTCGTCCCTAGACTCGTTCTGTCACGACCGGTTTTTCAAAAAAAAAATTATTGAACAACCGACCTATGAAGTCCAATATGAGGAAAATCCTTCATACCGGTTGACAAAACTTTGATACAATAAGCCAGTAGCATTACAATATTACAGGGGTCGGACTAAAGATGCCCAACCAATTATTACAACACGCCAATAATTATACATAGTGGCGGATATAACTCAAAGGTGTGGGGTGGAAATACTACTGACTCGAGATATGAGTGGTTGGTGGAATAACACAGCGGGGTGGTTAATAAGTCTACTGCACTGGCGGCTCATCGAGCGTCAAGGTGAGGCTCGATGAATTTATTTGGGTAGCGGAAGCGGATATATCACAATGACTAATCCAGGGGTCGCGTGAGACTTACTGGGATTCCTCTAGGCGTCGGACTCGCTATCGAATTCTTCATCCATGAGATCGCCTTCACAAGATCGGCCAAATCAACAAGCCGGTGAGTACTATGAAAGTACTCGCAAGACAGTTCGGACAAAAGATATAACAAATGAATGCACGAATGCGACATGGTTAATCTTAACAATGCTCAATTAAAACAGTATAGCAAAATAATTAAGAAGGGAATCGGCGGTAGTCCGCTCAAAACCCAAAGAAGATAAACTCAAAACCGATCGGTGTCAAGCGGCGCCTCAAGGGGGAGTAAATAAGCAAAACATGCCACGATCGAGCGTCGGCGACACCTCATAAAGGGCTTATATTGAAATAAAAATACATGCGTGCATGATCGGACGTCTGGCGACATCACAGAAAGGGCTTATAATGAAAGTAATAACAATGCCGCAGTCGGACGTCTGAGCGACATCATAGAAAGGGCTTATAATGAAAGTAATAGCAATGCCACAGTCGGACGTCTGAGCGACATCACAGAAAGGGTTTATAATGAAAGTAATAGCAATGCCACAGTCGGACGTCTAAGCGACATCACAGAAAGGGCTTACAATGAAAGTAATAACAATGCCGCAGTCGGACGTCTGAGCGACATCACAGAAAGGGCTTATAATGGAAGTAAGAACAATGCCGCAGTCGGACGTCTGAGCGACATCACAGAAAGGGCTTATAATACATTATTCACAACTGACATGATATAGGACTCACGGAAAATATTCATCACAAGACAATAAGCGGGTTAGTCTATTCACAGGAAAATAAACATTTGATGATCAAATGGTTCTCAGGAGTTCCTGTCACCGAGACTGACACTCGACAAGATGAGATGAACACGGTACTTGGATATGAATAAGATGAATTCAAGAATTTTAACTCTGGAGAGTTTGTACCAAAATTGTCCACAGCCAACGGATTTCCATAGTCACGAAGGACTAGTTCCGTTTACGGTATTTCAGAGGAAACACAACTAGCTAGTACACACCCATCACACCTCACGTTGCCAGGAATCACCCTAGACAGCGTTTAACAAAAACTTTGAGGCGGGGAGATCACAATCTCGAATAGCATGGGATCAAATTTATATACGCGCGCTCTAAGGGGTGCCCCCCTCTCGGTCCCAACCGGAAACACCCATGCCCCCTGACCGGATGAAAGGCTTTTATCCAGGGCCATGGAACCTTCATCCCGGCCTCTCAATTTGGTGTGTACCAGGAAGTGGTTTGCAACCTACTAAGCCGTATCCCTTGCGGGAAACAGGTGGTAGTACGGAAGGGAGGACGGACGGGAATCTGACTGACTTATGTTGACACCGGGTCAACGATGTGGCATAAGCCTGGCATGCTACAACACTGCCATCTTACCCATGCTCATGCCAACTCATGGCCATGCAACAGGTTTCCAACAACTCATGGATTTACCGAGCCCATTTGCCACGATGCTCACGAGATAAACTATCATCGAAATGCTCGTGAACGTGCCATGATACTAAAATAATGCAAACATGCTCAGACAGTCATCATATCAAAAGTTCAAACTTTGCTTGCCTGGTTCAGAGTAGTCGGGGTCTAGCTCGGCGAAGTTCGCGGCTCCGTCACCTCTTCCGGAACCTACGGTATAGCGAAAAGGCATACTAACGTGAAAACCAATGCGTGCATAAAAATTGTTCCAAAATTTTTCCAAATAAATCCCATAAAAAACTAGACAAAATTATAAGACTGTCAGAAAAAGAATCACTCAAAAATCACTTTTTATTAAGAAGTTATAAGGGTTTCTGTCCAAGGGCTCATCTGTAATGAAACAGAAAAGTTCCATGGGTTTAACTGAGAAAACAGAAAACGGTTCGAATAGAAACGCGCAAGCCCACAGGGAAAACGTACTCTGCCCGAAGGCGCCAATGGAAAACGGTTCGCGGGGAAAGAAAGAGAGGCTGACATGGGGGTTCCACATGTCAGGTTTCAAAGACCTCGCCGACGCCCGAAGGCTGCGGCGGCCGTCGGCGTCGAACCACGGCGAGTCAGGGAGATCGGAGTGTACCAAGAGTATCAGCGTGTCCTTCCACGTCGGTGGGTGGTGGACTTGGGCGTCGGGGAGCACCACGTCGACGGCGACACTTTCTCCGGCGGACGGCGGCTCGGGCGATGGTGGGGAACTCTGGTGGTGTGCTGCAAACTTCGAATTGAAGTGCGGGTCAGAAGGAGGGATGTACTAGAGAGCTACTGGCAAGAGATGGGAGGCAGAGGTGCACGCATGGGAGCGAATCGAGCTGGATCCCGTGGCGGGTCACGGCGGCCGGAGTCGAGGAAGGAGACTCCCTCGGGGCTCTTCCAGTGGCTAGGCAGGGTCTTGGTGAAGTGCAGAGGTGGTGTGTGCACGAGAGCGAGCTCGGGGCTCCTTTTTATAGGCGATCCGAGGCGGTGGCCGTGAACGGACAGCTCCGGCGATGGTTACGGCGGCGCAGAGCTTGGTCGGGGAGGTTTAGGGAGTGGGGCGTCAGCGTGGAGTTCCACTGGTTCCGTTTTGACGTTAAACAAGCTTGGATTAGGAGCCCTGGGTGGATTCGACGGAACGGGGCGGCGCGGGCCCGTCGGCGGCAGAGGGTGCGCCCTGTGCTTGCCGAGCCACGGCGACGGTGCTGCGGGGGTGCGCTGGCATGCATGAGGCCACGTGGAGGGCTAGGGCGCAATGGGCGGCACAGAACGGCGTTGCGAGCCGGAGCAGGCTCCGTTCGGCCGCCACGGGTGGCCCTGCAACCGCAGAGGCTGCCGGCATTGAAGATGCTCACCGCCACCGACGCCTGCGTCCGTCCAAGCGTGCGTGCGGTGCTCTAGCCAGGGGGAAGAGGTCGTGCGCAAAGCGCCAGGGTGCACGGGCGATCAGTGCCAACACTCTGACGAAAACGACACTACAACTCTGAACTTTCTGAAAGTGCACAGGAACAGTGCCCGGCCAAGTGTTCGACGAAATGATTTTGGCATGTGGGAAATTTTTCTTGAGCTGATCTTTGGTGTGGTGGTTTCTCATTGCAACTGAGGGCTGCCTGAATTTTGGTAGAATTTTTGGGGAAGAGGAGATATGAATTTCACCAAAAATGATGAATCTGGTCCAAACTTGCAGAGGTTGAATTTTGAAAATTTTGAAAAGAGGAAGAGTGGATCTTGATGGTTCTAGGTTGTGGGTACTAAGGACTATCCAGAGGAGTTGGTTTAAGATCAAAACTCAAAGGAAATTATGCACTTCCTTTGTAGAGCATCTAGGCTTAGAAATAATGGCAGAATTGTTTTGGGGAAAAAACAAAAGGATTAAAATCCTAAAATGGATTTAACTTGTTGGGACAGAGTGTTTGGATTGCCCTAAAGTGGAAGGAGGGGTTTTGGGAGAAATTTACCACAAGAGGCATGGTAAAACCAAGGATGGATCAAAACCAAAGAATAGCCCAAAACCAAAAAGGTTTCTTTTTAGAAGAAAATAAATCCAAGAAATGATTTTGAGGAGAAAACTCAGAAGAGAGGTTTTTAAGAAGGGTTTAAATGACCTTCTTCAAACCAAGCAAGGCTTTTGCTGAAAATAAAAACAACAAAAATTTTGGAGTGTCACAGCACCTACCCCCTTAGGAAAAACCTCGTCCCAGATATTCCAGTTGATTTTCAAATAATTGTGGGTGCTCTGTTCGAAGGAAATCCTCTCTTTCCCAAGTGGCTTCACTTTCGGTGTGGTTTCTCCGCTGAACTTTGAAGAACTTGGTGGTTTTCTGTCGGGTTCTCCTTTCTGACTCTTCCAAGATTTTTATCGGATGCTCCCGATATGTAAGATCTGGTTGCACGTCAATCTTTTTATGGGGTACTTGTTTCTCTGGGTTGCTTACACACTTCCTCAATTGGGAGACGTGGAATACGTTGTGGATGTCGGATAATTCTTCGGGTAAGTCTAGCTGGTAGGCCATCGTGCCTCTTCGTGCTACTATGCAGAAAGGCCCGATGAATCTCAGTGCTAGTTTTCCTTTAATCTTGAATCGGTGCAGGCCTCTCATGGGTGATACTCGTAGGTACACAAATTCACCGGGTTCAAAATGGACTCCACGATGCTTCTGATCGTAATAACTCTTTTTGTCGACTTTGGGTTGTCTTGAGCGGTCCTTAATTACCTTGACTTTATCCTCGGCCTCCTTGAGCAGGTCGGGCGAAGATATGACTGTCTCCGGTTTTCGACCAATTTAGCGGGGTACGACACCTTCGTCCGTACAGAGCTTCAAATGGTGCCATTTGCAGGCTGGACTGATAGCGGTTGTTATATGCGAATTCTGCGTATGGTAAGCTCTCCTCCCAACTGGTCCCATAGGTGAGGACACATGCTCTCAAAGCATATCTTCTAGAATTTGATTTACTCGCTCGGTCTGCCCATCCATCTGGGATGGTATGCGGTCTTGAATGCCAGCTGAGTTCGAGCTTGTTGTAAGTGATCCCAAAACCGGAGACGAATTGTGTGCCTCTGTCCGAGATTATTTTCTTTGGGACTCCATGTAGGCAAAGCGACACGGAGAGGTAGAGCCTAGCAAGCTTCTGAGTGGTGTGTGTTGTCTTCACGGGGATGAAGTGAGCTACTTTAGTCAGTCTATCGGTGATTACCCATATGGCATCATGTCCGTGTCGTGACCGAGGTAGTCCAACAATAAAATCCATTCCGATTTCGTCCCATTTCCACTCGGGTATCTTATTCGGTTGCAATAGTCCGGCCGGTTTCTGGTGCTCGGCCTTGATGCGTTGACAAGAGTCACAACATGCAATAAACGTGGCTATGTCTCTTTTTATACCATGCCACCAAAATGTTTCAAGATCTTTGTACATTTTGTTCCTCCAGGATGGATTGAATATGGAGCGGTGTGGCTTTCAGCCAGGATTTGCTGTTTAAGGTCATGGATATTTGGTACGCAGAGCCTATTCCCGTACCACAATATTCCTTGCTCATCAATACTGAATTATGAGGCCTTGCCCAATTTCATCTTACGCTTTATGCCTTCAATGCTGGGGTGTCCACGTTGAGCCTCTTTAACCTTCTCTATCAGGGTAGGCTGTACTTCTAAGTTTGACACACTGCCTTCAAGTGACCACCATCGTTGAGCCTTGCAATTCCTGCTGGAATTCAGGTCTTAAGTCTGGCATCGTTGTCGTTGTGTGAACTGGGGTTCCGACTCAGAGCGTCTGCTACAACATTTGCTTTGCCCGGGTGGTAGTGGATCCCAACATCATAATCCTTTACTAATTCCAACCAGCGTCGCTGCCGAAAATTTAGTTCTGGTTGTGTGAAAATATACTTGAGGCTTTTGTGGTCCGTGTATATTTCACGACGATTACCAAGTAGAAAGTGTCTCCATTCCTTGAGTGCATGTATCATCGCTGCTAATTCCAGGTCATGGGTAGGGTAATTTTCCTCATGCTTGCGGTTGTGTGGAAACATATGCGACAACCTTGCCTTCTTGCATTATACGCACCCGAGGCCCTTTCGAGATGCGTCACAAAATACTTCAAAATTCTTGTGTATATCTCGCACAATTAGTATCGGTGTCTTGTCGCCGTTTCCTCTTTAGTTCTTGGAAACTTTTCTCGCAGAGCTTCCGTCCATTCAAACTTCCTGTCTTTCTTGAGTAGTTGCGCCATTGGCTTTGCTATGGTGGAGAATCCTTCAATAAATCTTGGTAGTATCCTGCCATTCCCAAGAAACTTCGTACATCCGTCACCTTTGGTTGGTGGCTTCCACCAAGCACGGCCTTGACTTTTTCGGGTCTCACGGCGATACCTTCTTGAGTTAGCACGTGGCCCGAAAACCTACTTGCTTTAGCCAAAATTCACACTTGCTGAATTTGGCGTACAACCGATGTTTCTGAGTTCTCCTAGTACAATCCGGAGATGTTCAGCGTGTTCTTCTGGTGTTTTGGAGTATACCAGAATATCATCGATAAATACCACAACAAACTTATCCATAAACTTCATGAATACTTTGTTCATGAGGTGAACAAAATATGCGGGGGCGTTTGTTAGTCCGAATGGCATCACGGTGAACTCGTACAATCCGTATCTGGAGGTGAAGGCGGTCTTGGGAATATCCTCAGTTCGTACTTTCAGCTGATGATATCCCGACTCAAATCAATCTTTGAGAACACCTTGGCCTTAGCGAGTTGATCGAATAAATCATTTATTCGTGGCATCGGATATTTGTTCTTGATTGTGACCATGTTTAGCGCTCGATAGTCTATGCACAATCTCAGTGTTCCATCCTTCTTTTTGGCGAATAAAATTGGTGAACCCCAAGGTGAGGAACTGGCTCGTATGTACCCTTTTTCCAATAGTTCCTTTATTTGCTTCTTCAGTTCCACCAATTCGGAAGGTGCCATTCGGTATGGTTTCTTGTATATGGGAGAGGTTCCGGGTGCTAGCTCAATGCTGAATTATATCTCTCGATCTGGTGGCATGCCTGGTAGTTCTTCGGGGAATACATCTGGAAATTCACACACTCATGGAACTTTGCTCAATTCAGAAATATCCACCTTGTTCAATCTCGGTTGCTGGATATTTTCTTTCCTTGGCTGAAACCTTTATGGTCTCCCGTGGTGATGGGTGAGAATTACGGTCCTGTTGAAGCAGTCAATAAAACCTTTGTTGGTGGTTAACCAATCCATCCCTAAGATGACATCCAGTCCTTTATTTTCCAATACGATAAGATTTGTGTGAAACTTCAACCCTTCAAACTCGATAACCACACCCTGGCAATAATTCTGGGTAACTTGCTTAATTCCAGGGGACTTGACGATCATAGATTTTCCCAAGGGAAGCATCGAAAAATTATTTTGCAAAGCAAAACTTTTCAAACGAACGAGTGAGAAGCTCCGAATCAAACAAAACCATGGCAGGTATTGTGTTGATGTGAAACGCGTCGAGTCACGATATCTGGGGCATTTTGTGCTTCCTCTTTGGTCACGTGGTTCAGATGACCCTTCCTGTGGTTGTTATTTGGGTTGAAATTTTTGCGCTTTGGTGCCGAATTATTGCTTCCGTTGTTCGGCTTTGGGGTCGAGTTCCTTGGCTTGGGACACTGCTTGGCATAGTGCCCTTCTTCTCCACAAGCGTAACAGGTAACGCCTAGGCGGTATGTGAACTCCTTGTCCCTTGCGTGGCAATTCTTGATTGGGCGTGAGACGCTTGTCGTGGGTTTGGGTGTCCAGTTCTTCTGAACATCTGTCTTGCTGCGGTGGTTGCGGGTGTGTTTAGTCTGGTCCCTCTTCCGTTTGCGGAAATCTTCTAAGCTGCGTCTCTCATTTTCCAAGGTAATGGCCTTATCCACCAGCGTCTTAAAATCTGGAAATGTGTGTACGACCAATTGACATTTAAGCGGGTGTCGGACCGCCTAGGAATTTCTCCATCTTTTGTTTTTCGACATACGCTCCTCATTGGCGAAGCGAGACAGCAGGTAAACCGACTGTTGTATTCTGACACTGTCATTGTCCTTTGCTTGAGGTCATCAAATTCTCTCTTTTTGATTTTCATAAGACTCTTAGGAATATGTGCCCCACGAAAACCTTCTTTAAATTCCTCCCATGATATATTATTTTCGTTGGGGTGCATGTGCAGGAAATTTTCCCACCACGATGCGGCTGCTCCAGTGAGATAGTGCGGAGCATAAAGTACTTTCTCAAGGTCTGAACACTGGGCGATAATTAATTTTCTCTCCATGTCTCGAAGCCAGTCCTCGGCTTCCAGAGGTTTGTCAGTGTGAGAAAATGTTTGGGGACGCGTCTTCTGTAGCTCAGATAACTTGGATTGCTGCTGATATGGTCCGCGGTGATTTCCCATATTGATGACCTGGTTCAGTATTTCCTGATGTTGCTGCTGACTTTGTTCATAAAGACGGCACATTTGGGAAAGTGCCGTTTCACTGTCCTGCTGACTTGTCTATCCCTGTGTGAAATTGTTGCCTGGGGGTGTGCCATAATTTTTCTCTGTCGGAGTTGGCATGGAGCGCGTCCAAGGACGAGACATAGTTCAGTCTGGGGATATATTTTGAAACACTCATAAGAAAAGGAATTGAGCCGCAAAAATCAATAAATTCAAGAGGATGTAAAAAGTTGCAAATGCTCCAAGATTTTTTTTCAAGAGAAAATACGTTGGCGCACAGAGAAGGACTGTCCATTACATATCTTAAACGCAAGCAGTAATTATACAATACATCACTCAGGATATGCGTACATAAATCCTGACATGTTATTTAGTCTAGTGCACTTCTCCATATCCTACATGGTGCGCAAACAAACTACTTCTCACAGCCTATTTACATATAAACATATCACACAAGTCGGTACATCGCATGCATGCTAAGCGCACTTAGTCGGAGATGGTAAGGATTTCCCTTGGCCTGCCAAGGGTGAGGCGAGAGAGGTGGGGACTCAACCTCCTGCTCGAGATAGGCTCAGACGAGAGGTGTTGCGCGGAGTTGGTGGAGCAGGTGCCTGTCTTGGGACAACTCGAATCTGAGCAGGCACGAGGGTGGTGCAGAAGCAACCGGAGTAGGCGCAATGACGTGGTTGAATTCCTCCGTGGTAGGCAGGCGACGCAGCAGCGCGCGCGAGCAGAGGAGCGAACGATGCTGATGATGAGACGAAGTCGGTGGTGGTGCAGCACGCAGGAGCTCCCTCTGTTGGCGGTACAGCCATTGGACCGAGTCCATGCGGCAGCTACAAAGTCGCCCACCAGGTTGTCGAAGGCTGCCTCCAAAGCCCGAAGATACTCGATGAGCATCTCAAAGCTTCATCCCGTTCTCCTCTCGGGGCAAGAGAACGCGTAGTGGCAGGTGTATGGCACGTGACATGGCAGGTAGCGGTAGCGACGAAGTCTTCATCGAAGGCAGGATATCCTCGAGACGGGCTATCGCCTCACGGGCTGCCATCTGTAGGGCATGCTTCTCTGTGGGCATGGCTCTCCCCACAAACCGTAACGCCAACTCGTCCCTCTTGAATTCCACCGCGGCTTGGTGTATGGTTAGACGGTCATTGACCTTGTCTTTGGAGAGAGAGAAGATAGGCGCACATCCGCCCCATCGCGACTTGGACGATGAAGGAGAGAAGCTTGACAAACCCATCGGGCATGTTGGCGAACATTTGCGACTCATGATCGTTGCTAGCCATCTACAAAAGTAGGCAAAAATCCTGAGAAGTCAAATAAAAATTTATCGATCGTCGAAATTGACTACATTTGTAAAAAAAATAGCTCTACTATGCTAATAACCGATTAGCGATCGCACCTAGTGGCTTCCTACAGTCAGCCTGGCTCGTACCAAGCTTGTCACGACCGGTTTTTCAATAAAAAATTTATTGAACAACCGACCTATGAAGTCCAATATGAGGAAAATCCTCCATACCGTTGACAAAACTTTGATACAATAAGCCAAGAGCATTACAATATTACGTGGGTCGATCAAGATGCCCAACCAATTATTACAACACGCCAATAATTATACATAGTGGCGGATATAACTCAAAGGTGTGGGGTGGAAATACTCTCGACTCGAGATATGAGTGGTTGGTGGAATAACACAGCGGGTGGTTAATAAGTCATCAGATTGGCGGCTCATCGGCGCCGAGGTGAGGCTCGATGAATTTATTTGGGTAGCGGAAGCGGATATATCACAATGACTAATCCAGGGTCGACGAGACTTACTGGGATTCCTCTAGGCGTCGGACTCGCTATCGAATTCTTCATCCATGAGATCGCTTTCACAAGATCCGCCAAATCAACAAGCCGGTGAGTACTATGAAAGTACTCGCAAGACAGTTCGGACAAAAGATATAACAAATGAATGCATGAATGCGACATGGTTAATCTTAACAATGCTCAATTAAAACAGTATAGCAAAATAATTAAGAAGGGAATCGGCGGTAGTCCGCTCAAAAACCCAAAGAAGATAAACTCAAAACCGATCGGGTGTCTGAAGCGACGCCTCGAATGGGGAGTAAATAAGAAAAACATGCCACAGTCGGGCGTCTGAGCGACACCTCATAAAGGGCTTATATTGAAATAAAAATACATGTGTGTCGCATGATCGGACGTCGGCGACATCACGTAAAGGGCTTATAATGAAAGTAATAACAATGTCGCGAATGGACGTCCGAGCGACATCACGTAAAGGGCTTATAATGAAAGTAATAGCAATGCCACGATCGGACTCTCGGCGACATCACGTAAAGGGCTTCTAATGAAAGTAATAGCAATGCTACGGTCGGACGTCTGAGCGACATCATAGAAAGGGCTTATAATGAAAGTAATAACAATGCAGCGGTCGGACGTCTGAGCGACATCACAGAAAGGGCTTATAATGAAAGTAAGAGCAATGCCGCGATGGACGTCTGAGCGACATCACAGAAAGGGCTTATAATACATTATTCACAACTGACATGATATAGGACTCACGGAAAATATTCATCACAAGACAATAAGCGGGCTAGTCTATTCACGGGAAAATAAACATTTGATACTCAAATGGTTCTCGGGAGTTCTGTCACGAGACCGACACATTCGACAAGATGAGATGAACACGGTACTTGGATATGAATAAGATGAATTCAAGAATTTTGACTCTGCAGAGTTTGTACCAAAATTGTCCACAGCCAACGGATTTCCATAGTCACGAAGGACTAGTTCCGTTTACGGTATTTCAGAGGAAACACAACTAGCTAGTACACACCCATCACACCTCACGTTGCCAGGAATCACCCTAGACAGCGTTTAAGAAAAACTTTGAGGCGGGGAGATCACAATCTCGAATAGCATGGGATCAAATTTATATACGCGCGCTCTAAGGGGTGCCCCCCTCTCGGTCCCAACCGGAAACACCCATGCCCCCTGACCGGATGAAAGGCTTTAATCCAGGGCCATGGAACCTTCATCCCGGCCTCTCAATTTGGTGTGTACCAGGAAGTGGTTTGCAACCTACTAAGCCGTATCCCTTGCGGGAAATAGGTGGTAGTACGGAAGGGAGGACGGACGGGAATCTGACTGACTTATGTTGACACCGGGTCAACGATGTGGCATAATCCTGGCATGCTACAACACTGCCATCTTACCCATACTCATGCCAACTCATGGCCATGCAACAGGTTTCCAACAACTCATGGATTTACCGAGCCCGTTTGCCACGATGCTCACGAGATAAACTATCATCGAAATGCTCGTGAACGTGCCATGATACGAAAATAATGCAAACATGCTCAGACAGTCATCATATCAAAAGTTCAAACTTTGCTTGCCTGTTTCAGAGTAGTTGGGGTCTAGCTCGGCGAAGTTCGCGGCTCCGTCACCTCTTCCGGAACCTACGGTATAGCGAAAAGGCATACTAACGTGAAAACCAACGCGTGCATAAAAGTTGTTCCAAAAATTTTCCAAATAAATCCCATAGAAAACTAGACAAAATTATAAGACTGTCAGAAAAAGAATCACTCAAAAATCACTTTTTATTAAAAAGTTATAAGGGTTTCTGTCCAGGAACTCATCTGTAATGAAACAGAAAAGTTCCAGGGTTTAAGCGAGAAAAGAAAACGGTTGAATAGAAACGCGCAAGCCCACAGGGGAAACGTACTCTTCGAAGGCGCCAACGGAAAAGCGGTTCGCGGGAAAGAAGAGAGGCTGACATGGGGGTCCACATGTCGTTTGAAAGAACTTCATTGGCGCTTGAAGGCTGCGGCGGTCGTCGGCGTCGAACCACGGCGAGTCGTGGAGATCGGAGTGTACCAAGAGTATCAGCGTGTCCTTCGCGTCGGTGGGTGGTGGACTTGGGCGTCGGGGAGCACCACGTCAATGGCGACACTTTCTCCGTGGACGGCGGCTCGGGCGATGGTGGGGAACTCTGGTGGTGTCTGCAAACTTGAATTGAAGTGCTTGGTCGAAGGAGGATGTACTAGAGAGCTCTTGGCAAGAGATGGGAGGCAGAGGCGCACGCACGGGAGCGAATCGAGCTGGATCCCGTGGCGGGTCATGGCGGCGGAGTCGAGGAAGGAGACTCCTCGGGGCTCTTCCAAAGTGGCTAAGCGGGTCTTGGTGAAGTGCAGGAGGTGGTGTGTGCGAGAGCGAGCTCGGGGCTCCTTTTATAAGCGATCCGAGGCGGTGGCCGTGAACGCACTTCTCCGGCGATGGTTCTGGCGTCGCAGAGCTTGGTCGGGAGGTTTAGGGAGTGGGGCGTCAGCGTGGAGTTCCAGGTTCCGTTTGACGCTAAACAAGCTTGGATTAGGAGCCACAGGTGGATTCGACGGAACGGGCGGCGCGGGCCCGTCGGCGGCAGAGGGTGCGCCCGTGCTTGCCGGGCCACGGCAGCGGTGTGCTGCGGGGTGCGCTGGCATGCATGAGGCCACGCGGAGGGCTAGGGCGCAATGGGCGGCCTGAAGCGGCGTTGCGAGCCGGAGCAGCTCCGTTCGGCAGCCACGGGTGGCCTCCGCAACCGCAGAGGCTGCGGCGTTGAAGATGCTCACCGCCACCGACGCTGCGTCCGCCCAAGCGTCGTCGCGGTGCTCTGGCCAGGGGAAGAGGTCGTGCGCAAAGCGCCCAGGTGCACGGGCGATCGGTGCCAACACTCGATTTAAAACGACACTACAACTCTGAACTTTATGAAAGTGCACATGAACAGTGCCGGCCAAGTGTTCGACGAAATGATTTTGGCATGTGGGAAATTTTTCTTGAGCTGATCTTTGGTGTGGTGGTTTCTCATTGCAACTGAGGGCTGCCTGAATTTTGGTAGAATTTTTGGGGAAGAGGAGATATGAATTTCACCAAAAATGATGAATTTGGTCCAAACTTGCAGAGGTTGAATTTTGAAAATTTTGAAAAGAGGAAGAGTGGATCTTGATGTTTCTAGGTTGTGGGTACTAGGACTATCCAGAGGAGTTGGTTTAAGATCAAAACTCAAAGGAAATTATGCACTTCCTTTGTAGAGCATCTAGGCTTAGACATAATGGCAGAATTGTTTTGGGGAAAAAAACAAAAGGATAAAAATCCTAAAATGGATTTAACTTGTTGGGACAGAATGTTTGGATTGCCCTAAAGTGGAAGGAGGGGTTTTGGGAGAAATTTACCACAAGAGGCATGGTAAAACCAAGGATGGATCAAAACCAAAGAATAGCCCAAAACCAAAAAGGTTTCTTTTTAGAAGAAAATAAATCCAAGAAATGCTTTTGAGAAGAAAACTCAGAAGAGAGGTTTTTAAGAAGGGTTTAAATGACCTTCTTCAAACCAAGCAAGGCTTTTGCTGAAAATAAAAACAACAAAAATTTTGGAGTGTCACACGTTCCATGCCAAGTACGCCAGAAGAAAATTATGGTACCCAGACAAGTAACAATTTCACATGTAAGGCGATCAAGTCGACAAGGCGTTGAAGCAGCATTTTCTCAAGTATGCCGCCTTTATGAGCAAAGCCAGCAGCAGCATCAAGAAATGATGAACCATGTTATCAATATGGGAAATCACCGTGAACCATATCAACAGCATTCCAAATTGTCCGAACTACAAAAGACACGTCCCCCAACGTTCTCTCACACTGATAGACCTCTTGAGGCCGATGATTGGCTTCGAGACATTGAAAGGAAGTTAATTATTGCACAATGTTCGGACCGTGAGAAGGTACTTTATGCACCTCACTAACTCACTGGAGCAGCTGCATCAT
Organism: Aegilops longissima; assembly: GCA_021605205.1. NCBI lineage: Eukaryota > Viridiplantae > Streptophyta > Magnoliopsida > Poales > Poaceae > Aegilops > Aegilops longissima. The sequence continues at coordinate 314,804,501 of CM038676.1, forward strand.
GGTGGGAAAATTTTCTACACATGCACCCCAATGAAAATAACATCACCTGGGAAGAATTTAAAGAAGGTTTTCGTGGGGCGCACATTCCCAGAAGAATTATGAAGATCAAGAAAAGTGAGTTTGATGACCTCAAACAGAGAAGCATGACAGTGACAGAGTACAATAGTCAGTTTACTCAATTATCTCATTATGCCAACGATGAGCATATGACTGAAGATAAAAAGATGGAAAAATTTCTGGACGGTCTGGCACCAGCACTTAAATGCCAGCTGGTCATACACACCTTTCCAGATTTCAAAACACTTGTGGACAAAGCTATTACATTGGAAAATGAGCGCCGCAGCTTGGAGGATTTTCGCAAGCGAAAAAGGGACAAGACTACTCATGCTCGCCACAACCAGAACAAGACTGATTTTCAGAAGAACGGAGCGAACAAATCCACGACCAATGTTCCACGCCCAAACAAAAAATTTCATGCAAGGGACAAGGATTTTACGTATCACCCAGGTGTTACTTGCTACGCTTGTGGAGAGGAAGGACACTATGCCAAGCAGTGCCCAAAACCAAGAAGCTCGACCCCCAAGCCGAACAACAATGGATATAATCCAGCCCCCAAGCGTAACAACTTCAACCCCAATAACAATCACAAGAAGGGTCACTTGAACCATGTGACCAAGGAGGAAGCACAGGATGCCCCGGATATCGTACTCGATACGTTCCCTATCAACACAATACCTGCCATGGTTTTGTTTGATTCTGGAGCTTCTCACTCGTTCATTTCAAAGAAATTTGCTTTGCAATATGATTTTTCGATGCTTCCCTTGGGAAAATCCATGATCATCAAGTCCCCCAGGATTAAGCAAATCACTCAGAGTTACTGCCAAGGTATTGTTATTGAGATTGAGGGACTAAAGTTTCAGGCAAACCTCATTCTATTGGAAAATAAGGGACTGGATGTTATCCTAGGAATGGACTGGTTAACCACCAACAAGGGATTTATCGACTGCTTCAATCGGACTGTAATTCTTACTCATCATCACGGGAAGACGATACAGGTTGCAGCTCAAGAAAGACCAGTATCACGGCAACCAAGGTTGAACAAGGTGGACATTTCAGAGCTAAGAAAAGTTCCGAGAGTGAGGAGTTCTCGACGATTTCGAAGAACTACTGTGCATGCCACTGACCGGGAAATAGAGTTCATCATTGAACTAGCACCTGGAACCACCCCAATTTACAAGAAACCCTATGAATGGCACCCTCCGAGTTGGTAGAATTAAAGAAGCAAATAAAAGAATTCTTGGACAAAGGATTTATACGGGCCAGCTCCTCACCTTGGGGTTCACCAGTATTATTTGCCAAGAAAAAGGATGGGACACTCAGATTATGTATAGACTATCGAGCACTCAACATGGTCACCATAAAAAACAAATATCCGATGCGACAGATAAATGATTTATTTGACCAGCTCGCACAAGCCAAGGTTTTCTCAAAAATTGATTTAAGATCGGGGTATCATCAATTAAAAGTACAGACAGAAGATATCCCTAAGACAACATTCACCTCCAGATATGGATTATATGAATTTACAGTAATGCCGTTTGGACTGACAAACGGCCCCGCATATTTTGTCCACCTTATGAACAAAGTGTTTATGAAATTTATGGACAAATTTGTTGTGGTGTTCATTGATGATATCCTGGTATACTCTAAGACACCAGAAGAACATGTTGAACATCTCAGAATTGTACTGGGAGAATTAAGGAAACATCAATTATACGCCAAATTCAGCAAATGTGAATTTTGGTTAAGACAGGTTGATTTTCTAGGCCACGTATTGACCCAAGAAGGTGTTGCCGTGGACCCGGAAAAAGTCAAGGCCTTACTTGGCTGGAAACGACCAGCCAACGTAACAGATGTACGAAGTTTCCTGGGAATGGCTGGATATTACCAAAGGTTTATTGAGGGGTTCTCCACCATAGCAAAACTAATGACACAGTTACTCAAGAAGGATAAGAAACTTGTATGGACTGAAGCTTGCGAGAAAAGCTTCCAAGAACTCAAAAAGAAATTAACAACAACACCAGTATTGGTTATACCAGACATACACAAAAGTTTTGAAGTTTATTGTGAGGCATCCCGATAGGGCCTCGGATGCGTACTAATGCAAGAAGGCAAAGTAGTCGCATACGCTTCCAAGCAACTACGAAAGCATGAAGAAAATTATCCTACTCATGACTTAGAATTGGTAGCAGTCATTCATGCACTCAAGGAGTGGAGACACTTTTTGCTTGGAAATCGTTGTGAAATACATACGGACCATAAAAGCCTCAAATATATTTTCACACAACACGAACTCAATTTACGACAACGGCGCTGGTTGGAATTAGTGAAAGATTATGATGTTGGCATCCACTACCATCCAAGAAAAGTGAATGTAGTGGCAGATGCTCTTAGTCGAAACTCCAGCTCGGGCAACGACGGTCTACAGAACTTGAGACCTGAATTTCAGCAGGAGTTCACCAAACTCAACTTGCTGATGGTCACTGAAGGCAATGTGTCAAATTTGGAAATACAGCCCACCCTAATGGAACAGATTAAGAAGGCTTGGCATGGACACCCCAGCATCGAAGGCATAAAAAGAAAAGTGAGTCTCGGCAAGGCTTCAGAATTCGTCATAGACGATAAGGGAATATTATGGTACGGAGACAGACTTTGCATACCAAATATAGAGGACCTCAAGCAGCAAATTCTAGCCGAAGGCCACACCACTCCATATTCAATCCACCCTGGAGGAACCAAAATGTACAAGGACATTCAAGAAAATTTTTGGTGGCATGGCATGAAGAGGGATATAGCCACATTCATTGCATGTTGTGATTCATGTCAGCGCATTAAAGCCGAGCACCAAAAACCAGCAGGACTATTACAGCCAAACAGGATACCTGAGTGGAAATGGGACGAGATTGGAATGGATTTTATTGTAGGACTACCTCGGTCACGACACGGAAATGATGACATATGGGTCATCACAGATAGATTAACTATGGTGGCACATTTCATCCCAGTAAAGACAACCCACACCACTCAGAAGCTTGCCAAACTTTACCTCTCCCGTATAGTTTGTCCGCATGGAGTTCTATGGGGGATATACCCCGCGGTGTAAACCGGCCGGAAGTTAACCCAGCCGGACTTGGCGGTTTATTTGAGGTCCCGCTGCACTTGGCGATATTCATCTGGTAACCCGCCCAGACCTGGCAATTTACCAGATGACCCGCCAGGACGTTGTAACTCACTGGTGACCCGGTGGACGGGTCAGAGGAGCGACAAGACTCGGTGGCCCGTCTGGCGGTTCATGAAGGCCGGTTCAACTATTGTGGGCCGGTTTAAGAGGAAAGGCATGAGGAATATTTACCTTACAAGGAGTTAAGACCAGGACTTGTATCCGGTTTGCATTAGAGATAGACTAGTCCTAATCCTAATAGGACTCCACATGTAACCCGCCCCTTTAACATATATAAGGAGGGGCAGGGCTCCCCAAAGAGGGACAAGCTACAAGCAAGAAGAAACAATCTTAGGGCTAGACACAAAGAGGAGAGCCGGTTTACGGCGACTCCCTCGTGATGATAATGAGACTTAGCCTCAAACAGCATGTAGGGTTGTTACCGGATGATGTTTCCCGGGGCCCGAGGCTGTCTAAATCCCTGTCTTGTATTGCGTTTCTCGATTCCGCTCAACCCCTCTCAAGCTACCACATAGATGCGTTGGCCTCACGACTAAGTCCTCACCCTAGGACAGCTGCCGTGACAATTCCATGACAGTTGGCGCCCACCATGGGGCCTGCGCACGGTGGTGTTGAGTTCTTGGAGGGCGCTATCCTAGGGATCAAGAAGCTCCGTCCGGCTCAATGAAAAAGTTCCGGCCGGTTCATCGGAGAGTTCCAGCCGGCTTGCTGAAAAAGTTCCGTCAGGCTCATCGAAAGGTTCCGCCGGTTCATCGGAAAGTTCCGGCCGGATCATTGAAAAGTTCCGACCGTCTCGACGAAAGGTTCTGTCTGAATCATCAAAGAGTTCCGATCGCCTTGATGAAAAGTTCAGTCCGAATCACCGAAGGGTTCCAACCACATCGCCGAAAGGTCCTGTCCGAGTCGTCAAAGAGTTCTGATTTAGGCTACAGAAAAGTTCCGGATTATCAAATACTTCCGGATTAGCAAAAAGTTTCGGCCGGATTATCAAAAGGTTCCGGATTGTCAAGAGGTTCCGATTCAAAGGTTCCGGATTATCAAGATGTTCCGATTCAAAGGTTCCGGATTATCAAAAGTTCGGCGGATTATCAAGAGGTTCGATTCAAAAGTTACGGATTATCAAAAGTTCCGGCGGATTATCAAGATGTTACGTTCCAGAAATTCCGGCTTAAAAGTATCGATCGGGTTATATGGAGAGCTCGAGCCTTTGAAGACACAGAACCAATCAACTCTTTTGTCAAAAAACAAAAGCAGCACTATGCATTATCCAGCACCAGCATCCGGCTAAATATACCAGGTGCTATCCTTTTTATGTATTTTACCAGTACATGTTAATTCATCCGACAACAATTACTCTGGCCTGTAATATCTTTGAGCAGGGCAACTATTAAAAGAAAAAAAAGGGTGGTGTTATACCACGGATGCACGTTTGGCTGTATCGCGTGGCTTCACGGAAAAGGTGTCGCGGTCCGGTTTTGCGTCACCATACCGGCTGACTCGCCCATCCGCACCACCTTACAACGCCACGGACGACTCGCCCGTCCGCCCCCGCCTTACCGGTTCACGCGCCGGCTTACAACGTCGAGGACAAATTGCTCGACCGCACCGGCTTACAACGTCGGGCCGACTCATCTATCTGCTCCTACAGTTAACTCGGTCGTGATTAATCTTAGCATCACTGTGGTGATCATCAACTCCGGGCAGATAATTTCCGCCTAGCACATCGGTGATATCCATCTAAAAATATATTTTATTAACACATATTATTTTTGTCAAAGAACAGTTTACCTTTGCCTTGGTCTGCAATATTGTTTATGCAGAACAATTGTTCACTGCAAAAGCTATGGTTGTGTCACGGATGTATAAACTCGCGCCACCATTATGAATGCGCTAGTATCTTACCATGCCATCAAGCTCGACGAATATATATGCAAACCGCCATTTTGCAGACCGGTTTACATCAATATGACGTGGCTAATTCGTCCGTCCACGCCGGTTTACAACGCCGCGGCCGACTACTCTGCCTGTGCCGCCTCTGATACGGCGGACGTCTTTACCATCCATCTCTCGTGATCCGGTCTACATCAACACACCGGGCCGCACCTATCCGCATGAGCTGTTTATTGAGTATGAGCAAATCACAGCTTGGGTAGCCCGGTTTTCTTTCAACAAAATGGAGGCAAATTATCATATACTATCAACCGCCGCCCGCACTGGATGGCTCAATGGGCAGGCGCACAAGTCGCCGCCACTACAGTTTGGTTAACTTCAAATCACCAGTTGGAAGGAACCATTGACCGAGTTGTTGAACACGGCTCATACGGGATCATTTATAACCCGCCGCAGATTACATCAATCTTGATGGATTCACATCGGGCTATCAACACCGATGATATACAAATTATGCCGGTTTACATCACGGTCACATATGAAGAGTCTCAAGCCAACTCCTCGAGTCACCTTTGAAACTCGGGGGCTACGATGACATGACTCAGCAAATCTTGCCAGTTTCAGCAAAATTAAGAACCCTAGGACGATGGAGGGAAAGATAACCCGGTCCTGGAGGCTCCTGTTATATTGATAAAAACTTAAAGGCCGTCAGAAAATTTCCGGCTTAGAAAGTATATGACAGTGTCACGCCCAATATGCGACCCTATCCAAAAGGAACTCGACGGTCCCACCAAGGATAGACCCGCATATTGAAACGCTTTTGCAAGGTGGATATCATTACATCAACATTACATAATAGATAGGGATACATACATAAGGCACGAATGCCACAAGAATACATCATCATCATACAAGATCAACATCCGACTACGGATGAAACATAAACGAAACTCAAACGACATCCACCCTGCTAGCCCGGGCTGCCGACACCGAACCTATCCCCGATCGAAGAAGAAGCGGAAGAAGAACTCCAACACAAGAAAACATCGCTCTCGCGTCAAGATCATCGCACAACCTGTACCTGCAACTGGTGGTGTAGTAATCTGTGAGCCACGAGGACTCAACAATCCCATTACCATGGGTATCAAGACTAGCAAAGCTTAATGGGAAGAGGAAGGGGTAAAGTGGTGAGGTTGCAGCAGCGACTAAGCATATATGGTGGCTAACCAACGCAAATGAGGCGGAAGAGAAACAAAGGAACGGTCGTCAACTAGTAATGATCAAGAAGTGATCCTGAACTCCTACTTACGTCCGACATAACCCGAAACCGTGTTCTCCTCTCGATCAACCCGAAAAGAGACACTCACAGTTCACGCATTACGGTTGGTGTATTTTAGAAGAGTTTGCTTCAAGTTTAATACAACGGATATTAACAAATTCCCATCTGCCACATAACATGGGCACGGCTCTCGAAAGTTTATACCTGCAGGGTGTCCCAACAGCCCATGATAAGCTCTCGCGATCAACGAGGATATTCCTTCTCCCGGGAAGACCCGATCAGTCTCGGAATCCCGGCTACAAGACATTTCGACAGTGATAAAACAAGACCAGCAAAGCCGCCCGATGCGCCGACAATCCCGATAGGAGCTGCACATATCTCGTTCTCGTGGCAACACCGGATAAGCGAAGCGTCTGAACCGACGTAACCCATGTTGCCAAGGGATGGTCCCATACGGTGCTCTAGTTTGGACCAACACTTAGACAAGCATTGGCCCGGGGGGGCTGAATAAAGATGACCCTTGGGTTAATTACTCCCAAGGGAAATATAGGTGGAGGTGAGGCAAATGGAAAACCAATGTTGGGCCTTCTTTGGAGGAGTCTTATTCAAAGCGAACTGTCAAGGGGTCCCATAAATCACCCGACCGCGTTAGGGACGCAAAATACGGGAACATAATACCGATATAGCGGAAACTAGGCGGCAAGAGTGGAACAAAACACCAGGCATAAGGCCGAGCCTTCCACCCTTTACCAAGTATATAGATGCATTAATTAAATAAGATATATTGTGATATCCCAACAAGTAAACATGTTCCAACAAGGAACAACCTCTCCATGTTCAACAAGGAACAAACTTCATCTTCACCGCAACTAACAACGCTATAAGAGGGCTGAGCAAAGCGGTAACATAGCCAAACAACGGTTTGCTAGGAAGGGTGACAAAGGTTAGAGGCTGACATGGCAATTTGGGAGGCTTGAGGAACAAGTGATAGGTAACGCAGCATAGCGATAGAACAAAACAACTAGCATAGCAATGATAGTAGTGAGATCCAGGGTAGCGGTCATCTTGCCTGAAATCCCGCAAGGAAGAAGAACGAGTCCATGAAGCAGACGAACGGATGAAGCCGAACCAAGCATAGACGAACGAATCCTCACGATCGCAACGAAACAGGAACTAACAAGAAGAAGCACACAACATAGTAAACACACCACACATAGACAATACATGATGCACAAACAAGCATGATGCATGACAAAGCTACATGAAGCTACTCATGGCAAGAGATGATGCAAACAAGAGCAACACATCAAGGCAAGTTTAAATGAGGCCGGGAACAACACATAACAATTCCGGTAAGTCCTCATATGCAAATTTCGAAATTGGTCCAGATCTGAATAACTTTATCTTCAAGTTGTTAAACAGCAAGTTAAAATGCACCACGATGATCTACACGAAATTCTAGTCAAGTTACATATAAAGTTCACTAAATTCGGAGCTACGGCCTAGAAGATATGAGCAAAACAAGTTAAACATGGCATTGATGCAAAATGCACCCAAACATCAAGCAAACACCTCAAAACAAGGATGCAACATGATAATATGAAGCTACATGCAAAATCAAGTAAGTTTCATATAAAGCACACTCAAAAGCGGACAGCGGTTCAACACATACACTCTATACAAGTTATAGCAACAATCATCCATAATAAACAAGTAGGCATATTGCAAGCATCAAAACAATATGCTACAGGACATCAACATAATAACAAAAGGCATGGGCATGATTTACAGGTAAGGCATTACAAAACATGAACACTGAGCTCTCTCCAGAAACAACTAGAACATGCTCAAAAACACATGGCAAGATTGCAAATAATAACAGTTTAGGGCATTGGCGAAATAACATCAAAGTTGCAATGTTTAGAGCTATCAAACAACATGCTACAGGAACTTATCATGGCAAAAAAGGCATGGCATGAATCTACTCAAAGCATATAACAAAATTCCCTTACTAACCATAAGCCAAAAAGGATCAGAAGATATGATGGCACCCATGTAAACATGGCAAGTTATATTACAGATTTAAACATGGCAGGAACAACGATAAGTAGGCATGTTGGTGAGCTTGAACCACTCACCACAGAGCAATACATGGCATGTCAAGGCAACCAACAGTAAGAAGACATGACATAGAAGCTATACATGGCAAGAAGAACATCATAGGGTTCATGGATCAACTAAAACAACCTAGGCAAAATTGAATAACATGTAAACAATCTGCCAGGAAACATTTTATAGCAAAAGTAGAGCTCGATTGACTCAAGCTATGGCACTCCATAATTGCAAACAAGGGCATGGATGGATAGATAATAACCATATGTTCAAAACATCCTTACTGAAGTATCTCAAAATAAGCATGGATCTCTCGGTAGCATCAAGTTAACATGGCATAAAAATATCAGCAGAACAGGGCTGAAATCAGCAACATCAAGATGCCTAGTTTGCATGCTTGTGCTAGTCACCACATAGATCACAAAAATACATGGCATACACCCCTAGAAAGATGGCATGGCATATTACAAAACACATGTAGGACTCAAGTTCATAGGACGCACACATCAATCATGGCAAAAATGACAAAAGTGCATGTTTTGATGAAAATCTGAAACTAACATCACATAGCCCTCTTCCGACAGCATTTCGGGCATCAAGATGAGCTCAAATGAAAATGATGCAATGAGATGAAATGATCTACTCTTGAGGCGAACAAATTGACATATTATCGCAAAAGCGGAGCAATATACAGAGAGTTATGATCACGATGAAAATGCACATATATTATGAGGTTTTGAGGACTTAGTCAAAAATTCACAGATCTGAAAAAAAAATGTGCTGGGCCAAAAGTGGGGATCTGGGGCTGCTCACATTGGGCCAAGCCCAGGAAGGAAGCCAGCCGGCTGGGACGGGCGCTGCTGGGCCGGTCGGGGACGTGGCTCGCGCAGGGGGGTCGACGGGGTCGTCCTCCTCCCGTGCTCCTCACGGGCAGGAGGCCATGGCGGCGGTGGAAAGGAACTCCGGCGCGGGGAGGGGCTCCGGCGAGGCGGCCAGGGCAGGGACCGCCGGAATGGGGCGAGGGGCCTGGATCCGCGCGAGGCGACGTGCTCCGGCGATGGCGGCGGCGCACTGCGAGAGAGGCGGTAGCAGTGAGGAAGAGAGAGAGGAGGAGAAGGAAGGAGGGCAGAGCGGCGAGGCTCCGGCCTGGTGGACCGCTCCGGCGGCGGCGGAGGCAGTTCCGGCGAGGCGTTGGTTGCCGGCGGCGAGGGAACCAGGCGGCGGCGCGCGACGAGGACTCGGGGTCGAGGGGCTCCTCCCCTCGATCCGATCGGGGCCAGAGGAGGCGCGGCGCGCGCGCAGAGGGTCTCGGGCCTGGATCAAGTGCTGTGGCGGGCCCGATCTGGCTGGGAGGCTGCGGGGCGGAGTGGAGGCAGGGGCTCGTGGTGCGCGTGGGTTGGAGGAGGAGGCGGCTGCGGCTGCTTGAGGTGGCGGCTGGCCGTTGGGGCGGCGCCAAGTGGCGGATCTGGGCTGGCAGACACGAAAATGGAGGTGGCTGCGCTGATTCCGAGGAGGAGGGGTGGGCTGCGGCTGGGAGGTAGGGAGGGCTAGGCTGCCCAAAATGGAAGGAAGGGGTCTATATAGGGTAGGTGGCTAGGGTTTGGGGTTTTCTCCGTTTGGACCCTTGATGTGATCGGACGGCTCGGACGGAGGGGGAACTAGGAGAGGGTTGGTGGGCTGTGAAGAGGCCTCGGGCTAAGAGAAGAGAAGAGAAGTGAGGCCCGGTGACTGTTCCGGAGACCGAAACGTCCGGCGAGAATACCGGCAACGATGCCGCTATATATTTAACGATTGGGCTATCAAACGAGCTCCGAATGCGACGAAACTTGATAGGCAGTCTACCGGTGGTATACCAAGGCCGCTTGACAAACCTCGGGTCATTCCGAGACTATTTAACACCCGCACATGAAAAGAGGTAAAAGGGGTCGCCGGGAGACATAGGAGTGCCGGATTGCAAAACGGACAACGGGGAAAGTGCTCGGATGCAAGAGACGAACACGTATGCAAAATGAAATGCACATGATGACATGATATGAAATGCAGATGATGACATGGCAAAGTGCAACACGCAAGAAAATGACATGGCAACGACGGCGAATAACTGGTGGACACCTGGCGCATCGAAACCGGGGCGTTACAACACTCCTCCACTAACAAGAGATCTCATCCCGAGATCTTAGGACCGAGACGGAAGGGAAAAATGGATGAGGTGAAACAAGAACTCAAGAGAAGAAGCAAAGAATCGAGGGCACTCGATAAGAAGAGGGGAATGACGAAAATGACGAGAATCGAAAGATCACGGAATCAGATAGACTATGAAACCACTCGTTCTAACCGGAGTGGTTAGAATGAGAAAAGAAACGAATAAGCCTGAAAGGATTTAGGTAGCACTTCGGCTGAAAATGGAAGGATTAGAACATGAACTTCACAAGATGGGATGAAACTTGACGAGATGAACAACACAATGCCTCCGGAAGAATTGAAAAGAACTTAGAAGGAAAGATTGAACGGAGTTGTTGAGAAAATCAACAACGAAAGAATAACCTTGCTGTGGTCTTATAGGTAACATCTCAAGATCATAAGGTGATAACCGGCCACAAACGGAAATAATTGGATAGCTGAGAAGAACACAGAAATGCAAAACTCCACTTCAAAGGAATGAGGAGAATTAGTTGCACTTCGAGACGTGAGAAGAAAGGATACTTGAATTCCACCAACAAGAATCTTGATGAACACTTGAAGAATGAATTAAATCATGAAGAACCACCATGAAGAACTCCGGTAACAAAAGGATGATGAGATAGAATGAAGGAAGAAATAATAAGATGAGCCTTGCGATGATTTAGATGGAGGTTCCAACGAAATGCCTGAGGAAATTGAACTCCGGAAAAGACAAGATGAAAACACTTGGAACTAGAATTTATTCCTCACGAACAAACTCCGAAGGAAGGGATTACTCACTTGGATGAAATAAGAATAAGATTTATTGTATGCTTATCCTTCATCAAATTAAATTGATGACAAACAATGGATTTTTCATACTACTTATTCTTCTTGAAAAGGATTAAAGGGGTTATGGCACAAAACTTGAGAAAGTCTTCATGAACCACCGGTAGGATTGAAAGAAGGAATGAATTAATATGATAACCAATAACAAAGAATCTGAAGGAACCACCGTAAGACTTCGAAAATGACTGATGAAAGAGAATGAATCACGGGCAGAATTAGAAAAGCACAAATATACTTGAGGAATTTAGAAAAGAGATCGAAGAGATCGCGAACTGATTAACGAATGCTTGAGCGCAGCACCGGAAGAATATTGAGATGAGCGAAGCTGAAAACTTGGAGCGAAGAAATATTCGAAAAGATGGCCTCCGGATAATCGAAAAAAGCAACTCCTGAAATGCTCCGGATGGATGAAAAGAATTTGCATGACTAGAAACAATTAGATAGGATAACATCGAGCTAGCACCATGAATCTTCGGGAGAACGAACTAGATTTAAGAGAAACTCTACTTCGATCTTCAAATGCTGAGAAGGACGACGAGAAACACCATCAAAATTGTTGAGGTACTCCGGAAGAATGAAAAGCGAAGAGGTTGAGCCAATAATGAAAAGAATTTGAAAGAGATCTTGGGAAGGCGTCTGACTGATGAAAATCATTCCCACGTCAAACTTCAAAAAGAACTTGAGAATAACTCCGGAATAATTAGAAGAGTCAGGTAAGATCTTGGGAAAAACCTGTGGGTTAGGGCCCACTAAAGGAAAACACCGTTGGAAAGGGATGTTGAACAGATAGACGATGCACCGGAAGAACTGAAATATTTGACTGAGGTGACAACCTCGAATTAATTAGAACACAAACGAATCTCCTGAGATGTCTTGAGCACTCCGGAATGATAAACTGGCGAGAGGCGAACGAGCAGGGAAAACACTTCGAAGGAAAAGAATATGATTAACCCGAAAAACTTGATTTGAGTGCACCAGAAAAGAAATGAAGAATGTCGAACAAAAGAGAAATTCACTGGTTGAAACAATTGTGAAAGATGAAGAGACTCACACGAATGAAATAGATGGTCGGAGAGAGGCAAACTCCGGGAAGAAAAGGGTGGGAGGCGGAAAACAAAAGCAACTGGAAGGGGAAATCGACGAATATCTTGAATAGAAAACATCGGTTGAAATCATTGAGGAAAGAAAGCAACGACTTCGCACGAGTAGGATGGATACTCGATTACGGACTCCGGTTCGGAAAAGAAGAAGGGAGGGTGGGCAGGAAAAACAAGGACAACTTCGGACAGGGAAACAACATCGATCGAAAATAGCTGAGGATTGATCTCTCAAAGACAAAGAGGTTCGAGTCGACTTGACGAGAGATGCACCGGATAAAAAGAGCTGATGAACAACTACCAGAAAACCAACTGCGTGATCCTAAAGAAAAATTTGAACGGGAAGAGAAGTAATTCAAAACACCTACGTCAAGATTCTTCACCAGAGCGACGAAGGGGCTGAGGAGTAAAAAGAAATCCTACTCTCCGATATAACTAGACTCAGAAACCAGTTTTCTTCTAGACTCAACTGCGGCCAAACTACACGATCAATCAAGGGGGCTCCTAGGGTCGGTCGAGGCTCTGATACCAACTTGTCACGCCCAATATGCGACCCTATCCAAAAGGAACTCGGTGATCCCACCAAGGATAGACCCGCATATTGAAACGCTTTTGCAAGGTGGATATCATTACATCAACATTACATAATAGATAGGGATACATACATAAGGCACGAATGCCACAAGAATACATCATCATCATACAAGATCAACATCCGACTACGGATGAAACATAAACAGAAACTCAAACGACATCCACCCTGCTAGCCCAGGCTGCCGACCTGGAACCTATCCCTTGATCGAAGAAGAAGCAGAAGAAGAACTCCAACACAAGCAAACATCGCTCTCGCGTCAAGATCATCGCACAACCTGTACCTGCAACTGGTGGTGTAGTAATCTGTGAGCCACGAGGACTCAGCAATCCCATTACCATGGGTATCAAGACTAGCAAAGCTTAATGGGAAGAGGAAGGGGTAAAGTGGTGAGGTTGCAGCAGTGACTAAGCATATATGGTGGCTAACCAACGCAAATGAGGCGAGAAGAGAAACAAAGGCGGTCGTCAACTAGTAATGATCAAGAAGTGATCCTGAACTCCTACTTCGTCGGACATAACCCGAAACCGTGTTCTCCTCTCGATCAACCCGAAAAGAGACACTCACGCATTCGCTTTACGGTTGGTGTATTTTAGAAGAGTTTGCTTCAAGTTTAATACAACCGGATATTAACAAATTCCATCGCCACATAACCACGGGCACGGCTCTCGAAAGTTTATACCTGCGGGGTGTCCCAACAGCCCATGATAAGCTCTCGCGATCAACGAAGGATATTCCTTCTCCCAGGAAGACCCGATCAGTCTTGGAATCCGGCTACAAGACATTTCAAAGGTGATAAAACAAGACCAGCAAAGCCGCCCGATCGCCGACAATCCCGATAGGAGCTGCACATATCTCGTTCTCGTGGCAACACCGGATAAGCGAAGCGACAGAACCGACGTAACCCATGTTGCCAAGGGATGGTCCCATACGGTGCTCTAGTTTGGACCAACACTTAGACAAGCATTGGCCCGGGGGGGCTGAATAAAGATGACCCTTGGGTAAATTACTCCCAAGGGAAATATAGGTGGACGTGAGGCAAATGGAAAACCAATGTTGGGCCTTGCTGGAGGAGTCTTATTCAAAGCGAACTGTCAAGGGGGTCCCATAAATCACCCGACCGCGTTAGGGACGCAAAATCCGGGAACATAATACCGATATAGCGGAAACTAGAGGCGGCAAGAGTGGAACAAAACACAGGCATAAGGCCGAGCCTTCCACCCTTTACCAAGTATATAGATGCATTAATTAAATAAGATATATTGTGATATCCCAACAAGTAAACATGTTCCAACAAGGAACAACCTCTCCATGTTCAACAAGGAACAAACTTCATCTTCACCTGCAACTAACAACGCTATAAGAGGGCTGAGCAAAGCGGTAACATAGCCAAACAACGGTTTGCTAGGAAGGGTGACAAAGGTTAGAGGCGACATGGCAATTTGGGAGGCTTGAGGAACAAGTGATAGGTAGCGCAGCATAGCGATAGAACGAAACAACTAGCATAGCAATGATAGTAGTGAGATCCAGGTAGCGGTCATCTTGCTGAAATACCGCAAGGAAGAAGAACGAGTCCATGAAGAAGAGACAAGCGGATGAAGCCGAACCAAGCGAGACGAGCGAATCCTCACGATCATAGCAAACAGGAACTAACAAGAAGAAGCACACAACATAGTAAACACACCACACATAGACAAGACATGATGCACAAACAAGCATGATGCATGACAAAGCTACATGAAGCTACTCATGGCAAGAGATGATGCAAACAAGAGCAACACATCAAGGCAAGTTTAAATGAGGCCGGGAACAACACATAACAATTCCGGTAAGTCCTCATATGCAAATTTCGAAATTGGTCCAGATCTGAATAAATTTATGTTCAAGTTGTTAAACAGCAAGTTAAAATGCACCACGATGATCTACACGAAATTCTAGTCAAGTTACATATAAAGTTCACTAAATTCGGAGCTACGGCCTAGAAGATATGAGCAAAACAAGTTAAACATGGCATTGATGCAAAATGCACCCAAACATCAAGCAAACACCTCAAAACAAGGATGCAACATGATAATATGAAGCTACATGCAAAATCAAGTAAGTTTCATATAAAGCACACTCAAAACGGAGCAACGGTTCAACACATACACTCTATACAAGTTATAGCAACAATCTATCCATAACAGCAAGTAGGCATATTGCAAGCATCAAAACAATATGCTACAGGACCTCAACGTAATAACAAAAGGCATGGGCATGATTTACAGGTAAGGCATTACAAAACATGAACACTGAGCTCTCTCCAGAAACAACTAGAACATGCTCAAAAACACATGGCAAGATTGCAAATAATAACAGTTTCAGGCATTGGCAGAAATAACATCAGGTTGCAATGTTTAGAGCTATCAAACAACATGCTACAGGAACTTATCATGGCAAACAAAGGCATGGCATGAATCTACTCAAAGCATATAACAAAAGTCCCTTACTGACCATAAGCCAAAAAGGATCAGAAGATATGATGGCACCCATGTAAACATGGCAAGTTATATTACAGATTTAAACATGGCAGGAACAACGATAAGTAGGCATGTTGGTGAGCTTGAACCACTCACCACAGAGCAATACATGGCATGGCAAGGCAACCAAAAGTAATAAGACATGGCATAGAAGCTATACATGGCAAGAACAACATCATAGGGTTCATGGATCAACTAAAACAACCTTGGCAAAATTGAATAACATGTAAACAATCTGCCAGGAAACATTTTATAGCAAAAGTAGAGCTCGATTGACTCAAGCTATGGCACTCCATAATTGCAAACAAGGGCATGGATGGATAGAGAATAACCATATGTTCAAAACATCCTTACTGAAGTATCTCAAAATAAGCATGGATCTCTCGGTAGCATCAAGTTAACATGGCATAAAAATATCAATGAGCAGGCTGAAATCAGCAACATCAAGATGCCTAGTTTGCATGCTTGTGCTAGTCACCACATAGATCACAAAAATACATGGCATACACCCCTGGAAAGATGGCATGGCATATTACAAAACACATGTAGGACTCAAGTTCATAGCATGCACACATCAATCATGGCAAAAATGACAAAAGTGCATGTTCTGATGAAAATCTGAAACTAACATCACATAGCCCTCTTCCGACAGCATTTCGGGCATCAAGATGAGCTCAAATGAAAATGATGCATTGAGATGAAATGATCTACTCTTCGAGACGAACAAATTGACATACTATACGCACAAAACGGAGCAATATACAGAGAGTTATGATGCGATGAAAATGCACATATATTATGAGGTTTTGAGGACTTAGTCAAAAATTCACAGATCTGAAAAAAAAATGTGCTGGGCCAAAAGTGGGGATCTGGGGCTGCTCACATTGGGCCAAGCCCAGGAAGGAAGCCAGCCGGCTGGGCCGGGCGAGACGAACAAATTGACATACTATACGCACAAAACGGAGCAATATACAAAGAGTTATGATGCGATGAAAATGCACATATATTATGAGGTTTTGAGGACTTAGTCAAAAATTCACAGATCTGAAGAAAAAAAATGTGCTGGGCCAAAAGTGGGGATCTGGGGCTGCTCACATTGGGCCAAGCCCAGAAGGAAGCCAGCCCGCTGGGCTGGGCGCTATTCTTTGGGTCGGTCGGGGCGTGGCTCGCTTGGGGGTCGACGGGTCGTCCTTCTCCGTGCTCCTCACGAGCAGGAGGCCATGGCGGCGGAAAGGAACTCCGCGTGAGGAGGGCTCCGAGGCGGACAGGCGGGACCGGCGGAATGGGGCGAGGGCCCTGGATCCGCGTGAGGCGGCGTGCTCCGGCGATGGCGGCGGGCGCACTGCGAGAGAGGCGGTAGCAGTGAGGGAAGAGAGAGAGAAGAGGAGAAGGAAGGAGGGCAGAGCGGCGAGGCTCCGGCTGGTGGGCAGCTCCGGCGGGAGGCAGTTCCGACGAGCCTTTGGTTGCGGGCGGCGAGGGAACCAGCGGCGGGCGCGCGAGGACTTCGGGGTCGAGGGCTCCTCCCTCGATCCGATCGGGAGCGGAGGCGCGGGCGCCGGCCTTGAGCGGGCCTCGGGGCCCAGATCGTCAGGCAGGCCCGATCTGGCTGGGAGGGCAGCGGCGGGAGTGGAGGCGGGCGTGGCGGCGCGTGGGTTGGAGGAGGAGGCGGCTGCGGCTGCGCAGGTGGCGGCTGGCCGTTGGGGCGGCGCCAAGTGGCGGATCTGGGCTGGCAGACACGGAAATGGAGGTGGCTGCACGCTGATTCCGAGGAGGAGGGGGGTGGCTGCGGCTGGGAGGTAGGGGAGGGCTAGGCTGCCCAAAAATGGAAGGAAGGGTCTATATATAGGGTAGGTGGCTAGGGTTTGGGGATTTTTCTCCGTTTGGACCCTTGATGTGATCAGACGGCTCCGGACGGGGGAACTAGGAGAGGGTTGGTGGGCTGTGAAGAGGCATCGGGCTGAGAGGAGAGAGAGAAGTGAGGCCGGTGGTATTAGGAGACCAAAGCGTCCGGCGAGAATACCGACAGCGATGCGCTATATATTTAACGATTGGGCTATCAAGCGAGCTCGAATGCGTGAAACTTGACAGGCGGTCTACGGTGGTATACCAAGGCCGCTTGACAAACCTCGGGTCATTCCGAGACCATTTAACACCCGCACATGAAAAGAGGTAAAAGGGGGCGCCGGGAGACATAGGAGTGCCGGATTGCAAGACAGACAACGGGGAAAGTGCTCGGATGCAAGAGACGAACACGTATGCAAAATGAAATGCACATGATGACATGGTATGAAATGCAGATGATGACATGGCAAAGTGCAACACGCAAGCAAATGACATGGCAACGACGGCGAATAACTGGCGGACACCTGGCGCATCGAAACCGGGGCGTTACAGACAGTTACAAAATCCGAACTCAATGAAGAGGTCCCGGGTCATTAGAAAGGATTCCGGTTTAAAATCCGGCTCAAGGGAAGTCAGTCTCACTGATGCTCTCAAATATCCGGGTTACAATCCGGTTCAAGGGAAATCTGTTCTCCTGCAAAGCTCTGAAACTCTAAAATTCGGTTTAAAAATGTCCGGTTCAAAAAGGAATTAGCTTCTCGCAAGTTCGAGTTTAAAGGCCGTCAGAAAATTTCCGGCTGAAAATGAAGATTCCGGTTTAAAATCCGGTTCAAGGGAAAGATGTCTCCCACAAAGCTTTGAAGCTCTCAATATCCAGTTTAACATCCAGTTCAAGAAGGATTTATCTCTTGCAAAAAGTTAAAGGGTGCCAAGAGGACCTGCTGCCATGATCTTGCGGTTCAAACATGGGTATCATGCCTTATTGGCTTATCATATTATTGATCACTTGGGGGCTTGGTCATGTATGAACCATAGTCACACCTCTTGATCGGCTCAATGCCACAACATCACTTGGGGGCTTGGTCGTATCCGAACCATAGCCACGCCTCTTGATTGGCCTAGTGCCACAACATCACTTGGGGGCTTGGTCGAACCCGAACCATAGCTACGCCTCTTGATCGGCCTAGTGCCACAGCATCACTTGGGGGCTTGGTCGAACCCGAACCATAGCTACACCTCTTGATCGGCGTAATGCCAAAGCATCATTTGGGGACCTGGCTGACTCGAACCATAGCTACGCCTTTTTGGGGGCTTGGTCGTGTCCGACCATGGTAATGCCTCTTGATCGGCTCAAAGCCTCATTTGCAATGGTTTTATTTTGCCTTTGCTTGAATTCTGTTCTTTTTGCTAAAGAACTTTTACTTCTATTGCGTTTTAAACCGACATTGTTAATCCGTTCAAGCTGTCAATTACAAATTGGCGGAACACGGTCAAATCCTAATCCGGAGACTATCTGCCGGTTTGATTTTATGTTACCATCTTATTATGGAGTAAACCGTGTTCATTAACGGCTTGACTTTCAATTACAAATTGTCGATTACATGATCAAATCATAATCCGGAGACTATCCGCCCGATCTGGTTTGACTACGAGTCGCCATATATATATGGTTAAACCGGTGTTTATCACAACCCGATGGTTTTATCATAAACCGACACAGTATGAAAGGAGTTATCATTACTCAAGATTGGGGTTATCACCCTTACTACAAAAATTTGGTAAACCAATGATGTGATTCAATGTCACGGTATGATATATTTCATTGATTATTCTTAAGTGCAGCCTTGGTTATCAACTTTGGGTTATATGTTGGGCATTATGACCCGTCCGTGATAAACCGCCGGGACACTTTAAACTTGTTGTATGCAGAGACAGGTTGAATAAAGCATGATGATAAATTATCCGGTGTTTATTAAACCGGCTGGCTTTAAGATGATAAGTCGCGGTATATGATGAGAAATTATCCGGTGTTTGTTAACCCGGCCGGCTTTGGACTATAAGTCGCGATACATATTTGGATTGCGCCATTGGAATCATGCGCTTATAAATCATTGGGTTATATTATTCAAATAGCCAAACTTGGCTGAATTTTCATTATGATATTGAATGAATAAGGTTTTTCATACCAGATTATGTTATCTTTAATAGCCAACACGGCTGGATTTTTATTATGGTTATCAGTAACCAATATTATAATTGAGGTTTTCAAAGTCGCTTTTAGAGAAATGGTTATCATATTATTAATGGATATGATTTATTCTACAATTGAAGGAATAGTCCCGAGTCGCTGCAGGCTTACGACCCGGCACTTGGGGGCTACATTATTTAAATTGAGATTACATCAAATGTGCAAGTCTCATGTCGCTGCAAGCATGCACCATGACACTTGGGGGCTAATGCAAGGTAATTTTTTTGCTCATATTATTGAAGACCCGACTCATCACATTATAATGAGTCGGCCCTTGGGGGCTACCAATTGCTCCTGTCAATAGTTGAAGGTACAAAGCTGTTTTCATTATATTGAAGGGTCCACTGCTCAGTTGGTAAAGCACAAGGCTCTTAACCTTGTGGACGTGGATTCAAGTCCCATGATGGGGGTTACATCATATGATGTTATTTTCATTGAAGTATATATTAAGTCCCAACTCAATATTATCTTACTAAGCCGACCCTTGGGGGCTACACTGGTTGAAGTTTTTATGAGTATAAGACAATTACAAGTCCCAGGTTGCTGCAAGCATGACAACCCGGCACTTGGGGGCTACATAGTATGGAGTATTCAGTTTTTTCTAGTCACTGGGATGAACAACATGGATTTCTTTGAGCCCCACAGTATTTATATTGAAGCAAAGTCTTAAGCCACCACTTTGTTCTGCTCAAAGACTTGAGGGCTACAGGTATTATATTATTATCGAAGAAATTTTTTCAAATTCTCTGATTGAGCCAACTAGGTTGACCCGGCGTCACCAATCATTATGACCCTGTGGCTGCAACCGGCGTCATTAATAATCATGAACGGCGTTGGCAACAATCATGAACCGTGTACGCAACAATCATGACTCGAAATTATCAAGTTTTTATAACTTTGACAGTCTTTGGCAATGATAAAACCGGCAAGTTCGCATTTTCAAACCGGTTGAATATCGATGAGTATTACAAGACCAATATTTCTTAAACTGGCGCTTTGGAAGCCGACTCAAGTGGATTATTCTTCACAATATTTTTCTATAAGAAGCCAACATCAGCAATTTGAGTATGAAGCTGGTTATTGACCGGATTTTCTAGAAGGAGGAAATGACAAAGGACTTAAGGATGATCGGTGCGGTCTACAATAATTCTTAACCCGGAGCACAACCTGCCAAATTTTTTACGGTGTTTATTTTGCAGCATAAGTTTACCATGGATAAATCCAAGCTAAACTTGGGGCTAATGTCGGAGATATACCCGTGGTGTAAACCGGCGGAAGTTAACCCGGTCGAGACTTGGCGGTTTATTTGAGGTCCGCGGCACTTGGCGATATTCATCGGTGACCCGCCCGGACACGGCAATTTACGGATGACCCGCCAGACGTTGTAACTCTTGGTGACCGGTGGGGACGGGTCGAGGAGCGACAAGACCGGGTGGCCCGTCTGGCGGTTCATGAAGGCAGTTCAACTATTGTGGGCGGTTTAAGAGGAAAGGCATGCTGAATATTTACCTTACAAGGAGTTAAGACCAGGACTTGTATCCGGTTTGCATTAGAGATAGACTAGTCCTAATCCTAATAGGACTCCACATGTAACCCGCCCTTCAACATATATAAGGAGGCAGGGCTCCCAAAGAGGGACAAGCTACAAGGAAGAAGAAACAATCTTAGGGCTAGACACAAAGAGGAGAGCCGGTTTACGGCAACTCTCCCTCGTGATGATAATGAGACCTAGCCTCAAACAGCATGTAGGGTTGTTACCGGATGATGTTTCCCAGGGCCCGAAGCTTTCTAAATCCCTGTCTTGTATTGCGTTTCTCGATTCCGCTCAACCCCTCTCAAGCTACCACATAGATGCGTTGGCCTCACGACTAAGTCCTCACCCTAGGACATCTGCCATGACAATTCCACGACAAGTTCCGAAGACTATAATATCCGACAAAGGCACTCAATTCATCTCTAGATTTTGGGATCATTTACAACAAGCTCTGGTAACTCAACTAGTATTCAGTACAGCATACCACCCCCAGACTGGAAAACAAACTGAACATGTGAATCAAATTCTAGAGGACATGCTGAGAGCATGTGTCCTCACCTATGGAACCAGTTGGGAAGAAAGCTCGTCGTATGCCGAGTTCACATACAACAATAGTTACCAAGCATGTCTACAAATGGCACCTTTTGAAGCCTTATACGGGCGAAGATGCTGTACCCCATTAAATTGGTCAGAAACAGGAGACAGTTGTATCTTCGGCCCAGACATGCTCAAGGAAGCTGAGGAGAAGGTTAGACTAATCATGGATCGACTCAAGACAGCCCAGAGCCGACAAAAGAGTTATTACGATCAAAAACATCGTGAAGTCAGCTTTGAACCCGGTGATATGTGTATCTGCGAGTATCTCCTATGAGGGGCCTGCAACGATTCAAAGTTAAAGGAAAGCTAGCACCAAGGTTTATTGGAACCTTCTGTGTGATTGCACGAAGAGGCACAGTAGCCTACCAGCTAGACCTACCTAGGGAGCTGTCATACGTCCATGACGTGTTCCACGTCTCACAATTGAGGAAATGTGTAAGCAACCCAGAGAAGCATGTATCTCATGAGAGCATTGACGTGCAACCATACCTCACCTATAGGGAACGTCCAATAAAAATATTGGAGGAGTCTGAAAGGAGGACCCGTCAGAAAACAATTTAGTTTTCCAAGTTCAGTGGAGCAATCACACCGAAGGTGAAGCAACATGGGAAAGAGAGGACTTTCTTCGGACAGAGTACCCACACCTATTTGAGGATCAGCTGAAATCTCAGGGACGAGATTTTTCCTAAGGGGGTAGGTGTTGTAACACTCCAAAAAAAATTATTTGGTTTTTATCAAATTCTTTAATTAATTGGAAGGAGGTTATTTAATTTTTTTAAGACTCTCCTTCTCAAATTTTTTTCTTTTTTTATGACAAATATGTTTATGAGTTCTTCCCAACCTTGTTTTTTGGTCTGGAGGGTTTTTCATCTTGTGTTGACTCAACACAAATAATTTTGGGAAAGTTTTTACAATTCTTCCTATTAAAAAGAATTCCTATGGATTATGCATTTATTCTTTCCCATTCAAAAATTTCTCTTTTGCCATGACCTATGTTGAAAACTTTCTCCCAAAACCACCTCCCTACTTTGGGTCAAGCCAAGCATCCAATTCCAGCAAGTTTCAACCTCTTTTAGATTTTATTTCTATTTATTTTATCCTCAAACATTTTTCTGTAATTTATTTTGGACTATTGGGATTTACAAAGGAAGTACAAAATCCCTTAAGTTTCTGAGCCCAAGCAAATTTCCCTAGCTACTTCTTAGTACCCTCAACCTAGATCCATCAAAATCTGCTGGTCCACAGTTCAAATTTTTCAAAATGTGCTTGCTGCAAGTTTGGACCAGATTTGCCAATTTTGGTGAAATTCATTCTTTTTCTTTTCCTAAAAATCTGAGATAAATCAGGCAGCCTCTAGATGCATCAAGATATCACCTCACCAAGTCCCAGCTCCAGAAAATTTTTCCACGTGCCCAAAACATTTCGTCGAACAGCTGGTGTGCCTTTGCTTCGCATTCAAATTCAGAGTTCGGTGTTGATTCGATCGGCAGTGTCGTTTTCTTGAGAACATGGCGTCAATCTCACCAGTGCACGCGTTGGCACCTTGCTCCCTGCTCCCCCTTCTTATCCATCACGCCGCACGGTCGTTTGGACGGGTGCGAGCGTCAGCGGTGAGCTGGCAGGGGTACATCGCCCCCGTGAGCGGCGACATCAACGTTCGCTGCGGCCGCCAGAGAGGCTCAGCGTGGAACGGCACCGTCCAGCACCGCCCACACCACCAGGAGCCACCGCGTGGCCGTCCTCTTCCCCGTGCGTGCTGCAGAACCGTCGCCGTGGCCTGGAAAGCATAGAGCGCGCTCCCTACCGCCGACATGCCCGTGAGGCCGTTTCGTCGAGAGCTTGGAGTATCACCCAAGTTGTAACAAGTTTAGCCGTTGAACGGAACCAGTGAACCAATCCGAAGCTGCCCAGTCACCTTAAACCCCCGTCCAACCTCTGCCTCGCCGTAATCGCTCGCCGGAGTGATCTAGTTCTCGGCAACCGCGTCACGCCGGCTTTAAATAGAGGCCCCGAGCTCGTTCTTGACCCAACACCTCCCCCCTCGCCTCAGAACCTCGCCACGCTCATCGGAGGGCCTCGGGAGAGCCTTCTTCCCTGACTCCGGCCGCCCCGATCCGCTTCGGGCTCCAGCAAGATTCTCTCTGGTGAGAGCACCCCCGCCCCACAAACCGTGCCAGTAGCCTCCTAGTACACCCACTTTCCTAACCCACGCTTCAATTTGGCGTCTGTAGCCCTCCTCGGTGGGATCCATCACCGACCGAACCACCGTCCGCCGGAGTGGAGGCAGTCGTCGACATGGTGCTCGCTAACGACCAACTCCACCACCCACAGACGCGGGAGAGCTCAGTGAGTCCGTAGGTACCCTCCATTTCCCCTACCTCGCCGTGGATCGACGACGGCGACCACCGCGAGCCTCTGGCGCCGGTGTACTCTGTTTCAGATTTCAAACCTGACGGGTGAGACCCCCTCGTCAGCCTCTCCTCTCTTATTCGAACCATTTTCTGAAAGCGCCTTCGAGCAAAATACGTGTTCCCTTTGGGTTGGCGTATTTCCAACCGAAGCGTTTTCTGTTTTTCTAAACTAGCCCCTGAAAAGTTTCTGTTTCATCACAGATTAGTCCCTGGACTAACACCTCATAACTTTTAAACAAAAGATGATTTTGAGTTTATTCTTTTTCTGTAATCTTTATTATTCTATCTAGTTTTTTATCATATTTATTTAAAAAATATTTGTAACAATTTTTACGCACGCACGGTATTTACGTTAGTATCCGATTCTTTTATACCGTAGATACCGAAGGAGGTGACGGAGCCGCAAACTTCACCGAGCTAGACTCCGACTACTCCGAACCAGGCAAGCATGTTTGAACCTTTGATATGATGAGTGTTTTGCATGTTTGCTTGAGTAGTTTTATCATGGCATGTTTATATAAGCAATTGTGAATGTTATATTGCATGCAAGGCAAGCTACAAGTGAGCTTCGAAATTTGATGTGTTCATATGATGGTGAGATAACCTGATCATGTGGTGGCATGATAGGTTGTTAGCTGTTATTTTTGTAGCATGCCAGTCTTATGTCAACCGTTTAACTCCGGAATTAACGTGGATCAAATCATGTTCCCGTTCGTCCCCTTTTCGTGTTGCCACATGTCTTCTGCAAAGAATGTGGTCTAATCAGTTGCAAACCTCTTTCCATGTACACACCAAATAGAGGGGCCGTGATGAGGGTCCCATGGCCCTGGATTAAAGCCCATCATCCGGTCAGGGGGCATGGGTGTTTTCGGTTGGGACCGAGAGGGGGGCACCCCTTAGAGCGCGCGATATAAATTTGATCCCATGCTATTCGAGGTTGTGGCCTCCCCGTCTTAGAGTTTTTCTTGAACGTTGCCTAGGGTGATTCCTGGCAGCGGAATGTGGAATGGGTGTGTACTGGTTAGATGTGTTTCTTCTAAAATACCGTAAACGGAACTAGTCCTTTGTGACTACTGAAATCCGTTGGCTGTGGGTAAAGAGTACAAACTCTGCAGAGTCAAAACCATTCGTGTAACCATGTCCATGGTCAAGGACTTTGATCTACATGTCAGTGTCAGTCTCAGTGTCAATCTCAGTACAGTCTCCAGAGAATAAGCATGAAATTGGGAGTGGTAAACCCGGCTGAATGTTATCCGTATGAATGGACTAACCAGTTTACTTTTATGTACCGAGTATTCCTTGGGATGATGTTACTTTCATGAGCTACATGAATTCGAATGACGAAATATAAGCCCTTTATGTGATGTCGCTTAGACGTCCGACTGTGGCATTCTTGTTATTTACTTTTGATATAAGCCCTTTATGTGATGTCGCCCAGACGTCCGACTGTGGCATTCTTGTTATTTACCTTTGATATAAGCCCTTTATGTCATGTCGCTCAGACGTCTGACTGTGGCATCCTTGTTATTTACTGTCATTATAAGCCCTTTTCGAGATGTCGCTTAGACGTCCGACTGTGGCATGCACTGTCATTTACGTTTCAATATAATCCCTTTATGTGGTGTCATACGATGCCCGATGCGGCATGTTAATTTATTTTACCTTTCGAGGCGTCGCTTCAGACACCCGATCGGTCTTCAGCTATTTTATTGGGATTTCGGGAGGACTACCGCCTGACTTCCTTTTTATTTTACAGGAGGTGCAAATTGATTATCTGAGTGCGCATTTCTAGTCTGCTCATGTGCATCATGTTTGCATTTGTTATATCTTATGTCCAAACTGTCTTGCGAGTACATTCAAAGTACTCACCTGGCTTGTTGATTTGGCCAGATGTTGATGAAGGCGATCGTATGGATGAAGAGTTCGATAGCGAGTCTAACGCCTAGAGGAGTCCTAGTCAGTCCCGCGCGATCCTGAAGTTGGTCACTTGTATTATATATGCTTCCGCTACCCAAATAAAATCATCGAGCCTCACTTCGGCGCTTGATGAGCTGTGAGATTTTGGAGTCATGTCACCCACTTCACTGTGAGATATCCACCACCACTTTTATTACGAGTCAGTAGTTATGCCACCATACCCCTTTGTGTCATATCCGCCTTTATGTATAATATCGGCGTGCTTGTAATAAATTGTTGAGCAGCCTCAGCTCAACCTTGTACAATATTTAGTACTTCTGGATTTCTGTATCAAGGATTTGTGTACCAATAAGGAGGATTCTCCAATACTGGTCTGATATAATGGTCGGTTTCACAATAAAGGCTTTATTGGAAATCCGGTCCTGACAACCTTGCTACACCACCTGCCGCACCCGCACCAGATCCTCAACCAAGTACTTCGTGCCTGGAGCCTATTAGTGAGGAGGAGGTTGAGTCTCCAGCATCCCTGGATCTTACCCTCGGCAGGCAAAGGGAAGTTTTCACCATCTCCGACTGAGTGCGCCTAGCAGCCACGCGATGTACCTGCTTGTATGATATGTGTATATGTATATAGGTTTGGTGAGAAATAGTTTGTGTGCGCATCATGTAGGAACTCGGAGAAGTGCACTAGCCTAAATAACATGTCAAGAATTTGTACGCACATCCTGAGTGATGTATTCTATAATTACGGCTTGCGTGTAAGATATGTACTGAGAGGTCCTTCTCCCTGCGAAATCAAGTATTTTCTTGAAAAAAAATTGGAGTTCTTAAAATTTCTGCCTTTCAAAATTATTTATTTTTGCCACTCAGTTTTTCTCATGAGCTCTGCAAAAATACCCTAGAGTGGAATATGCCTCGTCCCCGGACTCGTTCCATGCCAAGTCCGCCTGAAGAAAATTATGGTACCCAGACAAGTAACAATTTCACACAGTGCAGTCAAGTCAGCAAGGCAGTGAAACAACATTTTCTCAAGTATGCTGCCTTTATGAGCAAAGCCATCAGCAACATCAAGAAATGATGAACCATGTTATCAATATGGGAAATCACCGTGAACCATATCAGCAGCATTCCAAATTGTCTTAACTACAAAAGACACGTCCCCCAACGTCACACTGTTAGACCTCTTGAGGCCGATGATTGGCTTCGAGACATTGAAAGGAAGTTAATTGCACAATGTTCGGACCGTGAGAAGGTACTTTATGCACCTCACTACCTCACTGGAGCAGCTGCATCATGGTGGGAAAATTTTCTACACATGCACCCCAATGAAAATAACATCACCTGGGAAGAATTTAAAGAAGGTTTTCGTGGGGCGCACATTCCCAGAAGCATTATGAAGATCAAGAAAAGGGAGTTTGATGACCTCAAGCGGAGAAGCATGACAGTGACAGAGTACAATAGTCAGTTTACTCAATTATCTCGTTATGCCAACGATGAGCATATGACTGAAAATAAAAAGTTGGAAAAATTTCTGGACGGTCTGGCACCAGCACTTAAATGCCTCCTTGTCGTACACACCTTTCCAGATTTCAAAACACTTGTGGAAAAAGCTATTACATTGGAAAATGAGCGCCGCAGCTTGGAGGATTTTCGCAAGCGCAAAAGGGACAAGACTACTCATGCTCGCCACAACCGGAACAAGACTGATTTTCAGAAGAATGGAGTGAACAAATCCACGACCAATGTTCCACGCCCAAACAAAATAATTCATGCAAGGGACAAGGATTTTACGTATCGCCCACGTGTTACTTGCTACGCTTGTGGAGAGGAAGGACACTATACCAAACAGTGCCCAAAACCAAGAAGCTCGACCCCCAAGCCGACCAACAGTGGAAATAATCTAGTCCCCAAGCGTAACAACTTCAACCCCAATAACAATCACAAGAAGGGTCACTTGAACCATGTGACCAAGGAGGAAGCACAGGATGCCACGGATATCGTACTCGGTACGTTCCCTGTCAACACAATACCTGCCATGGTTTTGTTTGATTCTAGAGCTTCTCACTCATTCATTTCAAAGAAATTTGCTTTGCAACACGATTTTTCGATGCTTCCCTTGGGAAAATCCATGATCATCAACTCCCCCGGGATTAAGCAAATCACTCAGAGTTACTGCCAAGGTGTGGTTATTGAGATTGAGGGAACAAAGTTTCAGGCAAACCTCATTGTATTGGAAAATAAGGGACTGCATGTTATCCTAGGAATGGACTGGTTAACCACCAACAAGGGATTTATCGACTGCTTCAATCGGACTGTAATTCTTACTCATCATCAAGAGAAGACGATAAAGGTTGCAGCTCAAGAAATACCAGTATCACGGCAACCAGGGTTGAACAAGGTGGACATTTCAGAGTTAAGAAAAGTTCCAGTAGTGAGGGAGTTCCCTGACGTATTTCCTGAAGAACTACCAGGCATGCCACCAGACCAGGAAATAGAGTTCATCATTGAACTAGCACCTGGAACCACCCCCATTTACAAGAAACCCTACAGAATGGCACCCTCCGAGTTGGTAGAATTAAAGAAGCAAATAAAAGAATTACTGGACAAAGGATTTATACGGGCCAGCTCCTCACCTTGGGGTTCACCAGTATTATTTGCCAAGAAAAAGGATGGGACACTCAGATTATGTATAGACTATCGAGCACTCAACACGGTCACCATCAAAAACAAATATCCGATGCCACGGATAAATGATTTATTTGACCAGCTCGCACAAGCCAAGGTTTTCTCAAAAATTGATTTAAGATCGGGGTATCATCAATTAAAAGTACGGACAGAAGATATCCCTAAGACAACATTCACCTCCAGATACGGATTATATGAATTTACAATAATGTCGTTTCGACTGACAAACGCCCCCGCATATTTTGTCCACCTTATGAACAATGTGTTTATGAAATTTATGGACAAATTTGTTGTGGTGTTCATTGATGATATCCTGGTATACTCTAAGACACCAG
The DNA here is from genome assembly GCA_021605205.1 of Aegilops longissima. Taxonomy (NCBI): domain Eukaryota; kingdom Viridiplantae; phylum Streptophyta; class Magnoliopsida; order Poales; family Poaceae; genus Aegilops; species Aegilops longissima. The sequence goes on from CM038676.1 coordinate 314,833,809, forward strand.
AAGAACATGCTGAACATCTCAGAATTGTACTGGGAGAATTAAGGAAACATGAATTATATGCCAAATTCAGCAAATGTGAATTTTCGTTAAGACAGGTTGGTTTTCTAGGCCACGTATTGACCCAAGAAGGTGTTGCCGTGGACCCGGAAAAATTCAAGGTCGTACTTGGCTGGAAACCACCAGCCAACATAACAGATGTACGAAGTTTCCTGGGAATGGCTGGATATTACCGAAGATTTATTGAGGGGTTCTCCGCCATAGCAAGACCAATCACACAGTTACTGAAGAAGGATAAGAAATTTGTATGGACTGAAGCTTGCGAGAAAAGCTTCCAAGAACTCAAAAATAAATTAATGACAACACCAGTATTGGTTATACCAGACATACACAAAAGTTTTGAAGTATATTGTGAGGCATCCCGAAAGGGCCCTAGATGCGTACTGATGCAAGAAAGCAAAGTAGTCGCATACGCTTCCAGGCAACTACGAAAGCTTGAAGAAAATTATCCTACTCATGACTTAGAATTGGCAGCAGTCATTCATGCACTCAAGGAGTGGAGACACTTTTTGCTTGGAAATCGTTGTGAAATATATACGGACCATAAAAGCCTCAAATATATTTTCACACCACCCGAACTCAATTTACGACAACGGTGCTGGTTGGAATTAGTGAAAGATTATGATGTTGGCATCCACTACCATCCAGGAAAAGGGAATGTAGTGGCAGATGCTCTTAGTCGAAACCCCAGCTCGGGCAACGACAGTCTACAGAACTTGAGACCTGAATTTCAGCAGGAGTTCGCCAAACTCAACTTGCTGATGGTCACTGAAGGCAATGTGTCAAATTTGGAAATACAGCCCACCCTAATGGAACAGATTAAGAAGGCTTAGCATGGACACCCCAGCATCGAAGGCATAAAAAGAAAAGTGAGTCAGGCAAGGCTTTGAATTCATCGTGAGCGATAAGGGAATATTATGGTGCGGAGGCAGACTTTGCGTACCAAATATAGAGGACCTCAAGCAGCAAATTCTGGCGAAGGCCACACCCTCCATATTCAATCCACCACGGAGGAACAAAAATGTACAAGGACATTCAAGAAAATTTTTGGTGGCACGGCATGAAGAGGGATATAGCCACATTTATTGCATGTTGTGATTCATGTCAGCGCATTAAAGCCGAGCACCAAAAACCAGCAGGACTATTACAGCCAAATAGGATACCTGAGTGGAAATGGGATGAGATTGGAATGGATTTTATTGTCGGACTACCTCGGTCACGACATGGAAATGATGACATATGGGTCATCACAGATAGATTAACTAAGGTGGCACATTTCATCCCAGTAAAGACAACCCACACCACTCAGAAGCTTGCCAAACTTTACCTCTCCCGTATAGTTTGTCTGCATGGAGTTCCAAAGACTATAATATCCGACAGAGGCACTCAATTCGTCTCTAGTTTTTGGGATCATTTACAACAAGCTCTGGGAACTCAACTAGTATTCAGTACAGCATACCACCCCCAGGCTGGAGGACAAACTGAACGTGTGAATCAAATTCTAGAGGATATGCTGAGAACATGTGTCCTCACCTATGGAGCCAGTTGGGAAGAAACCTTGCCGTATGCCGAGTTTGCATACTACAACAGTTACCAAGCCAGTCTACAAATGGCACCTTTTGAAGCCTTCTACGGGCGAAGATGCTGTAACCCATTAAATTGGTCAGAAACAGGAGACAGTCGTATCTTCGGCCCAGACATGCTCAAGGAAGCTGAGAAGAAAGTTAGACTAATCAGGGATCGACTCAAGACAGCCCAGAGCCGACAAAAGAGTTATTACGATCAAAAACATCGTGAAGTCAGCTTTGAACCCGGTGAATATGTGTATCTGCGAGTATCTCCTATGAGGGGCCTGCAATGATTCAAAGTTAAAGAAAAGCTAGCACCGCGGTTTATTGGACCCTTCTGTGTGATTGCACGAAGAGGCACAGTAGCCTACCAGCTAGACCTACCCAGAGAGCTGTCAGACGTCCATGACGTGTTCCACGTCTCACAGTTGAGGAAATGTGTAAGCAACCAAGAGAAGCATGTATCTCATGAGAGCATTGACGTGCAACCAGACCTCACCTACAGGGAACGTTCAATAAAAATATTGGAGGAGTCTGAAAGGAGGACCCGTCAGAAAACAATTAAGTTTTTCAAAGTTCAGTGGAGCAATCACACCGAAAGTGAAGCAACATGGGAAAGAGAGGACTTTCTTCGAACAGAGTACCCACACCTATTTGAGGGTCAGTTGAAATCTCGGGGACGAGATTTTTCCTAAGGGGGTAGGTATTGTAACACTCCAAAAAAATTTATTTGGTTTTTGTCGAATTATTTAATTAATTGGAAGGAGGTTATTTTTTTAAGATTCTCCTTCTCAAAATTTTGTCTTTTTTATGACAAATATGTTTATGAGTTCTTCCCAACCTTGATTTTTGGTCTGGATGGTTTTTCATCTTGTGTTGACTCAACACAAATAATTTTGGGAAATTTTATACAATTCTTCCTATTAAAAAGAATTCCTATGGATTATGCATTTATTCTTTCCCATGCAAAAATTTCTCTTTTGCCATGACCTATGTTGAAAACTTTCTCCCAAAACTACCTCCCTACTTTGGGTCAAGCCAAGCATCCAATTCCAACAAGTTTCAACCTCTTTTAGATTTTATTTCTATTTATTTTATCCTCAAACATTTTTCTGTAATTTATTTTGGACTCTTGGGATTTACAAAGGAAGTACCAGATCCCTTAAGTTTCTGAGCCCAAGCAAATTTCCCTAGCTACTTCTTAGTACCCTCAACCTAGATCCATCAAAAGCTATTGGTCCACAGTTCAAATTTTTCAAAATGTGCTTGCTGCAATTTTGGACCAGATTTGCCAATTTTGGTGAAATTCATTCTTTTTCTTTTACTAAAAATCTAAGATAAATCAAGCAGCCTCTAGATGCATCAAGAGATCACCTCACCAAGTCCCAGATCCATAAAATTTTTCCACGTGCCCAAAACATTTCGTCGAACAGCTGGTGTGCACTGTTTCTATTCTAATTCAGAGTTCAGTGTTCAGTTCAGTCGACAGTGTCGTTTTCTTCAGAACCGGGGCGTCAATCTCGCCAGTGGACGCGTTGGCGCCTTGCTCCCTACTCCCCCTTCTTATCCATCACGCCGCACGGTCGTCTGGATGGGTGCGAGCGTCGGCGGTGAGCTGGCAGGGGTACATCGCCCCCGTGAGCGGCGACAGCAACATTTGCTGCGGCCGCCAGAGAAGATCAGCGTGGAATGGCACTGTCCAGCACCGCCCACACCACCAGGAGCCGCCGCGTGGCCGTCCTCTTCCCCGTGCGTGATGCAGTACCGTCGCCGTGGCCTGGAAAGCGCAGAGCATGCTCCCTGCCGCCGACGTGCCTGTGAGTCCGTTCCGTTGAGAGCTTGGAGTATCACCCAAGTTGTACCAAGTTTAGCCGTTGAACGGAACTAGTGAATTAATCCGAAGCTGCCGAGTCACCTTAAACCCCCGTCCAACCTCCGCCTCGCCATACTCGCTCGCCGGAGTGATCCAGTTCTCGGCAACCGCCTCGGGCCGGCTATAAATAGAGGCCCCGAGCTCGTTCTTGACCCAGCACCTCCTCCCTCGCCTCAGAACCTCGCCACACTCATCGGAGGGCCTCGGGAGAGCCTTCTTCCCCTACTCCGGCCGCCCCGATCCGCTTCGGGCTCCGGCAAGATTCTCTCTGGTGAGAGCACCCTCGCCCCACAAACCGTGCCAGTAGCCTCCTAGTACGCCCACTCTCGTAACCCACGCTTCAATTTGGCGTCTGCAGCCCTCCTCGGTGGGATCCATCACCGCCCGAACCACCGTCTGCCGGAGTGGAGGCCGCCGTTGACGTGGTGCTCGCCGACGACCAACTCCACCACCCACAGACGCGGGAGAGCTCAGTGAGTCCATAGGTACCCTCCATTTCCCCTACCTCGCCGTGGATCGACACCGGCGACCACCGCGAGCCTCGGGCGCCGGTGTACTCTGTTTCAGATTTCAAACCTGACGGGTGGGACCCCCTCGTCAGCCTCTCCTCTCTTATTTGAACCGTTTTCTGAAAGCTCCTTCGGGCAAAATACGTGTTCCCTTTGGGTTGGCGTATTTCCAACCGAAGTGTTTTCTGTTTTTCTAAACTAGCCCCTGAAAAGTTTCTGTTTCATCACAGATTAGTCCCTGGACTAAAACCTTAATAACTTTTAAACAAGATGATTTTGAGTTGATTCTTTTTCTATCATCTTTATTATTCTATCTAGTTTTTATCATATTTATTTGAAATATATTTGGAACAATGTTTGTGCACACACGGTATTTATGTTAGTATCCAATTCTTTTATACCGTAGATACCGAAGGAGGTGACGGAGCCGCAAACTTCGCCGAGCTAGACTCCGACTACTCCGAACCAGGAAAGCATGTTTGAACCTTTGATATGATGAGTGTTTTGCATGTTTGCTTGAGTAGTTTTCTCATGGCATGTTTATATAAGCAATTGTGAATGTTATATTGCATGCAAGGCAAGCTACAAGTGAGCTTCGAAATTTGATGTGTTCATATGATGGTAAGATAACCTGATCATGTGGTGGCATGATAGGTTGTAAGCTGGTATTGTTGTAGCATGCCAGTCTTATGTCAACCGTTTAACTCCAGTATTAACGTGGATCAAATCATGTTCCCGTTCATCCCCTTTTCGTGCTGCCACATGTCTTCTGCAAAGAACGCGGTCTAATCAGTTGCAAACCTCTTTCCGTGTACACACCAAATAGAGGGGTCGTGATGAGGGTCCCACGGCCCTGGATTAAAGCCCGTCAACCGGTCAGGGGGCATGGGTGTTTCCAGTTGGGACCGAGAGGGGGGCACCCCTTAGAGAGTGCGATATAAATTTCATCCCATGCTATTCGAGGTTGTGGCCTCCCGTCTTAGAGTTTTTCTTGAACGTTGCCTAGGGTGATTCCTCGCAGCGGAATGTGGAATGGGTGTGTACTGGTTAGATGTGTTTCTTCTAAAATACCGTAAACGGAACTAGTCCTTTGTGACTACTGAAATCCGTTGGCTGTGGGTAAAGAGTACAAACTCTGCAGAGTCAAAACCATTCGAGTAACCATGTCCAGGGTCAAGGACTTTGATCTACATGTCAGTGTCAGTCTCAGTGTCAATCTTAGTGACAGTCTCCAGAGAATAAGCATGAAACTGGGAGTGGTAAACCCGGCTGAATGTCATCCCTTTGAATGGACTGACAAGTTTACTTTTATGTACCGAGTATTCCTTGGGATGATGTTACTTTCATGAGCTACTTGAATTCGAATGACGAAATATAAGCCCTTTATGTGATGTCGCTCAGACGTCCGATTGTGGCATTCTTGTTATTTACTTTTGATATAAGCCCTTTATGTGATGTCGCCCAGACGTCCGACTGTGGCATTCTTGTTATTTACCTTTGATATAAGCCCTTTATCTGATGTCGCTCAGCCGTCCGACTATGGCATCCTTGTTTTTTACTATCATTATAAGCCCTTTTCGAGATGTCGCTTAGACGTCCGACTGTGGCACACACTGTCATTTACGTTTCAATATAAGCCCTTTATGTGGTGTCGCCCTGACGCCCGACTGCGGCATGTTAATTTATTTTACCTTTCGATGCGTCGCTTCAGACACCCGATTGGTCTTCAGCTATTTTATTGGGATTTCGGGAGGACTACCGCCTGACTTCCTTTTTATTTTACATGAGGTGCAAATTGATTATCTGAGTGCGCATTGCTAGTCTGCTCATGTGCATCATGTTTGCATTTGTTATATATTATGTCCAAACTGTCTTGCGAGTACATTCAAAGTACTCACCTGGCTTGTTGATTTGGCTAGATGTTGACGAAGGCAATCGTATGGATGAAGAGTTCGATAGCGAGTCCGACGCATAGAGGAGTCCCAGTCAGTCCCGCGCGATCCTGAAGTTGGTCACTTGTATTATATACGCTTCCGCTACCCAAATAAAATCATCGAGCCTTACTTCGGTGCTTGATGAGCTGTGAGATTTTGGAGTCATGTCACCCACTTCACTGTGACATATCCACCACCACTTTATTACGAGTCAGTAGTTATGCCACCATACCCCTTTATGTCATATCCGCCTTTATGTATAATATCGGCGTGCTTGTAATAAATTGTTGAGCAGCCTTAGCTCAACCTTGTATAATATTTAGTACTTCTGGATTTCTGTATCAAGGATTTATCTTCTAGTAAGGAGGATTCTCCTATACTGGTCTTATAAAAGGGTCGGTTTCTCAATAAATGTTTTATTGGAAAACCGGTCCTGACATCCGGCCAGAATCCCAGACATCCGGCCCCATGCTACAGAACATCCAAAAGTTGAACCCTCCAGCCCGGACATCCGGTCGCTAAGCCCGGACATCCGGCCCCTTGGGAAGGCCCAAACAGATGATGTAGGGCGGATCCCTATGGGGCCGATCTTTCACATTTGGAGAGGATCCCTACAAGGAACATGAAGAACGCGTGGAAGAACACGAGGGAAATCACGAGGGAAAACAAGAGAAACACTCAACCAACACGAATATGATCACACAAGTGCTAGATCATCGAGGCACAAAGTAACACGAGATCCAAAGTCAACAAAGGATGATACAAAGGTAGCCGTTCTTCTCCATGAGGAGGTCTTGAGTCTTCTCCGGATGGAGGTCTTGAATCCGGATGGATCTTCTCCGAAGAGGGGCCGCGGTCTCTCTCAGGGAGTAGATCCGGTATGGATGAGCAATGCTCTATCTCAAATGAGCTAAACCAATGCTAACCCTAGAAAGATGGGGGAGAAGGAGTATATATAGTCTAGGGGGTCGAAGGGGTACACGGGCCTCGGACCTTTACTGTGCGCAGACAGGGGGGCCGGATGTCCGGGCGATGGGCCGGATGTCCGGGCCTTCCTGAGGGGCCGGATGTCCGGGCTTGGCGGCTGGATGTCCGGGCTTGGCAGCTGGATGTCCGGGCTGGAGGGTTCAACTTCTGGATGTTCTGTAGTGTGGGGCTTGATCTCCGGGCATCTGGCCGGATTTCTGGGCTGGGGCAGGATGTCCGGGGCTTGTAGATGTTGGGCGGCTGGGAGGCTGCTGTGGGTGACGCCCCAGGGGCCGGATGTCCGGGGTCTTGGCCGGATGTCCGAGGCCTGGGAGATGTTCTTGACTCTTCCCGTTGGTTCTCCTCATCCATGAACTTGGCGGCTTGTCCGTCTTCTCGTGCATCCTCGGGAGGGTCCTCTTGACACCTAAACATGCATAGCATATCAGACTTAGGTAGTAGCCATGTCTCGAGTGGATCATATGTGATATCACTAAGGAGAGAAGTCACCTCGTTCTCGAGAGCTCTAGCTCGTGCTCGTGTCATAGGTCCTCTTTGCTCTTGATGAGACGATGGTAGGTCCATGGGGATGACCGAAGGATGCTCCGCATCATCTCCCCTCCCTTGGGAAAGATTTGACCTCAGATCAAAATCCTCATCGCCATGGTACAGGGAGAGATCTTTGATGTTGAAGATGTCGCTCATGGAGTACTTGTCGCGTGGGATGTCGATCTTGTATGCGTTGTTGTTGTAGCATGCAAGCACCTTGAATGGTCCATCGGCTCGAGGTAGAATTTTGGACTTGCGTTCGTTGGGGAAGTGGTCCTTGCGAAGGTGTAGCCACACAAGATCTCCAACATTAAATATCATGGGTTGCTTGTTGACGTTGAGCTTGGTCGCGAGTCATTGTACTTGGCGCTCTATGTTGTGCCTTGTATCTTCATGCATCTTCTTGAGGTAGTTGACTCGGGCACTCGCGTCCATGTTTGTGCGCTCTTGTAGTGGTAGAGGAAGTATGTCCAATGGGGACAACGGTTTGAAGCCGTAGACGACCTCGAAGGGGGACTTGCCGGTAGTCGAATGTCTTGCTCGATTATAGGCGTACTCGGCGATAGGTAGGCACTCCTCCCACTCCTTGATGTTCTTCTTTATCAACACGCATAGTAGAGTGGAGAGCGTGCGGTTCGTCACCTCCGTTTGGCCGTCGGCTTGTGGATGGTATGCCGAAGGGAACAAAAGCTTTATTCCGAGCTTGGCACACAAGGTCTTCCAAAAGTACCTCAAGAACTTGACGTCATGGTCCGAGACAATCGTCTTTGGCACTACATGAAGTCGCAAGATTTCCCTACAAAAGAGATTGGCAACATGTCAAGCATCGTCTATCTTGTTGCAAGGAATGAAATGTTCCATTTTAGAGAATCGGTCCACAACAACAAACACGGAATCCTTTCCATTTCTAGTTCTAGGCAAACCAAGTACAAAATCCATGCTAATATCTTCCCATGGTTGGTATGGAATTGGAAGTGGCATGTAAAGGCCATGAGATTGAGCTTTTGACTTAGCTTTGCGACATGTTGAGAATCGGTTGGTGAAACGATTGACGTCGCGAAACATATTTGGCCAAAAATAGTTCTTGGAGAGCGTAGTATGTGTCTTGTCGCGTCCAAAATGTCCCATTAGTCCTCCTCCATGAGATTCTTGCAGAAGCAACAAACGAAGAGAAGACTCGGGGATGCAAAGTTTGTTAGCTCTCATAAGATAACCATCCTTGATGTAATATCGTTCCCAAGATGTATGCGTCAAACACTTAGCGCAAGGAGTAGCAAAAGATGGGTCATTAGCATACAAGTCTTTTATATGCTCAAAGCCAATAACATTCAACTCAAGTTTAGTGCCGAGCATGCATATGCGTGAAAGTGCATCTGCAACTACATTTCCCTTACCCTTAATGTACTTGATCACATATGGGAAAGATTCAATAAATTCACTCCATTTGGCATGGCGCTTGTTGAACTTAGTTTGACCTTTTAAATACTTAAGCGTTTCATGATTGGTATGGATGACAAACTCATGAGGAGGAAGGTAATGTTCCCAAACATGTAGCACACGCACTAAGGCATACAATTCTTTGGCATTGATGGGATAGTTAAGTTGAGCATTGGAGAGTTTTTCACTAAAATATGCAATGGCTAGTTTCTCTTGCATCAAAACTCCGCCAATTCCGGTACCACTTGCATCACATTCAACCTCAAAAGTTTTGTCAAAGTTGGGCAAAGCAAGAATCGGAGCATGAGTAAGCAAAGACTTGAGTTCATCAAAAGCGGTGGATTTGCAAATATCCCCAAATGAAAGGAGCATTCTTCTTACTCAAGGCATGCAAAGAGGCAGAAATAGTGCTAAAATCTTTCACAAAGCAACGATAAAAACCTGCAAGGCCAAGGAAGCTACGCACTTGTTGCAAATTGGTTGGTTGGGGCCAAGTTTTAATAGCTTCAATTTTAGACTCATCAACATGGACACCCTTGGAAGAGACAACGAAACCCAAGAAAACCAACTTGTCAACTCCAAATGTGCACTTTTTCATATTAGCATAAAGACGTTCCTTGCGAAGCATTTGCAAAACATCCCTAACATGCTTTAGATGCTCTTTCAATGATTTGTTAAACACAACAATGTCATAAAAGTAAACGACAACAAAGAATCCAATATAAGGTCGAAGCACAAAATGCATAAGACGCATGAAAGTACTGGGAGCTTCCGATAAACCCATAGGCATGACCAACCACTCATACAAACCAAATTTTGTTTTGAAGGCGGTCTTCCATTCATCACCCTCTTGTGTGCGGATTTGATAATAACCACTTTCAAGATGAATCTTTGTGAAAATGGTGGCACCGCTAAGTTCATCTAGCATATCATCTAAGCGAGGAATGGGATGCCTATAATGCACGGTAATATCATTGATTGGTCTACAATCGGAACACATGCGATAACTTCCATCTTGCTTAGGAACAAGTATAACGGGAATGACACAAGGGCTTAAGCTTTCACGTACATGGCCGTTGTCGATGAGTTGTTGTACTTGCCGTTGGATCTCCTTAGTTTCCTTGGGGTTGACGCGGTATGGAGCTTTGTTTGGTAGAGGTGCTCCGGGGAAGAGGTCAATTCGATGTTCAATGCCTCATAGAGGAGGTAGACCCGGAGGAAGCTCATCGGGAAAACATCTTGGAATTCCTGCAGAAGAGATTGAAACACTAGAGGTAGATCGTGAGATGTGTTAGTTTTTGGTTCCCATCCTTGCACACTAGGACAAAGTCCATAACACTCGATGGGTTCTGACACACTTCTCTCATCTCACTTTTGGTGGCAAAAAGGAATAGATTCTTCTCTCTTGGCGAAGAGGCGCTCAAGTTTGGCTTGTGGCTCTCACTCACTTTTTGGTGGTTCACTTTCTCACTCTTCTCTCCTCGATGGGTGGCTTGCTTGTCGGCTATCACTTGACTAGGAGACATAGGTCGTAGCACATATTCCTTCCCTTTCTCTTGAAGCTATAGTGGTTTGTGTGCCCGTTGTGGATGACATCTCGGTCATATTGCCATGGCCGTCCAAGAAGGAGGTGTCAAACGGTCATCGGAAGGACATCACACTCCAAAGTGTCTTCATATGCGCCAATTTTGAAAGAGACTTGTACCCTATGATCGACTTGGATTGTGCCGGTGTCGCTTAGCCATTGAACCTTGTATGGGTGAGGGTGATTCATTTTCACCAATTGGAGCTTGGAGCATAGTTCTTCACTTGCTAAATTATGGCAACTCCCTCTATCGATGATGACCTTGACGGACCTGCCATTGAGACTGGCCTTTGTGTGGAAGTTATGGCATCATTGATCTTCTTCTTGTTGATGTTGAAGAGTCAAGACCTTGGAGACAACAAGAGCGGGGCTTGAATCTTCATCACAAAAGACTTGATCATCTTCGTCGTCATTGTTCACATGTCGATCCATGGCCACTTGCTCAAGGGCTTCCATTTCTCCTTCACTCATTGAGTCATATGTGCCGTCGTCGTTGAGGATTATGGTGCGCTTGTTTGTGCACTCGAAGGACTTGTGGCCTCGGCCGCCGCATGTGAAGCATTTGAAGGAACTTGTCTTGATGGTCTCATCGGTTGGGGTAGATGATGATGAAGCTCTCTTCTTGAAGTTGCTTGTTAGGAGGACGACTGGAGGTGGTCGAAGTTTTCTTGTAACTTGACTTGTCGCCATTGCTTGTAGAAGGCTTGGTTGAGGAAGAAGGTGGGGGAGTCGTTGAAGCTTGGTTGTTGGAGAAGCCGTAGATCTTGGGTGAGTACTTGGCATACTTGAAGTCATCTTGCACTTGACGTTCCGCTTTGGTAGCTTGATGCATTAGCTCGATGAGGTTCAAGTATGGTTGAAAGTCGGCGATCTTCTTGATAGGATGACTGGGTCCATTCAAGAATCGTGCCATAGTTTTCTCATCATCTTCTTTGACATTGGCTTGTATCATGGCACTCTCCATTTCCTTGTAGTTTTCTTCAACGCTCTTGGTTCCTTGCTTGAGTAGTTGGAGTTTCTTGAAGAGGCCGCAGTTGTAGTAGTTTGGCACAAAGTGTGCTCTCATGACATCCTTCATTTGTGCCCAAGTGGTGATGGGTGGTTCACCTCTTGCCTCTCGGCGCTCAATAACTTGTTCCCACCATATGAGCACATAGTCTTGGAACTCAAGTGATGCCATAGAGATCTTCTTCTCTTCTTCATAGTTGTGCAAACGAAAGATTTTGTCGACCTTCAATGCCCATGATATGTACTGTCGGTGTCAAAACCGGCGGATCTCGGGTAGGGGGTCCCGAACTGTGCGTCTAAGGAGGATGGTAACAGGAGGCGAGGGACACGATGTTTACCCAGGTTCGGGTCCTCTTGATGGGGGCAATACCCTACATCCTGCTTGATTGATATTGATGATATGAGTATTACAAGAGTTGATCTACCACGAGATCGAAGAGGCTAAACCCGAGAAGCTAGCCTATGGTATGATTGTTGTTGTCCTACGGACTAACCCCTCCGGTTTATATAGACACCGGAGGAGGCTAGGGTTACACAGAGTCGGTTACAAAGGGAGGAGTTCTACATATCCGTATCGCCAAGCTTGCCTTCCACGCCAAGATAGTCCCATCCGGACACGAGACAAAGTCTTCAATCTTGTATCTTCATAGTCCAACAGTCCGGCTGTCCGGATACCCCCGAATCCAGGACTCCCTCAGTAGCCCCTGAACCAGGCTTTAACGACGATGAGTCCGGTGCACAGATTGTCTTCGGCATTGCAAGGAGGGTTCCTCCTCCGAATACTCCATAGAAGATCTGGAACACAAGGGCAGTGTCCGGCTCTGCAAAACAAGTTCCACATACCACCGTAGAGAGAATAATATTTCCACAAATCCGACCTGCTGACTTATTTGATATCATGACATCATGCCATGACCCGGTTATTAGGCGGTTTCTTTGGCACGTCCTGTCGAAGCAGAGATCGTGTCCCCTTATCACGGGATTCTCATCAATACATGCGTGGGTAACCCAATCGTTCCCGTTGATATGACTCCTCGATTATAGGCAAGTCCCAAACAGTCACGAGGAGGACGCTTGGTATTCACCCTCTTTATAAAGAGGCCAAGGCCTATCCCTTTTTTATTCCTCGAACTAAATCGAATCCCTCCCCCGCCTCGAGTTCCAACACCCAAAGCTCAGGTCAGGCGCTTCGGACCTTCAGCCATGTCCGGATCCAACCCTCAAGGTCGGTGGATTCCCTCCTCCGTCACGGAGGAAGATGTCGAAAAGTTAAGAGAGGCCAGGTTTTTGACCGGCAAGATCGCGCACCGGCTGCCTGCTCAAGGGCCGGTCATACCTACTCCCAAATCCGGCAAGAGCGTAGTGTTCATATCTCACTTCCTTCGAGGGCTAGGCCTAGCTCTAGATCCCTTCGTGAGGGGTCTCATGTTCTATTACGGGCTGGATTTCCATGATTTAGCTCCGGATTCTATTCTCCACATCTCGTCTTTTATCATCGTGTGCGAAGCTTTCCTCCGCATCATCCCTCACTTCGGCCTGTGGCTCAAGACCTTCCAAGTGGAGCCGAAGATGATCGAGGGGAGGCACACGGAGTGCGGAGGTGCCGTAATAAGCAAAAGCACCGATGCCCCATGGCCCGAGTGTTCCTTCCAGGAGGTGTCCAGCTTATGGCAACAAGAATGGTTTTATGTCACAGCTCCCAGGGGTACCAAATGGGTGGCTCCCCCTGCCTTTCGCTCGGGTCACCCTCCACGACTAACGTCATGGATCAACAAGGGGCTAGACCGGGGGCCAGTAAAGGACGTGCCCATACTGCAGAGCCGCATCCGAGATCTCCTCGAAAGAGATATTGATCTGGTCACAGTAACACAAGTAATGTTACTTCGTCGAACCCTGCCCTTGCAAACGTCGTCCCCTCCGTCTGTGGGAATTCAATACGGAGGGACCGCGAGCTATTCAGCACTTCCTTGGCATGACGCTCGAGGGGATGTACAAATTGTACTTCGGACCACAAGCAATGTGTCCGGATTCTACCGAGGACGCGGGTCTGAGCTGCAATCGTCCAGATACCCAAGTAAGTCACCCTGTGGCCGAACACGTGGGATTTTTATTCATCACAACATCATTCTGAAAAGTCGCTCTTTGACCAGGACTGGATAGCAAAGGCGAAGATGATCAGGTGTCCGGCCCCCCTCCCAGAGGTCTCACCCGGATCCGGTACTAGCCTGGATGTTGGAGCTTGCGCCCTACCAAGCGCCCTCAGGGGAAGATAAAGGTGGGAAGAAAGAGGCTGACGCCTGCACGAAGGAGGATAACCGGGGAGAAGAAGCCAAAGTTCCCTCTCCCCAAGGAAGGAAAAGGACCACCTCTGAAGGCCCGGAAACAATAGTCTCTAAACAGGGGAAGAAATCTTCGCCAGAGGGTCCTGGCCTAGGGGATACCCCGTCCGTACAGTGTCCGCAAGGGGATCAGCCCTCCATCAAGCTGTAAGTAAAAAAAGGTTTAATAGTAAAAAATATCCTACTTTACCTCTGAGGAAAATAACCGAAACATATGTCTTGTAGTCTGGATCGTAGCCCCTCTCGGCAGAGTTCGTCTTCAGTGGATCTTCTTCCGGAGATGATGGAGAGTGAAGCGCCTCCCCACGCCATCCTGCCTTACGAGGCAGGCGACCCCGAGGTGTCATCTCGGAGGGCTTCTCCCGATCCAGCAAGGCCAGAGGGTGATTCTTTGGCCACCCGAAGTCCTTAGTATCCATCTCTTGAAGAGAGCAACCGAAAGAGTCCGGCTCCGCCTGTCATGCGGTCGGACGCACTGAAGGATCTGCTAGAGCAGGAGGCTATCTCAGAAGCACATCGTGCGCTAATGGGCGTGGTGGTTTAGAGGATTTCAACCACCGAAAGCGGATTGCATGAAGCCTTTATGAGTCTGCTAAAAGGTTTTGAGGTACGTGAAGTGGTGTGCATTTTTGATAGTACCGCACATGTTTGAAATGTTCCCTATGCAGATAGTAGCCCCTGAGACTCTGGTTGCCGTCGGAAACGGCGGTAAACAGAGGATCATAGTCGCAGGTAAAAATCCAGCCATCTTCATATGTAGGTGGCAGGAGGTCCGGTGGCTAGCCGGACTGGTGAGGTTGCCGAGCTAACGCGGCAACTTGACGAGGCAGATGCCGACATCGTGCTTGTCAACAAGCGGCTTGACGAGGCGCAGGGTATGTAGTTTCTTCGGTGATCAACATATGGTAAGAGGAGCGTAATGCCAATATCTTGAACATGTTGTGAACTGCAGATGGAGCTGCGGCAGTGGAGACCCTTCGGGCGGAACTTGCCCGAGCCAAAAAGCAAGCCAGGAATAGTGATGCGACCGCTCTGAAGGCGGCCGAAGAGCTGAGGGCCGAAGAGGCTGCCCATTGCCAAAGTAAGGAGAAGATGGCCAAGATGGGCGTTGAGTTAAGTGATGCCGCCGACCGATACCGGCTTCTTGAGAAGGAAAGCCAAGCGAAGGCTACGGAGCTGGAGAAAGCCATGGTAGCAGCCAAGGAATCCCGCTCTACAATTAGAGCGATGAAGGAGGAGATGCGTCACGCCGGGGATATCGCGGCTGGGAAGCCCTTTATGCTGCGGATGAAGTTCGTAGATCCTAAGTATGCGCCTTTGGATCGGCTGTGGAGTTCTGCAGACGCCTATATGGATTTGGCAGCGAGTGCTGCTGATGCGGCCGAGTACTTCAAAGATCAAAAATATCGCGAAGTGGAGAAGCTGTTTTGGTCGCAATTTAATGGTCCAGCGCGTCCGCTTCCTCTGAATGAGCGGATGGCCGAATGGGCCGAGCTCCACAGGTTGTCCGGACTCGCCATGAGGTCTGTTGTGGATCACCTGTGGCCGGCAGGGCCAAGGCCGAACAGTTACTTCAGCTTGGTGCAGCAGTTCCTTGGTGTTGTGCCACGCATCGACGCTGTGAAGAGGTCGGCGTGCATCTAGGGTGCGCAGATGGCGCTTGCCCGTGTCAAAACGCACTGGGCGGAGATGGAAGCCACCGCAATTGCAGCCCCGAATTCGGAAGTTAGCTGAGTAGCTGCCGAGCACTACTTTGACGAGGTCCTTGAAGGCGCTTGTTCAATAGAAGCGCAGTGCTCGAAGAATATTATGTTCTAATGACATGTATTCCCATTGAAAAACAATGTTTTACTAAATTATATAAAGACTATTTTTATACTTTTGCTCGAAAGTGTTATGATGCCTCTGTGCGGCCGCTTATGTATATGTGTATATAACTGAAAGTTTGCGATGCCGGCTTCAAATTTCACGCCAGCGTATAATGCGGAGGTGTTCGCAGAAGGCGCATGTTCACACTTGATCCAACGTCTTGGTCCATTAAGGAGGTGATAGCGCAGCGAACTAGGCAATCGGACTATATTGCTTTAACACTTTCACTTAGCCATAGGAGTTTTGATGGGGCTACTATATAGCCCTCGGTGGCTCTCCGCTCATCCGAATACGGGCGCGGTCATGCCTGGCCGAAACGACCCTTCGTTAATGCGGAGGAATCTCAAGATTCCGATAAGTCATCGAGTGGTTGACCAGTCTCGCTTTATCATGACAGTCAGGCCGGCTTTCTCTCGAGGTGCTCATCCGGGCCAGCTGAGGCACAATCGCGAGAGTTCTCCTGGTGCCACCTTAGCCGATAGAGCGGAATGTAAGGTAGCAAAACATAGGAGTCCGGCAAACCCAACATTTGACCAAAGACATGATTCGGAGCTGATGCATATAAGGCCTAACTCGCGACGCCGAACACTCCCTAAGGTGTTCGGTCTTTGAAATATATACCGGGCTTAGATGATGCCCTTGGAATTATCTGACGTGGCCACATGCCAAGACGTCAGCATCCTTCTCGGTTGTATTGAGAATCCGGAGGATGTGAACAACAAAAGACAGTAAAAAAGGTTTACGTAGGGTCTTAATCTAAAGAGAAACCTTTGCATGGGTCCCTGCTGCACGTCTGCGCCTGTGTCTCTGTTGTGCCGTATCCTGGACGGGTGTAGCACGATTGGCATCTGTAAAAGAGAGGTGCTTAGTGAAAAGTTGTTGTGCAAAAATTTGGTTATTATAAATAAACCATGAAAAAGTCAAGATGGGTAAAGTTGAGCCGAATTATCGCGACAAAGCCCCTGGTACCGTCTATATGGGTATAACCATCGAACCAATCTCTATCCAATGATTAGCCAGACTCGTCTAACTGTGTCCGCGGTCCTAACGACCGGTCATCATCTCTGGTGGTGAGGCCGTCTAGTGTTCGGCTGTTAAAGCAGCCGTGCGTTCTTCTGCTCGTAAGGAGCGCTCAATATTTCCATGTACTGTGATGGTGCCGCGCAGACCGGGCATTTTAAGCTGGAGTAAGGCGTAATGCGGTATTGCATTAAAACGGGCGAAAGCCTCTCATCCGAGTAGTGCTTGACAGCCACTTCGGAATGGAGCAATGTCGAAGGTTAACCTTTCGCTCCGGAAGTTGTCGGGCGAGCCTAACACAACCTCTAGTACTAGAGAGCCCGTGCAGTGGGCCTCTATGCCTGGTATTACTCCCTTGAAGGTAGTATTACTTTGGCTTATTTTTGTTGGGTTTATCCCCATTTTGCGGACGGTGTCCTGATATATCAGATTTAGACTACTGCCGCCGTCCATAAGGACTCGTGTGAGATGGTATCCATTTATTATTGGGTCCAGCACCAAGGCGGCTGATCCTTCCTGCCGGATACATATTAGGTGATCCCTGCGATCAAAAGTGACCGGGCAGGCCGACTGTCGGTGTCAAAACCGGCGGATCTCGGGTAGGGGGTCCCGAACTGTGCGTCTAGGCGGATGGTAACAGGAGACAAGGGACATGATGTTTACCCAGGTTCGGGCCCTCTTGATGGAGGTAAAACCCTACGTCCTGCTTGATTGATATTGATATTGTGGATGTTTACAAGAGTGGATCTACCACGAGATCAAGGAGGCTAAACCCTAGAAGCTAGCCTATGGTATGATTGTAAGGGTTGTTGTGATTGTAGTCCCACGGACTAAAGCCATCCGGTTTATATAGACACCGGAGAGGGCTAGGGTTACATAGAGTCGGTTACAATGGTAGGAGATCTACATATCCATATCGCCAAGCTTGCCTTCCACGCCAAGGAAAGTCCCATCCGGACACGGGTGAAGTCTTCAATCTTGTATCTTCATAGTCTTGGAGTCCGGTCGATGATGATAGTCCGCAGATGATAGTTCGGTGATGATGGTAGTCCGCTATCCGGACACCCCTAATCCAGACTCCTCAAGAGTCCCTGAACCAGGCTTCAATGACGATAAGTCCCGCGGTATATTGCTTGGCATTGCAAAGCGGGTTCCTCCTCCAAATGATAGAAGATTGTGAACACCAGGATAGTGTCCGCTCTGCAAATAGATTCCACATTCCACCATAGAGAGAATAATATATATACACAAGTTGAATCGTGACATTTTCCGTGGCATGACGTCACACCACTACCAAGCCATTACTCGAATTGTTTTTACTTTACCACCTCGGCAAGATTTAGCTAAGCAGTTTCCTTGGCACGCCTTGTCGAAGCAGAGATCGTGTTTCCCTTAATCCGGGATTCTCATCAATACGGTGTGAGTAACCCAACCGCGTCATTGATGGTGACGCTTGGGAGATAAGCGAGTTTTACCAGGCGGTGGGGGACGCGAAGACTTCGCCGCCCATATAAGGGATAAGGATTCACCTTCTCACCCACGCCTTCTTCCTCCTTTTCTTATCCATCTCCGCAAGACTCGAGCTCCAGCGCCCAAGTTCACAAGATCTCATCTCAACCTTCTCCGACCATGTCCGGAGCGGAGGTAAATGGTTGGCCTCCACCGTTAAGGAGGAGCACATCGCCAAACGCTTGGCGCCGGATACCTTTCCGGCGACATCGCAGCACCGGCTGCCCAACGAGGGCAGCTCATCCCCACCCCCAGTGCCCCATGAGAGGGTCGTCTTTCTTCCCCACTTCCTCCATGGATGGGCTTTCCACTACATCCCTTTGTCCGGGGCTCATGTTCTACTACGGCCTGGATTTCCATGATCCGCACCGAACTTCATCCTCAACATCTCGGCGTTTATCGTCGTGTGCGAGGCCTTCCTCTGCATCCAGCCCCACTTCGCTTAGGCTCAAGACCTTCAATGTCAAGTCAAGGTAGTGAAGGGCACTCAAGCGGAGTGCGGAGGCACCATGTTGGGCAAGATGCCCAACATCCTTTGGTTCGAAGGGGCCTTCGTGGAATCCGTCAAGGGGTGGCAATCGGGGTGGTTCTATATCACCGAGCCGCGTGACCCTAAATGGGAGGCGGCCCCCGAGTTTAGATCTGGTATCCCCACGCAGCTCACCTCCTGGAAAGAGAAGGGCTTGCTATGGGGTAGTTTGAAGGAGCTGAAGGGACTCCAAGCCTGTATCAAGAAGCTGGTGAATAAGCTCAGGCTGGTTAACATGGTCCAGGTCATGCTCGTCCGCCGGATTCTCCCATGCCAAAAGCGGGCATTTAATTTATGGGAGTTCGATCCGGAACAGCACCAGGCGCTGAACAAGCTCTTCGACACAACGTACGAAGGCGCCTGGAAGGTGCTGTTCAAGGGCGCCGGTTTCGCATCCGCGATCAAGATCGCGATTTCGCCATGCACCAGCCGACGAGGTAAGTGATTCTACCCCTTTACGGGACACTTGTTTTTCATAGTTTGACTCTATGCGGGCTTTAATTTCCCCTTTTCCTTTGGCAGGACTGGATGAGGAAGGCGGAGCAGATTACCTGTCCGGCTCCTATGCCAGAAAACCCAGTAGACGCTCGTCTAGCGAGGCTGCTGGTTCCGGCACCACACGTGGTGCCGGAGAAGAAGGACAAGAAGGAGGCCACGGGTGCTCGAAAGAGTGCCCGTTTTCAGGTGTCCGACGACTCCGGGGCGGATTCCTCCCCCGAAAATGAGGAGGAGGAAGAGGACTCTCTCCCAGAGGAGGGAGAGAGGAAGAGGAAGGCTTCCCCAACAGGGGAGGCCGAAGGGTCCAAGAGGGGAAGGACTATTCCCTCGGACAGCTCCGCCAACATCAACGTTGGCGAGGAAGAATGGCCTTCAAGGGCCAGGCCTCCGGCGAGATCGTAAGTATCCGGATTCCTGAATGATTTATAGTTTCTTTTTCTCGCATCACATAGTGTCATTCTAATGCCGCATACCGCCTGCAGTCCGGCGATGATGATCTCCCGCTTCGAAGCGGGTCGTTGGCTCCGCCGGATGTAGACTCTATCCCGACCGCCTCCACCCCTCGCGACGCCGAGGACGCCGAGGTGGGAACCCAAGAAGGGACCCATCGGGGGGAGGCTCCGGAGGCGCCACAAGGCGTCCTCCCGGGCTTTGCACCGGACTCCACAACAGAACCCGCAGTGGTTCCGGAGTCCGGCCGGCGGCCCCTTCGAACGAAAGGCAAGACCGTGACGCCGGCGGCTTCCGTCCAATCGGAGGCGCCGGGCAATTTTTTGGAGGCGCTGCAGAGCGCTTCCATTGAGGAAGAACACCGCACTATTATGAGTGCGGTGATTCAGAAGGTGCATCTCGCCAAGGGCGGGCTGACCAAGCTCGCAGAGCCTTCTATCGTGCTTTGAGGTAAGAAGTTAAAATATGCAATGTAATACCGCATAGACAGTAGCCCCGATGCTCGGTTCGTGTTCGGAAAGAAAAGCCGGATGAGGATCTGAAAAAAAGATATACGCAGGGTTGCTAAAAATTATGTCAATATGGGTTGCAGGCTGCGCTGCTGACCTCTGCCAAGACCGATCATGGAGGTCGGTGCGTTGAAGCAGAGCTCGAGCGGTCCGGCAAGAGCTCGGCAGCCAGAAGCAGCTCCAAGACAAAGAAGGTGAGTAACACCACTTGAATTTGTACCTTCAGAAAAGGATTTAGGTTGCAACAAAAAATAACAAGGATAACATGGGTACTGCAGGGCCACGAACGAGGTGGCGACCTCGAAGGAGGCCGTGTCTGTGTCGAACATAATGCAGCCACTGAACGGGCAGAGCGAGAAAAGCAGGAGGCGCGGGTGGTGGTGGTTCAGCAAGAGCTCCTGTGCTCTCATGGAAAAGCATGAGAGTTTGGAGCGTGACTCAAAGACTCGAGAGTTTGAGCTTGCCTCGCTCTCGAAAGTGCTAAACCGCCAAGGCCGAGGCCCA
Source organism: Aegilops longissima (assembly GCA_021605205.1). Lineage (NCBI taxonomy): Eukaryota > Viridiplantae > Streptophyta > Magnoliopsida > Poales > Poaceae > Aegilops > Aegilops longissima. The sequence continues at coordinate 314,854,522 of CM038676.1, forward strand.
TAAGTCCCTTCAGAGATTGAGTTGATGAGGAAGATAGCGGCGGTAAGGCATTTTTCACGCAAAGCAAGCATGTGAATGTAAATTACGTGTTACTTACCCGATTCGGAGCTCTCGAGGCGTTTGCAGATCTGCCTCGCAGCGTGTCTCGATGTCGCCGCATTCTACCGAGCCGAGGAGGGAGCTCAACGGAGAAGGTCTTGGTCGGTCTCAAGATCCGAGGCCGGCCATCCGGTGTTTTCTAGCGACCAGTCTGAAGCAGCTGGTCGAGCTTCACAAGGTGGCCGAGCAGGCCATGAAGGGCCTCATAGTCGGCTATGGCTCGGAGAGGCCATGCCCGGAGCTACTTCGCCTCGTCTGACGGCTGGTGGATGCGTGCCTCGGGTGGAGGTTATCAAGCGCCCGCCTGTATTGAAGGTGCTCGTCTGGCCCTTGCCCGCGCAAAGGTGCATTGGGGCAAGCTGGATGCGGAGAAGCTAATCATCGACGCGCCACCAGCGGGCAAGGAGCATCGACGCCCAAATTTACTATAAGGCTATCTGAAGGGTGCCCGCAAGATTGCGGATGAGTGCCCTGTGGATGTAATTTTTAGTGAATTCGCAATGTGTTATCACATGCGCTGAAAACTTTGTTCATATGCGCTAAGCAACGCTTGTTTAATTTAAAATATTACCTTCAGGCGGCCGCTTAGTAAATCTGAGAGATGGCAAGTCGTCGGCTTCAGCCCCCATGCCACGAAAGTCTTTGGGGTGTTGGGATAAACTTGAGCACTCTTGTTCCCATGTTTGGGTCCATCTAGGAGGCGCCAACACAACGTAACAAGGCAACCGGACTTATAGTGCTTGAACACTCTCACTTAGCCATAGAATTCTATAATTTTAAATTTCGGTGAAGCCCCTAGTATTCGGAAGACCGAATTGGGGCGCTATCCACGCGTTCATCGGACATAATCCGAACTTCGCTCAAGCGGCGAGGTCTTTAAGGACCCGAAGGACCTCTCGAACAGCGACCAGTCTCTCGCCTTATCATGCCGGTCAGTTTTAGCTTTCTCCACTGAGGCGTTAACCCGGCTCAACCGGGGCGCAATCGCTGTGATTCTCCCAGTGCTACCTTAGCCGATAGAATGGAAGGTGCCAAACATGGGAGCCGGGCAAACCCAACTATTGACCCAAGACATGATTCGGAGTCGATCATATAATGCTATAAGTTCGGGGTGCCGCACTTGTGAAAGTGTGCGGACTTTATCACACCATAATGCGGAGGACATAAGCCCCTGGTGTATTTGGCCGTACCAAGATGCACGGGTGCAACATGTCGTAAATGAACATATATATATATATATATAAAGTAATGCAATTATAGGCAAAAGTGCTGCATTTTATTCGAGAAGATATGCTATCAGTGCGGAATGATACAAATAGTGCGGAAAGCAAGGGATTGGACGAATTAAAGGTGTCTCCCTCCAGGGGTAGGCCGCGGAATGTTGTATTTAACAAATATAATGCTCGTGATGGAGACCACCGAGTGTTCGCCGCGCCTTTGTCCTTCCCTGGCTGTTGCATCATGAGTTCGCAGGTTCGCCACGGACTGAGTTCTGTATAAAAAAGAGAAAAAGAAAAAAGAGTGACACACTTGGGAGCCCCTGGTGTGGTCGAACCTCACTCTGGGTCTGTTGTGGTTGTGCCCTTCCCCCTATGCCCATGGTATCTCCAGGGCGTAATTATGTACGCGGAGACTTTGTCTTATAATTTTGCGAGGGCTGGGGTTGGGGCCGCATTGCTACGCGTGCACGGAACGTGCCAGGTGGTCTTGGTTGATGTTGCTCCGGGCGCGTTTGGTCGTGTTCGGTCGCTTAACGGCCGGACTCGAGAATTGCCTTAAAAGGCTGCTCAGATTTCCGCCGCGAGAGCCGCTGTATGTTCCTCCGCTCGAGGAGCGTTCGTGTTTCCGTTGACCGTGATGACTCCACGAGGGCCTCGCATCTTGAGCTTAAAGTATGCATAATGCGGCACCGCGTTGAATTTTGCAAGCGTGGTTCGTCCGAGCAGAGCGTGATAGCCGCTGCGAACGGGACTATGTCGAAGATTAACTCCTCGCCGAAATTATCCGGGATCCGAAGACCACTTCCAGTAATCGAGCCTGCATAATTGGCCTCGACACCTGGTATGACGCCTTTGAAGGTCGCCCTTGTAGGTTTAATCCTTGAAGGGTCTATGCCCATCTTGCGACCGTATCCCGATAAAGCAGGTTCAGCTCGCCGCCGCCCATCAGACTCTCGTGAGGTGAAATCCATCAACGATTGGGTCTAAAACCATCGCGCGAATCCGCCATGGCGGATATTGGTCGGATGGTCTCTTCGATCGAAAGTGATCGGGCAAGAGGACCATGGGTTGAATTTTGGGGCGATCGCTCCATCGTGTATCGTCCCTTAGTGCACGCTCCGCTCCCTCTTGGGAATATGCGCTGCGTATATCATGTTTACCGTCCAACTTGAGGGGGAATCCTTTGAGCTCTGTTGTTCGGCGGCGGTCTCTTCCTCGTCATCGCTGTGTAGCCCCTTGTCACTGTTTTGGCGATTAATTTGCTCGCCGCTTGAATACCCAACAATCTCTGTTGATGTGGTTAGCTGGCTTTTCGGGGTTCCATGTATTTGACAAGAGCGGTCGAGTATTCGGTCCAAATTGGACGGGCCCGGAGTGGTTCTTTTGAATGGCTTCTTCCGCTGACGGGTTTGAGCCTCGAATCCGGCGTTCACCGCCAGATCCTCATTGCCGCCAGCACGCGGCGTTTGTTTTGTTTCGACGCAACCTGCCATTGCGGTCCTTGGTATCCGGACTGCCAGCGCTTTTCTTTGAGGGTGTTATCGCGAGCGAGCCAGCTATCCTCTCCCGCAAAGAAGCGGGTCATGAGGGATGTGAGGGCTGCCATGGATTTCGCTTCTCCGCCCTAGGTGCTGGGCCAGCCACTCGTCGCGGATGTTATGTTTGAAGGCAGCGAGTGCCTCGCATCCGGACAATCGACGATTTGATTTTTCTTTGTTAAGAACCGTGTCCGAATTGCTGGCCGATTCGTGCAGCTCTTGGATTATGTGGCTTAGGTCATCTGCGTCCGTGGTCGCCCATACGCGCCTCGGAAGTTGTCAAGGAATGCGGCTTCCGTGTCTTCCCAAGATCCAATTGACTCTGCGGGCAGGCTGTTAAGCCAATGCCGAGCTGGTCCTTTAAGCTTGAGCGGAGATATTTGATGGCGGGAAGATTGCCGCCGGGCCATGTGTATATGGAGGAGATAATCCTCAATCCAAACCGCGGGTCTGTTGTGCCATCGTGGATTCGATATTAACGGGTTTGAACCCTTCAGGATTTGATGATCCATTACTTCGTCGGTGAAGCATAGTGGGTGTCTTGGCGCCTCAGATTGAGCAATATCGCGACGTAGCTCGAGAGAGCGTTGTTCTGCTGTGTTCGCCCGCCGGAGTAGTTGTATCTGGTGCGACGGTATTCGTCGTGGGTCGTGGGGCGTCCACGTGATCCATAGATAGATCTGGATTGTCTTGCCTTGTCCTCCAATATATCTCGCAAGTCCGACGCGTTCCCCGTGGCTTCCTCGCTTTTGAGCGATGCCGGGTACGGTTTTAGTGGAGGGCTTGCACGCCTCTATCGCGCCACGAGGTGGTCGGTCCGCCGACAGCGCTGGTGATGTAGGTTTGTATGCCTCCTCCTCTAATCGGGGAGCAACTTGCTTTGGGTAACTTTTGGGGGCGCTCGAGTTCATACTCTTCGCCGCGAGGACCTCGGTCCATCTATCGCCAAGAGGGTCTTGATCAGCTTGAAGCTGTTGTTGCTTTTTCTTTAGGCTGTTTGCCATGGCCGTTAGCCTGCGTCTGAAACGCTCTTGTTCGACGGGATCCTCGAGCACGACGAATTGCCGTCGCCGAGGCTTGCCTCGCCTCCGGAGGAGGTAAGTAATTGTCATCCTCGACCTCTCGCCCGCCGCCTCTCCCGAGGGCTTGCTTCCGCCTCCTCCTGCGCTGGATCGTGGCCGAGGGAGTTCTCTTCGCACTTTCGGGTGTTATTATCTCGTGCCGGAATCTCCATTCTTGCCGTGGCGGGATTTGAGCGGCGCCGCCGACGCCGGGCGCTTGGGCTGTTTTTTAGGAATCGGCCTCGCTGCTTCTTCGCCGTCCCCATCTTTTGGGGTGTCCACCATGTATATGTCGATGACGAGGTGGTCTTCCAAAGGTCCTGTAGGCGCTGGTTCTGGTATTCTCCGCATCGCCGCCCATACCGCCGATGTCTTGAGTCGAGTCGAGCACGTCGGTTAAATCGCCGACGGTGGCTATGAAGTGGGTGGTGGGTGGGATCTGAATTTCTTCGTCGTCCGCATCCCAACCGTCCTGGCCGTAGTTCGGCCAGGGCTCTCCGGATAGCGAGAGATGCTGCAGTGAATTTATGATATCGCCGAAGGGCGAATGCTGAAAGATGTCCGCAGCGGTGAATTCCATGATCAGCGCCCAATCTGATTCGACTGGCAAGGGCGCAGGAGGTCCGAAGTCCGGCAGGGAGTCCGGCACCTCGGAGTCATGGTTTTTATGCGGGACAAGGTAAGTGTTCGGCTCCATCGCCGTAGAAGTTGCAGCTCCCGAGGCGGTGTCCAGCCATCCATCCTCGATCCGAGCGATCGGCTCCAAACTATGAGTCGGAGTGGATTCGTGTGCGGCCTCCAAGGTGTTGTCCGGCGGCAGAGTTAGGTCATGCCCATCGTGACAGCACAGCACGCTCGGCTGTGGCTCAGATCAATCGAGGATCAAGTCCCCGCGATATTGGCCGTGAAGTTTAGGCTTCAAACCTGACTCGACGGCCAGGGCGTAGCTTCGATCTGCTCCAGATGGCCAAGTGAATTGGCCCGCAGATGCGGCCGCCAATACGAAGATCTGTCCGGGAAAAAGTCTCGCCCAGACTACGTCGTTGTTGATTGAAGAGGCAATCGCCTATCGGTGACGCATACGAGGAACTCTCAATGAAAGCACCAATGTCGGTGTCAAAACCGCGGATCTCGGTAGGGTGTCCCAATCGTGCGTCTAGGCGGATGGTAACAGGAGACAAGGGACACGATGTTTACCAGTGTTCGGGCCCTCTTGATGGAGGTAAAACCCCACGCCCCTGCTTGATTGATATTGATATTGTGGATGTTTACAAGAGTGGATCTACCACGAGATCAAGGAGGCTAAACCCTAGAAGCTAGCCTATGGTATGATTGTAAGGGTTGTTGTGATTGTAGTCCACGGACTAAAGCCATCCGGTTTATATAGACACCGGAGAGGGCTAGGGTTACATAGAGTCGGTTACAATGGTAGGAGATCTACATATCCGTATCGCCAAGCTTGCCTTCCACGCCAAGGAAAGTCCCATCCGGACACGGGGTGAAGTCTTCAATCTTGTATCTTCATAGTCTTGGAGTCCGGTCGATGATGATAGTCCGGCAGATGATAGTTCGGCTGATGATGGTAGTCCGGCTATCCGGACACCCCCTAATCCAGGACTCCCTCACCGACCAAGGGTAGAACTCATGGGTGACGTGCTCTATGGCTTGTGTATTTCAGAGTGCGTATTTGCCTCTCCTCTTTGTCACGTGGATAACATTTACTGTTTTGACTTCTGGTGGGAATTTTTTTCTGTCCCCCAATGTCTTGCTGGCGAGGCGCATCCTCGTCCTCGCTCGGAGTGTTCTCCCCCTTGTGTTTGGCGTTTAGCTTGCCAGCCTGCTTGAAGACCCAGCATTCTCTGTGGGTGTGATTTGCAGGTTTGTTGGGGGTGCCGTGGATCTAACATAGTTTTTCTAGAATCTTGTTTAGGTCGGTCGGTCCATCTCTGTTGCCTTTAAAGGGCTTTTTCCACTGACCCGGTCGAGAGCCTCTGAATCCGGCGTTTACCACTGTGTTGTCTGGGATGTCTTCTTTATTCCGGCGCTTGTTTTTACTGCATCACGGTTTTCCATTGCCGTCCCTGACCTCGGATGTGCTTGGGTCGCTGGTGGTGCTGCGGGCTAACCAGCTGTCCTCGCCCACGCAAAAGCGGGCCATGAGGCTTGTTAGGGCTGCCATTGTTCTCGGCTTTTCTTGGCCAAGGTGTCTGGCAAGCCATTCGTCTCGAACGCTGTGCTTGAAAGCTGCTAGGGCTTCAGCGTCCAGATAGTCGACAATTTGGTTCTTCTTAGTAAGAAACCTGTTCCAAAGCTTTCGGGCTGACTCTCCGGGCTGTTGAATTATATGACTTAAATCATCAGCGTCCGGAGGTCGGACATAAGTCCCTTGAAAGTTATTCCGGAAAGCGTCCTCGAGCTCCTCCCAACTTCCAATGGAATTTTCGGGGAGGGTTTTCAGCCAGTGCCGAGCTGGTCCTTTGAGCTTGAGGGCAAGTATTTGATGGCGTGGAGATCGTCTCCGCGAGCCATGTGAATATGGAGGATGAAGTCCTCGATCCAGACCCTAGGGTCTGTGGTTCCATCGTATGCCTCTATGTTAACTGGTTTGAACCCTTCTGGAAATTCATGGTCTAAAACCTTGTCGGTGAAACATAGGGGGTGTGCGACACCCCTGTATTTGGTTGTGCCATGGCGTTCGGACGGTTGTGGTATTTGGTGTTGACTGAGTGCTGGAGCGCGTTTCCTTGATCCATAGATGGATATGGTTGCGCCGGCCCATTGATGCGGGTCGTCGCGTCGGTCATGTACTGACTTATGTGCGGCCTCGTTGGCCGCCCTATCGCAGCCACGAGGTCGTCGATCCGACCGGTCGGTGGTTTTGTTTTTTGGCTGCGGGGGTTCGAAGGCCTCGTCGTCGAATTCCGGCAGCAGCTTTCGCTTTGGGTAGCTCTTTGTGTGGCGACTGCCACCGTACTTTTCTACCGTGTCGAGCACTTTGTTCCATCTCCTTTTGAGTGTGTTATGTGTGGCCTTGAGCCTTTGTTTCTGCTTCTTCAGACTTCTTCAAGTGGCAATAAGCCTTTCTTGCTCCAGCTGCCTTTCCAGGATGATGCGCTCGTCGTCGTCCGGACTGTTCTCCTGACCGGAGACAGGTTGGTTGTCTTGACGCTCGGCGTCGCCATGTTCGGACAGCGGCTCCACACTTTGTTCGTCGTCTGCTGGCTCACCCTGCACTATCGCTGGGTCAATTTGGCTTCTTCTTGCACTGTTATCGCTGTTTTTGCCAAGGCGGGATTTAGAGCGGCGCCTACGGTGCCGTTTTGATTGCTTGTCGTGGGAGCTATCTCTCGCTGCATCCTCGTCATTATTTTCTTTGGGTGTATCCACCATGTATATGTCATGTGATGAAGTGGCAGTCCAGCGCCCTGTTGGCGATGGTTCCTGTTCGTCTCCTGCATCATTGTCCATGCCATCGATGTCTTCGGAGTCGAAGTCGAGCATGTCGGTTAAGTCGTCGACAGTGGCTACTAAGTGGGTGGTGGGTGGGGAGTGAATTTCTTCGTCATCCGCATCCCACTCTAGCCGGACATAGTTCGGCCAAGGTTCTCCAGACAGGGAGAGAGATTTTAACGAGTTCAGTATGGCGCCGATGGGCGAGTGCTGAAAGATATCTGTGGAGGTGAACTCCATGATCGGCACCCAATCGGATTCGATAGGTATGGGCGTTGGTGGTTCGAAGTCCGTGGCCGGGGACGAGTCCAGCAGTTCGGCGACATGGCTCTCGTGAGGGGTAAGGTCAGTATTCGGCTCTATCGCCACTGAGGGTGCGGCCTCCGTGGCGAAGTCTATCCTCCCATCCTCGGATGGCGCGATCTGCTCCGGACTGAAGGCCGGAGTAGTTGCTGGCGTGATCTCCCGAACAATGTCCGACGGCAGAGCTATATCGTGCTCGTCGGGATCGTGCGGCACACCAGGTATGGGCCCGAATCCGTCGAAGGTCAAGTCTCCGCGGATATTGGTAGTGTAATTCAAGTTTCCAAACATGACCTGATGGCTAGGGGCGTAGCTCTCGATCTGCTCCAGATGGCCAAACGAGTTGGCCCGTAGTGCAAAGCCGCCGAATACGAAGATCTGTCCGGGGAGGAAAACCTCACCCTGGACTGCATCGTTGTCGATGATCGAAGGGGGCATCGAACCTTGCAGCGACGACACAGTGGAACTCTCAATGAAAGCACCAATGTCGGTGTCAAAATCGGTGGATCTCGGGTAGGGGGTCCCGAACTGTGCGTCTAAGGTGGATGGTAACATGAGGCGAGGGACACGATGTTTACCCAGGTTCGGGCCCTCTTGATGGAGGTAATACCCTACGTCCTTCTTGATTGATATTGATGATATGAGTATTACAAGAGTTGATCTACCACAAGATCGAAGAGGCTAAACCCTAGAAGCTAGCCTATGGTATGATTGTTGTTGTCCTACGGACTAACCCCTCCGGTTTTAATAGACACCGGAGGGGGCTAGGGTTACACAGAGTCGGTTACAAAGGGAGGAGATCTACATATCCGTATCGCCAAGCTTGCCTTCCGTGCCAAGAGAGTCCCATCCGGACACGAGATGAAGTCTTCAATCTTGTATCTTCATAGTCCAACAGTCCGGCCAAAGGATATAGTCCGGCTGCCCGGATACCCCCTAATCGAGGACTCCCTCAGGTACTCTTCGGGATCATTGCTTCCCTTGAACTTGGGCATTGTAAACTTTAGCTTGCCGTAGCATTTCTCTTCATTGTGTGTTGGTCTATGGTGATGATGACGTCCTTGACGTGGTGGGTTATCCACCTCATGTTGCTCTTGGCGTGGAGGACGTCCATGATCATCTTGCTCTTGTTGAACTTGAGGTTGTGGAGGAGCTTGTCGAGCTTGTGGAGGAGTTTGAGGAACTTGACGTTGCACTCGCGGTTGGTAGGTTCGCTCCTCTTGTTCTTGTTGACTTTGGCGTTGCCTTTCTTGTACTTGAGCCGGAGAAGGTGTTGTTAGAGTGTCGACTTGAGTGGCTCCGTCTTGAGTATGAAGAAGTTGAAGAATGACGGTTCACCAACAAGGCGCGGATCTCGTCCATCCTTGCATCATTCTCGTGCTTGTGAGCGTCGAGCTTGTTGTCGAAGTAGTCTCTTGTACGTTTCTCGGAGAGTCGCAAGTCGGTAGCGAGGTTTTCGATGCGGTCGCTCGTTGCTAGTTGCTCTTCATGCAAAGCTCGTTGTGCACCAAAGAGGTGAGTCTTGGTGACAAAGGATGACATGTCGTCGTCTTGCGTGAGGAGGGGTGGGTTGGTAGAAGAACTCGACCTATCCATCATTCCAAGCAAAATGTGAGTGGGAGAAGGAAAATAACTTATACCAAATGTACCTTGACCGATGTTGACGATGAATCAAGTTCACTCAAATGCGGACAATGAAATAGCACTATTGGTACCAATTCTGGTCGGTTCTCACACCTACACAAGTAAAAGCTTATGGTGGAGCTTGGTTAGGATGGTGGCACAAAATTTGATGCAATTGTAAGTGAGCTTCAATAATGTTGGAAAAGATTCACAAATTTGCAAATGCAACAAGTAGACCAATAGCAAGATAAGGTACACGGAAACACACACGCAAATAGATAAGTGGGATTGTGCAACCAAGGGTGAGCCAAAATGTGGAGTCCACGAAAATGCTCTTGTTGCACAATACACGAGAGACGCTAGCACGATTGCACAATAGGCGGATACGTAACTTGCGCACAACCTACTAAGCAAAAATGCAACGACCTCTATCCCATGTATTCTATATGTATGGTGTGTCGGTGATATGATCCAAGATGATCGAGTATGACAATCTTAATGTTGTATGATGCTATGGTTCTTGCTTATAAGTTCTTTGCTTATCTTTCCTCTTTGCTTAAAAGCTTGTTTGGCTCTTTGTTGTTTGAGCTCTTTTATCATGCAAAGCTTCACGAACCAAGATAGCAATTGTGTATGCGATGGCAACTTTGCGACACAAAACATGATGCTAAGATGTGCATCACTATGGTATGGTATGTATGCTATGCAGTATGATCACTAATGTGCCGGCAATACTCAAAGGCTAGTCTCGATGGGTAAGCTACGCAAATGTAAGGCCATGGGGTTATCAAGGCAAATTGCAAGGTATGACAAAGATGTCGACGAGGTTACCATCCTTGGCGATGATGAGGAGTCGATGGAGATGAGCGGTGGTGATGTTGACGATGAACTGTACCTATATAGCCGGAACACAATAGGCCACGGGAACCAAAACCCAAAATCTCAAAGACCGAAACGTCTCAAAATCGTCATAGGAGGTAGCGGTGAGCGGTGGTGTTGCTTGTGGAAAGTGGTGGTGGTATGTATGCGGAGGTATGCGTGGGCACCGGGGCAAAATTTGGAGAACTAGGCGGAAAAAGGCGCGGGGGAATGGAGTTGCTGCTGCCAGGGGCCGGAAGTCCAGGCCAGTGGCCGGATGTCCGGGACACCGGATGTATGGGGACTCTGCCGGATGTCCGGGCTCCTGGATCTCGGACGAACCTGATGAACTCCACGGGAAAAGGGCAACTCCGGGGCAAAATTTGGACGAATTTGTGGATGGAAATTGCGGATAAGATGGGGAAAAGCTAGATCCACCCGATGCAAAGCAGATCCGTGGATCAAATCCAACAAAACTTCATCACACCAACAAATCGCAAAAAAAATTTGGGGCTATTTTTGGTGGGGATTTTAGGAATTAGGACGAAAACAACAAAATCAAGCTAGAAAACACGGGGCAGGGGATCCAAAAACGTGATCAACGTGGCTCATGATACCAAGATGATGTAGGGAGGATCCCTATGGGGCCGATCTTTCACGTTTGGAGAGGACCCCTACAAGGAACACCAGGGAAATCACGAGGGAAAACAAGAGAAACACTCAACCAACACGAATATGATCACACAAGTGCTAGATCATCGAGGCACAAAGTAGCACGAGATCCAAAGTCAACAAAGGACGATACAAAGGTAGCCGTTCTTCTCGGTGGGGAGGTCTTGAGTCTTCTCCGGATGGAGGTCTTGAATCCGGATGGATCTTGTCACGCCCTCGTTGCGGCTATATCTCCCACGTGTCGAAGCACGACTTAGAGGCATAACCGCATTGAAAGCAATGTCGCAAGTGAGGTAATCTTCACACAACCCATGTAATTCATAAGGGAAAGAGATACATAGTTGGCTTACAATCGCCACTTCAAACAATACATGAGTAAAACATTACATCATACAGATACAATCAAGGTCCGACTACGGAACCAAAATAAGAGAAGACTACCCCAAATGCTACACAGATCCCGATCGTCCCAACTGGCTCCACTATCGATCAACTCAAACGAAACAACACAATGAACAAGATCTTCATCGAGCTCCTCCTTGAGCTCGGATGCGTCACCTGCACGGTTTCATCGGCACCTGCAAACTGGTTTTGGAAGTATTTGTGAGTCACGGGGACTCAGCAATCTCACACCCGCGAGATCAAGACTATTTGAGCTTAAAGGTAGGACAGGGTTGTGAGGTGGAGCTGCAGCAAGCGACTAGCATATCTGGTGGCTACAATCGCAAAAGAGAGCGAGAAGAGAAAGCAAGGCACGGTCGAACAACTATGATCAAGAAGTGATCCTGAAACTACTTACGTCAAACATAACTCCAACACCATGTTCACCTCCCGGACTCCGCCGAGAAGAGACCATCACGGTTACACACGCGGTTGATGTGTTTTAATAAAGATCAACTTCGGGTTTTCTACAACCGGACATTAACAAATTCCCATCTGCACATAACCGCGGGCACGGCTTTCGAAAGATAATACCCTGCAGGGGTGTCCCAACTTAGCCCATGATAAGCTCTCGCGATCAACGAAGGATATTCCTTCTCCCCGGGAAGACCCGATCAGTCTCGGAATCCCGGCTACAAGACATTTCGACAGCAATAAAACAAGACAAGCAAAGCCGCCCGGATGTGCCGACAAATCCTGATAGGAGCTGCACATATCTCGGTCTCAGGGCACACTCGGATGAGCAGTCCGTACAACTAAAACCAGACCTCAAGTTGCCTTGAGGGGGCGCTGCACAGGGCTCTAGTTCGGGCCAGCACTCGAAGGAGCACCGTCCGGGGGCTAAAATAAAGATGATCCTCGAGCTCCGGAAACCCAAGGGAAAAAGGGCATAGGTGAAGCAAATGGTAAAACCAATGTTGGGCCTTGCTGGAAAAGTCTTATTCAAAGCGAACTGTCAAGGGGGTCCCATAAATCACCCGACCGCGTTAGGGACGCAAAATCCGGGAACATAATACCGATATGACGGAAACTAGAGCGGCAAGAGTGGAACAAAACACCAGGCATAAGGCCGAGCCTTCCATCCTTTACCAAGTATATAGGTGCATTAATTAAATAAGATATATTGTGATATCCCAACAAGTAAACATGTTCCAACAAGGAACAACATCTCCATGTTCCAAAAAGGAACAAACTTCATCTTCACCTGCAACTAACAACGCTATAAGAGGGGCTGAGCAAAGCGGTAACATAGCCAAACAACGGTTTGCTAGGAAAGGATGGTTAGAGGCTTGACCTGGCAATATGGGAGGCATGATAAGCAAGTGATAGGCATCGTAGCATAGGCATAGCAAAAGAGCGAGCAGCTAGCAAGCAAAGATAGAAGTGATTTCGAGGGTATGGTCATCTTGCCTGAAATCCCGCAAGGAAGAAGAACGAGTCCACGAAGAAGACAAACGGACGTAGTCGAACGAATCCTCACAACTCCGGAAGGAAACCGAAGCTAACGAGAGAAGCAACCCGGAAACAAACAAACAACATAAATAAACACACAATCATAAACATGGCATGATGCACAACCAAGTATGATGCATGTCCGGTTTAATGAGGCATGGCATGGCAAAGAGCAACAAACAATACTACAAGTTAAGTGGAGCTCAATATGCAACGAGTTGCATATTGACGAAACACCACATGCAAGTATTTAGTTCGATCTCGGTTATGTACCCAACAATATTAAATGTTGATTATCATGGCAAGGGGTGAAGCATGATGAAACTACCTATCTAGGCAAGTTTAAATGAGGCCGGAAGCAATAAACAACAATTCCGGTAAAACCCCATATGCATATTTCGAATTTGCTACTGTTCTGCCCTAAACACAATTTTAATGTTATTAAGCAGCAAAATAAAGTGCACCAAGTTAAACTAGGCATTTTTCTACCCCATTTACATATATAATTTATTTAAATCCGAGCTACGGTTATTTAGTTATGAAATAAATCATTTTAACATGGCATTTAAGCCAATTAATGCAAACAACGAGTTTAAGCATTTTAAATGTTGTTATGATGATGCGGATGACATATGCAAGTTTTAAGCAATTTTATGAAAATGTTGACATGAGCATGTTATGAAGCATTTGGTCACCATGGCGGAACGAAAAGGGTGCCACGGCGGCGAAACCAAAATGGTGCCACGGCAACATATCCGAAAATGATGCCACGGCAACATATCCGAAAATGGTGCCACGGCAACATATCGGTTCCGGTAGCTCACGGAGATACCGGTGCAAAAGGAAGCGTGACGGAAGCGAGTTGAGCAAGATGGTGGGGTGTTCCCGGTTACCGGGTTCCCACGAGACGATGGCATGGCAACGAGGAGGAACAAGCGAGCGACAATTTCGGACACGGTGCAAATGGGCATCTCATACGACATATGCATTCGTTCACGGCGGTCGTTCCGGCGGGTATACCTTAGAAGCGTGCGTTTCGGGGCGGTGCAAAATCGTCGAGGGAAGTAGTCGGTCACGGGTCGTAGGGGAAGTAGTCGTTCACGTTCGATGGTAGTGGTACATCTCGTAGTGGAAGTAGTTATTCATGTCCCGTGGATGTTCGGGGTCCACGGGGTCTTCGAGGGTCGACGGTAGTGGTACACACGTCATCGGGGTACTTGTCGGATCCGAGAGGTACTTGGCGAAAAGCATGTCAACGGTAGTTGTACTCATTTTAAATAGATGAACTTGACGCCCACGGGTCGACGGTAGAGGTACTTGACGCATCACGGGTGTAGTCATACATGAGGGTCTTGACGAATCCGAAGGGGTACTTGACGAAATCCACCTCGGATGTAGTCGTACCCGTGTAGTCGGACTTGACAAAAAAAATCACACCGGCTGCAGTCACGGTACTTGGAGAATCCCGGAGACGGCACTTGGCGAATTCCACGCCGGAGGAGGAGGCAAGAAGACGACGCGATCTGCAGCGAATGGCAACACGGCGCCCAAGGGGTCACCAAGACGGGCGAAACAGCAGCAAGCAACACTGCTATTGCGAGACGGAGGTCGGGGCGGAGCTAAGCAACGCTAGCAGGGCGGATGGGTGCGAGGAGGCCGGGAGGAGCGGGCGCCGGCACGGTTGGCGCGAGCAGGGGAGGCGGAGCTCCTTCTCAAGAGGTGCGGCGTGGGGAACCGCGTGGAGGCGCGAAGGATGGCGGCGGCGAATTAATCGGTCAAGGAGCAGCGAGATGGCATCGGGAAGGTGCAGCTATAGTTGCTGCCGGCTCGACAGAGGCGACATCCGCGGAGGAGCTGGCGAGGAGGCGACGCCGAGTAGATGAGGTGGCGGGCGAGGATAAGTCGGGAGGAGAAGGGGTGGGGAAGGCGGCAAGGCGGTCGGAGGGTCGCCCGGCGTGGCGGAGCTTGCAGCGGGAGAAGCATAGGGAGGCGCGTGAGGGCTCTGCTCCTCTCTCCCGTGAGTGGCGGCGCCAGGAGGAGAACGAAGGGAAAAGGGATCGAGAGGAGGGGGGTTGAGCGAGAGGAAGGAGATGGGATCGGGCGGCGCGGCGCTGGAGGAGATGGGGATCGAGCAGGGGAGAGGGATCGAGAGAGCGCTGGGTGCGGCTAGGGTTAGGCGCGGCTGGGCCTTGGGCGGCTTAGATGGTCGGGCCTAAGTGGCCTGGCTGGGCTCTCTCTCTCATCTTAAAGAACAAAAAAAAAAAGAAAAACAGAACAGAGAAAAATAACGAGAGATTAGGGAAAGATTTAAGATGGGGATAATTTTCCGAACTCGCAAAAAATGAGCTCGATCCAGGAAAATAAAAGAGGCATGATTGAAAGTTTAAATTCAAACTCATTTGATTTAAATTCAAATGATTTGAATAGGAAGTGAGGTTTGGGAAGGTCCAAAAATGTTCAGATTTTTGGTGGAGCTCCGGAATATGATGAAAGAAATATTGGCAAGGTTTTGAGGTCAACTCGGAGCAGAAAAGGCATGGGATTTATTATGCAAGTGGGTTATGGTGATTCCAAAACAATGGAATATTTTATATAGCTCCCTAATATTGGGACGATATGTTATAAAGAGAAGTCAACCTTCCCTCGATTTAAATGGACCGAAAATCCATACGATTTATTTAGTTGAGTTGCAAAAATTGAATGGCATGATGAGATGATGCAATGCAAAAATAAAAGGACAGGCACAAATGAAACACACGGCGAAACCCGGAATATATGGAAGGCAACTGAAGCATCGGTCTCGGGGCGTCACAACACTCCACCACTACGAGAGGATCTCGTCCCGAGATCTAGGATGGCACCGGAGAAAAGCGGAAGAGGAAGAGGTAAAACTAAGTTGCTTCTTTGACGAGCGAGTGAAACCACGAACCTTGAGAGGTTGAGCAAATTGAAAGAAAGAAAACAATGGAATGAACGAGATTGCGAACAGTCCGTTAGAAAAGAGGAACACGGAACATTACGGGAACTTGAAGGTTGCAAAGACATGAATCAAGAGTTTAAGGGATAAGATAGAATTCGAAACCACTCCGGTTAAAACAAGATGAGAGAGGAAGAATAAGATCGATATAATTTGGACAGCACTCCGACTGAAAAATGGAAGGAATTGAACATGAACTTGGCAAAATGAAAGCACCCGGATGAGACTCTGATTAATAGAGGAATGATAGACCCAACACTCCGGTTAAATGGATAAGCACGAAAAGAACTTGATCTTGGCAAAACGAGATGATGGGTGAAAATAGCAACATCACAATGCCTCCGGAAGAAAAAAATTGAAGATAGATCATTGGAATAAAGGAATGGAGAAGAAAATGACAACTTCTACCACAAATGAATTTGGAAAGCACCCTTAAAAAGAAGGATAGAGCGAAGTTGTTGGAAAACCAACAACGAAAAGAATAACCTTGTAGTGGACTTATGGAAACATCTCAACATTATGAGGTGAGCTTCTGCCACCAACAGAAACAAATGATTGGATTTATATCAACAAGGAGACGAGAAACTTATTTCACCTGGAGGACAAATGAAGAACTTAGGTCATTTATAAGCACCATAAATAGCAACAATCCTTAGGGAAAGCTTTAGGTGAAATATAGCCCAAGATAACTCCAATGAAGAGATTGATGGATTTAAATATCTCATTCTTGACAACATGTGAATCATGAAGCATGAAGGAAATTGTCAAGAATGACATAACACCATCTCAAGAGATAAGGTAGAAAGAATTGCACTTCGAAATGCAAGAAGAAGAATACTTGAACTCCTCAAAACAAAACATGTGTTGAGCACCATGTTCAATTTTGAGTATAGCTTGGCGGATCATAACTCCGAGAGAAATCTTGAAGAACAATTGAAGAAAGAAAAGAATCCTTGACAAACCATCATGTAGAGCCTCCATGAAGAACTCCGATAATAAAAGGATGATAAAAAGAAAAGAGAAGTTGAAAACACCAGGTGAAACCTTGCAGTGATAAGATGAAGCTTTGAAATGATATAACCGAGAAAACTTGGAACTCCGGAAAGAAAGATGAACAAATGAAATCAAGAATTTTGATGAACCTCCGGAATAAGGAATTGAACTTACTCGATGAAACAAGAATAAGTATTACATTATGCTGATCCTTCACCAATTAAATTGATGGAAAGCAATGGATTTGGCATACTACTTATTCTCATTGAAAAATGATTACAGATAGAGATATAGCGCAAACTTGAGAAGGTCTTCAACGAACCACCGGTAGAATTGGAAAGAACGAATGAGTCTATATGATAACGAAGGAAGAGAACTCTTGAACGAACCACCGTAAGAATTGAAAATGAAAGTAGCAAAGGCACAATTCACCAGGAAGAATTGGAAAACGAATGAAGATGCCTGAGGGGAATTTAGATACATTAGAACGAAGAGATCATGAACTGATTAGAGGATATTTCGACGATGCACCGGTGAGATTTGGGGAACAAGAGCTGAAAGCTGGAATGAATAATTCTGAGATGATGGGCTCTGGATAATCAAACTGAAAAGATTTCTGAATTTCTCCGGATGGGTGAAAAGAATTCTCACAATCAAAACAATTATGAGGATGGCACGAAGCTAGAACCATGAATCTTGAAGAGAATGGAGCAAGGCTAAAGAGAAACTCGTCTTCGGTCTTTAAAATTCGAGAATGACGACGAGAAACACCACCACGAATTGTTGAGGCACTCCGGAATGAAAATTAGAAAGGTTGAACCAACAATGAAAATAATTTGAAAGATCTTGGAGAAAGACATTAGACTGATGATAATTCATCCTTACATCAAACTTTGCAAAGAATTTGAGAATAACTCCGGAAAATTAGAAGAGTTAGGTAAGATCCTGGGAAAAGACCTGTGGGTTAGGGCCCACTCAAAAGAACCACCGTTGAACAATTGTTTGAAATAGATATTGCACCGGTAGAATTAAATGGCTTGAATGAGATAGCATCCTCAAAAGAACTTGAGTGAATTGAGAATGGAAACTAGAATCTTCTGAGATATCTTCAACACTCCGGAACAATTGAATAGCGAGAAGTGGATGATTAAGAGATGCACCGACATGAGAAAGCATTTGAAACGATGAAAAGAATACGATCAACACTGAAAACTTGACTTAAATCCACCGGAGAAGAAAATTAGAATGGAACAATGATAAGGTTAAAGCTTCCTTAGCGTCTTCATGAGAAATCACCGGATAAAACATTTAAAGGAAAAGAATGAAGAAACTTCCCTCAATAAAATGGATACTTGATTAAGAAATCTGAGTCCTTGAAGAAAAAGAGTGGGAGGGCGGGAAAACAAAGGCAACTTAGGTCGGATGAAACGAACACCGTTGAGAAAAAGCTTAGAATTGATCTTGCGAATGTTGGAATGATCGGATCCACTTGAAGAGAAGCACCCCGGTTGAGAAAAGAATAGACAAGACGACCTTGATGAACAAGAAGGATTAGCATCCACATAGAAATATAAGAACACCGTTTAGAATAACGTATGGAATCAACACTTGGCATTGAAGCAACTTGAATACCACAAAACGGAACAAAAACAAAGGATTTGGCTTGCAGAATAAGCCGGAATAAATACATATGATAGAGATTTACCCAGTCCCATATCATGCATCTGTCGGAAAGATATTCTAGGAGCTACTTGAATTCCCACCTATAAACTCCCGAAACTTTCTGGTTATGCAATCTGGTGTTGGGGATACAGGGACACAAAATATATCACCCAAACTAACAATACCTAGATCCATTGTATCCATCCTTCAACACATAACCAAGAAAACTCCGAAATCGTTTACCTCGACCTTCAAAAGCATCCGTTATACTGAGTCATGGCAATACTCTCAAGCTCGCCTTGAAGATCGGGTTATCGAGGTTATCTCACCAACAACTGCATAAAAGAGATTTTCGATGTCGGCAAAACTCGGTATTCCAGAATCGCAACGATAAAATTGTGACGACAACACCTCGAGCTCAACTCCCGGGACACCGCCACAACCCCTAAATGTCGGGAGGCACCAAGAACAATGTTCTTGTCACAAAACCATCGGAACGATTCCAAGATACCCGCGTGATCCTAAAATTTTTTTAGTGAAATTTGAGGAGAGAAAAGTCAAAACTCTACGTCAGGATGCCTCACCAGAGCGATGAAGGGACTGAGGAGTAAAAAGAATCCTACTCTCCGATATATATAATCCTAAGACTCAAAACATTTTCCGTTCTAGACTCATCAACGCCAGCAAACAATCAAGCAGGGGGTTCCTAAGTCGGGGAAGGCTCTGATTACCAACTTGTCACGCCCTCGATGCGGCTATATCTCCCACGTGTCGAAGCACGACTTAGAGGCATAACCGCATTGAAAGCAATGTCGCAAGTGAGGTAATCTTCACACAACCCATGTAATTCATAAGGGAAAGAGATACATAGTTGGCTTACAATCGCCACTTCACACAATACATGAGTAAAACATTACATCATACAGATACAATCAAGGTCCGACTACGGAACCAAAATAAGAGAAGACTACCCCAAATGCTACACAGATCCCCGATCGTCCCAACTGGGCTCCACTACTGATCAACTGAAACGAAACAACACAATGAACAAGATCTTCATCGAGCTCCTCCTTGAGCTCGGATGCGTCACCTGCACGGTTTCATCGGCACCTGCAAACTGGTTTCGGAAGTATCTGTGAGTCACGGGGACTCAGCAATCTCACACCCGCGAGATCAAGACTATTTGAGCTTAAAGGTAGGACAGGGTTGTGAGGTGGAGCTGCAGCAAGCGACTAGCATATCTGGTGGCTACAATCGGAAAAGAGAGCGAGAAGAGAAAGCAAGGCACGATCGAACAACTATGATCAAGAAGTGATCCTGAAACTACTTAAGTCAAACATAACTCCAACACCGTGTTCACCTCCCGGACTCCGCCGAGAAGAGACCATCACGGTTACACACGCGGTTGATGTGTTTTAATAAAGATCAACTTCGGGTTTTCTACAACCGGACATTAACAAATTCCCATCTGCCACATAACCGCGGGCACGGCTTTCGAAAGATAATACCCTGCAGGGGTGTCCCAACTTAGCCCATGATAAGCTCTCGCGATCAACGAAGGATATTCCTTCTCCCGGAAGACCCGATCAGTCTCGAATCCGGCTACAAGACATTTCGACAGCAATAAAACAAGACCAGCAAAGCCGCCCAGATGTGCCGACAAATCGATAGGAGCTGCACATATCTCGGTCTCAGGCACACTCGGATGAGCAGTCCGCATAACTAAAACCAGACCTCAAATTGCCTTGAGGGGCAACCACAGGGCTCTAGTTTGGGCCAACACAAGAAGGAGCACTGGTCCGGGGGCTAAAATAAAGATGACCCTCGAGTCTGGAAACCCAAGGGAAAAAGGGCATAGGTGAGGCAAATGGTAAAACCAATGTTGGGCCTTTTTGGAAAAGTCTTATTCAAAGCGAACTGTCAAGGGGTCCCATAAATCACCCGACCGCGTTAGGGACGCAAAATCCGGGAACATAATACCGATATGACGGAAACTAGGGCGGCAAGAGTGGAACAAAACACCAGGCATAAGGCCGAGCCTTCCACCCTTTACCAAGTATATAGGTGCATTAATTAAATAAGATATATTGTGATATCCCAACAAGTAAACATGTTCCAACAAGGAACAACATCTCCATGTTCCAACAAGGAACAAACTTCATCTTCACCTGCAACTAACAACGCTATAAGAGGGGCTGAGCAAAGCGGTAACATAGCCAAACAACGGTTTGCTAGGAAAGGATGGTTAGAGGCTTGACCTGGCAATATGGGAGGCATGATAAGCAAGTGATAGGCATCGTAGCATAGGCATAGCAAAAGAGCGAGCAGCTAGCAAGAAAAGATAGAAGTGATTTCGAGGGTACGGTCATCTTGCCTGAAATCCCGCAAGGAAGAAGAACGAGTCCACGAAGAAGACAAACGGACGTAGTCGAACGAATCCTCACAACTCCGGAAGGAAACCGAAGCTAACGAGAGAAGCAACCCGGAAACAAACAAACAACATAAATAAACACACAATCATAAACATGGCATGATGCACAACCAAGTATGATGCATGTCCGGTTTAATGAGGCATGGCATGGCAAAGAGCAACAAACAATACTACAAGTTAAGTGGAGCTCAATATGCAACGAGTTGCATATTGACGAAACACCACATCAAGTATTTAGTTCGATCTCGGTTATGTACCCAACAATATTAAATGTTGATTATCATGGCAAGGGGTGAAGCATGATGAAACTACCTATCTAGGCAAGTTTAAATGAGGCCGGAAGCAATAAACAACAATTCCGGTAAAACCCCATATGCATATTTCGAATTTGCTACTGTTCTGCCCTAAACACAATTTTAATTTTATTAAGCAGCAAAATAAAGTGCACCAAGTTAAACTAGGCATTTTTCTACCCCATTTACATATATAATTTATTTAAATCCGAGCTACGGTTATTTAGTTATGAAATAAATCATTTTAACATGGCATTTAAGCAAATTAATGCAAACAACAAGTTTAAGCATTTTAAATGTTGTTATGATGATGCGGATGACATATGCAAGTTTTAAGCAATTTTATGAAAACGTTGACATGAGCATGTTATGAAGCATTTGGTCACCATGGCGGAACGAAAAGGGTGCCACGGCGGCGAAACCAAAATGGTGCCACGGCGGCGAAACCAAAATGGTGCCACGACAACCTATCCGAAAATGATGCCACGGCAACATATCCAAAAATGGTGCCACGGCAACATATCGGTTCCGGTAGCTCACGGAGATACCGGTGCAAAAGGAAGCGTGACGGAAGCGAGTTGAGCAAGATGGTGGGGTGTTCCCGGTTACCGGGTTCCCACGAGACGATGGCATGGCAACGAGGAGGAACAAGCGAGTGACAATTTCGGACACGGTGCAAACGGGCATCTCATACGACATATGCATTCGTTCACGGCGGTCGTTCCGGCGGGTATACCTTAGAAGCGTGCGTTTCGGGGCGGTGCAAAATCGTCGAGGGAAGTAGTCGGTCACGGGTCGTAGGGGAAGTAGTCGTTCACGTTCGATGGTAGTGGTACATCTCGTAGTGGAAGTAGTTATTCATGTCCCGTGGATGTTCGGGGTCCACGGGTCTTCGAGGGTCGACGGTAGTGGTACACACGCCATCGGGTACTTGTCGGATCCGAGAGGTACTTGGCGAAAAGCATGTCAACGGTAGTTGTACTCATTTTAAATAGATGAACTTGACGCCCACGGGTCGACGGTAGAGGTACTTGACGATCACGGGTGTAGTCGTACATGAGGGTCTTGACGAATCCGAGGGGTACTTGACGAAATCCACCTCGGATGTAGTCGCACTGTAGTAGTCGGACTTGACAAAAAAAACACACCGCTGCAGTCACGGTACTTGGAGAATCCGGAGACGGCACTTGGCGAATTCCACGCCGGAGGAGGAGGCAAGAAGACGACGCGATCTCTAGCGAATGGCAACACGGCGGCCCGAGGGGTCACCAGCACGGGCGAAACAGCAGCAAGCAACACTGCTATTGCGAGACGGAGGTCGGGGCCGGAGCTAAGCAACGCTAGCAAGGCGGATGGGTGCGAGGAGGCCGGGAGGAGCGGGCGCGGCACCGGTTGGCGCGGAGCAGGAGGCGGAGCTCCTTCTCGGAGAGGTGCGGCGTGGGGAACCGCGTGGAGGCTTGAAGGATGGCGGCGGGCATTTAATCGGTCAAGGCGAGCACGAGATGGCATCGGGGAAGGTGCAGCTGTAGTTGCTGCCGGCTCTGACAGAGGCGACATCCGGCGGAGGAGCTGGCGAGGAGGCGACGCCGGGTAGATGAGGTGGCGGGTGAGGATAAGTCGGGGAGGAGAAGGGGTGTGGGGAAGGCGGCAAGGCGGTCAGAGGGGTCGCCGGCGTGGCGGAGCTTGCAGCGGGAGAAGCATAGGGGAGGGGCGCTGAGGCTCTGCTCCTCTCTCTCCCTGTGAGTGGCGGCGCCAGGAGGAGAACGAAGGGGAAAAGGGATCGAGAGGAGGGGGGTTCGAGCGAGAGGAAGGAGATGGGATCGGGCGTTGCGGCGGCGCTGGAGGGAGATGGGGATCGAGCAGGGGAGAGGGGATCGAGAGAGAGCGCTGGGTGCGGCTAGGGTTAGGCGCGGCTGGGCCTTGGGCCGGCTTAGATGGTCGGGCCTAAGTGGCCTGGCTGGGCTCTCTCTCTCTCTCATCTTAAAGAAAAAAAGAAAAACAGAACAGAGAAAAAATAACGAGAGATTAGGGGAAAGATTTGTGCATGGGGATAATTTTCCCGAACTCGCAAAAATGAGCTCGATCCAGGAAAATAAAAGAGGCATGATTGGAAGTTTAAATTCAAACTCATTTGATTTAAATTCAAATGATTTGAATAGGAAGTGAGGTTTGGGAAGGTCCAAAATGTTCAGATTTTGGTGGAGCTCCGAATATGATGAAAGAAATATTGGCAAGGTTTTGAGGTCAACTCGGAGCAGAAAAGGCATGGGATTTATTATGCAAGTGGATTATGGTGATTCCAAAACAATGGAATATTTTATATAGCTCCCTAATATTGGGACGATATGTTATAAAGAGAAGTCAACCTTCCCTCGATTTAAATGGACCGAAAATCCATACGATTTATTTAGTTGAGTTGCAAAAATTGAATGGCATGATGAGATGATGCAATGCAAAAATAAAAGGACAGGCACAAATGAAACACACCGCGAAACCCGGAATATATGGAAGGCAACTGAAGCATCGGTCTCGGGGCGTCACAGATCTTCTCCGAAGAGGGGCCGCGGTCTCTCTCGGAGAGTAGATCCGGTACAAATGAGTAATGCTCTATCTCAAATGAGCTGAACCAATGCTAACCCTAGAAAGATGGGGGAGAAGGAGTATATATAGTCTAGGGGTCGAAGGGGTACACGGGCCTCGGCCCTTTACTGTGCGCAGACAGGGGGACCGGATGTCCGGGCGACGGGCCGGATGTCCGGGCCTTCCCGAGGGGCCGGATGTCCGGGCTTGGCAGCCGGATGTCCGGGCTGGAGGGTTCAACTTCTAGATGTTCTGTAGCGTGGGGCCGGATGTCCGGGCTTCTGGCCAGATTTCCGGGCTGGGGCCGGATGTCCGGGCTGGGGTCGGATGTCCGGGGCCTGTAGATGTTGGGCGGCTGGGAGGCTGCTGTGGATGACGCTCCAGGGGCCGGATGTCCGCGGTCTTGGCTGGATGTCCGGGTCCTGGGAGATGTTCTTGACTCTTCCCGTTGGTTCTCCTCATCCATGAACTTGGCGGCTTGTCCGTCTTCTCGTGCATCTTCGGGAGGGTCCTCTTGACACCTAATCATGCATAGCATATCGGACTTAGGTAGTAGCCATATCTCGAGTGGATCATATGTGATATCACTAAGGAGAGAAGTCACCTCGTTCTCGAGAGCTCTAGCTCGTGCTCGTGTCATAGGTCCTCTTGGCTCTTGATGAGATGATGGTAGGTCCATGGGGATGACCGAAGGATGCTCTGCATCATCCCGGGAGGAGGTCTTGATGGGGTCACCCTAGAGGGGGTCTTGAATCCGAATGGATCTTCTCCGAAGAGGTGCGGTCCTTCACGACGAGTAGATCCGGGACGGATGAGCAATGCTCTATCTCAAATGGGATAAACCAATGCTAACCCTAGAAAGATGGGGGAGAAGGAGTATATATAGTCTAGGGGGTCGAAGGGGTACATGGGCCTCGGCCCTTTACTGTGCGCAGACAGGGGGGCCGGATGTCCGGGCCTTCCCGAGGGGCCGGACGTCCGGGCTTGGCGGCCGGATGTCCGGGCTGGAGGGTTCAACTTCTGGATGTTCTGTAGCGTGGGGCCGGATGTCCGGGCTTCTGGGAGGCTGCTGTGGATGACGCTCCAGGGGCCGGATGTCGGGGTCTTGGCCAGATGTCCGGGGCCTGCGAGATGTTCTTAACTCTTCCCGTTGGTTCTCCTCATCCATGAACTTGGCGGCTTGTCCGTCTTCTCGTGCATCCTCGGGAGGGTCCTCTTGACACCTAATAATGCATAGCATATCGGACTTAGGTAGTCGCCATGTCTCGAGTGGATCATATGTGATATCACTAAGGAGAGAAGTCACCTCTTACTCGAGAGCTCTAGCTCGTGCTCGTGTCATAGGTCCTCTTGGCTCTTGATGAGACGATGGTAGGTCCATGGGGATGACCGAAGGATGCTCCGCGTCATCTCCCCTCCCTTGGGAAAGATCCGACCTCGGATCGAAATCCTCATCACCATGGTACGGGGAGAGATCTTTGATGTTGAAGATGTCGCTCACGGAGTACTTGTCGCGTGGGATGTCGATCTTGTATGCGTTGTTGTTGTAGCGTGCAAGCACCTTGAATGGTCCATCGGCTCGAGGTAGAAGTTTCGACTTGCGTTCGTTGGGGAAGCGGTCCTTGCGAAGGTGTAGCCACACAGATCTCCAACATTGAATATCATGGGTTGCTTGTTGACATTGATCTTGGTCGCGAGTCGTTGTACTTGGCCTCTATGTTGTGCCTTGTATCTTCATGCATCTTCTTGAGGTAGTTGACTCGGGCACTCGCGTCCATGTTTGTGCGCTCTTGTAGTGGTAGAGGAAGTATGTCCAATGGGGACAACGGGTTGAAGCCGTAGACGACCTCAAAGCGGGACTTTCTGGTAGTCGAATGTCTTGCACGATTTTAGGCGTATTCGGCGATAGGTAGGCACTCCTTCCACTCCTTGATGTTCTTCTTTATCAACATGGGTAGTAGAGTGGAGAGCGTGCGGTTCATCACCTCCGTTTGGCCGTCGGTTTGTGGATGGTATGCCGAAGAGAATAAATGCTTGATTCCGAGCTTGGCACACAAGGTCTTCCAAAAGTAACTCAAGAACTTGACGTCGCGGTCCAAGACAATCATCTTTGGCACTCCATGAAGTCGCGAGATTTCCCTACAAAAGAGATTGGCAACATGTGAAGCATCGTCTATCTTGTTGCAAGGAATGAAATGTGCCATTTTAGAGAACCGGTCCACAACAACAAACGCGGAATCCTTTCCATTTCTAGTCCTAGGAAAACCAAGCGCAAAATCCATGCTAATATCTTCCCATGGTTGATATGGAATTGCAAGTGGCATGTAAAAGCCATGAGATTGAGCTTTAGACTTAGCTTTGCGACATGTAGAGCATCGGTTGGTGAAGCGGTTGACGTCGCGAAACATCTTTGGCCAAAAATAGTTATTGGAGAGCGTAGCATGTGTCTTGTCGCATCCAAAATGTCCTATTAGTCCTCCTCCATGAGATTCTTGCCAAAGAAACAAACGAAGAGAAGACTCGGGGATGCAAAGTTTGTTAGCTCTCCTAAGATAACCATCCTTGATGTAATATCGTTCCCAAGATGTATGCGCCAAACACTTAGCATAAGGAGTAGCAAAAGATGGGTCATTAGCATACAAGTCTTTTATATGCTCAAAGCCAATAACATTCAACTCAAGTTTAGTGACGAGCATGCATATGCGTGAAAGTGCATCCGCAACTACATTTTCCTTACCCTTAATGTACTTGATCACATATGGGAAAGATTCGATAAATTCACTCCATTTGGCATGGCGCTTGTTTTGGATATGGGAAAGTACTTAAGCGTTTCATGATCGGTATGGATGACAATCTCATGATGACGAAGGTAATGTTCCCAAACATGTAGCACACGCACTAAAGCATACAATTCTTTGTTATAGATGGGATAGTTAAGTTGTGCAACGAAGAGTTTTTCACTAAAATATGCAATGGCTCGTTTCTCTTGCATCAAAACTCCGCCAATTCCGGTACCACTTGCATCACAATGAACCTCAAAAGTTTTGTCAAATTTGGGCAAAGCAAGAATTTTAGCATGAGTAATCAAAGACTTGAGTTCATCAAAAGCGGTGGATTGCAAAGATCCCCAAATGAAAGGAGCATTCTTCTTACTCAAGTGTCACGCCCAATATGCGACCCTATCCAAAAGGAACTCGAAGGTCCCACCAAGGATAGACCCGCATATTGAAACGCTTTTGCAAGGTGGATATCATTACATCAACATTACATAATACATAGGGATACATACATAAGACACAAATGCCACAAGAATACATCAACATCATATACA
Source organism: Aegilops longissima (assembly GCA_021605205.1). Taxonomy (NCBI): domain Eukaryota; kingdom Viridiplantae; phylum Streptophyta; class Magnoliopsida; order Poales; family Poaceae; genus Aegilops; species Aegilops longissima. The sequence goes on from CM038676.1 coordinate 314,881,506, forward strand.
AGATCAACATCCAACTACGGATGAAACATAAACAGAAGCTCAAACGACATCAACCCTGCTAGCCCAGGCTGCCGACCTGGAACCTATCCCCTGATCGAAGAAGAAGCAGAAGAAGAACTCAACGCAAGCAAGCATCGCTCTCGCATCATGATCATCGCATAACCTGTACCTGCAACTGGTGGTGTAGTAATCTGTGAGCCACGAGGACTCAGCAATCCCATTACCGTGGGTATCAAGACTAGCAAAGCTTACTGGGAAAGGAAGGGGTAAAGTGGTGAGGTTGCAGCAGCGACTAAGCATGTATGGTGGCTAACTTACGCAAATGAGAGCGAGCAGAGAAACAAAGGAACGGTCGTCAACTAGTAATGATCAAGAAGTGATCCTGAACTCCTACTTACGTCAGACATAACCCAGAAACCGTGTTCTCCTCTCGATCAACCCCGAAAAGAGACACTCATGGTTACGCACACGGTTGGTGTATTTTATAAGAGTTTGCTTCAAGTATACTACAACCGGATATTAACAAATTCCCATCTGCCACATAACCGAGGGCACGGCTCTCGAAAGTTTATACCTGCAGGGTGTCCCAACTTAGCCCATGATAAGCTCTCGCGATCAATGAAGGATATTCCTTCTCCCCGGGAAGATCCGATCAGTCTCGGAATCCCGGCTACAAGACATTTCGACAGCAATAAAACAAGATAAGCAAAGCCGCCCGATGTGCTGACAAATCCCGATAGGAGCTGCACATATCTCGTTCTCAGGGCACACCGGATAGGTCAGCCTACGAGTAAAACCAGCCCTCGAGTTGCCCCGTGGTGGCCCCGCAGTCTGCCCGTTTCGGACCAACACTCGAAGGAGCACTGGCCTGGGGGGGGGCTAAAATAAAGGTGACCCTTGGGCTCTGGAAACCCAAGGGAAAAAAAGGTAGGTGAGGCAAATGGTAAAACCAAGGTTGGGCCTTGCTAGAGGAGTCTTATTCAAAGCGAACTGTCAAGGGGGTCCCATAAATCACCCAACCGCGTTAGGGACGCAAAATCCGGGAACATAATACCGATATGACGGAAACTAGGGCGGCAAGAGTGGAACAAAACACCAGGTATAAGGCCGAGCCTTCCACCCTTTACCAAGTATATAGATGCATTAATTATAGCAGATATATTGTGATATCCCAACAAGTAAACATGTTCCAACAAGGAACAACATCTCCATGTTCCAACAAGGAACAAACTTCATCTTCACCTGCAACTAACAACGCTATAAGAGGGGCTGAGCAAAGCGGTAACATAGCCAAACAACGGTTTGCTAGGAAGGGTGCAAAAGGTTAGAGGCTGACATGGCAATTTGGGAGGCTTGAGCAGCAAGTGATAGGTAGCGCAGCATAGCGAAAGAACGAAGCAACTAGCATAGCAAAGATAGTAGTGAGATCCAGGGTAGCGGTCATATTGCCTGAAATCCCGCAAGGAAGAAGAACGAGTCCATGAAGAAGACGAACGGATGAAGCCGAACCAAGCGTAGACGAACGAATCCTCACGATCGCAACGAAACGGGAACTATCGAGAAGAAGCACACAACAAGGTAAACACACCACACATAGACAAGACATGATGCACAACAAACATGATGCATGACAAATCTAGATGAAGCTACTCATGGCAAGAGATGATGCAAACAAGAGCAACACATCAAGGCAAGTTTAAATGAGGCCGGAAACAACATATAACAATTCCGGTAAGTCCTCATCTGCAAATTTCGGAATTGGTCCAGATCTGAATAACTTTGTGTTCAAGTTGTTAAACAGCAAGCTAAGATGCACCACGATGATCTACACGAAATTCTAGTCAAGTTACATATAAAGTTCATTTAATTCGGAGCTACGGCCTAGAAGATATGAGCAAAACAAGATAAGCATTGCATCAATGCAAAATGCATACAACCCTCAAGCAAACACTCTCTAAACAAGGATGCAATATGATAATATGAAACTGCATGCAATTCTAAGCAAGGTTCATATAGAGCACACTCAAAACGGAGCAACGGTTCAACACATACACCCTATACAAGTTTAAGGTACAAGGTGCCCAAAACAGCAACTAGGCATATTGCAAGCACCTAAACAACAAGCTACAACATCTCAATATGAAAACAAAAGGCATGGGCATGATGTACATGTAAAGCATGACAAAACATGAACACTGAGCTATCTCCAGAAATCACTGACACATGCACAAAAACACATGGCAAGATTGCAAATAATAACAGTTTCAGACTTTAGCAGAAATAACATCAGGTTGCAATGTTTAGTGCTATCAAACAACATGCTACAGGAACTTATCATGGCAAACAAAGGCATGGAAAGATACTACTAAATTCATAGAACAAAAGTCCCTTAATGACCATGAGCCAAAAGAGCACAGAAAATATGGTGGCACCCATGTAAACATGGCAAGTTATATTACAGATTCATACATGGCAGGAACAAAAATAAGTAGGCATGTTGGTGAGCTTGAAGCACTCACCACAGAGCAATACATGGCATGGCAAGGCACCCAACAGTAAGAAGACATGGCATAGAAGCTATACATGGCAAGAACAACATCATAGCGTGCAAGGATCAACAAAAACAACCTTGGCAAAATTGAATAACATGTAAACAACCTGCCAGGAAACATTTTATAGCAAAAGTAGAGCTCGATTGACTCAAGCTATGGCACTCCATAATTGCAAACAAGGGCATGGATCGATAGAGCATAACCATATGTTCAAAACATCCTTACTGAAGTATCTCAAAATAAGCATGGATCTCTCTGTAGCATCAAGTTAACATGGCATAAAAATATCAGCAGAACAGGGGCTGAAATCAGCAACGTCATGAAGCCTAGTTTGCATGCTTGTGCTAGTCACCACAGATATCACAAAAATACATGGCATACACCCCTGTAAATATGGCATGGCATATTACAAAACACATGTAGGACTCAAGTTCATAGGGTGCACACATCAATCATGACAAAAATGACAAAAGTGCATGTTCTGATAAGAATCTGAAACTAACATCACATAGCCCTCTTCCAATAGCATTTCGGGCATCAAGATGATCTCAAATGAAAATTATGCAATGAGATGAAATGATGTACTCTTCGAGGAGAACAATTTGACATATTACACGCATGAAACGGAGCAATATACAGAGAGTTATGGCATGATGAATATGGCATGATAATGTAAAAAACACTCGGGACTTTGTGGAAAAAATCACCTCCGCGAAAAGTCAACGCGGGACGGAGGGATTCCGGGACGGAGGCGCGGCCGTTTGGATCCCGGGACGGGTGGATCTCATCCACCCGCCCGGATCTGGCCGGAGCGAACGGGCGGCGGCGCGGACGAGACGTCCGGGCGGCGGCGACAGGAGGTTGGGCGCCGCGGCGCGGCGCGGAGGGCGGAGGAGGAGGGCGGCGCGCTTGGCCGGGAGGAGGCGGCGTCGGCGGGCGGGCGCGCCAGCGGGCGAGGCGGCCCGGGCGACGGCCAGCGGCGGGTTGTGAGCTCGCGCTGGGCTCCCGATGATAGGCTCCATGAGCAGCAGCAAGTGAGGGCGGCGGCGCAGGCCACGTGGCGGGCGACCATGGCGCTGGCGGCGGGCCTTGAGGACAGCGGACACATCCGGGCGGTGGGAGGATGTGTCCAGCGGCGCGAGGAAGAGGAAGACTAGGGTTAGACCGAGAATTTCGGGAAGGCACACATATTTATAGGTAGAGGGAGCTAGGGGAGTCCAAATGAGGTGCGGTTTTCGCCCACACGATCATGATCGAACGACCAAGAGCATGGAGGGGAGTTTGGTGGGTTTTGGGCCACTTTGAAAGGGGTGTTGGGCTGCAAACAAAAGAGGCCTTACGGTTACCCGGTTAACCGTTGGAGTACCAAACGACCTCCAAATGGCACGAAACTTGACAGGCGGTCTACCGGTGCTATATCAAGGCCGCTTGACAAACCTCGGTCCATTCCGAGAACGTTTAATACCCGCACAAGAAAAGAGGTTAAAGGGGGCGCCGGGAGACATAGGAGTGCCGGATTGCAAAACGTACAACAGGGAAAATGCTCGGATGCATGAGACGAACACGTATGCAAATGCGATGCACATGATGACATGATATGAAATGCAGATGATGACATGGCAAAGTGCAACACGCAAGCACATGACATGGCAACGACGACGAATAACTGGCGGACACCTGGCGCATCGGATCCGGGGCGTTACAACAGTCCTCCACTAACAAGAGATCTCGTCCCGAGATCTTAGGACCGAGACGGAAGGGAAAAAGGGATGATGTGAAACAAGAAACGCAAGAGAGAAGAGGCAGAGAATCGAGAGCACTCGAGAAGAAGAGAGGAACGACGAGAATGACGAGAATCGAAAGCTCACGGAATCAGTTAGACTATGAAACAACTCCGGTTATAACGAGATAAGAAACGAATAAGACTGAAAGGATTTAGGCAGCACACCGGTTAAAACATGGAGGAATAGAACACGAGCTTCAGAGGATGGAATGATACTTGATGAAGACATGACACAAAAACCTCCGGAAAGAATTGATAGAGTTGAATGAAAAGAACGGAGAAGAAAATCTCAACTTGTGCCGCGAATGAAATTGAAAGCACCTTTAGAATGGGGTTTAAACGGGGTTGTCGAGAAAATCAACAACGAAAAGAATAAGCTTGTTGTGGTCTTATAGGTAACATCTCAAGAACATAAGGTGATAACCGGCCACAAATGGAAATGATTGAATAGCTGAGAAAAACAAGGAAATGCAAAACTCCACTTCAAAAGAATATGGAGAATTAATTGCACTTTGATATGCAACAAGAAAAGATACTAGAACTCCTTGAGCAAGAAACTTGATGAACACTTGAAGAATGAATTAAATCATGACGAACCACTGTGAAGAACTCCGGTAACAAAAGGATGTCGAGATAAAATGAAGGATGAAAGAATAGATGAGCATTGCGATGATTTAGATGGAGGTTCCGACGAGATGGTCGAGGGTAATTTGAACTCCAGAAAAGAAAAGACGAACGACTTAGATCCGAGAAAAACACTCATCACGAACAATCTCCAAAGAAAGAATTAAACAACTCGAGGAAATAAGAATAAGATTTATTGTATGCTTATCCTTCATCAAATTAAATTGATGCCAAGCAATGGATTTTGCATACTACTTATTCTTCTTGAAAAAGAGTTGAGAAGTGACATATCGCAAACTTGAGAAGGTCTTCATGAACCACCGGTAGGATTCGAAAGAACGAATGAATTAAAGTGATAATCAAGGAAAAAGAATCTTGAACGAACTACCGTAAGAATTCGAAAATGGCTGACGAAAGAGAATGAATCACCGGGAAGAATTAGAAAAGCACGAAGATACTTGAGGGAATTTAGAGAAAAGAGATCGAAGAGATCGCAACCTGATTAACGAATGCTTGAACGCAGCACCAGAAGAATATTGAGACGAACGAAGGGGCACGGATATAGAATAATTGGAGAACGACTTTGAAAACTTGGAATGAAGAAATCTTCTGAAAGGATGGCCTCCGGATGATTGAGACGGAAAGGAACTCCTGAAATACTCCGGATGGATGAAAAAAATTGCACAACTGGAAACAACTAGATAGGATAACATCGAGCTAGCACCATGAATCTCCGGGGGAACGGACAAGATTTAAGAGAAACTCTACTTCGGTCTTCAAGGACGACGATAAACACCACCAAAATTGTTAAGGCACTCCGAGGAAACGAAAAGCGACGAGGTTGAGGCAACAATGAAATGATTTGAAATTGATCTTGGAAAAGGCATGTGACTGATGGAATCCATTCTTACGTCACACTTGAAAAGAATTGGGAATAACTCCGGAATAATTTGAAGAGTCAGGTAAGATCCTGGGAAAAGACCTGTGGGTTAGGGCCCACTGAAGAGATAACACCGTTGGAAAGGATTGTTGAACAGATAGATGATGCACCGGAATAATTGAAATATTTGAATGAGGTGACAACCTCGAATTAATTGGAACACAGTCGAATCTCCTGAGATGTCTTGAGCTCCGGAAGGATAAACTGGCGAGAAGCAAATGAGCAAGGAGAACACTTGATCCAGGAAAAGAATGTGATCAACTCGAAAAACTTGAATTGAGTCCAGCGGAGTAGAAAAAAGATGAAGAATGTCAAACGAGACGAGAATTCACCGGTTGAAATAATTGAGGAAAGACTGAAGATACTCCGAATGAAATTGATGCTCGAAAGAGGCTCGGGCTCCGGGAAGAAGAGGGTGGGAGGGTGGGAAAACAAAGACAACTTGGAAGGGGAAATCGACGAATATCTTGAAGAGAAAACACCGGTTGAAATCATTGAGGAAAGAAAGCAAAGACTTCGCACGAGTAGGATGGATACTCAATTACGGACTCCGGTTCTGAGAGGAAGAAGGGAGGGAGGGTGGGAAAAACAAGGACAACTTCGGACAAGGAAAAAAAACAACGATGAAGAGGCTCGAGTCAACTTGACGAGAATGCACCGGACAAAAGAGGATGGACAACTCACGAAACTAACCACGTGATCCTAAAGAAAAATTTGAACGGGAAGAGGAGTAATTCAAAACACCTACGTCAAGATTCCTTACCAGAGCGACGAAGGGGCTGAGGAGTAAAAATAATTCCTACTCTTCGATATAACTAGACTCCAAAAATAGTTTTTCTAGACTCGACATCGGCCAAACTACACGATCAATCAAGGGAGCTCCTAAGGTCGGTCGAGGCTCTGATACCAACATCACGCTTAATATGCGACCCTATCCAAAAGGAACCGAAGGTCCCACCAAGGATAGACCCGCATATTGAAACGCTTTTGCAAGGTGGATATCATTACATCAACATTACATAATACATAGGGATACATACATAAGACACAAATGCCACAAGAATACATCAACATCATATACAAGATCAACATCCAACTACGGATGAAACATAAACAGAAGCTCAAACGACATCCACCCTGCTAGCCCAGGCTGCCGACCTGGAACCTATCCCCTGATCGAAGAAAAAGCAGAAGAAGAACTCAACGCAAGCAAGCATCGCTCTCGCGTCATGATCATCGCATAACCTGTACCTGCAACTGGTGGTGTAGTAATCTGTGAGCCACGAGGACTCAGCAATCCCATTACCATGGGTATCAAGACTAGCAAAGCTTACTGGGAAAGGAAGGGGTAAAGTGGTGAGGTTGCAGCAGCGACTAAGCATGTATGGTGGCTAACTTACGCAAATGAGAGCGAGAAGAGAAACAAAAGAACGGTCATCAACTAGTAATGATCAAGAAGTGATCCTGAACTCCTACTTACGTCGACATAACCCGAAACCGTGTTCTCCTCTCGATCAACCCGAAAAGAGACACTCACGTTACGCTACGGTTGGTGTATTTTAGAAGAGTTTGCTTCAAGTATACTACAACCGGATATTAACAAATTCCCATCTGCCACATAACCGAGCACGGCTCTCGAAAGTTTATACCCTGCGGGGTGTCCCAACTTAGCCCATGATAAGCTCTCGCGATCAACGAAGGATATTCCTTCTCCCCGGGAAGACCCGATCAGTCTCGGAATCCCGGCTACAAGACATTTCGATAGCAATAAAACAAGACCAGCAAAGCCGCCCGATGTGCCGACAAATCCCGACAGGAGCTGCACATATCTCGTTCTCGTGGCACACCGGATAGGTCAGCCTACGAGTAAAACCAGCCCTCGAGTTGCCCCGTGGTGGCCCCGCAGTCTGCCCGTTTCGGACCAACACTCGAAGGAGCACTGACCCGGGGGGGGGGGCTAAAATAAAGATGACCCTTGGGCTCCGGAAACCCAAGGGAAAAAAGGGTAGGTGAGGCAAATGGTAAAACCAAGGTTGGGCCTTGCTGGAGGAGTCTTATTCAAAGCGAACTGTCAAGGGGGTCCCATAAATCACCCGACCGCGTTAGGGACGCAAAATCCAGGAACATAATACCGATATGACGGAAACTAGGGCGGGAAGAGTGGAACAAAACACCAGGCATAAGGCCGAGCCTTCCACCCTTTACCAAGTATGTAGATGCATTAATTATAGCAGATATACTGTGATATCCCAACAAGTAAACATGTTCCAACAAGGAACAACATCTCCATGTTCCAACAAGGAACAAACTTCATCTTCACCTGCAACTAACAACGCTATAAGAGGGGCTGAGCAAAGCGGTAACATAGCCAAACAACGGTTTGCTAGGAAGGGTGCAAAAGGTTAGAGGCTGACATGGCAATTTGGGAGGCTTGAGCAGCAAGTGATAGGTAGCGCAGCATAGCGAAAGAACGAAGCAACTAGCATAGCAATGATAGTAGTGAGATCCAGGGTAGCGGTCATCTTGCCTGAAATCCCGCAAGGAAGAAGAACGAGTCCATGAAGAAGACGAGCGGATGAAGCCGAACCAAGCGTGAGCGAACGAATCCTCACGATCATAGCTAAAGCGGAACTATCGAGAAGAAGCACACAACAAGGTAAACACACCACAAAGAGACAAGACATGATGCACAACAAACATGATGCATGACAAATCTAGATGAGGCTACTCATGGCAAGAGATGATGCAAACAAGAGCAGCACATCAAGGCAAATTTAAATGAGGCCGGAAACAACATATAACAATTCCGGTAAGTCCTCATATGCAAATTTCGAAATTGGTCCAGATCTGAATAACTTTGTGTTCAAGTTGTTAAACAGCAAGTTAAGATGCACCACGATGATCTACACGAAATTCTAGTCAAGTTACATATAAAGTTCATTTAATTCGGAGCTACGGCCTAGAAGATATGAGCAAAACAAGATAAGCATGGCATCGATGCAAAATGCATACAACCCTCAAGCAAATACTCTCTAAACAAGTATGCAACATGATAATATGAAACTACATGCAATTCTAAGCAAGTTTCATATAGAGCACACTCAAAACGGAGCAACGGTTCAACACATACACCCTATACAAGTTTAAGGGACAAGCTGTCCAAAACAGCAACTAGGCATATTGCAAGCACCTAAACAACAATCTACAGCATCTCAATATGAAAACAAAAGGCATGGGCATGATGTACAGGTAAAGCATGACAAAACATGAACACTGAGCTATCTCTAGAAATCACTAGAACATGCTCAAAAACACATGTCAAGATTGCAAATAATAACAGTTTCAGACTTTAGCAGAAATAACATCAGGTTGCAATGTTTAGAGCTATCAAACAACATGCTAGAGGAACTTATCATGGCAAACAAAGGCATGGAAATATACTACTAAATTCATAGAACAAAAGTCCCTTAATGACCATGAGCCAAAAGAGCACAGAAAATATGGTGGCACCCATGTAAACATGGCAAGTTATATTACAGATTCATACTTGGCAGGAACAAAAATAAGTAGGCATGTTGGTGAGCTTGAAGCACTCACCACAGAGCAATACATGGCATGGCAAGGCACCCAACAGTAAGAAGACATGGCATAGAAGCTATACATGGCAAGAACAACATCATAGCGTGCAAGGATCAACAAAAACAACCTTGGCAAAATTGAATAACATGTAAACAACCTGCCAGGAAACATTTTATAGCAAAAGTAGAGCTCGATTGACTCAAGCTATGGCACTCCATAATTGCAAACAAGGGCATGGCTCGATAGAGCATAACCATATGTTCAAAACATCCTTACTGAAGTATCTCAAAATAAGCATGGATCTCTCTGTAGCATCAAGTTAACATGGCATAAAAATATCAGCAGAATAGGGGCTGAAATCAGCAACATCATGAAGACTAGTTTGCATGCTTGTGCTAGTCACCACAGAGATCACAAAAATACATGGCATACACCCCTGTAAATATGGCATGGCATATTACAAAACACATGTAGGACTCAAGTTCATAGGGTGCACCCATCAATCATGGCAAAAATGACAAAAGTGCATGTTCTGATAAGAATCCGAAACTAACATCACATACCCCTCTTCCAACAGCATTTCGGGCATCAAGATGATCTCAAATGAAAATTATACAATGAGGTGAAATGATGTACTCTTCGAGGCGAACAATTTGACATATTATACGCATGAAACGGAGCAATATGCAGAGAGTTATGGCATGATGAATATGGCATGATAATGTCAAAAACACTCGGGACTTAGTGGAAAAAATCACCTCCGCGAAAATTCAACGCGGGACGGAGGGATTCCGGGACGGAGGCGTGGCCGTTTGGATCCCGGGACGGGTGGATCTCATCCACCCGCCTGGATCTGGCCGGAGCAAACGGGCGGCGGCGCGGGACGTCCGGCGGGTGGCCGGGGACGGAAGGTTGGCGGGGGCGGCGGGCGCGGGCGGAGAGGGCGGAGGAGGAGGCGGGCGAGGCGCACGCGGGCGGCCGGCGGGCGGGCGCGCCCATGGCGAGGCGGCCGGGCGACGGGCCAGGCGGCGGGCGCTGTGGCTCATGCTGGGCCCGCTATGGCTCAGCATGGCCGTCGGGCGGAGGGCGGCGGCGCAGAGCCACGTGGTGGGCGGACCTTGGCGCTGGGCTGCTGGCGCTGGGACGGGCGGACACGTCCGGGCGGTGGGAGGATGTGTCCGGCGGCGCGAGGAAGAGGAAGACTAGGGTTAGACCGAGAATTTCGGGAAGGCACACATATTTATAGGTAGAGGGAGCTAGGGGAGTCCAAATGAGGTGCGGTTTTCGCCCACACGATCGTGATCGAACGGCCGAGAGCATGGAGGGGAGTTTGGTGGGTTTTTGGCCACTTTGAAAGGGGTGTTGGGCTGCAAACAAAAGAGGCCTTACGGTTACCCGGTTAACCGTTGGAGTACCAAACGACCTCGAAATGGCACGAAACTTGACAGGCGGTCTACCGGTGCTATACCAAGGCCGCTTGACAAACCTCGGTCCATTCCGATAACGTTTAATACCCGCACAAGAAAAGAGGTAAAAGGGGGTGCTGGGAGACATAGGAGTGCCGGATTGCAAAACGGACAACGGGGAAAATGCTCGGATGCATGAGACGAACACGTATGCAAATGCGATGCACATGATGACATGATATGAAATGCAGATGATGACATGGCAAAGTGCAACACGCAAGCACATGACATGGCAACGACGACGAATAACTGGCGGACACCTGGCGCATCGGATCCGGGGCGTTACATCAAGGCATGCAAAGGGGCGACAATAGTGCTAAAATCTTTCACAAAGCGATGATAAAAACCCGCAAGGCCAAGGAAGCTATGCACTTGTTGCAAATTGGTTGGTTGGGGCAAAGTTTTAATAGCTTCAATTTTAGACTCATCAACATGGACACCCTTGGAAGAGAAAACAAAACCCAAGAAAACCAACTTGTCAACTCCAAATGTGCACTTTTTCATATTAACATAAAGACGTTCCTTGCGAAGCGTTTGCAAAACAGCCCTAACATGCTTTAGATGCTCTTTCAATGATTTGCTAAACACAAGAATGTCATCAAAGTAAATGACAACAAAGACTCCAATAAAAGGTCGAAGCACAAAATGCATAAGACGCATGAAAGTACTGGGAGCTTCCGATAAACCCATAGGCATGACCAACCACTCATACAAACCAAATTTTGTTTTGAAGGCGGTCTTCCATTCATCACCCTCTTGTATGCGGATTTGATAATAACCACTTTTAAGATCAATCTTTGAGAAAATGGTGGCACCGCTAAGTTCATCTAGCATATCATCTAAGCGAGGAATGGGATGCCTATAACGCACAGTAATAGCATTGATTGGTCTACAATCAGAACACATGCGATAACTTCCATCTTGCTTAGGAACAAGTATAACGTGAACGGCACAAGGGCTTAAGCTTTCACGTACATGGCTGTTGTCGATGAGTTGTTGTACTTGCCGTTGGATCTCCTTAGTTTCCTCGGGGTTGACGCGGTATGGAGCTTTGTTTGGTAGAGGTGCTCCGGGGATGAGATCGATTCGATGCTCAATGCCTCGTAGAGGAGGTAGACCCGGAGGTAGCTCATCGGGGAAAACATCTTGGAATTCCTGCAAAAGAGATTGAAACACTAAAGGTAGCTCGTGAGAGGTGTTAGTTTTCGGTTCCCCATCCTTGCACACAAGGACAAAGTGCATAACACTCGATGGGTTCTCACACACTTCTCTCATCTCACTTTTTGTGGCAAATAGGACTAGGTATTTCTCTCTAGATGAAAAGGCGCTCAAGTTTGGCTTGTGGCTCTCACTTACTTTTTGGTGGTTCAGTTTCTCACTCTTCTCTCCTCGATGGGTGGCTTGCTTGTCCGCTATCACTTGACTAGGAGACATAGGTCGTAGCACATATTCCTTCCCTTTCATCTTTAAGCTATAGTGGTTTGTGCGCCCGTTGTGGATGACACCTCGGTCATATTGCCATGGCCGTCCAAGAAGGAGGTGGCAAACGGTCATCGGAAGGACATCACACTCCCAAGTGTCTTCATATGCGCTAATTTTGAAAGAGACTTGTACCCTATGGTCGACTTGGATTGTTGCCGGTGTCGCTTAGCCATTGAACCTTTTATGGGTGAGGGTGCTTCATTTTCACCAATTGGAGCTTGGAGCATAGTTCTTCACTTGCTAAGTTATGGAAACTCCCTCCATCGACGATGACCTTGACGGACCTTCCATTGATGTCGGCCTTTGTGTGGAAGATATGGCATCGTTGATCTTCTTCTTGTTGATGTTGAAGAGTCAAGACCTTGGAGACAACAAGAGCGGGGCTTGAATCTTCATCACGAAAGACTTGATCATCTTCGTCTTCATTGTTCACTTGTCGGTGCATGGCCACTTTCTCAAGGGCTTCCATTTCTCCTTCACTCATTGAGTCATATGTGTCATCGTCGTTGAGGATCATGGTGTGCTTGTTTGTGCACTCGAAGGACTTGTGGCCTCGGCCGCCGCATGTGAAGCATTTGAAGGAACTTGTCTTGATGGTATCGTCGATTGGGGTAGATGATGATGAAGCTCTCGTCTTGAAGTTTCTTGTTGTAGGAGGACGACTGGAGGTGGTCGAAGTTTTCTTGTAACTTGACTTGTCGCCATTGCTTGTAGAAGGCTTGGTTGAGGAAGAAGGTGGGGGGGGGGTCATAGAAGCTTGGTTGTTGGAGAAGCCGTAGATCTTGGGTGAGTACTTGGCGTACTTGAAGTCATCTTGCACTTGATGTTCCACTTTTGTAGCTTGATGCACTAGCTCGATGAGGTTCGAGTATGGTTGGAAGTCGGCGATCTTCTTGATAGGATGATTGAGTCAATTCAAGAAACGTTCCATAGTTTGCTCATCATCTTCTTTGACATTGGTTCGTATCATGGCAATCTCCATTTCCTTGTAGTATTCTTCAACTCTCTTGGTTCCTTGCTTGAGTAGTTGGAGTTTCTTGAAGAGGTCGCGGTTGTAGTAGTTTGGCACAAAGCGTGCTCTCATGACATCCTTCATTTGTGCCCAAGTGGTGATGGGTGGTTCACCTCTTGCCTCTGGGCGCTCAATAACTTGTTCCCACCATATGAGGACATAGTCTTGGAACTCAAGTGATGCCATAGCAATCTTCTTCTCTTCCTCATAGTTGTGCAAACGAAAGATTTTGTCGACCTTCAATGCCCATGAGAGGTACCCTTCAGGATCATTGCTTCCATTGAACTTGGGCATGGTGAATTTTAGCTTGCCGTAGCGTTGCTCTTCATTGTGTGTTGGTCGGTTGTGATGATGACGTCCTTGACGTGGAGGGTTATCCACCTCATGTTGCTCTTGGCGTGGAGGACGTCCATGATCATCTTGCTCTTGTTGAACTTGAGGTTGTGGAGGAGCTTGTCGAGCTTGTGGAGGCGCTTGAGGAACTTGACGTTGCACTCTCGGTTGATAGGTCCGTTCTTGGATCTCTTCTCGAAGTGCTTCCTATTGATTGTTGATCTCGGTTGCGGTTAGCGAAGGCTCGACTTGATTCTTGAAGGGCACGGTGCGCCTCAAGAGCTTGTGCTTCACGTTGTTGTCGTTCTTGCCGTCGCGCCTTGGCATCTTGTGCATCTTGATGTTGCCGCGCTCGCTCCTCTTGTTATCGTTGACTTTGGCGTTGCCGTTCTTGTGCTTGAGCAAAAGCTACTTGGTGTGGTTGAGGACGAAACTCTTGCTCATCGACTTGTTCTTGTGAATGCTTGTCGTGTAGATGATTGCGATTTGCTTGACGGTCTTGACGTGCGGCACGACGAAGAATTTTCAATGTCGGAGTACTTGAGCCGGAGAAGGTGTCGTCGGAGTGGCGACTTGAGTGTCTCCGTCTTGAATATGAAGAAGTTGAAGAATGACGGTTCACCAACAAGGCGCGGATCTCGTCCATCCTTGCATCATTCTCGTGCTTGTGAGCATCGAGCTTGTTGTCGAAGTAGTCTCTTGTACGTTGCTTGGAGAGTCGCAAGTCAGTGGCGAGGTTGTCGATGCGGTCGCTCATTGCTAGTTGCTCTTCATGCAAAGCTCGTTGTGCACCAAAGAGGTGAGTCTTGGTGACAAAGGATGACATGTCGTCGTCTTGCGTGAGGAGGGGTGGGTTGGTAGAAGCACTCGGCCTATCCATCATTCCAAGCAAAATGTGAGTGGGAGAAGGAAAAGAACTTATACCAATTGTACCTTGACCGATGTTGAGGATGAATCAAGTTAACTCAAATGCGGACAATGAAATAGCACTATTGGTACCAATTCTTGTCGGTTCTCACACCTACACAAGTAAAAGCTTATGGTGGAGCTTGGTTAGGATGGTGGCACAAAATTTGATGCAATTGTAAGTGAGCTTCAATAATGTTGGAAAAGATTCACAAATTTGCAAATGCAACAAGTAGACCAATAGCAAGATAAGGTACATGGAAACACACACGCAAATAGATAAGTGGGATTGTGCAACCAAGGGTGAGCCAAAATGTGGAGTCTACGAAAATGCTCTTGTTGCACAATACACCAGAGACGCTAGCAATATTGCACAATAGGCGGATACGTAACTTGCGCACAACCTACTAAGCAAAAATGCAACGACCTCTATCCCAAGTATTCTATATGTATGGTGTGTCGGTGATATGATCCAAGATGATCGAGTATGACAATCTTAATGTTGTATGATGCTATGGTTCTTGCTTATAAGTTGTTTGCTTATCTTTCCTCTTTGCTTAAAAGCTTGTTTGGCTCTTTGTTGTTTGAGCTCTTTTCTCATGCAATGCCTCACGAAGCAAGATAGCAATTGTGTATGCGATGGCAACTTTGCGACACAAAAGATGATGCGAAGATATGCACCACTAAGGTATGGTATGTATGCTATGGAGTATGATCACTAATGTGCACAAGTCACGTTTCCTGCAATACTCGAATGCTAGTCTCGATGGGTAAGCTACGCAAATGTAAGGCCATGGGGTTATCAAGGCAAATTGCAAGGTATGACAAAGATGTCGACGAGGTTACCATCCTTGGCGATGATGAGCAGTCGATGGAGATGAACGGTTCGTCATCAACATCACCACCTCTCATATCCATCGACTACTCATCATCGCCAAGGACGGTAACCTCGTCGACATCTTTGTCATACCTTGCAATTTGCCTTGATAATCCCATGGCCTTACATTTGCGTAGCTTACCCATCGAGACTAGCCTTTGAGTATTGCAGGCAACGTGACTTGTGCACATTAGTGATCATACTCCATAGCATACATAACATACCTTAGTGGTGCATATCTTCGCATCATCTTTTGTGTTTCAAAGTTGCCATCGCATACACAATTTCTATCTTGCTTCGTGAGGCATTTCATGAGAAAAGAGCTCAAACAACAAAGAGCCAAACAAGCTTTTAAGCAAAGAGGAAAGATAAGCAAAGAGCTTATAAGCAAGAACCATATCATCATACAACATTAATATTGTCATACTCGATCATCTTGGATCATATCACCGACACACCATACATATAGCATACTTGGAATAGAGATCGTTGAATTTTTGCCTAGTAGGTTGTGCGCAAGTTATGTATCCGCCTATTGTGCAATCGTGCTAGCGTCTCTCGTGTATTATGCAACAAGAGCATTTTCGTGGACTCCACATTTTGGCTCACCCTTGGTTGCACAATCCCACTTATCTATTTGCGTGTGTGTTTCCATGTACCATATTTTTCTTGGTCTACTTGTTGCATTTTGAAAATTTGTGAATCTTTTCCAACATTATTGAAGCTCACTTACAATTGCATCAAATTTTGTGCCACCATCCTAACCAAGCTCCACCATAAGCTTTTATTTGTGTAGGTGTGAGAACCGACAAGAATTGGTACCAATAGTGCTATTTCATTGTCCGCATTTGAGTGATCATTGATCCATCTTCAACATTGGTCAAGGTACATTTTGTATAGTTCTTCTCTTTCTCCCACTCATATTTGCTCCAGTCTTGTGATTGATAGGCAAGGCATTTCATCTCCGGTCTTCGACATCAACAACGGCATGAACAACTACATCAACAAAGCGTCCATCTTCGATCTACAACGACAAATGCAAGGCGCACAATCAATATTGCGAGAGCGCATCGAGAACATCTCCATCGACATTCGCCACTCCGAAGCAAGTAAAAGGGACTATATCGACAAGAAGCTTTCCGCACATAAAGAGGAGAAAGATGCAAGGATGGAGGAGATTCGGGCCTTGATCAAGTCTTCTTCCCCTTCGTCATCTTCAAGGCGGCGACATTCAAGCCACAAGTCTTCGGAGCACGAAAATGATGCAAGCGCAGCTCGTCCACGTCCACATCTACTTGGCGACCACCATCACGTTTGTGATCAACATCGTCATGAAGGGCAAGTCACCTCCAAGACTCATGTGCACGACGACGACGAATGACATCTACTACGAGCTCAAGTATGACAACGACAACATCATCATGAAGATGCTCCACAAGCGCAAATGCACAAGTCCCAACAAGCCCTACTTCAAGCCAAGTCCAAGCTTCATGAGAAAAAGAGAAGACCGCGAGACGAGCACCACCAAGACGGAGCTACGACTACACCAACCACTTCGGCATCTTCGCCAAGTGTTCTCAAGGCATCTTCGCCATTGGACGTACGACATCTTCGCCTACTTCCGGTGAGTTCGCCTACATCGACATCTTCAACAACAAGGCGATCACCTACGAGCGAGGGAGATAATTCAATCTTCGGAAGCCCATCAAGGAAGTTTTCCGAGCATGGAAATTACCTTCAGTCATGGAGTCGAGCTACGAGATGCCACATCATATTGGCCTCCCACACCAAGACGGTGACAAGAAGGTCGAGCAAGGTCCATCCCCTTCGACCACAGCGATAGAAGTTGAGCATGGAGACATTTGCACCTACATCTCTTCGACACCCACATATGTTGAGATGCCCCATTTGTCATGTGAGGAGAGCCAGCACACCATGAGTGAGATGAGTGACTCCACCACATATGACATTGAGAGCATTTCCTATGAGAGGATGAGTGTGACCACCACTAGCCCCACACATGAGAGTATGCCACACATCTTATGTGAGGTTGAGAGCCATTTGAGTGACTCCACCAACCATATGAGTGAGAGCATCCTTGAGGGAGTGAGTGAGCCACAACACTTAGTGAGTGAGGTAGTTGACACGGCACGTGAGGTCACTATGATTTCTAACAACTTAACCTCTACTCCAAGTGTGTTTTCTTTGGTGCTGGGTCTCCTACATGACGACATGCCTATCCTCGATGAGTCCATACCTCCAATGGAGACGACGATGGCCATGGTGGAATATGATGCACCCCCCACATGGTTCCATCAAGATGAAGATGACCACCATTTGGTCTTTCCCACCTCACCTACACCACTTGAGTGGAATGAAAAAGGTAACATAGGTGATGGTGCTTCTCTTGTCCCACTATTGGACTCTCTTGACATCAATTGCTCCAATGATGTTGACCCACCTATTCCCATGCTTCATGCTAGTGCGACTTCTTCATGTCTTGACTTACCTATTATAATGAATATGATGATGAGCATGTTGAGTTGCCTAGTTGTGATGATATGTTCCATAGGATATCATGTGAAAATTCTATTGGTCACTTCATGCTTGAAAATCCATTGAACTTGTCATATGCTATGAATGAGATCTCCCATATTGCATCATTTCAATCTCAACATAGTAACTATGCATGCCCCATTAAAATAAATCCTATTTGCACATATGGCATAGATGACGAGATGATGGTCATTGGCTTTTGTTTTTCATGTGATGATATTGTCATGCTTCCTTTACATGATTTGCACAATTCATCTACTATGCCATGCTATGATCAAACCGTTCCAAATATGCATTGTTTTGGATGTTGTCCATATTCTCCATGTGATGTTCCTAGTAATGCTCATGAGGAGACCCCCATAGTTTCCTCATACATATTAGGAGATTTGGATGCATTCCATACTTTGCATGATTCCCATAATTGCTTGCACCATATGAATTCCATGAATAACAATGCTCTAGATATTTTTCATGATGCATTGCCCAATTTGAGTCTCCATTATGCCATGCATAACAACAAACCTATCATGATGGATGACATGTTTCTATATCACGCATCTCATTTATTTGAGCATTGGATATTTGGTGCTAACCAACACAAGCACGTGCGCATCATGATGGATGATGTGTACATCTACCATGCACACACAATTTTCCCTTTG
The DNA here is from genome assembly GCA_021605205.1 of Aegilops longissima. Classification (NCBI taxonomy): domain Eukaryota; kingdom Viridiplantae; phylum Streptophyta; class Magnoliopsida; order Poales; family Poaceae; genus Aegilops; species Aegilops longissima. Next base: position 314,900,278 of record CM038676.1, read on the forward strand.
CCCGTCTTTTGTGTAGGTACTCACGTATACTCATCAACCTCTCAATCCCAAGAGTTGACGTAATGAGCTCTTGAGAGCAACGACGATTTGGGATCCCATGGACTATCCTTACCACTGTTCCCTTCGCGCAATGACTGCACGCATCTCTTCTCCTTGGCTCTCACACGGCATTGGGCTATATATCACTTGTTACCTTATGACCATTGTGTCATGTTCACTTTGCATGTTTTACCTCTTTGTATGATTTTGCCATGCAATTGTGACCCTTGCTTCCATCTACCCATGATTCACCATTATGCTACTCCTATGTGTATTTGCATGCTTGGTGGATATACTTGTTGCTATTGCCATGTTTATCAGGTGCACCATGTTATTGATGCTTGTTGTGTTGGGAGAGTCATGATATGCCATTGCTATTTACATATGGTCTCTGACCAATACAATCATACTATTCTTCTCATTTCTTGCTTTCATGCTTGTGCTATGTCATGTGAATTATTCATGCCCACTATTTGCACACATGACATGCTTGCCATGATTCCTTCTAGTATGTTGCATCTTCGCACTACTAGCATGCTTGACTTGATCGCTATGATTGCTTGCTATGTTGCATCACCCATGTTCCACTCTTACTCGCTTTCTTGGGTTGATGACATATATGCTCATGCCTCTCACATGATATATCTTGATCATTGTCTCTTGTGTCCATTAGTTGCCTCTTTCAGATCCACTTGTATTGAGTGCAACCATACTATGCTTATTGATCTTAGAGACTTTGACAACTTACTTGTGATGAATGCTTGTTTCATTGAGCCTATTGCATTTGGTTGTTCTCGCATCATATGCCTCCATACTATGAAATGCTCCCTTGTACTTTCTTATGATGAGCATGATGCATACACTTGTTGGGTATCTTACCACACGAATGATAGGTTTTGCACTTCCGCTACCCTTATTTGTTTTTCAAAGTGTTTGCCATGTTCTTTCATTTTGAGCGATTCTCAAGGAGGCACCATCACGAGACAACTTGGTCGTGTGAAGGCATACATGATGTGCGACACCAAATTTTTTGACATCCTCATAAAGGTGACCCCCTTCCCTTTGAGCCATCCTCACATATGCATATTGGACGGGTCATTCTTTCATTGTTGTCTCCTTCTTCTTGTCTACATGATACATTTATTGGATGGAGCACCAGCATTGGAGACGGACCCTTTGGATCTTCAAGTTGAGGAGCGCTCAGACTTATTGGAGGCACCTTCAAACCTCCACTCATGCCACGACATCGAGCATTGGTACATCAACACTCCTTTGACACATTGCACCCCCACCTTCATATTTGGTGATTGTGCTCACACATGTCATGCTCGATGGACATATCATACTCACCACAAGTTTGCACCCTATGCATGGATTGACACACATTATGCTTGTCTTGTTGCACCTCTTCCCATGTCATCCATGATATTTGAGCTTGTACACTTCCTTAGCAAATTTGTTGTGATATTTTCTTGATGGAATATTCTCACATCATGATCATATTGCCTACCATCAATGGCATGGTAATTTACTCATATTGAGCATCCATGGCCATATTCATGCAATTGATAAACCGTCTCACTATGACATCATTTTGCACCGTGGTTGCATTGATCATATTCACAACACATTTGTGAGCACAATGAATGATTTTGCTCCCATGAATGCTTTGCATATCATTCTATATCATCTTGATAAGCTTCATGTTCTTTGTCACGAACAATCTTGCCTCACGGACTCATTCTTACATGATGGACACCTTGTGTGCGCTAACCTTTGTATTTCCAAGTATCGTTTGTGTTTGCTCTTTTTGCATGTACACCACGCCGGAGAAACCTTGGAGTACTCGGATAGCGCCATGTCTTCCACTTCGTCCAACTACAAGTCCGTCCACAACAACTGTTTCCATGGTGATGAGGATTACGATCCGAGGTCGGATCTTTCCCAAGGGAGGGGAGATGATGCGGAGCATCCTATGATCATCCCCATGTACACTCGAGCCTACGCCATTGGACCTAAGGTGAACTCGCTCCTTTCCGAATCTTCCCTTTCCGCATGTAAGACATGGATGCTACTTCAAGCGCGGACCTTGTGCATACTCAGGCATACTCGAGGAGACCATGGAGAGCCCAAGGACCAAGGCCAAGTGTGCGCGGGAGCGAAGGAAGGAGAAGGAAGAAGATTCGGCTGCTACAGCGGCCGGACATCCGGCAGAATCCCGGACATCCGACACCACCAACCAGAAGAAGACCAGAGAGAGACGGACGCCAGGCGACTCTACAGCGGCCGGACGTTCGACCGACCCCCGGACATCCGGCACCCCGCGACAGCCCGGACATCCGGCGCCCCATCACAGAATGTCCAGAAGCTGGACCTCGCCAGCCCAGACATCCGGCCAGAGGCCCGGACATCCGGCTCTTCGTGAGCGCCGGACATCCGGCCCCCAGCCCGGACATCCGGCACCTGCCTGTGCGCAGAGAAGGGGCCAAGGGCCCATGTATCCCCCTTTCACTTACCCCTTCATGGGCTAGCACTATATATACTCCCCCACCTCATCCTAGTTAGGGTTAGCATTGGTTTAGCTCATTTGAGATAGAGCATTGGTCATCCGTACCAGATCTACTGCATGAGAGAGACCGCGGCCCCTCTTCGGAGAAGATCCATCCGGATTCAAGACCTCCTCACAGAGAAGACCCCCATCAAGACCTCCTCACGGAGAAGAATCGGTTACCATTTGTATCGTCCCTTGCTGATCGTGGATCTTGTATCTCCTCTTGTGTTCCGAGGATCTAGCACATGTGTGATTGATCTTGTTGGTTGAGTGATTTCTCTCGTGTTTCCCCTTGTTTTCCCCTCGTGTTCTTCGTGTTCTTCGCGGGATCCGATCCTTTCGTGAAAGATCGGCCGTATAGGGTTCCACCCTACATCATCTTGGTATCAGAGCTTAGGTTGATCACGATTTCGGAGCCCCCCTCGTTGTGTTTTCTAGCCTAATTTTGTTGATTTCGTCCTAAATTCGAAAATTCCCCACAAAAAATAGCCCCAATTTTTTTGTGATTGGTTGGTTTGATGATGTTTTGTTGATTTTGATCCATGGATTTGCTTGATTTCGAGTGGATTTAGCATTTCTCCAAGTTTCCCCACTTTCCATCCACGAAATCTCTCCAATTTTGCCCCCGAAATCATCAATTTCCGCCCAAATCGAGTTTCGAAGTCCAAATCCCGATCTGGAATCGTCGGGCCGGACATCCGGGCCTCAGGCCAGACATCCGGGCCATCTGGCCGGACATCCGGGCCCCAAGCCGGACATCCGGCTCCTGGAGCACAAAATCACTCCAGTTTATGGACATCAGGTCCCGGATATCCGGCCCCAACCCCGGATGTCCGACCCCTGGAGCATCAGCCTCCCGTGTTTCACCGTTTTGACCGTAACTTTCACATCCGGAGTCCGATTTTCGCGTTCTTTAGCTCGTTGAGTAGCTATTGATATTCTCTATCAATCTAGGTAGGTTTCATCACCAATATACTCCATCAAAGTTTTGGCACTTTGACATCTTTTCCTAGGGCTTCCACCATATCATCCGCAAAACCACCATAGCCTTCCGCAACCTAACCCAATTTGTTCCCCATAGCATTAGTGGTTGTTTGAGTTGCGATTCGAGTCTCCTAAGGTGTTTCGACTACTTAGGGACGATTTCTTCTTCATCAACCACCACCATAACTACCGCATAGGCTAGCCCACCATACACTTCCGCCACCCCAACTTAACCCAATTTTGTTTGAGTTGTGAGTTGTGTCTCCTCAGGTGTTTCGGCTACTTAGGGACGTGCTTCCAAATCCGACACCGTGTATAGTCCACCACCTTACCCTCCACTTCCGCATTGCGTCTCACAACCCCATCATTTCATTCCCGCAATCCCATTGAGCTTCCGCATAACCACCACCGCTTTCTCGCTACCACCATTTGACTTTTGTCCTTGAGATTTTGAGTTGTGGTTTTTCTGTTTCCTAAGGTGTTTCGGCTACTTAGGGACGAGTCTCCATCATCTTGGTATCTACATCAAGAACACCGCCACTCATCATCGCCAAGGACGGTAACCTCGACGACACCATTGTATATTCCCCTTGCAATTGCATTGATAACCCCTAGCCCATTTTGTGTTACTTGCCTATCGAGACTAGCCATTGAGTATTGTCGGCAACGTTACTTGTGCACATTAGTGATCTACACCTTCTATTGCACACATACCATATCATATTGGTATCATCATATCATCTCTTGTGCCACAAGTTTGTTCCCGCATATATACAATTGCTATCATGGTTTGTGCATTGTGCAAAAGTGGCCATATCAAAAAAAGAATAAGCTTTTAAGCAAAAGAGAAAGAGCAAAGAAGCTGGTGAGCAATAGCCATAGCATCATACCACATTGCATATAAGATTGTCATATCCGATCATCTTGGATCAAACATCGGGAACCATACATATATAGCATACTTGGGATAGCAAGTTATCCATTTTGCATCTTATAGGTTGTGTACAAGTGTCGTATCCGCCTATAGAGCAATCATGCTAGCGTCTCTCTTGAGTTGTGCAACACGAGCGTTTTCCATGGATTCCACATTTTGTGCTCATTCCTTGGTTGCACGACCCCATTTATCTATCAGTGTGTGTGTTTCCGTGTGCCATTCTTTGCTATTGGCCTACTTGTTTCACTTGCGAATTTGTGAATCTTTTTCAACATTATTGACTCTTGCTAACATTTTGCATCAAATTTTTGTGCCACTATCCTCACCGAGCTCCACCATAAGCCTTACTTGTGTAGGTGTGAGAACCGACAAGAATCAGTACCAATTGTGCTATTTCCTTGTTACACATTGAGTGATCATTGATCCATCTTCAACATTGGTCAAGGTACATTTGGTATAGTTCTTCTCTTTCTCCCACTCATATTTGCTCCAGTCTTGTGATGGATAGGCAAGGCATTTCATCTCCGGTCTTCGACATCAATGACGGCGTGAAAAACTACATCACCAAAGCGTCCATCTTCGATCTACAACTATAAATGCAAGGCGCACAATCAAGATTGCGAGAGCGCATCGAGAACATCTCCATCGACATTCTTCACTCCGAAGCAAGGAAAAGGGACTACATCGACAAGAATCTTTCCGCACATGAAGAGGAGCAAGATGCAAGGATGGAGGAGATTCGGGCCTTGATCAAGTATACTTCCCCTTCGTCAAATTCAACGCGACGACATTCAAGCCACAAGTCTTCGGAGCGCAAAAATGATGCAAGCGCAATTCGTCCACGTCCACATCTACTTGGCGACCACCATCACGTTCGTGATCAACATCGTCATGAAGGGCAAGTCACCTCCAAGCATCATGTGCACGACGACGATGAAAGACATCTACTACGAGCTCAAGTACGACAACGACAACATCATCATGAAGATGCTCCACAAGCGCAAATGCACAAGTCCCAACAAGCCCTACTTCAAGCCAAGTCCAAGCTTCATGAGTAAAAGAGAAGACCGCGAGACGAGCACCACCAAGACGGAGCTACGGCTACACCAACCACTTCGGCATCTTCGCCAAGTGTTCTCAAGGCATCTTCATCTTTGGACGTACGACATCTTCGCCTACTTCCCGTGAGTTCGCCTACATCGACATCTTCAACAACAAGGCGACCACCTACGAGCGAGGGCGGCACTTCCATCTTCGGAAGCCCCTCAAGGAAGATAGCCGAGAATGGGAAATTCCCTTCGATCATGGAGTCGAGCTATGAGATCTCACATGACATTGGCCTCCCACACCAAGACGGTGACAAGAAGGTCGAGCAAGGGCCATCACCTTCGACCACGGCGATAGGAGTTGAGCATGGAGACATTTGCACCTACATCTCTCCAACACCCACATATGTTGAGATGCCCCATTTGTCATGTGAGGAGAGCCACCACCCCATGAGCGAGATGAGTGACTCCACCATATATGACATTGAGAGCATTTCCTATGACAGGATGAGTGTGACCACCACTAGCCCCACACATGAGAGTATGCCACACATCCTATGTGAGGTTGAGAGCCATTTGAGTTACTCCACCAACCATATGAGTGAGAGCATCCTTGAGGGAGTGAGTGAGCCACAACACTTAGTGAGTGAGGTAGTTGACACAGCACGTAAGCTCACTATGATTTCTAACAACTTAAACTCTACTCCGAGTGTGTTTTCTTTGGTGCTAGGTCTCCTACATGACGACATGCCTATCCTCGATGAGTCTATACCTCCAATGGAGATGACGATGGCCATGGTGGAATATGATGCACCCCCCACATGGTTCCATGAAGATGAAGATGACCACCATTTGGTCTTTCTCACCTCAGCTACACCACTTGAGTGGAATGAAAAAGGTAATATAGGTGATGGTGCTTCTCTTGTCCCACTAGTGGACTCTCTTGACATCGATTGCTCCCATGACGTTGACCCACCTATTCCCATGCTTCATGCTAGTGCGACTTTTTCATGTCTTGACTTACCTATTTATAATGAATATGATGATGATCATGTTCAGTTGCCTAGTTGTGATGCTATGTTCCATAGGATATCATGTGAAAATTCTATTGGTCACTTCATATTTGACAATCCATTGAACTTGTCATATGCTATGAGTGAGATCTCCCATATTGCATCATTTCAATATCAATATAGTAACTATGCATGCCCCATTAAAATAAATCCTATTTGCACCTATGGCATAGATGACGAGATGATGGTCATTGGCTTTTGTTTTTCATGTGATGATATTGCCATGCTTCCTTTACATGATTTGCACAATTCATCTACTATGCCATGCCATGATCAAACCGTTCCAAATATGCATTGTTTTGGATGTTGTCCATATTATCCATGTGATGTTCCTAGTAATGCTCATGAGGAGACCCCCATAGTTTCCTCATACATATTAGGAGATTTGGATGCATTCCATACTTTGCATGATTCCCATAATTGCTTGCACCGTATGAATTCCATGAATAATAATGCTCTAGATATTTTTCATGATGCATTGCCCAATTTGTGTCTCCATTATGCCATGCATAACAACAAACCTATCATGATGGATGACATGTTTCTATATCACACATCTCATTAATTTGAGCATTGGATATTTGGTGCTAACCAACACAAGCACGTGTGCATCATAATGGATGATGTGTACATCTACCATGCACACACAAGTTTCCCTTTGCCTTTGTTTTGTGCAGGTACTCACGTATACTCGTCAACCTCTCAATCCCAAGAGTTGACGAAACGAGCTCTTGAGAGCAACAACGTTTTGGGATCCCGTGGACTATCCTTACCACTATTCCCTTCGTGCAACGACTACACGCATCTCTTATCCTTGGCTCTCACACGGCTTTGGGATATATATATCACTTCTTACCTTATGCCCATTGTGTCATGTTCAATTTGCATGTTATACCTCTTTCTATGATTTTGCCATGCAGTTGTGACCCTTGCTTGCATCTACCCATGATTCACCATTATGCTACTCCTATGTGTATTTGCATGCTTGGTGGAGATACTTGTTGCTATTGGCATGTTTATCATGTGCACCATGTTATTGATGCTTGTTGTGTTGGGAGAGTCATGATATGCCATTGCTATTTACATATGGTCTCTCACCAATACATTCATGCTATTCTTCTCATTTCTTGCTTTCATGCTTGTGCTATGTCATGTGAATTATTCATGCCCACTGTCGGTGTCAAAACCGGCGGATCTTGGGTAGGGGGTCCCGAACTGTGCGTCTAGGCGGATGGTAACAGGAGACAAGGGACACGATGTTTTACCCAGGTTCGGGCCCTCTTGATGGAGGTAAAACCCTACGTCCTGCTAGATTAATATTGATAATGTGTGTTACAAGAGTGGATCTACCACGAGATCAAAGAGGCTAAACCCTAGAAGCTAGCCTATGGTATGATTGTTGTTCGTCCTACGGACTAAAACCCTCCGGTTTATATAGATACCGGATAGGGTTAGGGTTACACAGAGTCGGTTACAATGGTAGGAGATCTACATATCCGCATCGCCAAGCTTGCCTTCCACGCCAAGGAAAGTCCCATCCGGACACGGGACGAAGTCTTCAATCTTGTATCTTCATAGTCTTGGAGTCCGGCCGATGATGATAGTTCGGCTATCCGGGCACCCCCTAGTCCGGAACTCCCTCAGTAGCCCCTGAACCAGGCTTCAATGACGGAGTCCGGCGCGTATATTGTCTTCGGCGTTGCAAGGCGGGTTCTTCCTCCGAATAATTTATAGAAGATTGTGAACACCGGGATAGTGTCCGGCTCTGCGAAAATAAATTCCACATACCACTGTAGAGAGAATAATGTTAAACAAGATCAATCTGCTGACATATTTTGTGGCGTGACGTCGCACCACTACCAAGCCTTTATTCAAATTGTTTTTACTGTTCCACTTCAGCGAGTTTAGCGAAGCGGTTTCCTTGGCACGTCTTGTTGAGGCAGAGATCGTGTTCCCCTTATTCCGGGATTCCCATCAATACGGACGTGGGTAACCCAACCGCGCCATTGATTGTGGCGCTTGGGAGATAAGCGAGTTTTACAAGGCTGGTGGGGACACATGTTTTTGTCCGCCCATATAAGGGGATAAGGATCCATCCTTTCACCTACACCTTCTTCCTCCTTTGCTCATCCATTCCCGTGCACTCGAGCTCTAGCGCCCAAGTCCGTACTTTCCTCCTCAACCTTCTCCAACCATGTCAGGAGCGGGAGGCAGATGGATGGCATCCTCCGTCACGGAGGGGCACATCACAAGACTGCGGGAGGCCGGATACTTGTCCGGCGATATCGCGCACAGGCTGCCCAACGCGGGGCAGCTTATTCCAACCCCCAGTCCCCATGAGAGGGTGGTATTTCTTCCCCACTTCCTCCGCGGACTAGGTTTTCCACTTCACCCATTTGTCCGGGGGCTCATATTCTACTACGACCTGGACTTCCATGACCTGGCCCCGAATTTCGTCCTCAACGTCTCGGCGTTTATCGTCGTGTGCGAGGCCTACCTCTTCATCCAGCCCCACTTCGGCTTGTGGCTCAAGACCTTCAGTGTCAAGCCGAAGGTTGTGAAGGGCAGCCAAGCGGAGTGCGGAGGCGCCATGGTCGGCAAGATGGCCAAAGTCCTATGGCTCGAGGGCTCCTTTGTGGAGACAATAAAGGGGTGGCAATCGGGGTGGTTCTACATCACCGAGCCACACGACCCTGAATGGGTGGCGGCCCCAATTCAGATCTGGATTCCCACACGGCTCTCATCATGGAAAGAGCGGGCCTGAAGTGGGGGATTCGGACGAGCTATCCGGACTCAAACACGCGTCCGGAACACGGTGGACAAGAATCGCAGGCTTGTCGGCGTAATCAGTGATGCTCATCCGCGGATTCTCCCATGCCAACAACGGGACTTCAATTTGTGGGAGTTCGATCCGGCAGCACCGAACCTTGAGCGGCTCTTGATACCACGCACGAAGATGCCTGGAAGGTGCTGTTCAAGGGCGCCGAAGCCCCCGCATCCGCTAACAAAGATCGCGGATACAGCTCACGGCGTCAAGCCAGCGAGGTAAGTTATTTTACCCTTTACGGGGCTCCTTTTCCATAGATTGACTCTAAGTGGGTTCTGAAAACTCCCTATTCTTCGACAGGTCTGGCTGAAGACGTCCGGACAGATTAACTGTCCAGCTCCTTTGCCAGAAGACCCAGCGGACGCCCGATTGACGGGGCTGCTGGCTCCGGCACCCCATGTGGTGCCGGAGAAGAAGGCCAAGAAGGAGGCTACGGGAACTCGAAGGAGCACCCGACGCTAGGTGCTGTCGGATTCTGAAGCAGAATATTCTCCTGAAGACGAGGAGGAAGAAGAAGAAGCTTCTCCCCCAGCGGGGGAGGAGAGGAAAAGGAAGCCGCCCCAACTGGGGAGGCCGGAGGGTCCAAGAAGGGAAGAACCCTGCCTCCGGACTTCTCCACCAACGTCGACGACGACGAGGGGGATCGGCCTACAAGGGCCAAGCCCCTGGCGAGATCGTAAGTGTCCGGATACCCGAATAACCTCAAGGTTTTTGTTTTTGGCACATAACGTCTTTCTAATGCCGCATACAACCCTGCAGTCCGCCCAAGGATGATCTTCCCGTTTCGTCGAGCGGGTCCTTGGGTGCGTCAGATATGGATTCCCTTCCGACTGCCTCCACCCCCCGTGACGCGGACGACGCCGAGGTGGGATCCGAAAAGGACCCACCAGAGGGGAGGCCCCGAGGTGTCGCAGACACCCTCCCGGACTGTGCACGGACTCAGCCCGGAGGCCGCGGTGGCTCTGAGTCCGCGGGCGACCCTTCGTAAGAATGGCAAGACCGAGATGCGGCTGCCTCCGTCCAACCGGAGGTGCGGATAATTTGCCGGAGGCGCTCAATGGTGCCTCCATCGAAGAACACCGCATTGTTATGAGTGCGGTGATTCAGAGGTTCAGCTTCGCCAAGAGCGGGCTGACTGAAGCCTGCAATAGCCTTCTAACAGGCTTTGAGGTAAGAATTTCAATATATGTAAATGGTACCGCATAGACGGTAGCCCCGATGCTCGGTTCGGTGTTGGAAAGAAAAGCCGGATGAGGATCTTTAGAAAGATAAATGCAGGAGCCATAAAAATATGTCAATATGGGATTGCAGGCTCTGCTGCTGACCTCCGCCCGACTTGATCTGCGGAGGTCAATACTGAAGAAAAACCTCGGCGGTCCGAGGGCGAGCTCGGCCATGCCAAGAAGAAGCTCGAGGAAAAAGAAGGTGAGTATACCTTATGAAAATTGTACCTTCATGAGAAAAGGATTTGGTTGCAAGAAAATGACAAGGATAACGTGGGTATTGTAGGGGCCGCTAACGAGGTGGCGACCACGAAGGAGGCGGTGGCAGCGTCCGAAGCGTATCTGACGCACCGAGCGAGAGAAGCAGGAGGCGCGGGTGGCGAGGTACAGCAAGAGCTCCAGGATCTCATGAAAAACATGAGAACTTGGGCGTGACTCGAACTTCGAGAGTCTGAGCTTGCAACTCTTGAGAGTGCCAAAACCACTAAGGCGAAGCCTACAAGGCCCTCCAGAGATTGAAGCGGTGAAGAAAATAGCAGCAGGTAAGGCATTTTCATGCGAGTAAGCAAGTGAGTGTTAATTACTGTTGCTTACCCGGTCGGAGCTCTCCGGGGTGTTCGCAGAGCTTCCTCGCAGCGTGTCGATGCTGCGGCATTCTACCGGGCCGAGGAGGGAGCTCAGCAGAGAAGGTCTTCTGGTCTCGGTATGTTGAGGCGGACATCCAGTGCCCCTTAGCGACCAGGTGAAGCAGCTGGTCGAGCTCCACAAGGCGGCCGAATGGGCCATGAAGGGCCTCATAGTTGGTTTGTGGCCTAAGGAGGCCATGCACAGGAGCTACTTGACCTGGTGCGGCGGCTGGTGGATGTGTGCCCGTGGGTTGAAGCTATCAAGCATTCCGCTTGTATCGAGGTGCCCGTCGGGCCTTGCCCGCAAAGGTGCACTGGGAAAGATGGATGCCCGAAGCTCGTGGCGTACCCGCCACCGGAGGGCAGGAGCATCGCATGCCGAGATGTATTATAAGACTATCTTTGAAGGCGCCCGCACTATTGCGGTGAGTGCTCCCAAGATGTCATATTTGAGTAGACTCGCATTTTGTTATCCTGTGCGCTGAAAACTTAGTTCATATCGCTAAGCAACGCTTGTTAATTTAAAATATTACCTTCATGCGGCTGTTTATCAGATCGAGAGATGGCAAGTCGTTGGCTTCAACCCCCATGCCACGAGTGCTGGGGTGTTCGGGGTAAACTTGAGCGCTCTTGTTCCCATTTTTGGGTCCATCTAGGGAGGCGCTCAACACAACGAACAAGGCAACCGGACTTATAATGCTTGAAAACTCTCACTTAGCCATAGAATTCCATAATTTTAAATTTCGGCGAAGCCCCTAGTCTTGGAAGGCCAAATTTGGGGCGCTATCACGCCTTGGCGGACAGTATCCGCTCCTCGCTCTAAGCGGCATAAGTCTTTAGGACTCATGAAAACCTCTCGAACAGCGACGGTCTCTCGCCTCATCATGACGGTCAGTTTTAGCTTTCTCCGAGGCGTTAACCCACCGAATGGGGCGGAATCGCAGTGGTTCTCCAGTGCTACCTTAGCCGATATAACGGAATGTAAGGTACCAAAACACGGGCAGGCAAACCCAACTATTGACCCAAGACATGATTGAGCCGATGCATATAGTGCTATAAGTTGGGTGCCGCACTTGTGAAAGTGTTCGGACTCATCACACCATAACGCGGGAAACATAAGCCCCTGGTGTATATTAGCCGTACCAAAGTGTACGGATGCAACATGTCGTGAATGAACATATGTATGAAAAAGAAATGCAATTATAAGAAAAATGGTGTTGCATTGTTTTATTCAATAAGTGCTGCTACGAATGAAGAACGATACAAAAAGTGCGATAAGCAAGGTAGGAGACTGTTAAACATGTCCCCTTCCAGGGGTAGGCTGCAGATTGGTGTATGAAAATGATCGTAATGGAGACCACCTGTATATTCATTGTAGCCTTTATCCTTCCCTGGCTGTTGCATCGTGAGTTCGGCAGGTCTGCTGCCGGACAGGGCTTCTAACAAACGGAGTCATGTGTTTAAAAAGTAAAAGGTAAAAAGAAAAGAAAAAGGAACGACACACTTGAGAGCCCCTTGTGTGGTTGAGCCGCAGTCTGGGTGTATTGTGCTCATGCCCCCCTCCCCATGCCCATGGTATCTTCAGTGCGTAATGGTGTACGCGTAGGACCTGCTTTGACGTTTCATAGGAGCTGGGGTTGGGGCCGCACTGCTACGCGTGCTCGAAACGTGCCAGGTGGTCTTGTTGTAAGTTACTCCGGGCGCGCTTGGCTGTGTCCGGCCGCTTAATGGCCGGATTCGATAATTGCCTTAAGAGGCTGCATTGCACTTCTACCGCGAGAGCCGCTGTATGTTCCTCCGTGCGGAGGGAACGTTCAGTGTTTCCGTTGACCGTAATGACTCCTCGAGGGCCTGGCATCTTGAGCTTGAGGTATGCGTAGTGCGGCACCGCGTTGAACTTTGCAAACGCGGTACGTCCGAGCAAGGCATGATAGCCGCTGTGGAACGGGACTATGTCGAAGATTAACTCCTCGCCGGAAGTTATCCGGGATCCGAAGACCACTTTCGGTGTAATTGAGCTGTACAATTGGCTTCTACACCTGGTATGACACCTTTAAAGGTCGTTTTGGTAGGTTTAATCCTTGAGGGTCTATGCCCATTTTGCGCCTTTGTATCTGGTAAAGCAGGTTCAGGCTGCTGCCGCCGTCCATCGGGACTCTGGTTAGGTGAAATCCATCGACGATTGGGTCTCGGACGGTCTGGGCGAATCCGCCATGGCGGATCTGGTGGGGTGGTCCTTCGGTCAAAAGTGATCGGGCGGGAGGACCATGGATTGAACTTGGGCAAGCTGGCTCCATCGTGTAGACATCCACGAGTGCGCTTCCGCTCCCTTTTGGGTATGTGGGTTGCGTATATCATGTTCACCGTCAAGAATCTGTGGGGAAACCCTTCTATCCTCTATTGTTCGGCGGTTGGGTCTCGTCCTCGTCATCGCTATGCAGCCCCTTGTCATTGTTTTGACAATTAACTTGCCTGCCTGTTGAATACCCAACAGTTCCTGTTGGTGTGGTTAACTGGCTTTTGAAGTGCCGTGTATCCGCACAAGCGGTCGATATTCGGTCCAAATTGGGACGGACCGGAGTAGTTCGTTTGAATGGCTTATTCCGCTGACCGGGTTTAGAGCCTTTGAATCCGGCATTGACTGCCGTATCCTCATTATTATCGCCCGTTAGTGCGGCGTTTTTTGTTACGACGCTGCCTGCCGTTTGGTCCTTGAAGTCCGGACTGCCGAATTTTCTTTGAGGTTGTTGCTGCGTGCTAGCAGCTGTCCTCACCAGCGAAGCGGGTCATGAGTGATGTGAGGGCTGCCATGGATTTGGCTTTTCCTGTCCTAGGTGCCGGGCAAGCCACTCGTCGCGGATGTTATGCTTGAAGGCGCGAGGGCCTCCGCATCCGGACGGTCGGCGATTTGGTTTTCTTGGTTAGAACCGTGTCGAATTGTGCGGCGATTCGTTTGGTTGCTGAATTATGTGGCTTAGGTCATCGGTGTCGGTGGTCGCACATAAGTGCCCGGAAGTTATCGAGGAATGCGGCTTCAGGTCCTCCAGCTCCCAATTGACTCTGGCAAGCTGTTGAGCCAATGCCGGGCTGGTCCTTTAAGCTTGAGGGGAGGTATTTGATGGCGTGAAGATCGTCACCGCGGGCCATGTGGATGTGAAGGAGATAGTCTTGATCCAAACCGCGGGGTCTGTTGTGCCATCATAGGATTTAATATTGTGGGTTTAAACCCTTCGGGATTTGATGATCCATTACTTCGTGCGTGAAGCATAGTGGGTGTCTTGGCGCCTCTGTCGGGCGATATCACGGCGGAGCTCAAAAAGCTTGATCTGTTTTGTTCGGCCCGCCAGACTTATTGTGTCCGCGCGACGGTTGTCGCCACGTCTTGTGGGCGCCCACGCGATCCATAGATCGATCTTGATTGTCTTGCCTTGTCCTCAATATATCTCGCAGGTCGGGCGTTCACCTTTGGCCAAGTGCTTTTTGAGCGATGCCGAGTGCGGTTCTAGTGAAGGGCCTAGATGCCTCTCTGTCGCGACCCACGGGTGGTCGGTCAGCCGTATTGTCTCCTGGTGGTGCGGGTTCGTAAGCCTCCTCCTCTAATCGGGGAGCAGCTTGCGTTTAGGGTAGCTTTGGGGGCGTTGAGCTCATGCTCTTGCCCCGAGGACTTGGTCCATCTGTCGGCTAGCAGATCTGATCAGCTCTAAGGTGTTGCTGCTTTTCTTTAGGCTGTTCGCCGTGGCCATAAGCCTGCGTCTAAAGCGCTCTTGATCGGCAGGATTCTCGGGCACGCGAATTCATTGCCGTCGAGCTTGCCGTCTTGGAGGGAGGCATATAATCCTCTACCTCTTCTTACGCCGCTCTCTCTTGAGGGCTGGCGTCTTCATCCTCTGCGATGGATCTTGCTGGAGTGGATTGTCTTGGCGTTGTCCGGTGTATTGTTATCTCCGGTGCGGAATCTTCATTCTTCTTTGTGGCGGGATTTAGAGCGGCGCCCGGCTGGCGCTTGGCGCTTGGGCTGCTTCTTGGAGGGGTCATCCTCCGTTGTTCCATCACCGTTCCCATCTTTTGGGATGTCCACCATGTATATGTCGTATGACGAGGTGGCCTTCCAGTGCCCTGTAGGCGCTAGGTCTTGGTCGTCTCCGGCATCGTCATCCATACCGTCGATGTCTTCAGAGTCGTAGTCTAGCATGTCGGTTAGGTCATCGACAGCGGCTACCAAGTGGGTGGTGTGTGGGTGTCGAATTTCTTCGTCGACCGTATTCCAACCTTCCTGACCGTAGTCCGGCCAGGGCTCTCCGGATAAAGATAGAGACTTTAGTGAATTCAGGATGTCGCCAAAAGGCGAGTGCTGAAAGATGTCTGCGGCCGTGAACTCCATAACGGGCACCCAATCGGATTCGACCGGCAAGGGCGCGGAGGGTTCGGAGTCCGGATAGGAGTTCGGCGCCCTGGAGTCGGAGTCTTTGCAAAGGACAGGGATGGTGTTTGGATCGATCGCCGTAGAGATTGTAGCCCCCGAGGCGGTGTCCAACCACTCATCCTCGGTCGGGGAATCCGGCTCCGGATTAAGGGCGGGCGGATCTGAGTGCGGCCTCGAGGCCTTTGTTCGCTGCAGAGCTAGATCATGCCCATCGAGACAGGGCGGCACGCTTTGCTGCGGCTCGAATTCGTCGAAGATCAAGTCTCCGCGGATATCGGTCGTATAGTTTAGACTTCCAAATCTGACCTGGTGGCCAGGGGCGTAGCTTTCGATCTGCTCCAGATGGCCAAGCGAATTGGCCCACAGTGCAAAGCCGCCGAACACAAAGATCTGTCCGGGGAGAAAAGTCTCACCCTAGTCCGCGTCGTTGTTGATGATCAGAGGAGCCATCGGGCCTATCGGCGACGACACAGAGGAACTCTCAATGAAAGCACCAATGTCGGTGTCAAAACCGGCGGATCTCGGTAGGGGTCCCGAAGCTATGCGTCTAGGCGGATGGTAACGGAGACAAGGGACACGATGTTTTACCCAGGTTGGGCCCTCTTGATGGAGGTAAAACCCTACGTCCTGCTAGATTAATATTGATAATGTGTGTTACAAGAGTGGATCTACCACGAGATCAAAGAGGCTAAACCCTAGAAGCTAGCCTATGGTATGATTGTTGTTAGTCCCACGGACTAAAACCCTCCGGTTTATATAGACCTTTGGATAGGGTTAGGGTTACCTGAGTCGGTTACAATGGTAGGAGATCTACATATCCGCATCGCCAAGCTTGCCTTCCACGCCAAGGAAAGTCCCATCCGGACACGGGACGAAGTCTTCAATCTTGTATCTTCATAGTCTTGGAGTCCGGCCGATGATGATAGTTCGGCTATCCGGACACCCCCTAGTCCGGAACTCCCTCACCCACTATTTGCACACAAGACATGCTTGCCATGATTCCTTCTAGTATGTTGCATCTTCGCACTACTAGCATGCTTGACTTGATCGCTATGATTGCTTGCTGATGAGGACATCAATACCATTGTTACACCCACAACCCCTGATGCTATACATACTGGACCAATTACTAGAGCTCGCGCACGCCAATTAAATTACCAGGTACTTTCGTTTCTTGGTAATGATTCTAATGTTCATGAGAATATGATGTTGCCTAAATTGGATACATTTGTTTTGCTTACAAATGAAGGGCCTAGCTTTGAGAAGGATGAACATTGGAGCAAGCACAAGCATGGAGATGATGGCATGCACATGGGGAATAAGAACGGAGTTACAAGTGATGATTTCAGGACATTGATGCCACCATAATACGTGCATGAAGCCTTGAACGAAATATACAAGATGCTACTTCATAACTTTCATCCAGAGGCTATTCTAGGTGCTGCGTCACCTTATTATTGGGCCAGGCCCATGTAATTTCGAAATACTTGAGTATAGGCTGTTTTTAGAGTCCGTATGTGTGGGGAAAAAAGAGATAGGGTTGGTTTCGGACCCCTTTCCCAAGGGCCACGAAATCCCCCCCCCCCCTCTTCCTCCATATATACAGCCCTTAGGGCGTCGTCTAGACTTTGGGTTTTGTTGTCAGGACCCTGATTCCAAGTCACATTGACCTAGCCGGTAACACCTCATATCACTTTGCGGCCTCACGCGCGGTATTCCCACGGGTGTCGCCTTACCATGGCCCGGGACCGTTTGCGCCTTTTGGCTCACGTATATGATAGTGTCGCTAGCATCCACATGAGAAAGAACCCGGGCCGACATGGCTAGTCGTGAACCCAAAGCGGCGCTAACCTATGGGGACAGGCATACATGAATCACCTCGAGCATGTCGGTCATCAACGTATATATTCGGGCTGTAGCACTGGGCTAACAGGACTCCGGTATTCTGGGCTGTAGCAGGCTACTATCGCTCAGAAGCACGAGACTACATTTCCCCATAAGAAAGGCTGCCAAGGATAGACAACTAGTTTGTCGGATCCCACTCATACCAAGCATTTCAATCATACACGCAATATGCCCGATATGAGTAAATACAACAAGGCATCACAACAAAACTCTACAATTCAAGTACTTTATTTAAGAGGCTCCGAGGAGCCATACATAACATATCCATACAGGTAGGGGTCACATGACCCAACACTCAAGTCATACATTCATACAAGCACATGCGGAAGCAAACTAGTCTGAGTACAGACTCTAGAAAGAAAAGAAAGCTTGTTGGAGCCTTTCTATCTACAATGGCCCTTCACAAGTCGAGATCACCACACGGGTGGCTAGCTCACTCGTCAAGTCGAGATCTACATAGAATCCATCGGAGGGTAGTGTTGTCCTCTGAAAAACATTAATTAAGCAAACATGAGTACGGAGGTACTCAGCAAGTCTTACCACGAATCCTATCATACATGCACGTTCTCAAGAAGGTGGTGGAGTTATTTGCAGACAAACCAGCTTTGACTCTTGGCTAAGCTATCCTCGTGACACCACTTTGTAAAACATTTGTCGCTTTACAGAGTCCACTAATCACCATCACAATACTCCACCGTGGATCCTCTCTCGTCATCCCACGAGAGGGCCATCCATGATACTCACACTTATCTTGAGGCTTTTAGTAGTATCCATTTACTTGTCTATGAACTGATATAAGCAACCCGAAGTCCTTCTCCGTGGACACGGCTATTGAATAGATCATATTACAAACCCTGCAGGGTGTACTTCTTCACACGCTCTCACCACTTACCGCGTTTACACGACATGTACTCGGCAACCTTCAGCGGAAGCCCAGCGTGGGTGTCGGCCACGGCCTACCTAAACACTCAAGTTACGAGTCGGGTTTATCGCCTATTCGGGTTCCATCCGAGGAGTCCGGCCGAGGTTTCCCATACAGCCCGAATGATGTGTGCAGGGTTCCCGAGATACCAAGCAGGCTTTCGGTACACAGGCCACGTGCCTACCGCAACACAACCCACCCCTAAGGTCAGCGTTGCGTGCAGCCCCTGACATGCTACAAACACGAAACTACTTGCAACTCCGGACTAAGAACAAGGTTGGTTAAGAAGCGAGAGGGTCAATTAAGGATCCCAATGCGTGGTAGTAACTGTTTCATGGATCACAAACACAGATCTCAGTTCTTAGGGTCGGCTTCAATGAAACAACCCACCATGTACTCCTACATGGCCTCTCATCGATACCTTTACCAAAAGCGTGTTCAACACTTTCACTCTCGAACCAACACAACCTTTCACTCCAGTTCATCATCCCGATGAGACAGACTGACACAACTCTAAGCATAGCAAGCATAGCATGGTAGGAATCACAAACATGGCTCAATCAACTCCTACACATACTAGTGGGTTTCATCTAATTCTTGTGGCAATGACAGGTCATGCAAAGGAAGTGGGTTCTACTACCGCAGCACACAACAGTTTGAATCGCGTTGTCTTAATGCAGTAAACGAGAGCAGAAGCGAGAACATGGGTTTGTATCGGAATGATCAATGAGTTGCTTGCCTGATGGAACGGGGGTAGAGTACTGCCCTTCGGATGGATAGTCGAGGTTATCCTCGGGGGCAGAACCTATCACGAAAAGCATACCGAAAGTAAACACACATGACAATGTGCAACAATATGATGCATGCTATGACATGGCAATATGGATGTGCGTTGGCCTAATGCAAGCTGAATAATAGGGGATGAACTCATTTGAATCAAAGATTCAAATGATAGCTCATTTGGATTAGCCCTAAAGGTGCATTATCTTATTCTGGTTAAACAGCAAGGTTAACTTGTTTTAACATGCATGAAACCTATACCAATGGATAGAATGGATTTTTCTGATAAATTTTCATATATAAATCTTTGCATTTGGAGTTACAGATTAAAAGTTATAAGCATTTGAAATTTGAATTATATTCGGAATTTACTATATTAGAATAAATCCAGAAATTAGATTAATCGTCGACCATCGTCGACATGGCGTCGAAGTCAACGGAGGCGTCCAGTCAAACTGACGATTGGGTCCGGTGTCGAGGTAATTAGTTTAACTAAAATTAATTAAAACTAATCCTATTTAGTTAGCGTGGTGGGCCCCATCATCGATGACTCATCGAGTCAACAGAGGCCCCCCAAGTCAAAGGCCACGTCGGCTGCACGGCGACTAGCCGCCGCGGCGAGCCCGACAGCAGCGGAGGAAGTGCTTTGGTGATTCAGCGACCAAATGAGCCGCAGAGGGTGGCTATGGGTAGTGGGAGCAAGCGCTGACTATTGGTTGAGTCGGTTGGGGTCGGGTGGCGGAATCGGCGCCGGTGACGAAGCTAAGCGACCGCGGGAGTTGGCCAAGACGAACTTGGGCTAGAGGGTCGGTGAGGTGCGGGAGTGTATGGTTAGACTCCATGGGGTGCGGTGAGTGTGAAGGACACCAAGAGGTGGCGGAGGGTGACCGGAACACGTCGGCGACGAGCTCCACGGGCGGCGGAGTCTTGGTGAGCTTGGTTCGGTTGCTACGCTGCTCGAGAGCGAGAGAGAGGAAGGGAGGTAGATGGGATCACAGGCGACGCGTAGAAGCTCTCGTCGAGGTCGGGGACGGACGGGCGACACGGCGTTGAAGGGATCTCCGCGACAGTGGACTCGGTCGGCGGTGTGGTGGATTCGGGGCACTAAGCGGCGGGGCTTAGCTGGTTTGGGGTAGTCGAGGCGGCGGAGCTCCTAGACAAGGTGAGGAGGAGCACGGACGGCGGGGAGCAAGGATTCTGGCGATGGTCTTGGCGGCAATGGCGTCGGCCAAAGCGGGGGCGAGAGAGATGAACCGGGAGGAGAGGGAGTGTCCAGGGGTTCGGGGAGAGGAGAGGCGATCCTCATCGGCGGTGGCGGCGAAGGAGCGGCGAGGCGGCGACCAGGTGCGTGGCACCCATGCGGTGCCCGCCGTCGAGCACTGGCTGCTGCTGGCGAGCCAAGCAGCTCATTTGGTGACTCTTGGGCTGGGCGGCAGTGGGCGGGTAGGTGGCGCCAGTAAGTCCTTACCTGTTTTATCTTTTCTATTTTTCCAGCAACTTTGTGGGGTTTTCTAAAATACCAAAACAACTTTAAAATTCACCAAAATGCTCCTGGTCCATTGTTGAAATATTTCCAACATGAAACATTTTGGTTTGGCAATTTTTGGACATTTGAAATATTTTATATAATTTGAAATGCTCAAGTTCAAAAACTTATGAGTTAATTCAAGGACCTTTGGATGACCTAGAAAATGATGCACCACTTTTGACATAGGCTCTGAACCAAAGCAAAGATGATGAGCATTTTGAAGGGCATTTCGGGTTCATTGAAATAATTTTTAGTAAACCCTAGTTGAATTAAGGGGGGGGGGGGTTCTGGGGGTTTCCTGTATTCCCCATTTCAAATTCAAATGAAATTTAAACATGATGCACACCCTAATGCATGGTCTAGCTGGGATGTGACAACTGCTCTATGGATACTACTAAAAGCCTCAAGATAAGTGTGAGTACCGCGGATGGCCCTCTCGTGGGATGACGAGAGAGGATCCGCGGTGGAGTATTGTGATGGTGATTAGTGGACTCGTGTGCGACAAATGTTTTACAAAGTGGTGTCACGTAGGATAGCTTAGCCAAGAGTCAAAGTTGGCTTGCTGCAAATAACTCCACCACCTTCTTGAGAGCGTGCATGTATGATAGGATTACGTGGTAAGACTTCTTTGAGTACCTCCGTACTCATGTTTGTAATTAATGTTTTTGAGAGGACAACACTACCCCTCCGATGGATTCTATGTAGATCTCGACTTCTCTGAGTGAGCTAGCCACCCGGTGGTGATCTCGGACTTGTGAAGGGCCATTGTAGATAGAAAGGCTCCAACAAGCTTTCTTTCTTTCTAGAGTCTGTAGACTAGTTTGCTTCGCATGTGCTTGTATGAATGTATGACTTGAGTGTTGGGTCATGTGACCCCTACTGTATGGATATGTTATGTATGGCTCCTCGGGCCTCTTAAATAAAGTACTTGAATTGTAGAGTTTTGTTGTGATGCCTTGTTGTATTTACTCATATCGGGCATATTGCGTGTATGATTGAAATGCTTGGTATGAGTGGGATCCGACAAACTAGTTGTCTATCCTTGGCAGCCTTTCTTATGGGAAATGTAGTCTCGTGCTTACGGCGATAGTAGTCCGCTACAGCCAGTTCACGAGTCCTGCTAGCCAGTACTCTGCTTGGACACTTGACTGGCGGCATGTGTTTCACCGTTCCTATATACATCCCTTGAAATGTCAGCGGTGGTATTAGTCCTGCCTAGCCTGCTACAGCCGGAATACGAGTCCTGATAGCCAGTGCTACAGCCCAAATATATCGTTGATGACCGACATGCTCGAGGTGATTCATGTATACTGTCCCCATAGGTTAGCGCGCTTTGGGTTCACGACTAGCGGGTTCTTGTCATGTGGATGCTAGCGACACAGGCGCAAATGGTCCCGCCATGTAAGTAAGGCGGGTTCATGAGGCCGCAAAGTGATTGTCATGTGGATGCCAAGCGACACTAGCTGGTAATCATATGTTACCATGGAGTCTTTTGGCTCACGTATATGATAGTGTCGCTAGCATCCACATGACAAGCATTTCAATCATACACGTCATGTGGAATATACATTTCCCCATATGAGAGGCCCGATATGAGTAAATACAACAAGGCATCACAACAAAACTCTACAACTCAAGTACTTTATTTAAGAGGCCCGAGGAGCCATACATAACATATTCATACAGGTAGGGGTCACATGACCCAACACTCAAGTCATACAATCATACAAGCACATGCGAAGCAAACTAGTCCGAGTACGCACTCTAGAAAGAAAGAAAGCTTGTTGGAGCCTTTCTATCTACAATGGCCCTTCACAAGTCTTAGATCGCCACCGGGTGGCTAGTTCACTCGTCAAGTCAACATCTACATAGAAACCGTCGGAGGGGTAGTATAGTCCTCTAAAAATATTGATTACAAACATGAGTACAAAAGTACTCAGCAAGTCTTACCACGTAATCCTATCATACATGCACATTCTCAAGGAAGGAGGTGGAGTTATTTGCAGCAAGCCAGCTTTGACTCTTGGCTAAGCTATCCCACGTGACACACTTTGTAAAGCATTTTGTCGCACACGAGTCCACTAATCACCATCACAATACTCCACCGTGGATCCTCTCTCGTCATCCCGAGAGGGCCATCCACGATACTCACACTTATCTTGAGGCTTTTAGTAGTATCCATTTACTTGTCTATGAACTGATATAGGTAACCCGAAGTCCTTTCCGTGGACACGGCTATTCAATAGATCATATTTAACCTGCGCAGGGTGTAGTTCTTCACACGCTCTCACCACTATAAATCGTTTACACGACATGTACTCGGCAACCTTCAAGCGGAAGCCCAGCGTGGGTGTCGGCCACAGCCTACCTAAACACTCAAGTCCCTAGTCCAGGTTTATCGCCTATTCGGGTTCCATCCGCAGGAGTCCGCCGAGGTTTCCCATACAGCCCGAGCGATGTGTGCAGGGTTCCCGAGATACCAAGCGGGCACTTTCGGTACACAGACCCACAGTGCCTACCGCAACACAACCCACCCCTAAGGTCAGCGTTGCGTGCGGCCCCTGACATGCTACAAACACGAAACTACTTGCAACTCCCGGACTAAGAACAAGGGTGGTTAAGAAGCGAGAGGGTCCATTGGTTTGGGCCCAATGCGTGGTAGTAGCTAGTTCATGGATCACAAACACAGATCTCAGTTCTTAAGTTCGGCTTCAATGAAACAACCCACCATGTACTCCTACATGGCCTCTCATCGATACCTTTACCAAATCGTGTTCAACACTTTCACTCTCGAACCAACACAACCTTTCACTCCAGTTCATCATCCCGATGAGCCGGACTGACACAACTCTAAGCATAGCAAGCATAGCATGGTAGGAATCACAAACATGGCTCAATCAACTCCTACACATACTAGTGGGTTTCATCTAATTCTTGTGGCAATGACAGTCATGCAAAGGAAGTGGGTTCAACTACCGCAGCACACAACAGTTGAATCGCGTTGTCTTAATGCACGATGCGAAGCGAAGCGAGAACATGGGTTTGTATCGAATGATCAATGAGTTGCTTGCCCGATGGAACTGGGGTAGAGAAGCGCCCTTCGATGGGTAGTCGAGGTTATCTTGAGGGAGAACCTATCATGAAAGCACACCGAAATAAACACACAAGACAATATGCAACAATATGATGCATGCTATGACATGGCAATATGGATGTGTGTTGGCCTAATGCAAGTTGAAAGAACAGGGGATGAACTCATTTGAATCAAGGATTCAAATGATAGCTCTTTGAGTTAGTCCTAATGGTGCAATATCTTATTCTGGTTATTCAGCATAGTTAACTTGTTTTAACATGCATGAAACCTGTACCAATGGATAGAGTGTATTTTTCTGATAATTTTTCATATATAAATCTTTGCATTTGGAGTTATAGATAAAAAGTTATAAGCATTTGAAATTTGAATTATATTCTGGAATTTACTATATCAAAATAAATCCAGAATTTGAATTAATGCGTCAGCATGAGGTCAGCATGACGTCGAGGGTCAACGGGTCATCCAGGTCAAAGCGACAGTGGGACCCGCATGTCAGAGTTAGTTTAACTAATTAACTTAATTAGAACTAATCCTAATTAGTTAACCGGGGTCCACTGTCATTGACTCAGAGCGATCAACAGGGCCCACTGATCGGTGGTCGATGGTCAACTTCGCGGCGTCTAGCCGCCTTGGCGAGGCCGCGTGTGGCGGAGCAGAGTGCTTTTGCACTTTCCGGCCACTAAATGGGGTGCGGAAGGCATCTCGTGGAGCTGGAGATGAGCGCGGCTATTGGTGGGGTTAGCTTGGTCGGGGTGGCGGAGTTGGCACCGGCGACGAGTTTGGCGGCGGCGGGGCTCGGGTGATCTCGGCCTAGTTGCTAGGGGGCAAGGTGAGGCGCGTGGAGTGTAGAGTTAGACCCAAGCGACACGGTGAGTGCGATGGACACGGTGGCGTGGCGTTGGGTGGCCGGAACCTCGTCGGCTGACGAGCTCCGCGCGGCGGTGCGTTCGGGCGATCGTGGTTGGGTCGTTGTGGTGCGAGGAAGAGAGTGGAGGGATGGGGAGGTAGCCGGGCTCACAGCGATCCCGTAGAGAGCCTCGTCGGGGTCGGGATGCTCGATCTTGGCGGCGGCGAAGGGATCTCCGGCGGCTTGAGCTCGGTCGAGGTCGGTGTAGTGGCCGGGGCACTTAGAGCGGCGGGACTCAGCTAGCTAGGGGTAGTGGAGGCGGCGGAGCTCTGGACATGGTGGGGAGGAGCATGGACGGCGGGAGCACGACTTGGCGGTGGTGGCGTCGGCGATGGCGTCGGCCAGGTTGGGGGAGAGCGAGAGAGGAGGGCAGGGGCGAATGGCGTGTCCAGGGGTCGGGCGACGACGTGGAGGTCGCCCGAGGCGGCGAGCGGCGAGGGGTGAAGCAGGCGGCGGCCAGCTGCGTGGCGCCCTGCGCTCGCCGCGGCGGGCACCAGGCTGCTGCTGGCGAGCCGAGCAGCTAGCCATTGGCTTGACTCTTTGGCTGGGCGGCGGTGGCGAACGCAGGCGACAGTGTAAGTGTTTTCCATTTTTACTCTTTTCTAATATTCTGCAACTTTGTGGGGTTTTTAAAATACAAAACTATTTTAAAATCACCAAAATGCTCCTGGTCACTTGTTAGAATATTCCCAACATGAAACATTTTGGTTTGGCAATTTTGAACATTTAAAATATTTTATATAATTAAAATGCCCAAGTTCAAAACTTGTGGATTAATCCTAGAACCCTTAGATGACCTAGAAAATGGTACACCTTCTTTGACATGGGTTCGAACCAAAGTAAAGAGGATGAACATTTTGAAGGGCATTTCAGGTTCATTGAAATAAATTTTAGTAAACCCTAGTTGTTTTAAGGGGGTGTTCGGGGTTTCTGCCTTCCCCATTTCAAATTCAAATGGAATTTAAACATGATGCACACCCTAATGCATGGTCTAAGCGGGATGTGACAACTCACCCCACTCAAAAGAATCTCGTCCGAGATTTAGGATGTGTTCTTGAAAAAGGTGGGATACTCAAGTCGAAGGCGATCCTCCCTTTCCCAAGTTGCTTCTTGCTCGGAATGGTTTGACCATTGAACCTTTAGAAACTTGATATTCCGGCGTCGAGTGGTGCGCTCGGCTTGATCGAGGATCTGAACGGGATATTCTCGATAGGTGAGGTTATCTTGGAGATCAAGCGTTTGTGGTCCACTTCACGGATAGGATCCGAGAAGCAACGCTGAGTTGGGAAGCGTGGAAGACATCATGGACTCTGGAAAGATGCGGAGGTAGTTCAATTGGTAGGCAACTTCCCTCGTTTGGCAAGAATGCGAAAGGGTCCAATGTAACGAGGAGCCAACTTGCCTTTGATACGAAGCGATGGGTTCCTTTAGAGGGTAACCGAAGGTAAGCCTTTCGCCAATTTCATAAGTCATAGGCTTATGCTTGCGGTCATATTGGCTCTTTTGGCGAGATTGGGCTGTTTTCAATTTCTCACGAATAACTCGAACCTGCTCTTACGCTTCTGAATCATGTCCGGGCCAAAGAGTTGTCTCTCCCGGTTTCGACCAGTTAAGAGGCGTTCGACATTTCCATCCATAAAGAACTTGAAGGGCTTTGCCCAGCTGGCTTGATAACTATTGTTATAAGCGAACTCGGCGAATGGAAGGCATTTCTCCCAATTCATGCGAAAGAGATGTGAAGCTCAAGCATATCCTCTAGGATTTGATTGACTCGTTCTACTTGACCACTTGATTGGGGATGGAAAGCGGTGCTAAAGGAGAGGCGAGTTCCCATAGCGTTTGGAAACTTTCCCAAAATCGGAGGTGAAGAGACTTCCACGGTCGGAGTTAATCTCTAATGGAATACCATGAAGAGACACTATTCGAGAGATGTACAAATTAGCTAGCTGGCTAGCGGTTATACTCTCACGAACAGGTAGGAAGTGGGCTACTTTGGAAAGGCGATCAACAACAACGAAGATAGCGTTATTCCTCTCTTGGTCACGGGAAACCCGGTAATGAAGTCCATACCGATTTTATCCCATTTCCATTCAGGAATTTCCAAAGGTTGAAGGGTACCAGCAGGCCGTTGATGCTCTGCTTTAACTCGACGACGACGTCGCAATTAGCAATGTATTGAGCGATTTCTCTCTTCATCCTAGTCCACCAAAACCTCTGGCGTAGATCTTGATACATTTTAGTACTACCGGGATGAATGGTGAGAGGAGAGTCATGAGCTTCCTTAAGGATCAATCGCCTCAAGTTGCGCACCTTGGGGACCACTAGGCGGTCTCCAAAGAACACGACACCTTGTTCATCAATGGAGAAACAATCTGCGACTCCTTTCTTGATGTTTCTCCCGATACGGGAGATTCCGGATCTACCTTACGTGCCTTGATGATCTGATCCGTAAGGGTAGGTTTCGCCACCAGGGTGGAAAGGAATCCTCGAGGAACAATGTGAAGATTAAGCTACGAAATTCCTCGTGGAGAATTGGTTGACTTTGTTGTAACATCAGATTGTTACAATAAGATTTGCGACTTAGTCGTCAGCCATGACATTAGCTTTGCACAGGGTGTAAGATATTCCTAAGTCGAAATCTGTAATCAACTCGACCCAACGTCTTTGCCTGAGATTCAAACCGGTTGGGTGAAGATATATTTCAGACTTTGGTGATCGGTGTAGATTTTGCAACGATTACCCGAAGGTAATGTCGCCAGGTTTTGAGTGCATGAACCATCGCCGCAAGCTCTAGATCGTGTGTGGGGTAGTTATCCTCATGTGGGCCGAAGCTATCGAGATCGCGAGGCAATCACATGACGATCTTGCATGAGTATGCAACCTAGTCCTTGTCGCGAGGCGTCGCAATAGATAATAAAGTCCTTAGAAATCTGGTGGAACAAATGCGGAGCAGATGTCAGGCGTCTTTTCAGTTCCTGAAAGCTGATCTCGCACTGTGGCGTCCATTCGAACTTCTTATCTTTCTTGAGGAGTTCGGTTAGAGGTTTAGCAACTTTAGAGAAATTCTCGACGAAGCGGCGGCAATAGCTCGCTAAACCGAGGAAACTCCGAACTTGCTTGACCGATTCGGGTGGAGTCCAGTCAAGGACGGCTTGAACTCGCTCGGGATTGACAGCAATACCCTTACCAGAGATTACATGTCCTAGATAGGTCACTTACGGTAACCAGAATTCACATTTAGAGAATTTGGCATAAAGGCGGTGCTCTCAAGTTTCATCAATACTAGCCTTAGGTGTTGGCATGTTCTTCCTCATTCTTGGAGTAGATGAGTATATCATCGAGGTATACCACTACTAATTTATCCAAATACTCCATGAAGATTGAGTTCATTAACCGAGAGAAGGTGGCTGGAGCATTGGTTAATCCGAAGGACATGACGGTGTACTCGTATTGGCCATAACGAGTGACAAAGGCCGTTTAGGAATGTCCCGTTCTTGATTTTGATTTGATGGTAGCCCAACCTCAAATCCATCTTGAAAAGATCGAGGATCCAGCGAGCTGATCATACGTGTCGTTGATCCCGGGAGCGGATACTTGTTCTTGATAGTGACCAAATTGACGTGTCGGTAATCTACAACCATCCGATCCGTACCATCCTTCTTTTTGACGAAGAGGACGGGCAAGCCCATGGAGATGAACTAGGACGGATGAAACCTTTTGCAAGGACTCATCGAGTTGTTTCTTAAGTTCAGCTAGTTCTAGGGTGCCATCTTATAAGGTCTTCTAGAGATTGGGACGGTTCCGGAATAAGATCTATCACGAACTCGACATCCCCGTCGGGTGGAACACTGGCAGTTCTTCCGAAAGACATCCGGAAATCACGGACTACGGAATATCTTGAGGTCCGGAAGAGGGTTGGCATTTAAGGAGTAAAGTGGCGCTTAGACACTCGGGTTAAAACATCCTTTGTTTTGCCCGAAGGATGGGTAAGTTGAGCAGTTCTAGTAGAGCAATCAATCTTAGCATAATGGGTGACATCCAGTCCATACCCAAGATGATGTTTATGTCCGAGGACTTGAGAGCTATTAGAGATGCAAGAAAGACTAATCTGTCGACAAGAATTTCATTCCCATGACTTATTCTAGAGGTTTGCCATCTAGAACCAGGAGTTTAATTTCCATGGAGGTAGGCATGTCACGAATGTGGTGTTGTGCAATCGAGCATAGCTCTCGTAAATAAATGAATGAGATGCTCCAGTATCAAATAGAACAGTTGCCGGATGGCAATTAACAAGAAGCATACCGAGGACGACGTTGGGATCCTCATAGGTTTCTTCAGCAGAGACATAGTTGACATGGCCACGAGCGGTGGCAACTAGTTTGGCATAGGGCACCTTTCCTGCTGGCTTGCCGCGGCCAACAGACTTTCCAGCTTGATTGGGGTTGTTCTGGGGACACCCTCGGATATAGTGGCCCGTCTCTCCACACTTGAAGCAAGTGATCACATTTGGCCGTGGAGCAGCACTAGCAGTTGGACCTCCATAAGTCTTGGGTGGAAAATACGGCTGGTTGGGGCGAGGCGCCTCGAAGGATGGCCTCGGGGTGTACCTAGGTGGTAGAGCAGATTTGGGACCCAAACCCGCGCTTCGGGATCAGAGCGGATGACAATCCGAGTCACGGATGTGCTTGCGTGAAGCCTCAAAATCAGTCTGCCCGGATTTGGCGTGATAGCCTTATTGACTAGCCGGAAAGAGGTACACTCATGCAAGCGGAGATCTCGGCGTAGCTCGGGGCTAAGTCCCTTACGGAACCTTGCTCGCTTCTTAGCATCGGTAGAAACTTCTTGGGAGCATAACGTGCTAACCTCCCAAATTCACGGCTGTAGGCATCCACCGTCACCTACCTTGGGTGAAACTGCAGAATTCCTCCGTTTGCGGTCCATAAGACCTTCGGAATATGGTGCTCATGAAGGCGGCACTGAACTCATCCCAAGTTGTAACTTGTCCAACCGGACGATAGCCTCATAATTTTCCCACCAGAGACTAGCAGGGCCTTCCAGATGATAGGCGGCAAAGGTAACCTTGTCAGCCTCAGCCACGTTGGCGGAACGCAGCTTGTGGTGGATGCTGCGGAGCCAATCATCTGCGTCGAGAGGCTCGACGGAATATTTGAACTTTGGAGGATATAGCTTGACGAAATCATTGAGTGAAACCACATCGTTTCTTGGCTGGCGTGCTGTGTTTTGTTCAATCCGCTCCAATAAGCGGTTGGTTTCGCGCTTATTGCGTTCTGCTTCCAGCATCACCTCGGCCAAAGATGGCGGTTGCGGCAGATTCACATTTCTGGCTGCACTGGCTTCTCCCTGCTCTGGAGTAGCAGGAGTGTTGCGAGTGTTGACCATCCTGGGAGACAAAGCAAAGGTTTAAACCAGGATGGCAGAATTTAACAAGGAAGTGCGGAAGGTAATGGACAGCATGGAATGCAAAGATGTTCATCCGTATGACATGGTAATATAAAACTGCCATATATATATATATACCATCGGTCATACACACCATTCATAGTTTAGTACAAGCCTGACGGAGTACAACTATAAAGAAAGGCGTTACATCTCATCGGAAGCATCCCAACTTCTATACATTATTTTTCTACACTTCCGGAACGATACACACTAAGTCGTATTCCACGAGTCACGCAGGACGGTGGAAACACAACCATTACCATACTAGGAATACTACTACTATCTCAGGCAGCTCCATAGTAGTCCTCATAGAAGTCACCACCTGACACGGAAGTGGAACATGATCGTCCGGAAACAGACAATCTGTGGGGCCTGTGGACCATAAGGACTCGGATGTGGCCGTGGACCAACAAACGGTGGCAGACGAGGCCCACGAGGAGGAGTGATGCCTCCAACCTCACGCCACTCCATGAAGTCCGGCAGACTCGCCCGCACAGGGTACAAGTCTCTCATGTCCATATATCCGGCTTGCACGGCAGGTGCAAACCTAGTCAGAGTAGCCCAGTGGTCAGAACGGGCATTAAAAAGCTCCATATGCAAGGCCGGTTCTCACGGTCCTTGTCCTCCAAAGAACTCAGTAGTAGTGCGAAGGAGTGAGTCCTCATGGGATGCATCGCTGTACAAACCCTGAAGGTAGCCATGCGCCCCAGGAAGGGATGCTGGCATATAGCGGAAATCAGTGTTGCCCAGCAAGGCAGTTCTGGCTCGAATAATAGTCATCATGGAATGGGCTGCATCTTGCACAAACATTCCAATAGTGATTCCGAGCCCATAAGAACAGTGAAGTGGCTCAGTAGCTCCGGGATAAGATGGATAAATCCGAACCGTGCATAGATATTGGCTTTGATTGAAATCCCTAAACTGCTCCTCGACGGTATATTCAGGATACCATCGATAACCAGCCTCAATCATCACCCTAACCAACATGGCCGTGTGACCGCACACATCAATGCAACGAGTCAGGCGAACCACTTGGTTCTGGGAACGGGTGGCCATCTGAAAGCACAGCCACAATGCAAAGGCATTAGAATTTCTAGGGAAAATCGGGCAGCATAACATCTGTAAATGCTCGAAATCAGATTTGAGACATTCAAAATCAGATTTGCAAAACCACTCAACAACATCATATCAAGGTTCTGGTTCAAATGATAGCATACTAAAATTTAGTAGCACTGAACTGAGGATGTAACCAACAATCCTATAAGTTACTACGGATTAGTAACACGTGAACCTGATAGAGAGAAGAGAGCCTAGTCCTATACCCACGTCGAATGAGAAGAGGATGACTCAGATCAAAGGGCATAAGGTAAAGAAGTAAAAAGAGCCTTACGTTCCCTCCCACAATCAATTCCCCTACATATAACTAAAGCATTTCTAGACTCAACTTGACCAGTTTGGCTTAGCGAACCTACAGCAGCCCTGCTCTGATGCCAACGCTGTCAGGACCCCGATTCCAAGTCACATCGACCTAGCTGGTAACACCTCATATCACTTTGCGGCCTCACGCACGGTATTCCCACGGGTGTCGCCTTACCATGGCCCGGGACCGTTTGCGTCTTTTGGCTCACGATATGATAGTGTCGCTAGCATCCACATGACAAAGAACCGGGCCGACATGGCTAGTCGTGAACCCAAAGCGGCACTAACCTATGGGGACAGGCATACATGAATCACTTGAGCATGTCGGTCATCAACGTATGAATTCGGGCTGTAGCACTGGGCTAATAGGACTCGGTATTCCGGCTGTAGCGAGCTAGGCGGGACTCGAATATCACCGCGTGACATTTCCCGAAGGGACAGACATAGGAACGAAATGAATCACATGCCGCCAGTCAAGTGTCCAAGCAGTAGTCTTTGGGCTAGCAGGACTCCGTGAACCGGGCTGTAGCGGACTACTATCGCCGAAGCACAAGACTACATTTCCCCATATGAGAGGCTGCCAAGGATAAACAACTAGTTTGTCGGATCCCACTCATACCAAGCATTTCAATCATACACTAATATGCCCGATATGAGTAAATACAACAAGGCATCACAACAAAACTCTACAACTCAAGTACTTTATTTAAGAGGCTCGAGGAGCCATACATAACATATTCATACAGGTAGGGGTCACATGACCCAACACTCAAGTCATACAATCATACAAGCACATGCGAAGCAAACTAGTCCGAGTACAGACTCTAGAAAGAAAGAAAGCTTGTTGGAGCCTTTCTATCTACAATGGCCCTTCACAAGTCTTAGATCGCCACCGGGTGGCTAGTTCACTCGTCAAGTCAACATCTACATAGAATCCGTCGGAGGGTAGTATAGTCCTCTGAAAAATATTGATTAGCAAACATGAGTACAAAAGTACTCAGCAAGTCTTACCACGTAATCCTATCATACATGCACATTCTCAAGGAAGGAGGTGGAGTTATTTGCAGCAAGCCAGCTTTGACTCTTGGCTAAGCTATCCCACGTGACACACTTTGTAAAGCATTTTGTCGCATTACGAGTCCACTAATCACCATCACAATACTCCACCGTGGATCCTCTCTCGTCATCCCCGAGAGGGCCATCCACGATACTCACACTTATCTTGAGGCTTTTAGTAGTATCCATTTACTTGTCTATGAACTGATATAGGTAACCCAGAAGTCCTTCTCCGTGGACACGGCTATTGAATAGATCATATTTAACCCTGCAGGGTGTACTTCTTCACACACGCTCACCACTTATAAATCGTTTACGACATGTACTCGCAACCTTCAAGCGGAAGCCCAACGTGGGTGTCGGCCACAGCCTACCTAAACACTCAAGTCCCTAGTCCGGGTTTATCGCCTATTCGGGTTCCATCCGCAGGAGTCCGCCGAGGTTTCCCATACAGCCCGAACGATGTGTGCAGGGTTCCCGAGATACCAAACGGGCACTCGGTACATCACCCACGGTGCCTACCGCAACACAACCCACCCCTAAGGTCAGCGTTGCGTGCGGCCCCAAACATGCTACAAACACGAAACTACTTGCAACTCCGGACTAAGAACAAGGGTGGTTAAGAAGCCGAGAGGGTCCATTGGTTTGGGCCCAATGCGTGGTAGTAGCTAGTTCATGGATCACAAACACAGATCTCAGTTCTTAAGTTCGGCTTCAATGAAACAACCCACCATGTACTCCTACATGGCCTCTCATCGATACCTTTACCAAATCGTGTTCAACACTTTCACTCTCGAACCAACACAACCTTTCACTCCAGTTCATCATCCCGATGAGCCGACGACACAACTCTAAGCATAGCAAGCATAGCATGGTAGGAATCACAAACATGGCTCAATCAACTCCTACACATACTAGTGGGTTTCATCTAATTCTTGTGGCAATGACAGTCATGCAAAGGAAGTGGGTTCAACTACCGCAGCACACAACAGTTGAATCGCGTTGTCTTAATGCGAAACGAGAGCGAAGCGAGAACATGGGTTTGTATCGAATGATCAATGAGTTGCTTGCCCGATGGAACTGGGGTAGAGAACGCCCTTGAGATGGGTAGTCGAGGTTATCTTGGGGCAGAACCTATCATGAAAGCACACCGAAATAAACACACAAGACAATATGCAACAATATGATGCATGCTATGACATGGCAATATGGATGTGTGTTGGCCTAATGCAAGTTGAAAGAACAGGGGATGAACTCATTTGAATCAAGGATTCAAATGATAGCTCATTTGAGTTAGTCCTAATGGTGCAATATCTTATTCTGGTTATTCAGCATAGTTAACTTGTTTTAACATGCATGAAACCTGTACCAATGGATAGAGTGTATTTTTCTGATAATTTTTCATATATAAATCTTTGCATTTGGAGTTATAGATAAAAAGTTATAAGCATTTGAAATTTGAATTATATTCTGGAATTTACTATATCAAAATAAATCCAGAATTTGAATTAATCGTCAAGATGAGGTCAGCGTGACGTCAGGGTCAACGGGTCATCCAGGTCAAACTGGCAGTGGGACCCGCATGTCGAGTTAGTTTAACTAATTAACTTAATTAGAACTAATCCTAATTAGTTAACCGGGGGTCCACCGTCATTGACTCAGGCGATCAGCCGGGGCCCTGATCGGTGGTCGATGGTCAACTCGCCGGCGTCTAGCCGCCGGCGAGGCCAGGCGCGGCGGAGCAGAGTGCTTTTGCACTTTCCGGCCACTAAATGGGGTGCGGAAGGCATCTACGTGGAGCTGGAGATGAGCCGCGGCTATTGGTGGGGTTAGCTTGGGTCGGGGTGGCCGGAGTTGGCACCGGCGACGAGTTTGGCGGCGGCCGGGGCTCGGGTGATCTCGGGCTAGTTGCTAGGGGGCAAGGTGAGGCGCGTGGAGTGTAGAGTTAGACCCAACGCGACACGGTGAGTGCGATGGACACGGTGGCGTGGCCGTTGGGTGGCCGGAGCCTCGTCGGCGACGAGCTCCGCGGCGGTGCGTTCGGGCGATCGTGGTTGGGTCGTTGTGGTGCACGAGGAAGAGAGTGGAGGGGATGGGGAGGTAGCCAGGCTCACAGCGATCCCGTAGAGAGCCTCGTCGGGGTCGGGGATGCTCTGATGCGGCGGCGACGGCGAAGGGGATCTCCGGCGGCTTCGAGCTCGGTCGAGGTCGGTGTAGTGGCTTGGGCACTTAGAGCGGCGGGACTCAGCTAGCTAGGGGTAGTGGAGTCTGGCGGAGCTCCTGGACATGGTGGGGAGGAGCATGGACGGCGGGAGCACGATTGCGGTGGTGGCGTCGGCGATGGCGTCGGCCAGGTTGGGGAGAGCGAGAGAGAGGAGGCAGGGGCGAATGGCGTGTCACAGGGGTCGGGCGACGACGTGGAGGTCGTCGAGGCGGCGAGCGGGCGGGGTGAAGCAGGCGGCGGCCAGCTGCGTGGCGCGCCTGCGCTTCAAGGGCAGGCACCAGGCTGCTGCTGGCCGAGCCAGCAGCTGGTTGGCCATTGCTTTGGCTGGGCAGCAGGTGGCGAACGCAGGCGACAGTGTAAGTGTTTTCCCATTTTTTACTCTTTTTCTAATATTCTGCAACTTTGTGGGGTTTTTAAAAATACAAAAACTATTTCAGAAATCACCAAAATGCTCCTGGTCACTTGTTAGAATATTCCCAACATGAAACATTTTGGTTTGGCAATTTTTGAACATTTAAAATATTTTATATAATTAAAATGCCCAAGTTCAAAACTTGTGGATTAACCCTAGAACCCTTAGATGACCTAGAAAATGGTACACCTTCTTTGACATGGGTTCTGAACCAAAGTAAAGAGGATGAACATTTTGAAGGGCATTTCAGGTTCATTGAAATAAATTTTGGTAAACCCTAGTTGTTTTAAGGGGGGGGGGGTGTTCTGGGGTTTCCTGCCTTCCCCATTTCAAATTCAAATGGAATTTAAACATGATGCACACCCTAATGCATGGTCTAACTGGGATGTGACATCAATGTGACTTGGAATCGGGGTCCTGACAGCGTTGGCATCAGAGTAGGGCTGCCTATAGGTTCGCTAAGCCAAACTGGTCGAAGTTGAGTCTAGAAATGCTTTAGTTATAAGTAGGGGAATTGATTGTGGGAGGGAACGTAAGGCTCTTTTTACTCCTTACCTTATGCCCTCTGATCTGAGTCATCCTCTTCTCATTCGACGTGGGTATAGGACTAGGCTCTCTTCTCTCTATCAGGTTCACGTGTTACTAATCCGTAGTAACTTATAGGATTGTTGGCTACATCCTCAGTTCAGTGCTACTAAATTTTTAGTATGCTATCAGTTGAACCAGAACCTTGATATGATGTTGTTGAGTGGTTTTGCGATCTGATTTTGAATGTCTCAAATCTGATTTTGAGCATTTACAGATGTTATGCTGCCCGATTTTCCCTAGAAATTCTAATGTCTTTGCTTTGTGGCTGTGCTTTCAGATGGCCACCCGTCCCCGAACCAAGTGGTTCGTCGACCCGTTGCATTGGTGTGTGTGGTCACACGGCAATGTTGGTTAGGGTGATGATTGAGACTGGTTATCGATGGTATCCTGAATATACCGTCGAGGAGCAGTTTAGGGATTTCAATCAAAGCCAGTATCTATGCACGGTCCGGATCTATCCATCTTATCCCGGAGCTACTGAACCACTTCACTGTTCCTATGGGCTCGGGATCACCATTGGAATGTCTGTGCAAGATGCAGCCTATTCTATGATGACTATTATTCGAGCCAGAACTGCCTTGTTGAGCAACACCGATTTCCGCTACATGCCAGCATCCCTCCCTCGGGCGCATGGCTACCTTCAGGGTTTGTACAGCGATGCATCCCATGAGGACTCACTCCTTCGCACTACTTGAGATCTTTGGAGGACAAGGACCGTGAAAACCGGCCTTGCGTATGGAGCTTTTTAATGCCCGTTCTGACCACTGGGCTACTCTGGCTCGGTTTGCACCTGCCGTGCAAGCCGGATATATGGACATGAGGGACTTGTACCCTGTGCGGGCTGGTCTGCCAGACTTTATGGAGTGGCGTGAGGTTGGTGGCATCACCCCTCCTTGTGGGCCTCGTCTGCCACCGTTTGTTGGACCATGGCCACATCCGAGTTCCTATGGTCCACAGGCCCCACAGGATTGTCTGTTTCCGGATGATCATGTTCCACTTCCAGGCTTGGGTGGTGACTTCTATGAGGACTACTACGGAGCTGCCTGAGTTAGTAGTAGTATTCCTAGTGTTGTAATAGTTATATTTCCACCGTCCTGCGTGACCTGTGGAATATGACTTGGTGTGTATCGTTCCGGAAGTGTAGAAAAATAATGTATAGGAGTTGGAATGCTTCCGATGAGATGTAACGCCTTTCCTTATAGTTGTACTCCGTCAGGCTTGTACTAAACTATGAATGGTGTGTATGACCATTGGTATATATATGGCAGTTTTATATTACCATGTCATACGTATGAACATCTTTGCATTCCGTGTTATCCATTACATTCCGCACTTCCTTGCTAAATTCTGCCATTCTAGTTTAAACCTTTGCTTTGTTTCCTAGGATGGTCAACACCCGCAACAATCCTGCTGCTCCGGAGCAGGGAGAAGCTAGTGCAGCCAGAAATGTGAATCTGCCTCAACCGCCATCTTTGGCCGAGGTTATCTTTGGAAGCGAACGCAATAAGCGTGAGACCAATCGCCATCGGGCGGATTGAACAAAACACCGCACGCCAGCCAAGAAATGATTTGGTTTCACTCAATGACTTCGTCAAGCTATATCCACCAAAGTTCAAATATTCCGTTGAGCCTCTCGACGCGGATGATTGGCTTCGAAGTATCTACCACAAGCTGCGTTACGCTAGCGTGGTTGAGGCCGACAAGGTTACCTTTGCCGCTTATCATCTTGAAGGCCCCGCTAGTCTCGGTGGGAGAATTATGAGGCTATGCGTCGGTTGGACAAATTACAACTTGGGCTGAATTCAGTGCCTCCTTCCGTGAGCATCACATCCCAGAAGGTCTTATGGACCGCAAAAGGGAGGAATTCTGCAGTTTCACCCAAGGTAGGCTGAGAGTGGATGCCTACAGCCGTGAATTTGGGAAGTTAGCACGTTATGCTCCCGAAGAAGTTTCTACCGACGCCAAGAAGCAGGCAAGGTTCCGCAAGGGACTTAGCCCTGAGCTACGCCGAGACCTTCGTCTGCATGAGTGCATCTCTTTTCCAAAGCTAGTCAATAAGGCTATCAGCGCCGAAACTGGGCAGACTGATTTTGAAGCTTCACGCAAGCACGTCCGTGACTCTAGATCTTCATCCGGCTCGGGATCCCAGAAGCGCCGGGTTTGGATTCCAAATACTGCCCTACCACCCAGGTTCACCCCGAGGCCATCCTTTGAGGCGCCTCGCCCCAACCAGCAGTATGTTCCGCCCAAGACTTATGGAGGCCCCATCGCTAATGCTGCTCCACGCCCAAATGTGATAACTTGCTTCAAGTGTGGAGAGACAGGCCACTATATCCGTGAGTGTCCCCGAACAACCCCGATCAAGTTGGAAAGTCATTGGCCATGGCAAGCCAGCAGGAAAGGTGTCCTATGCTTAACCGGTTGCCACCGCCGTGGCCATGTCAACTATGTTTCGCTGAAGAAACTTATGAGGATCCTAACGCCGTTCTCGATGCGCTCCTTGTTAATTGCCATCCGCAACTGTTCTTTTGATCTTGGAGCATCTCATTCATTTATTTCGAGAGCTATGCTCGATTACACAACACCACATTTTGTGACATGCACACCTCCATGGAAATTCAGACCCTGGTTCTAGATGGCAAACCTCTAGAATAAGTCATGGGAATGAAATTCTTGTCGACAGATTAGTCTTCCTTGCTTCTCTAATAGCTCTTAAGTCCTCGGACATAAACATCATCTTAGGTATGGACTGGATGTCAGCCCATTATGCTAAGATTGATTGCTCTACTAGAACTATTCAGCTCGCCCATCCCTCGGGCAAGACAGTGAATGTTTTAACCCGAGTGTCTAAGCGCCAGCTTTACTCCTTAAATGCCAACCCCCTTCCAGACCTCGAAGATATTCCGGTAGTCCGTGAATTTCCGGATGTCTTTCCAGAGGAACTGCCAGGTGTTCCACCTGACAGGGATGTCGAGTTCGTGATAGATCTTGTTCCCGGAACCGTCCCAATCTCTAGGAGACCTTATAAGATGGCACCCTTAGAACTAGCTGAACTTAAGAAACAACTCGATGAGTCCTTGCAAAAGGGTTTCATCCGTCCTAGTTCATCTCCATGGGCTTGCCCCGTCCTCTTCGTCAAGAAGAAGGATGGTACGGATCGGATGGTTGTGGATTACCGACCTGTCAATTTGGTCACCATCAAGAACAAGTATCCGCTCCCCAGGATCAACGATCTGTATGATCAGCTCGCTGGATCCTCAGTCTTTTCCAAGATGGATTTGAGGTTGGGCTACCATCAAATCAAAATCAAGAACGGGGACATTCCTAAAACGGCCTTTGTTACTCGTTATGGCCAATACGAATACACCGTCATGTCCTTCGGATTAACCAATGCTCCAGCCACTTTCTCCCGGTTAATGAACTCAATCTTCATGGAGTATTTGGATAAATTCGTCGTGGTATACCTCGATGATATACTCATCTACTCCAAGAACGAGGAAGAACATGCCGAACATCTACGGCTAGTATTGATGAAACTTCGAGAGCACCGCCTTTATGCCAAATTCTCCAAGTGTGAATTCTGGTTACCGAAGTGACCTATCTAGGCCATGTAATCTCCGGTAAGGGCATTGCTGTCAATCCCGGCGAAGTTCAAGCCGTCCTGATTTGGACTCCACCGAATCGGTCAAGCAAGTTCGGAGTTTCCTCGGTTTAGCGAGCTATTGTCGCCGCTTCGTCGAAATTTCTCTAAAGTTGCTAAACCTCTAACCGAACTCCTCAAGAAAGATAAAAGTTCGAATGGACGCCCACAGGCGAGTTCAGCTTTGAGAACTGAAAAGACGCTGACATCTGCTCCGCACTTGTTCCACCAGATTTTCTAAGGACTTTATTATCTATTGCGGCGCCTCGCGACAAGGACTAGGTTGCATACTCATGCAAGATCACCATGTGATTGCCTCACGCTTCTCGACGATTAGCCGTCCACATGAGGATAACTACCCCACACACGATCTAGAGCTTGCAAAGAATGGTCCATGCACTCAAAACCTGGCGACATTACCTTCTTGGTAATCGTTGCGAAATCTACACTGATCACCAAAGTCTGAAATATATCTTCACCCAACCGGATTTGAATCTCAGGCAAAGACGTTGGGTCGAGTTGATTACAGAATACGATTTAGGAATATCTTACACCCCAGGCAAGGCCAACGTCATGGCTGACACACTAAGTCGTAAATCTTACTGTAACAATCTGATGTTACAACAAAGTCAACCAATTCTCCATGAGGAATTTCGTAAGCTTAATCTTCACATTGTTCCTCGAGGATTCCTTTCCACCCTGGTGGCGAAACCTAACCTTACGTATCGAATCATAGCTGCTCAGCAGTATGATAGAGGGATATCTCGGATCAAGGAGAACATTGCTAGCGGAGCTGCTAAGTGTTTCTCCATAGGTGAACGAGGTGTTGTCTTCTTTGAAAACCGCTTGGTGGTTCATAAGAAACAACAGCTACGGCAATTGATCCTTAAGGAAGCTCACGACTCTCCTCTCACCATTCATCCCGGTAGTACTAAAATGTATCAAGACCTACGCCAGAGGTTTTGGTGGACTAGGATGAAGAGAGAAATCGCTCAATACATTGCTAATTGCGACGTCTGTCGCCGAGTTAAAGCAGAGCATCAACGGCCTGCTGGTACCCTTCAACCTTTGGAAATTCCTGAATGTTAATGGGATAAAATCGGTATGGATTTCATTACCGGGTTCCCCAGGTACAAGAGAGGTAATAACGCTATCTTCGTTGTCGTTGATCGTCTTTCCAAAGTAGCCCACTTCCTACCCGTTCGTGAGAGTATAACCGCTAGCCAGCTAGCTGATTTGTACATCTCTTGAATAGTGTCCCTTCATGGTGTTCCATTAGAGATTAACTCAGACCGTGGAAGTCTCTTCACCTCTCGATTTTGGGAAAGTTTCCAAAACACTATGGGAACTCGTCTCTCCTTTAGCACCGCCTTCCATCCTCAATCAAGTGGTCAAGTAGAACGAGTCAATCAAATCCTAGAGGATATGCTTCGAGCTTCTGTCATCTCTTTCCGCATGAATTGGGAGAAATGCCTTCCATTCGCCGAGTTTGCTTATAACAGTAGTTATCAAGCCAGCTTGGGCAAAGCCCCTTTCGAAGTTCTTTATGGACGGAAATGTTGAACGCCTCTTAACTGGTCAGAAACCGGGAGAGACAACTCTTTGCCCGGATATGATCCAGAAGCGAAGAAGCGAGTTCGCGTTATTCGTGAGAAATTGAAAACAGCCCAATCTCGTCAAAAGAGCCAATATGACCGCAAGCATAAGCCTATGGCTTATGAAATTGGCGAGAAGGCTTACCTTCGGGTTACTCCTTTGAAGGGAACCCATCGATTCGGTATCAAAGGCAAGTTGGCTCCTCGTTACATTGGACCCTTTCGCATTCTTGCCAAACGAGGAGAAGTTGCCTACCAATTGGAACTACCCCCGCATCTCTCCAGAGTCCATGATGTCTTCCACGTTTCCCAACTCAGGCATTGCTTCTCGGATCCTATCCGTGGAGTGGACCATGAAACGCTTGATCTCCAAGATAACCTCACCTATCGAGAATATCCCGTTCATATTCTCGATCAAGCCGAGCGTACCACTCGACGTCAGAATATCAAGTTTCTAAAGGTTCAATGGTCAAACCATTCCGAGCAACAAGCAACTTGGGAAAGGGAGGATCGTCTTCGACTTGAGTATCCCACCTTTTCTACAACAGATCCTAAATCTCGGGACGAGATTCTTTTGAGTGGGGGTGAGTTGTCACATCCCAGCTAGACCATGCATTAGGGTGTGCATCATGTTTAAATTTCATTTGAATTTGAAATGGGGAAGACAGGAAACCCCCAGAACCCCCCTTAATTCAACTAGGGTTTACTAAAAATTATTTCAATGAACCTGAAATGCCCTTCAAAATGCTCATCATCTTTGCTTTGGTTCAGAGCCTATGTCAAAAGTGGTGCATCATTTTCTAGGTCATCCAAAGGTCCTTGAATTAACTCATAAGTTTTTGAACTTGAGCATTTCAAATTATATAAAATATTTCAAATGTCCAAAAATTGCCAAACCAAAATGTTTCATGTTGGAAATATTTCAACAATGGACCAGGAGCATTTTGGTGAATTTTAAAACTGTTTTGGTATTTTAGAAAACCCCACAAAGTTGCAGGAAAAATAGAAAAAGATAAAACAGGAAAGGACTTACCTGGCGCCACCTACCCGGCCCACCTGCCGGCCCAGCCCAGCAGCCGCGCCAGCGAGCTGCTTGGCTCGGCCAGGCAGGCAGCCAGGTGCTCGACGGCGGGCACCGCATGGGTGCCACGCACCTGGTCGCCGCCTCGCCGCTCCTCTCGCCAGCTGCCGATGAGGATCGCCCTCTCCCTCTCCCCCGAACCCCCTGGACACTCCCTCTCCTCCCCGGTTCATCTCTCTCGCTCCCCCCCTGCCTTGGCCGACGCCGCCGTCGCCGCACCATCGCCGTAACCGTGCTCCCCGCCGTCCGTGCTCCTCCTCACCTTGTCTAGGAGCTCCGCCGCTCTCGACTGCCCCAAACTAGCCAAGCCCCGCTCGCTCTAGTGCCCCGAATCCACCACACCGCCCTCGACCGAGTCCACCGTCGCCGGAGATCCCCTTCAACGCCGTCGTCGCTCCGGTCCGTCCCCGACCTCGACGAGAGCTTCTACGTGTCGCCCATTATCCCATCTACCTCCCCTTCCCTCTCTCTCTCTCTCGCTCTCGAGCAGCGTAGCAACCGAACCAAGCTAACCCGCACCCGCCGCCGTGGAGCTCGTCGCCGACGTGCTCCCGGTCACCCTCCGGCCACCTCTTGGTGTCCTTCACACTCACCGCACCCCATGGAGTCTAAACATACACTCCCCGCACCTCACCGACCCCTCTAGCCCAAGTTCGTCTTCGGCCGAACCCCGGCGGCCGCCTAGCTCGTCGCCGGCGCTGATTCCGGCCACCCCGACCCCAACCGGCTCCACCAATAGCCGCGGCTTGCTCCCAGCTACCCATAGCCACCCTCCGCGGCTCATTTGGTCGCAGGAATCACCAAAAGCACTTCCTCCGCCACGTCGGGCTTGCCGGCGGCTAGTCGCCGGTGCATAGTTAAACTAATTACCCTGACACCCCGGACCCACTGTCAGGTTTGACCTGGACGTCTCCGTTGACCCTGACGTCATGCTGACGCATGGCTGACGCATTAATCTAATTTCTGGATTTATTCTAATATAGTAAATTCCAGAATATAATTCAAATTTCAAATGCTTATAACTTTTAATCTGTAACTCCAAATGCAAAGATTTATATATGAAAATTTATCAGAAAAATCCATTCTATCCATTGGTACAGGTTTCATGCATGTTAAAACAAGTTAACCTTACTGTTTAACCAGAATAAGATAATGCACCTTTAGGGCTAATCCAAATGAGCTATCATTTGAATCTTTGATTCAAATGAGTTCATCCCCTGTTATTCAGCTTGCATTAGGCCAACGCACATCCATATTGCCATGTCATAGCATGCATCATATTGTTGCACATTGTCATGTGTGTTTACTTTCGGTATGCTTTTCGTGATAGGTTCTGCCCCCGAGGATAACCTCGACTATCCATCCGAAGGGCAGTACTCTACCCCCGTTCCATCAGGCAAGCAACTCATTGATCATTCCGATACAAACCCATGTTCTCGCTTCTGCTCTCGTTTACTGCATTAAGACAACGCGATTCAAACTATTGTGTGCTGCGGTAGTAGAACCCACTTCCTTTGCATGACCTGTCATTGCCACAGTAACTAGATGAAACCCACTAGTATGTGTAGGAGTTGATTGAGCCATGTTTGTGATTCCTACCATGCTATGCTTGCTATGCTTAGAGTTGTGTCAGGTCTGGCTCATCGGGATGATGAACTGGAGTGAAAGGTTGTGTTGGTTCGAGAGTGAAAGTGTTGAACACGTTTTGGTAAAGGTATCGATGAGAGGCCATGTAGGAGTACATGGTGGGTTGTTTCATTGAAGCCGACCCTAAGAACTGAGATCTGTGTTTGTGATCCATGAAACAGTTACTACCACGCATTGGGATCCTTAATTGACCCTCTCAGCTTCTTAACCACCCTTGTTCTTAGTCCGGGAGTTGCAAGTAGTTTCTGGTGTTTGTAACATGCTGGGGGCCGCACGCAACGCTGACCTTAGGGGTGGGTTGTGTTGCGGTAGGCACGTGGCCCGTGTGTCGAAAGTGCCCGTTTGGTATCTCGGGAACCCTGCACACATCATTCGGGGCTGTATGGGAAACCTCGGCCGGACTCCCTGCGGATGGAACCCGAATAGGCGATAAACCTGGACTCGGAACTTGAGTGTTTAGGTAGGCCGTGGCCGACACCCACGTTGGGCTTCCGCTTGAAGGTTGCGAGTACATGTCGTAAACGGCGGTAAGTGGTGAGCGTGTGTGAAGAAGTACACCCCTGCAGGTTTGTAATATGATCTATTGAATAGCCGTGTCCACGGAGAAGGACTTCGGGTTGCTTATATCAGTTCATAGACAAGTAAATGGATACTACTAAAAGCCTCAAGATAAGTGTGAGTATCATGGATGGCCCTCTCGTGGGATGACGAGAGAGGATCCACGGTGGAGTATTGTGATGGTGATT
This sequence comes from Aegilops longissima, assembly GCA_021605205.1. Classification (NCBI taxonomy): domain Eukaryota; kingdom Viridiplantae; phylum Streptophyta; class Magnoliopsida; order Poales; family Poaceae; genus Aegilops; species Aegilops longissima. The sequence continues at coordinate 314,945,008 of CM038676.1, forward strand.
AGTGGACTGTAATGCGACAAATGTTTTACAAAGTGGTGTCATGTAGGATAGCTTAGCCAAGAGTCAAAGCTGGCTTGTGCAAATAACTCCACCACCTTCTTGAGAACGTGCATGTATGATAGGATTACGTGGTAAGGCTTCTTTGAGTACCTCCGTACTCATGTTTGCTTAATTAATGTTTTTCAGAGGACAACACTACCCCCTCCGATGGATTCTATGTAGATCTCGACTTCGACGAGTGAGCTAGCCACCCAGGTGGTGATCTCAGACTTGTGAAGGGCCATTGTAGATAGAAAGGCTCCAACAAGCTTTCTTTCTTTCTAGAGTCTGTACTCAGACTAGTTTGCTTCCGCATGTGCTTGTATGAATGTATGACTTGAGTTTTGGGTCATGTGACCCCTACCTGTATGGATATGTTATGTATGGCTCCTCGGAGCCTCTTAAATAAAGTACTTGAATTGTAGAGTTTTGTTGTGATGCCTTGTTGTATTTACTCATATCGGGCATATTGTGTGTATGATTGAAATGCTTGGTATGAGTGGGATCCGACAAACTAGTTGTCTATCCTTGGCAGCCTTTCTTATGGGGAAATGTAGTCTCGTGCTTCTGAGCGATAGTAGCCTGCTACAGCCCGGAATACCGGAGTCCTGTTAGCCCAGTGCTACAGCCCGAATATATACGTTGATGACCGACATGCTCGAGGTGATTCATGTATGCCTGTCCCCATAGGTTAGCGCCGCTTTGGGTTCACGACTAGCCATGTCGGCCCGGGTTCTTTGTCATGTGGATGCTAGCGACACTATCATATACGTGAGCCAAAAGGCGCAAACGGTCCCGGGCCATGGTAAGGCGACACCCGTGGGAATACCGTGCATGAGGCCGCAAAGTGATATGAGGTGTTACCGGCTAGGTCAATGTGACTTGGAATCGGGGTCCTGACATTTGTTTAGATTAAAAGTTCGCCATAGCTGCAACTTCGCGTACTTCGTTTGTGTTCAACGACCAGACAAAGGCATCACAGAACCCCACCTTGATCAATAAAGCTTTCATCTTATATTCACAATATCCAGCTTGCAATCTCAGTTTCTTGCTTGTTCTTCGTTTGTTCGCAGGAAACAGACCCTCGTGGTCAGGTTGATCGTGCTCCGGCGTGGTCAATAACCTCTCGGAGTTGGTTTAGCGATTGCTAAGGCGTGACGTCCTCGTAAGTTCGTAGTCAGATCGTCAAAGTCGACTTCCACCAAAGCGATATCCATCATCTCATCGAAAGACGGGACACCTTAGCTCTATCAAGTGGTATCAGATTTCCAGGTTGCTCGGTGAGATTTTACAGTTTTTCGTAGTTTAGATCGAGTCTGTTCTTCATACCTATAGTCCACGAAAAAGCCAAAAAATAGGGTTAGTTCATCCTATCCAAACCAATCTGAGCCTTTGCATAATCTTTTCTGTATTTGCTTTGTTGAATTTGCGGTTGCATCATCGTGTCAAGTTGCTGGTCTCAGCGTCTAGTCCTTTAGAGTTTCGAGTTCTGCTCACAGGTTGTCGCGTCGCCGCTGCCATATATCGCCACCGCATTATCATCATCGCTGCTGCCATATACCACCACCGCACCAACTTCATCACCGCTGCCATATACCACCACCACATATTCACCGCCAATCCGAGTCCATCTACGCCACCACATATCCGCCGCCATCACGCTAATCCGAGTCCACCTGCAACATATCTCCGCCACCAGTCCGAGTTCCACCAGATTCATCTCCGCCACCAGTCCGAGTTCCACCAGATTTATCTCCGCCACCAGTCCGAGTTCCACCAGATTTATCTCCGCCACCAGTCCTAGTCCGAGTCCAGTATTTTGTTACTCTGTTTTGGATTTCCAGATCACGCCGTACTTCGAGTCATGACAGAGAAGGACTCCCAAACTTCCGTGTTACCCGCAGTAGAAAAATAGTTCCAGTTTCAAAAAAAGAGGAAAAAAAGAGGAAAATTCTGGCTAGGCATTTTTAGGCCATTTGTAGACTTCTTCGAAAAAAATTTGTTGCGGAGCAAAAAAAGAGGAAAAAAAGTGCAATAAAAGTTTAAAAAGAGAAAAAAATTCAGAGCGTGCTCCTCCCTTGTTTACGTGCAGTGCCGTGATTTTGTTAGTGTTCTAGGCTCGCGTCTCTAGCACGGTCTAGCCTAGGACCAGCACAGTACCGTCGTTGAGCGTTTATTCAACTTTGCATATCTGAATTGATTATTGCTGACCCTTTTTGCTACCATATTATAAGCCTTCCCAGCTCTACATACATCTACGTCGTGCGTTTGACTCTCCCTGGTAATCGCTCTATCCAAGCTTTGAGAGTTTTGACTACAACGGTTGCTGGTCACCACCTGCTGCTTGGTAAGAACTGGTAAGAATTTGAGATTTGATTAACGGATTTGTGACACCCACCACCACCACCACCACTTGTTAGTAGTCTGTAGGATCATATTATTGTGTGTTTCTATTGCTTCTAACCATGCCAGGATCACAAGCCGACGAGATTGACTGGGAGAATACAATGAACAAGGAGCTTCATGATAAGTTTCAGCAAATGATGACTGAACAGGTGCAAGATGTGCTGAACAATTTTGAAGAGGCCATGGAGAAGATCACTGGCCTTGAGAAGACGTTCGAAACGAAGCTCGATAACAGATTTAATGAACTGCTTGCGCGTCTTCCACCACAGGCTGCACCTGCCGCACCTCTACCACAACAACAACAACAACAACGACTACCTCCACGTCGCGAAACAACCCTCCGCCGAGCGAGCCGTGTCCCTCTTGAGCCTGGCCAAACTGTTGGTGCTGCTGTTGATACTTCTGTGGCTCCTGCAGCTGATGTGGAGGATGATTATGCGGGAGATTACGAGGATGAGGTTGATCAATATCAGAACTACGTGCAACCACCAGCACAACCACCAGGTCATCCACATGCAAATAATGGCAATGGTAGGGCTCCCCCTCAGGTACGAGATCATGACCATCTCCCTAAACTGAAATTGAATATTCCACCATTTGAGGGTAGATATGTTCCTGATATATATCTTACTTGGGAGTTAGAAACTGAACAACGTTTTACATGTTTACAATATCCCGAGGAGAGACGGGTTGCTGCAGCTGTTTGTGCTTTCACTAGTTTTGCATGTGTATGGTGGTCTGAACATTGTAGATTATATCCTATTCCAACTACTTGGGCTGCTTTGAAAACTACTATGCGTACTCGTTGGGTTCCACCATATTATCAACGTGAATTGCTTCAAAAATTGCAGCGTTTAAGACAAGGGAAAAATTCAGTAGAAGAATATTATCAGGAATTACAAATTGGCATGATTAGATGTGGTATTGTTGAGGAGAATGAAGCTATGCTTGCACGTTTTATGGGTGGATTAAATAGAGAGATTCAGACCATTCTTGTCACAGCCCTAGCTCAGCCCCTGTTGTCCTTGCTTGATCTTGTTGCATCATGTTTAAATTTTATTGAAAGTTGAATTGGGGAAAGTGGAAAGCCTTAGAAGTCTTTTACAAAAACGATCAACATTAAAAATTGTTTCAAATAAACCAAAGAAAATGTTCCTGTCAAGCTATAAAAATATTGGCAAGAGGTAAAACTCAAACCAATATTTTTGGAGTCTCAGAAATATTTATTTTGGGCATCTGGAATTAATTCAATAACTATTTGAATTGGATTTATATTTATTATATACATAAATATATGTTCATAAATTCTGAAAATTGTTGTGTGGCTTTGTATGTAACATCCCAAATTTTCAATTTGGCATGTTATACATAGGTCATCCATGCATACCATATTTATTTGCATTCTCGTTTGCCATCCTCGAAAATCCTAAGCAACTCAAGGACCCTCGGAGAGAGTTGGGGATTTTTCGATTTTCATATTCGAATTTCATCAAATAATGAAAGACGAGGATATTGGATTTTATTATTTTTCTCTCCGGAAAAATATTTCATTTTATATAAATAAATGAGGGGAGATAATATGACTTCTCCAAAAATAATTGAAATAACGGAGGAAAAATGTTAAAATCATTATTTGGGTTTTATTTGATTTTATTTGGAATTTTAATTGCCCTAGAAAAAATTTGCACGCTTTAAAAAAATTGCCTTTTAAGGGCCAAGAAAAGTTCATCTAGTTCTAAATATTTTATTTAGACGGAGAAAACTTATTTTGGAATTTTTAGATTTTTATTTATTTTTATAGGAACTTTTTTTCTTTCGGCAGAATGATTTAAAAAAAACGGACCCGCGCCCGACTGGGCCAAAGGCCCAGCCGAGCCAGCCCTTCACCCGCCGCCGCCTTCCCAGCGCCAAGGCCGTCAGGCGAGGCAGACGCCGAGGGGAGTCCGAGCCGAGTCCACCCAGGCGACCCTTCCCAAGCCGAGCCGCCCGCCCCTTTATATGCCGCCGCCCGCCTCCGCCACCACCCGCCACCACCCGACCCACGGAGCCCCGAGCCCCAAGCGCCGGAGCCCCGAGCCCGCCCGAGCCCAGCGCCCGTCGCCACCGCCCAAGCCGCCGTCGCCGCTCTCGCCGAGTCGCCGCCGCCCTCGCCGACCCCGCCCCACCCGAAACCGCCAGAGCCACCCGCCCACGGACGCACCTCGACGGAGGTACCCGACCCCGCCGCCGGTTTTTTTTAGAACCCTTCGGTTTTTTTAAAAAAAAAACCCTAGATCTTTTTTTATATAGATCGGTTTATTTTTGTCGGTTTATTTAATTAAGCGAACGTCCATTCGTCCGTTCGTTTAAACGAACGCGTTCACTGTTTAGGTTCTGTTAACGAACATTCGTTCGTTTAGCAGTTCGTCGTTTTTCTTTTATCCGAGTTATTCGCGGTTATTCTGATCGCGATTTCTGATCCAATTTTCAAACCTGTTTAACTTTTCGCTCGTTTATCGGAATCAGGCGATTCAAGCGCCTGGAGTTTCATCTCGAAACCCTCTTTCCGAATAATCAACTTAAACTAGTTTTTATCATTGTAAAATTTGACTCTAGTTCAGATTAGTAAACGGACCCTATTTCTTTCGTCGTTTGAGTTTCGTTGTTTCGTTTGGTTTGATTCTTTTTGCAAACCGGAGTTCTTAAGTTTAACTCTCCGATCAACCTCTTTCAGTTGAAGTTTCATTTGCGCATCTTTGCTTGTTGCTTATGTATGTATTGTTTGCTTGCGATAGAATTCCCGGAGTGCGAAGCGTGTTACTACGAGTCTCTAGGATTCACGGATCGTCAGCAAAGCAAGTAACACTTGATCATATCTTTTCATACCCAGTTTTTATGCATTAGTTTCAACCCTCAAACATTGCATGATTAGAATGGCATTAATTTGTGGGTTGGGAAGTAGATGATGAGGTATGAACCTATTGCCCTGTTACTTTCAAACCTTGGGAGTTACTTCTACGTTATGCTTATATTGCCATGCTATGCTTGTAGACGTGGTTTGGGTTTGAGAGATATTCACGACAGATGTGAGATTGTTAATTAATGGTTTACTTTAAGGTGGCAACTTAAATACACATCTGGGTGGATTGAGGCACCTGGGGAACCCAATGTTGTCTGTTTTTTTGGAAATCCCGGGGTACCCGTGTGATCTTCCTATGGACCGCCACCCAGGCTCAAAGGGAACTGAGATTATTCATGCTAGAAACTTACGTGTGCAGCCACAAGCTATTATGGGCTCTAGCATAGTTGAGTAAGTTACGTGAAGCTCTCGAAGAGGTAGCTCAGCAGGTAGTGGGTTTTATAGGTTTGGTATGATCCATCCGGAGTAGAGAGTTAATGTTTCTAAAAGACTGTTTCTCGGTCATCCGTCTCTCAAACACCATGCAGTGAGAGAAACCAATGGAGGCGATCGAGTCTTGTGGGGAAAAGTGTGCAAACCTCTGCAGAGTGTACAATCTAATCAAGGTTAGCCGTGTCCCCGGTTATGGACAATTCTGAGTATCTAGTACTTGAGTTTTCACATGTATCTCATCACTCTAAATTAATACTGTTGGGTTGTAAATCACTTTAATTGGGATTGAGTTGGGGTTATACCTTCTCAATGATGTTTCAACCACCATGATAGTTAAAGTAAAATTTATTCCTTTGATGTAGGGAAAAATTGGCTTTCGCAAACTGTAACCATAGAGCTTTCCACCAGCCATATATGCATGTAGTATCGCTTGTTCTTTCACTACTCTATGTGTTACATTGCCAGCATATTCCATGTGCTGACCCGTTCTCGGGCTGCAACGTATTATGTTGCAGAATTTTCAGACGAGGAGTAAGGATTGTAGGTCGTTGCCGTGCAGCTCAGTTATGCCGTTGGAGTTGATGGACTCACTTTATCTTCCAAGCCTTCCGCTGTTATCGTATTAGATGGCCTTAAGCCATATTATTGTAATAATTTCTCTTTTGAGACATTCGATGTAATAAGTGTGTGATTGCTACTCTGCTTATAAATCCTTGAGTCTGTGTGTGTCAAGATTACCGATCCGAGGATGACATGAATACGAGAGACTTGACCATCTGAGGTCGGGTCGCTACAAGATGGTATCAGAGCACACGCTGAGTGTAGGACACGACCACCAAGATAAACCATAGGTCACTCTTCTCTACTCATTTCTGACCTCTCTCCATTTTTCCACTCTTTAGGATGACGGAGATGAAATGCAAGTTTGCCCAACCAGATGAAGACACACCTTTCGGACGCCACTTGAAGGAAGTCACTAGGTACCTGAATATTGGAATACCAAGCTTCACCGGGACGTACAACGCCACCTTACCAGAAGAAGAATGCTGGAAGATTCAAGCCCTAGTTCCCGGAAGGACGTTTGAACCAAGCACGGAGCCCATAGTATGTGTTTTCAATGCACCAACATGGAGCTTAGGAAAGAGTATGGCAGCTCACATTACCATGGGACGCATTGGAGAAGTCTACCACAAGGAGCTTAAAGACACCATATACCAAATATGTGGGCGCCGAGACGAGCAATGGGAAGTAATTAGCACCAAGAAGGATAGATCCATTGCAGCTTACATCCAGGAGCTAAACCAGCACATTCGACGTCATGAGAACCAGATGTGCGCAGACATGCTGGATTTGAAGAAGGCGAAAACTAAGATCATCGAATTGGAGGAAGAACTCAAATCTACACGCGATGGATATGAGGAAGAAATCAAGATACTACTGGAAAAGAACGACGACCTAGTCAAGAAGATTGGAGTCTTCATGGGAGGACCAGCACCCAAAGAAGAGGAGCAAGAAGAGGAAGAAGACCCCACTTGTCCAGATAACTACATCATCATCGACGACACCGACTCAGATCCAAGTGATGATGACTATGAAGATGAAGCTGGAGCAGACATCATGGAGTCTTCCACCGATCAAAATTTCTAGATGACCACCAAATATTAGTAGTATTTTTCCCCATGTAACTAGTAGTAGTTGAGCACTTATGCGACAGTCCTAGATCGTTTTGTATGCCCTTGCTTGCTTGATTGAATGAATGTGTGTTTTGCCTCATGTGCATATGGGTAGTGTTTTCTCACTAGACCCCTTTCTATTTCTAATCTCTTCCCTCTAAACCCTCAGATGCCTCCGAGACGTGACCCCGGTTTTGTTTTCCCACCGGAGCTCACTCAGTTGATCCAACAGCAGAATACTTTGATGCAACTGCTAGTTCAGAACCAGGGCAATGCCAACAACAACAACAACAACAACCCGCCGCCAGTGGACAATTTAGCCCGTTTTCTGAGGTTACAACCGTCGGTGTTTTCCAGTAGCAACGAGCCAATAGTTGCAGATGACTGGTTACGCCGAATTGGAATGGAGTTAACCACCGCAGGATGCACGGATGCTGAAAGAGTGTGCTTTGCCGCACATCAATTGGATGGACCAGCAGCCGCATGGTGGGAGAATTACATGGCTACTTTTCCTATAGCCAATGTCACTTGGGACCAGTTCCAACAAGCTTTTCGCACGGCCCATGTTTCAACTGGAGCCATGCAGATAAAGAAGCGTGAGTTTCGCAACTTACGCCAGGGGAACCGTACTATGGCCCAGTACATGGATGAGTTTAGCAAGTTATCACGCTATGCCCCTGATGATGTGGCCACGGATGCTGCGAAGCAAGAGAAGTTCATGGAAGGGCTGAATGATGAGATGAGTATGCAGTTGATGGTGGAAACTTTCAACAACTACCAGGAGTTGGTAGATAAGGCCCTAATGATTGAAGGAAAGCAGCAGCAAATTGAGAATCGTAAGAGGAAGTATGGACAAGGGAAGTATAACTCAGGAGCTCACCAGAAACCTCGCTTAACCCCGAACTCGGGAGGACTAGCTCATAACCATGGAGGACATAACCACACTGGAGGAGGATCGCATAATGGTGCAAAGAATGGGAATGGAAATGCAGCCAACAATAATCAGAATCGCTCTAACCCGGCTACACCCGCTAAGAGAGACTTGAGCCAAGTTATTTGCTTTAAGTGCGGGAAGACAGGGCACTATGCCAATGACTGCCCTGAAGGAAAGAATGGAAACGGAAATGGGAGCACTGGGAAGAAGCCCAATCCATTCAACAAAGGACAAGTAAACCACGTTAACGTGGAGGAAGTTGAAGAGTAGCCGGATGCGGTAATAGGTAAGTTTTTGGTTCAGTCATTTACCGCTATTGTTCTTTCCGATACTGGTGCATCGCATTCATACATATCAAGGGGATTTGTGGATAAGTTTAAGTTACCAACCCAGACCCTTAGGACCCCTCTTTTAGTGAGCTCGCCTGGAGAAGAGTATATGGCTAGCAGATGGTGCACCCAGATACCCCTAATCATTCGCACGCATGTTTTTCCGTCTGGCCTAATTATCTTGGAGTCGCAAGGATTGGATGTGATATTAGGTATGGATTGGATGTCAAAGTTTGGAGGAAGTATTGACTGTGCTAGCAAGTCAATTTATCTTACCACCCCAGAGGGAAAAAGGATTAAGTATATATCTAGGCATGTGCCTAGGAGGAGCCAAGTGAATACCCTCACGGGAGTTGTACAAGAGGAAGTGCCTGTAGTGAAGGATTATGCAGATGTTTTTCCGGAAGAGTTACCAGGCATGCCACCGGATCGAGACATCGAGTTTCTGATAGAGCTAATGCCAGGTACAGGACCAATATCAAAGAGACCCTATCGGATGCCCGCAAATGATCTGGAAGAAATTAAAAAGCAGATCAAGGAGTTATTAGAGAAAGGTTACATTCGAAGAAGTTCATCACCTTGGGGAGTACCAGTACTTTTGGTGGAGAAGAAGGATAAATCCCTGAGGATGGTTGTTGATTACCGAGCTCTGAATGAAGTAACGATAAAGAACAAGTATCCCTTACCGATGATTAATGATCTGTTTGATCAGTTGCAAGGAGCTAAGGTGTTTTCTAAGATTGATCTACGATCAGGATACCATCAGTTGAAGATCCGAGAGAAGGATATACCAAAGACAGCATTCACCACTCGATATGGATTATATGAGTATACGGTCATGTCGTTTGGACTGACTAACGCCCCTGCCTATTTTATGAGTATGATGAACAAAGTGTTCATGGAGTATTTGGAAAAGTTTGTTGTGGTGTTTATCGACGATATTATGGTTTACTCGAAGAACGAAGAGGAGCACGCAGAACACCTACGTTTGGTTCTTGAGAAACTCAGGGAACACCAGTTATATGCCAAATTCAGCAAGTGTGAGTTTTGGTTGAAGAAAGTTGGATTTCTTGGGCATGTTATATCGGGAGAGGGTATAGCGGTAGATCGATAAAATTCAGTCGATCCTTTGAATGGTTGGCACGCACTTGATCAATGAGATTCGCAGATTTCCTTGGTGGCGAGGGTATTATCGGAGATTCATTGAGAATTTTTCCAGATTGCTAAACCAATGACAGAGTTGCTAAAGAAGGATACCAAGTTCAAATGGACAGAGGATTGTGAGACAAGCTTCCGGGAGTTGAAGAAGCGGTTGACTACAGCCCAAAGTCTTGACCTTGCGGATATACATAAGGAGTTTCAAGTGTATTGTGATGCCTCTCGCTTGGGACTTGGATGTGTTCTTATGCAGGAAGGAAAAGTTGTTTCGTATGCCTCACGACAACTGAAGCCTCATGAGTTGAACTATGCCACGCATGATTTGGAGTTAGCAGCTGTAGTACATGCGTTAAAAACCTGGAGACATTATCACATGGGAAACCGTTGTGATGTGTACACGGATCATAAGAGTTTGAAGTACATTTTCACACAGAAGGAGTTAAACCTCAGGCAGAGGAGATGGCTGGAACTTATAAAGGATTATGACATGAAGCTACACTATCATCCAGGAAAAGCCAACGTTGTAGCAGACGCTTTGAGTCGGAAAAGTTATGCCAATATCCTTAAAGGTAGAGGACTGCCAAAGGAGTTAGCAGAGGATATCATGGAATTTCAGTTGGAGATTGTTCCAAGAGGTTTTCTTGCAACAATGGAGGTTCAGTCGACCTTGTTAGACAAGATTCGAGACGCTCAAAAGGAGGATAAAGAGATTGCTGAGATAAAGGAAATGATGGGCAAAGGAGTTTTCGCAAGGACGAGCACGATACCTTGTGCTTTGAGGATCGGATTTATGTGCCCAACAATTTGGAGATCAGGAAGTTAATACTTGAAGAGGCTCATGACTCACCATACTCGATTCACCCCGGAAACACCAAGATGTATTTGGACTTGAAGGAACGTTTCTGGTGGACTGGTATGAAGAAGGATATTGCCGAGTATGTAGCCGTTTGTGATGTATGCCAGAGAGTGAAGGCAGAGCATCAAAAGCCAGCAGGACTGTTGCAGCCTATGCCAATACCGAATGGAAGTGGGACAAACTTGGCATGGATTTTATCACGGATTACCCGTAACCAAAGCAGGATATGATTCAATATGGGTAGTAGTGGATCGGTTGACCAAAGTAGCTCACTTTATCCAAGTGAAAACAACTTATACAAGTGCCAAGTTGGCCAAGATATATATGACCAGGATTGTATGTTTGCATGGAGTTCCGAGGAGTATCGTATCAGATAGAGGAACACAGTTTACTTCAAAGTTTTGGCATCAACTACACCAGACTTTGGGTACCAGATTGGAGTTTAGTACCGCGTTCCACCCACAGACGGATGGACAGACAGAGAGAGTCAATCAGATTTTGGAGGACATGTTGAGAGCTTGTGCGCTGGATTATGGATCTAGTTGGGATGAAAATTTGCCGTACGCAGAGTTTTCGTACAACAACAGCTACCAGGCCAGTTTGAAGATGGCACCGTTCGAAGCTCTGTATGGACGCAGATGTAGAACACCATTGATGTGGGATGAGGTTGGAGACCGTCAGTTGTTTGGACCAGATTTGATCAAGGACTCAGAGGAGAAGGTTAAATTGATTAGAGACAGGCTAAAGATTGCTCAGTCTAGACAGAAGAGTTACGCAGATTCAAAACGCAAGGAAGTAACCTATGAAATTGGAGACAGAGTATATCTGCGAGTATCACCCCTGAGGGGAGTGAAACATTTTGGAGTAAAGGGAAAGTTAGCCCCAAGATTTGTAGGACCGTATCGTGTTTTGGAACGAATGAGAGAAGTTGCCTACAAGCTGGAGTTACCTGAAGGACTGTCAGGAGTGCACGATGTGTTTCACGTATCGCAACTAAAGAAGTGCCACGCTGAGATGGCCGACATACCGTTGAACGATACAGTACCTTTGGAGGCGATTCAGCTGAATGATAATCTAACTTATGAGGAGAAGCCAGTAAAAATTCCAAAATCCTAAGCAACTCAAGGACCCTCGGAGAGAGTTGGGGATTTTTCGATTTTCATATTTGAATTTCATCAAATAATGAAAGACGAGGATATTGGATTTTATTAGTTTTCTCTCCGGAAAAATATTTTATTTTAAATAAATAAATGAGGGGAGATAATATGACTTCTCCAAAAATAATTGAAATAACGGAGGAAAAATGTTAAAATCATTATTTGGGTTTTATTTGATTTTATTTGGAATTTTAATTGCCCTAGAAAAAATTTGCACGCTTTAAAAAAATTGCATTTTAAGGGCCAAGAAAAGTTCATCTAGTTCTAAATATTTTATTTAGACGGAGAAAACTTATTTTGGAATTTTTAGATTTTATTTATTTTTCAAGGAATTTTTTTCTTTCGGTGAATGATTTAAAAAACGGACCCTACCGACTAGGCTAAAGGCCCAGTAGAGCCAGCCCGGCCCTTCGCGCCGGCCGCTTTTTCCCACACACAGGCGAGGCACGGACGCCGATGGGAGTCCGAGCGGACTCCACCCCGGCGACCCTTCCCAAGCCGAGCCGCCTGCCCCTTTATATGCCGCCGCCCGCCTCCACCACCCGACCCCGCCGAGCCCCGAGCCCCGAGCAGCCGGAGCCCCGAGCCGCCGGGAGCCCAGCCGCCGTCGCCACCGCCGCACGCCGCCGCCCTCTCGCCGAGTCGTCGCCGCCCTCGCCGAACCCGCCCCACCCGGAACCCGCCGGAGCCCGCCCCACGGACGGGCCTCACCGAGGTACCGACCCCGCCGCGTTTTTTAAACCCTTAGGTTTTTTAAAAAACCCTAGATCATTTTTATATAGATCGGTTTATTTTCGCCGGTTTATTTAATTAGCTTAACGTCTGCTCGTCTGCTCATTTTAACAAACGCGTTCACTGTTTAGGTTCTGTTAATGAACGCTCGCTCGCTTAGCGATTCGTCGTTTTTCTTTTATCCGAGTTATTCCATGGTTATTCGATCACGATTTCGATCCAATTTTCAAACCTGTTTAACTTTTCGCTCGCTTATCGGAATCAGCGATTCAAGCACTGGAGATTCATCTCAAACCCTCTTTCGAATAATCAACTTAAACCAGTTTTTACCATTGTAAAATTTGACTCTAGTTCAGATTAGTAAACGGACCCTATTTCTTTCGCCGCTTGAGTTTCGTTGTTTCGTTTGGTTTGATTCTTTTGCAAACCGGAGTTCTTAAGTTGAACTCTCCGTCAACCTCTTTCATTTGAAGTTTCGCTTATGCATCTTTGCTTGTTGCTTATGTATGTATTGTTTGCTTGCGATAGAATTCCCGGAGTGCGAAGCGTGTTACTACGAGTCTCTAGGATTCACGGATCGTCAGCAAGGCAAGTAACACTTGATCATATCTTTTCATACCCAGTTTTTATGCATTAGTTTCAACCCTCAAACATTGCATGATTAGAATGGCATTAATTTGTGGGTTGGGAAGTAGATGATGAGGTAGGAACCTATTGCCCTGTTACTTTCAAACCTTGGGAGTTACTTCTACGTTATGCTTATATTGCCATGCTATGCTTGTAGACGCGGTTTGGGTTTGAGAGATATTCACGACAGATGTGAGATTGTTAATTAATGGTTTACTTTAAGGTGGCAACTTAAATACACATCTGGGTGGATTGAGGCACCTGGGGAACCCAGTGTTGTCTGTTTTTTTGGAAATCCCGGGGTACCCGTGTGATCTTCTTATGGACCGCCACCCAGGCTCAAAGGGAACTGAGATTATTCATGCTAGAAACTTACGTGTGCAGCCACAAGCTATTATGGGCTCTAGCATAGTTGAGTAAGTTACGTGAAGCTCTCGAAGAGGTAGGTCAGCAGGTAGTGGGTTTTATAGGTTTGGTATGATCTATCCGGAGTAGAGAGTTAATGTTTCGAAAGATCGTGTCTCGGTCATCCGTCTCTCAAACACCATGCAGTGCGAGAAACCAACGGAGGCGATCGAGTCTTGTGGGGAAAAGTGCGCAAACTTCTGCAGAGTGTACAATCTAATCATGGTTAGCCGTGTCCCCGGTTATGGACAATTCTGAGTATCTAGTACTTGAGTTTTCACATGTATCTCATCACTCTAAATTAATACTGTTGGGTTGTAAATCACTTTAATTGGGATTGAGTTGGGGTTATACCTTCTCAATGATGTTTCAACCACCATGATAGTTAAAGTAAAATTTATTCCTTTGATGTAGGGAAAATTGGCTTTAAATCAGAACTATAGAGCTTTCCACCAGCCATATATGCATGTAGTATAGATTGTTCTTTCACTACTCTATGTGTTACATTGCTAGCATATTCCATGTGCTGGTCTGTTCTCGGGCTGCAACGTATTATGTTGCAGACTTTTCAGACGAGGAGTAAGGATTGTAGGTCGCTGCCGTGCAGCTCGCTTATGCTGCTGGAGTTGATGGACTCACTTTATCTTCCAAGCCTTCCATTGTTATCGTATTAGATGGCCTTAAGCCATATTATTGTAATAAGTTCTCTTTTGAGTCATTCAATGTAATAAGTGTGTGATTGCTACTCTGCTTATAAATCCTTCGAGTACTGTGTGTGTCAGCATTACCGATCCAGGGATGACACAGAAGCACAGAGACTTGACCATCTGAGGTCGGGTCGCTACATTGTATAAGTTCACTTAGTTGACACAAATATTTTCATGATGTTTAAAATTGATTTAGTATTTTACTAAATCAGAAACAAATGCCAGAAAATAGAAAATAGAAATAAAAGGCAGAAAGGACAGAATACGTACCCGCACTTACCTGGCGCTTACCTGGCAGCCCATCTGGCCGGCCCAGCCCACCAGAGCCAGGCGCCAGTCGTCTCCTTCCTTTGCCAGGAGGGCGACGGCATGGCGCACGCACAGGAGGCAAAGCCACCTCCTGCTTCAGCCGCGCAGCCCCGACCCCTCCAGACATGCCACAGAGACGCCACGAGACCCCTCTCTCCTCTCCCTCACTCGCTGCTCTCTCTCCCCCCCTCTGGTTCTCTCCCCCTCGCTGTTCCCCATCTCACCGAACCGCGCCGCCGCCACCGATGAGCTCCACCACGGCCGCAGCCACTCCCTTGCTCCCTCTCCGTGTACCCGAGCTCCGCGACGTCGTCCTAGACCCCCTCACCGAGCCATGCCCCGCCGGACGCCCTCGAACGCCGACCACGCTGTCTTTTTCAACCTCGGTCCGCCGAGATTGACCTCGCCTCCCTGCTCAACTCCGACCTCCCCCGAGCCCGCTTTGACGTCCGTCGCAATCGCCGTGAGCTTCTACGCCGCCTCCCCCTCTTCTTTGCTTTGTTTGCGCCCTCTAACCGCCTCCTCCACCAGAGCCAAGACCCTCCGCCGCAAGAGCTCGTCGCTGGCGTTGCTCCAGCCACCATTTGGTTGCGCCAACGTGCCAAACACGCCCGCCGCACCGCGTAGTGCCTTGCCCGCATTTAGTTCACGCGTTTGCCCGCTGCAGCCGTGCCCCCGTGCACAACGGAGCTCCGGCTGTCGCCCAAGTGCTAGCCGTCGTCGACTCCGGGCTCCCCACGACCTGCTGCTGCCTCCCCTAGATGCGGGCGAGCAAGGGCTTCCTCGTGGTGCCCTCAGCGCGCCCAGCCGTTGCCCTAGCGCCACCCCGGCGAGCCGCCGCCGCACTGCAAGGTCGCCGGCTCTTAATCCGGCGACACTGACGTGGCTAAGGCATTAGCCGCTAACAGCCCCACTAACTAACCCCCTGGCTCGCTGACATGCGGGCCCCGCCCCGGCTAATTAATCTAGTTTAGGTTTAAATTTAATTAGTTTAACCTAGGTTAGTGCTAATTAAACTAGGTTAGTTTAGTTAGACACTGACACGCGGGACCCACTGGTCAGTTTGACCTGGGCTGCCCCGTTGACCCGCTTACGTCATGCTGACGTAGTGCTGGCACAGTAATGCATTTTCTGGAATTAGTTTATTTCTAAATAATTAGAAAATCCAGAAAATTGCCTAAACTTCTAAAAATCATAGTAATTCAACCGTAGCTCCAAATCAAATAATTTATATATGAAAAATGATCAGAAAAATCCAATCTTTCTATTGGCACTGGTTTCATGCATGTTTAAACAAGTTAACTTTCTGTTTAGTGCAAAACATGATAAAGCACTATTTAAGATCACAAATGAGTTTGAACTTTGAATCTTTGGTTCAAAATAGCTCAAACCCAACTGGTTGTAGTTTCATTTAGCCCAACACACTCATTTTACCATGTCATGATCATGCATCATATTGTGCATTGCATTGATTGTGCTTCTTTCTCTGTTGCTGGTGTTTGTCCCCTCTCAGTAAACGTGGTTTCGACGATTCTTCGATGACACCGATGGAGAACTATATTATCTTAAGAAGTGCCAGGCAAGCAAAACCCCCTTGTTCATTCCGATACAATCCCACTCTCCCGCTCCTGCTCTCTTTTACTGCATTAGGACAACAATGATTCAACTGTTACATGCTGCGGTAGTTGAACCCCTTTCCTCTGCATGACCTGTCATTGCCACAGTAAATAGATGAAACCCACTAGCATGAGTAGGAGTTGTTTGAGCTTTGATGTGCCTACTCATTCATGCTTGTGTTGTCATGCCTGCTATTGCTTAGAGTTGTGTCAGGTCTGATTCACCGGGGATGAATTGGAAAGTTGTGAACATGTCCTACTGTTGAGAGCTAAGTGTGTGAACACGATTTGGTAAAGGTAGCGGTGAGAGCCCATGTAGGAGTACATGGTGGGTTGTCTCATTGGAACCGTCCTCGAGAACTAAGTTCTGTGTTTGTGATCCATGAAAAGTTACTACCAGACATTGGGTTTCGGTAACTCGACCACTCTCGGTTTATTAACTAACTCGATCTCTGTCCAGGAGTTGCAACTAGTTTCTGGTGTTTGTAGGTAGTGTTAGTAGTCTACCAAGTGGAACCCGGTACAGGTGGGCTTGGGACAGACTAGGCACCGTGGCCGGGTATGCCAAGCATTGCCCGTTTGGTGGGCTTGGAACCCTGTACACATCGTTTGGGGCCGTGAGCGACACCCCGGCCGGATCTCCTTACGGATGGAATCCGAATAGGCGATAAACCTGGACGAGAGATTTGTGTGGTTAGTCAGGTCGTGGCCGACTCCCTCGCCAGGCTTCCGCTTGAAGGTTGCAGAGATACACGATGTGTACATGGTGGTAAGTGGCGAGAGCGTGTGTGAAGAAGTACACCCCTGTAGGGTTAACATCATCTATTTGAATAGCCGTGTCCGCGGTAAAGGGCTTCTGGGTTTCCTGTACATTTCATAGATAACTTGAAGTGGATACTCTAAAATGCGCAAGATAAGCGTGAGTGCTATGGATGGCGTTCTCGTAGGTAGACGGGAGCGGATCCATAGTGGTGTATTGACATGGTTAATATGTGGACTCGTGTGCGCCACCTCAAAAGAGTTACTTGCAGTCATAGTTCAGGTGGCTTGCTGCAGTCAAACTCCACCACCCCCTTTGTTGATACCGATGCATATGTAGCTAGTTCAGATGTAAGTCTTGCTGGGTACATTTGTACTCACGTTTGCCTATTTTATGTTTTGCAGAGAGACATCAGTCTCGCTAGTAGTTCCGTGTGGACTTCGACATTTAGCTTGATACCTCAGCTACAATCTTGTGCCCTCGGCAGGATCTGGTAGATAGTCAGGCTTCTCAGCCTTTTTCATTTAGAGATGTCTGTACTCAGACAAGTTAAGCTTTCGCATGTGCTTTGACTTGTATGCTCTGAATGTTGGGTCATGAGACCCATGTTTGTAATATCTCGCTTTTCGGAGCCTAATGAATAAATTATTTGAGTCGTAGAGTTTTGTTGTGATGCCATGTTGTATTTACACATATCGAGCATATTGTGTGTATGATTGAAATGCTTGGTATGTGTGGGATCCTACAACCTAGTTGTTTATCCTTGGTAGCCTCTCTTATGGGGAAATGTAGTCTTGTGCTTCCATGAGCCATAGTAGTCCGCTACAGCCCGGTTCACCGGAGTCCTGCTAGCCCAAAGACTACTTGCTTCGAACACTTGATCTGGCGGCATGTGATTCACTTGTTCTGGTTCGTCCTTCGGGAAATGTCACGCGGTGACATCCGAGTCCTGCCTAGCCTGCTACAGCCGGTTCACGGCGCCCTGTTAGCCCAGTGCTACAGCCCGGATTCGCACGCTGGCCGACATGCTCGATGTTGATTCATGTATGCCTGTCCCCGTAAGTTAGTGCCACTTTGGGTTCACGACTAGTCATGTCGGCCCGGGTTCTCTGTCATATGGATGCTAGCGACACTATCATATATGTGAGCCAAAAGGCGCAAACGGTCCTGGGCCATGGTAAGGTGACACCCGTGGGAATACCGTGCGTGAGGCCGCAAAGTGATATGAGGTGTTACCGGCTAGATCGATGTGACTTGGAATCGGGGTCCTGACAATTCTAGAGTATAAGGAGTATACTAATATCACTCGTTTATTCCATCTTGCTTGTAAAGCTGAACGAGAAGTGCGGGATCGACAGGCATTGGCGCGAACTAACTTTTCTGCAGGTCGACCTTCATCAAGGACACCGCGTGCGTCCTCTATTTCCTCTACTACACCAGCACCTCCATCAGGTGCCACCTCCAGCCATGATACAAGAAAGCAAGCACAACCACCACTATCTGCCAAGAGCACACCTGCCGGGCCTGCACAGAGCTCTTCTTCTTCCATGGCATCAACAGGGCACACAAGTGATATTATTTGTCGTCGTTGTAATGGAAGAGGACATTATGCGCGAGCATGCAAATATCAGCATGTGATGATTGCTACTGAGGATGGTGGGTATGAGTCCGCTCGTGACTATGATGAGGAGACATTGGCTCTTATTTCACGTGAAGAACACGGTGGAGATGATTCTGATCATGAGACACAATACATGGCTCCTGAAGATGCTGACAGGTATGAATGTTTAGTTGCTCAACGTGTTTTGAGTGTGCAGGTTACACAAGCTGAGCAAAATCAGAGGCACAATTTGTTCCATACAAAGGGAGTTCTGAAGGAACGTTCTGTGCGCGTCATCATAGACGGAGGGAGCTGCAACAACTTGGCTAGCATGGAGATGGTGGAGAAGCTATCTCTCACCACAAGACCACATCCACATCCTTACTACATCCAATGGTTCAACAACAGCGGCAAGGTTAAGGTAACACGTACTGTTCGTGTGCATTTTAGTATCTCTACATATGCTGATTATGTTGATTGTGATGTGGTACCTATGCAAGCATGTTCTTTATTATTTGGTGGACCATGGCAATTTGATAATTATGTACACCATGGTAGAAAGAATCACTATACTCTTGTTCATAAGGATAAAAATATTACTTTGCTTCCTATGACTCCTGATTCCATTTTGAAAGATGATATTAATAGAGCTAATAAAGCAAAACAAGAGAAAAATAAGAGTGAAAATCAGATTGTGGCAAAAGAATTTGAGCAACAAATGAAGCCTAATAGTAAACCATCTAGTGTTGCTTCTGAAATTAAATTGAAAAGTGCATGTTTACTTGCCACTAAATCTGATATTGATGAGCTAGATTTCATCAAATCTGTTTGCTATGCTTTTGTGTGCAAAGAGGCATTATTTTCATTCGAGGATGTGCCTTCCTCTTTGCCCCCTGTTGTCACTAACATTTTGCAGGAGTTCGCTGACGTCTTCCCACAAGACGTGCCACCGGGATTACCACCTATTAGAGGGATTGAGCATAAAATTGACTTAATTCCCGGTGCATCGCTACCCAACCGTGCACCATACCGTACCAATCCTGAGGAAACGAAGGAGATTATTAGTCAAGTACAGGAGCTTCTCGACAAAGGTTATATACGTGAATCCCGTAGTCCTTGTGTTGTTCCTATTATTCTAGTGCCGAAAAAGGATGGTACATCGCGTATGTGTGTTGATGGTAGAGGCATTAATAATACTACTATTCGTTATCGTCATCCTATTCCTAGGCTAGATGATATGCTTGATGAATTGAGTGGCTCTACAATATTCTCCAAAGTTGATTTGCATAGTGGATACCATCAAATTCGTATGAAATTGGAGGATGAATGGAAAACAGCCTCTAAAACTAAGTTTGGATTATATGAGTGGTTAGTCATGCCTTTTGGGTTAACTAATGCACCTAGTACTTTCATGAGATTAATGAACGAAGTTTTACGTGATTTCATTGGACGATTTGTGGTAGTCTATTTTTATGATATACTGATTTATAGCAAATCTTTGGAGGAACATTTGGAACATTTATGTGGTGTTTTTATTGCTCTACGTGATGCATGTTTGTTTGGTAACCTTGGGAAGTGCACCTTTTGCACCGACCGAGTATCTTTTCTTGGCTATGTTGTTACTCCACAGGGAACTGAAGTTGACAAAGCCAAGATTGAAGCTATTGAGAGTTGGACGCAGCCCAAAACGGTCACACAAGTGAGGAGTTTTCTTGGCCTCACTGGATTCTATAGGCGTTTTGTGAGAATTTCAGCACCATTGCTGCGCCTCTCAATGAGCTTACAAAGAAAGATGTGCCTTTTGTTTGGGGTACCGCACAGGAAGAAGCCTTCATTGTATTGAAAGATAAGTTGACACATGCTCCTTTACTCCAACTTCCTGATTTTAATAAGACTTTTGAGCTTGAATGTGATGCTAGTGGAATTGGATTAGGAGGTGTGTTATTACATGATGGCAAACCTGTTGTATACTTTTCTGAAAAATTGAGTGGGCCTAGTCTGAATTATTCTACTTATTATGATAAATAATTATATGCTCTTGTTCGGACTTTAGAAACATGGCAGCATTATTTATGGCCCAAAGAATTTGTTATACATTCTGATCATGAATCTTTGAAACATATTAAAAGTCAAGCTAAACTGAATCGTAGACATGCTAAATGGGTTGAATTCATTGAGACTTTCCCTTATGTCATTAAACACAAGAAGGGTAAAGAAAATGTTTATTGTTGATGCATTGTCTCGTCGCTATACTATGCTTTCACAACTTGACTTTAAAATATTTGGTTTGGAGACCATCTGTCGGTGTCAAAACCGGCGGATCTCGGATAGGGGGTCCCGAACTGTGCATCTAGGCGGATGGTAACAGGAGACAAGGGACAAGATGTTCTTACCCAGGTCCGGGCCCTCTCGATGGAGGTAAAACCCTACTCCTGCTTGATTGATCTTGATGATATGGGTATTACAAGAGTTGATCTACCACGAGACCAGAGAGGCTAAACCCTAGAAGCTAGCCGATGGTATGATTGTTGTTGTTGGTCCTACAGACTAAACCCTCCTGTTTATATAGACACTGGAGGGGGCTAGGGTTACACAGAGTCGGTTACAAGGAAGGAGATCTACATATCCGTATTGCCAAGCTTGCCTTCCACGCCAAGGAGAGTCCCATCCGGACACGGGACGAAGTCTTCAATCTTGTATCTTCATAGTCCAACAGTCCGGCCAAAGGTTATAGTCTCGCTGTCCGGATACTCCCTAATCCAGGACTCCCTCAGTAGCCCCTGAACCAGGCTTCAATGACGATGAGTCCGGCGTGCAGATTGTCTTCGGCATTGCAAGGCGGGTTCCTCGTCCGAATATTTCATAGAAGATTTTGAACACGAGGATCGTGTCCGGCTCTGCAAAACAAGTTCCACATACCACCGTAGACAGAATAATATTTCCACAAATCAAATCTGCTGACATATTCCGTAGTGTGACATCACACCACAGCCAAGACTTTATTCGAATTGTTTTTTACAGCCAACCTCAATGCGTTTCGCGAGGCGGTTTCCTTGGCACGTCTTGTCGAAGCAGAGATCGTGTCCCCTTATTGCGGGATTCTCATCAATACGGATGTGGGTAACCCAACCGTGCCATTGATTACGGCGCTTGGGGGATAAGCGAGTTTTACCAGGCTGGTGGGGACGCATAGTTTCGTCCGCCCTTATAAAGGGATAAGGATTAACCTTTTTCTACCCACGCCTTCTTCCTCCTTGCTCATCCATTCTCACGCACTCGAGCTCCAGCGCCCAAGTCCACATTCTCTTCCTCAATCTTCCCCAACCATGTCTGGAGCGGGAGGCAAGTGGATGGTATCCTCCATCACGGAGGGACACATCAAGAAGCTGAGGGGATCCGGATACCTGTCCGAAGATATCGCACACCGGCTCCCAGATAAGGGGCAGCTCATCCCCACCCCCAGGCCCCATGAGAGGGTAGTGTTCCTTACCCATTTCCTCCGCGGACTGGGATTTCCCCTCCACCCGTTCATCCGGGGGCTCATGTTCTACTACGGCCTGGATTTTCACGATCTGGCCCCGAACTTCATCCTCAACATCTCGGCGTTTATCGTCGTGTGTGAGGCCTTCCTCCGCATCAAGCCCCACTTCGGCTTATGGCTGAAGACCTTTAATGTCAAACCGAAGGTGGTGGGCAGCCAGCAGGCGGAGTCGCCATGGTGGGGAAAATGCCAAACGTCACATGGCTCGAGGACTCCTACGTGGAGACCATAAAGGGGTGGCAATCGGGGTGGTTCTACATCACCGAGCCGCGTGACCCCAAATGGGCGACGGCCCCCGAGTTCCGATCCGGAATCCCCACGCGGCTCACCTCCTGGAAAGAGAAGGGCCTGCCCTGGGGCAGTCCGGCAGAGCTGACCAGACTCCAAACCTGTATCCAAAATATGATAAACATGAAGCTCAAGCTTGTCAACATAGTCCAGGTCATGCTCATCCGCTGGATCCTCCCGTGTCAACAACAGGAGTTCAATTTGTGGGAGTTCGACCCGGCCCAGCACCAGTCTCTGAGCGAGCTCTTCGACACGATGCACGAGGACGCCTGGAAGGTGCTGTTTAAGGGCGCCGAGGTACCCCTTCCCCTCGCCGAGGATCGCGGACTCAGGGCGAAGCGCCAAGCCGGCGCTGTAAGCTTTTTTATCTCTTATACGGTATTCATTTTTCATAGTTTAACTATGTATGGGATCTGAGCTTCCATGCCTTTGACAAGAATGGGTGGAGACATCGGGGCAGATTGACAGTCCAGCCCCCCTGCCCGAAGACCCTGCGGACGCTCTCCTGACGGAGATGCTGACTCAGGCGCCTTACGAGGTGCCGGAGAAGAAGATCAAGAAGAAGGCCACGGGAACCCGAAGGAGTTCCCGGCGCCAGGTGTTATCGGACTCATCGTCTGATAACTCTGAGACGCACTCCTCCCATGGAAACGAGGAGGAGTCAGATAAAGATTCTTCCCCTCCAGTTGGGAAAGACAAGAAAAGGAAGGCCGCCCCAACCGGGGAGGCCGGAGGGTCCAAGAAGGTAAGGACCCTTCCTCCGGACTATTCCCCCAACGCCGCCGACAGCGAGATGAGTGGCCACCCAGGGCCAAGCCCCTGGCAAAGTCGTAAGTATTCGGATACCAGAGTAAGTCATAGCATACCTTTATTGCACAGCTTCTCCTAACGCCGAATATAATCATGCAGTCTGCCCCGAGCCCGCGTCGACGTATCATCAGCGGTTCCTTGGATTCATCGGACGTGAATAGATTTTCTCTTCCAACCGCCTCCTCTCCTGGCCCTACAGGCAATGCCGAGGTATTGTCTCAAGGGGTTCCGAACCGAGGGGAGGTAGTCCTGGGGGCGCCTCAAGGCGACATCCCGGACTCCGGGCGCAAAGGGAGCAAGGCTCCCAAGGGCTCCAAGTCCGGCCTTCAGCCGAACATCGCGCCGGAACCTCCAGTGGTTCCGGACTCCGTCAGGCGACCCCCTTCCAAGAGGGGCAAGCCGCCCGTGCCGGTGACCTCCGTCCACCCGGAGGCACCGGACAATTTGCTGGAAGTGCTTGGAGGCGCTTCCATCGACGAGGGGCACCGCACTATTATGAGTGCGGTGATCAAGAAGGTTCAGTCCGCCAAGAGCGGACTGACTGAAGCCTGTGCCAGCCTTCTAACAGGCTTTGAGGCAAATATTTAAAATATAGGAAAATATTACCGCATAGACAGTAGCCCTTGATGCTGTGTTGGGTGTTCACAAAGAAAAGCCGAATAGAGGATCTAATAATATCTGCAGGAGTCTAACATAAGTATGTCTATATGCGTATGTAGGCTTCGCTGCTGACCTCTGCCGCACTGACTGCGGAGGTGGCCACACTGAAGCAAAACCTCGAGCGGTCCGAGGAAGAGCTCAGCCTTGCCAAGAGGCAGCTCGAGGAGACGAAAGGTAAGTAATACCTTGTATACATAAAAAAGATGTGGTTACAAAAAATGATAGGATCATTATGGATATACCAGGGGCCACGACCGAGGTGGCGACCCTGAAGCAAGCGCTGTCCGAGGCCGAAAACAAAGCGGCCACGGAGCGCACCGAGCGAGAGAAGCAAGAGGCACGGGTGGGCGAGGTGCAACAAGAGCTCCAGGCTCTCGTGAAAAAGCACGAGACTTTGGAGCTTGACTCGAAGACGCGAGAGTCTAAGCTTGCCACGACCCTTGAGAGCGCCAAGCATGCCAAGGCCGAAGACCAAAAAGCCCTCCAGGAAATTGAGGCGATGAAGAAGATAGCGGCGGGTAAGGCATTCATTATGCAAAGCAAGCATGTGAAAGTAAATTACTTGTTACTTACCCGAGTCCGGAGCTCTCCAGGAGCATCCGCAGATTTGCCCCGCAGCGTGTCAGATGCCGCAAAGTACTACCGGGCCGAGGAAGGGAGCTCGACGGAGAAGGTGTTCTGGTCTCAGTATACTGAGGCGGAACACCCGGTGCCCTTAAGCGACCAGCTGAAGCAATTGGTCGAGCTCCATAAGGCGGCTGAACAGGCCATGAAGGGTCTTATAGTCCGGCTGTGACCTGGAGAGGCCATGCCAGGGAGCTATTTTGGGCTGGTGAGGCAGCTTGTGGATGCATGTCCTTGGGCTTGAGGTCGTCAAGCGTTCCGTCTGCATCGAGGGTGCCCGCAGGGCGCTTGCCCGTGTTAAAGTACAATGGGGCAAGATGGACGCTGAGAAGCTGGTGAAGGAGGGACTGCCGCAGGGCAAGGAGCATCGCCACCCTGAAATGTACTATGAGGGCGTCCTGAAGGGTGCCCGCCTTGTGGCGGATGAGTGTTCCAAAGATGTAATTTTTGAGTGAACTTGCTCGGGTGATCCTGTATTTATGAAAACTTGTTTCATATGCGCTATGCAACGCCTTGTTTGAATTTAAAATATTACCTTCTGTGCGGCTGTTTATCAAATCCAAGAGATGGCCAGTCGCCGGCTTCTGTCCCCATGCCACGAGCACTACAAAAAAAATACACTTCCGTGATGATACGTGTTTGTCACAGTAGGTCACGTTTTTTGTCATGCATGTACATCCATGACAAATTTATGACAAAATCAAGATAGTCATACCTGTGTTGTCATAGAAGTGTTCCATGACATTACCAAAATTATCATCACGGAAGTGCCCACTTCCATGACGATAAATCGTGCGTCACATAAGTGCTTTCATCAAGGGTTACTGACAAGTGGCATCCACCGTAACGGAACGCCGTTAAGCTATCGGGTTGGGTTTTGGATCTGATAACCCGTTAACAGCCCCGGCCAATGGGGATTTTCCACGTGTAAAATCATCATTGGCTAGAGGAAACATGTGTCGGCTCATCGTTGGGACAAATGTCATCCACTCATTGGATAGGAGGCGCCTATGATAGGTCAACACGTGGCACGGCCCAACAGTGGCCCACTCCGGCGAAAAAGGCCGGCCTAGTAAAAATTAGCAGGCCGGCCCATATAAGGCCTACTTGTGTGAGGTCCATTTAAGCCCACGGCCCATACGAGATGTGCCAATTCGCCCGTTAAAGATTTGACACCATTGCAGCCCATCGCCGATTCGAGCCCGCTAACACCCGCTATATATTTGGGCTCAATATCGCCCGATGAGATTTCGGCCTGTTAATGGCCCATTTAATGGCTGGGCCAATTTTCAGGATGTACATCTTTCGGCCTTTTAGCGACCCATTTAAATGTTGGGCTAATTTCCGGCCCGGTGTGTCTTTCAGCCTGTTGACGGCCCATAAATCTGATGGGCCATTTGTAGTCGGACCTGAGTTTCAGCCTTTTAGCAGCCCATTTAAGTGTTCGGCCAATTTCTGGCCCGGTGTCACTTTCCTCCTGTTGACGGCCCATAAATCAGTTGGGCCAATTGTAGTCGGACCTGAGTTTTGGCCTTTTAGCGACCCATTTAAGTGTTGGGCCAATTCCCGGCCTTGTGTGCCTTTCGGCCTGTTAACGGACCATAAATGAGTGGGCCATTTGTAGTCGGACCTTAATTTTGGCCTCTTAACGGCCCATGCCCTTCATGGTCCAATACCAGCCCGGTTTCTCTTTCGGCCTGCTAAAGGCCCATAACAAAGTTGGGCCGTTTACAATATGACCTGACTTTTGGCCTCTTAGCGGCCCATGCTCTTCATGGTCCAATACAAGCCCGCTGTCTCTTTCAGCCTGCTAAAGGCCTACAGTATAGTTGGGCCATATGTAGCCCAAACTTAGTAACGGCCTGTTAACGGCCCGTGAAATAAATTGGGGCCACCTGTTGCCCGCTTCAATATCGGCCTGTTAACGACCCGGGAGGTAAGAGGGTCGACCATTAACTTTCGTCCTAGTAACGGCCCATTAACTTAATGGGCCCACTAAAGTTCGTTCATGTCTTTAGGCCAAATTAGATAATTTGAGCCCATTACGATGAGAAAAGGTACGGCATACAGGGAATAACGTTGCACATCCAGAATATATTACAGGAAATTACATCCACTGGGCAATCAAAGATTGATGCCAGTGCAAATAAATGAGCAGAACCTAACCATCTACAACGTCACAATCTGCAAGCTCAGCACAGATGATGCCCATAAGCATGTGGGCAAGTTCTTGCTGCTTTTCCACACTGTCTTTGAAAACATTGATCAGTTGTTGTGTCGCACGACTCTGCACCTCTGATTCATCCACCATTTCCATCATTGCTTCAGCCATTAATTGGTTCACAAACATACATTTATTCCGTTGCATTCGAGACAGAGGATACTGAAGAGATTCAAATGGCGATTTTGGCAGGCTTGTACTATTGATAGTGGAGAGTGTCTTGACCACTGCATCATAACATAAATTAGGACGGGAACCAAATAGATTAATCATGAGTTATTGCCATATTACCTTGCCTATATTTACTGGAAAGAAACAATGGGGTTGCCTTGCTGTTTTCAGAGTTTGTCTTCTTATCTTCAGCAGCCTGCACAAAATTAACACACTAGCAGTGCTCCCATTGGCCAAGTCAGATACTAGGAAAGCAACATTGACACAACAAACGTTTGGGCAACTAGCCTATACCAAATTAACACAATATGGCACAGCTATCATCAGCCAGGTAAGGTAATACGAAAGCAACATTGACACAATGAATGAATGGGCAACCAGAGAAGCACTACAATTCAGTAATGTGCGTGATATGAGATAGCACATTCATGCAGCTCAAGACGCAAAACTACCGTGCAGTTTTCCTTACAAAATCAACATTGGCGCCTTTAACATTTTGCTACAACTAATTTTAGATCAGATAAAGGTTAGATTCACGCCGATTAACAAAATACATGCTGATGTAAAAATATAGTGATATACAACAGTACTTACATCAAGATTGGAGCACAGAGAATTCCATCAAGATATTTTCATCGAATACGATCCCAATGGAGGAAGTCTTGTATCGCTTAACCTTATTTTCTAAAAGAGATGGGTAAGAAACATGTAGAAAATATGATCGAATGCTATAAAATTTCATGATGCGAGGATACGCACACGCTTCTTAGAATGGAGTTGACATTCTTTTGCCGGACTAGAGCGGACTAGTTCTTTGGCCACTGGAATCTGCTTATTATCAGTGGTAGTTGGGTTTCTCTGTGCTGGAGCAGTATCTATGAAAAATGGAGTTGGTTTATTATCTCCTGGCATTTGGATCTTTTGCAAAGACCTGGTTTGTAACCCTTTAGATTCTAACATAGCCGTCTTCCCCTTGCATGCCTTATATAGAAGAATGGTGATTCAGTTATAAAACATGCTACACCAGAGATGGAATAGGTACTTAAGAATAGAAAGGCATGAAATATTGACATGTATTCACTCCATCCGGAAATAAATGGATGGGTCTAGGCGTATTTCAGTTCTAGATACATCCAGCTTTATCCATTTCTGCGACATTTAATCCGGACGAAGGGAGTATGATGTAAGAGCTAGGGATACGACAGGACAACACAGTAAAAAAACTAAAAAACCCACTGCAGAACCAAAGTATTCAAACCCACTGATATGAGATAGTACACTCATGAGCTCAGATGCAAAACTACCGTGCAGTTTTCCTTGCAAAATCAACATTGTGGCCTTTAATCATACATTTTGCTACAACTAAATTTAGATCAGATAAAGGTTGGATTCACGCCGATTAACAAAATACATGCTGATGTAAAAATATAGTGATATACAACAAGTACTTACATCTACATTGGAGCGTAGAGAATTCCTGCAAGAATCTTTCCTCATAAACGATACCATTGCAGAAAATATTCTATCTGTTAAGCTTATTTTCTAAAAGAGAGATGGGTAAGAAACATGTTGAAAAATATGATCAGCATGCCATAAAATTTCATGATGCAAGGATACGCACACGCTTCTTAGAATTGAGTTGACATATTTTTGCTGGACTGAAGCGGACTAGTTCTTTGGCCACTGGAATCTGCTTATTATCAGTAGGAGTTGGGTTTTTCTGTGCTGGAGCAGTATCTATAAAAACTGGAGTTGGTTTATATCTCCTGGCGTTTGGATCTTTTGCGAAGGCCTTGTTTGTAACCCTTCAGATTCTAACATAGTCGTCTTCCCCTTGCATGCCTTATATAGAAGAATGGTGCTTTAACTATAACACATGTGGCAGCAGAGAGATGGAATAGGTACTAAAGAATAGAAAAGCATGACATATTGACATGTATTCCCTCCATCCAGAAAAAAATGGATGGTTCTAGGCATATTTCAGTTCTAGATACATCCTTTTTTATTCATTTCGGCAACATGTAATCCGAAGGGAGGGAGTATGGTGTAAGAGCTAGGGATACGACAGGACAACACAGCAAAAAAACACTAGTTGAATGTAAAACTGTATGCTAGCGGAATACATACAGAAATAATTAAGGCAACATACACGTGTATGATTGGGAAAATAAGATGGCATTGCAACAGAGCACTAGAACAGCACTTCAATGTAAAAAAACATGGTATGGTAGATGATGAAGTACATACCGATGAATAACAATGCATAAGATATTCGAAGCATGATGTCCAAATTAAGCGGATGGCATTGCTACAGAGTAGAATGACAAGATTTGAATTTGAAAACATGTTATCATGAATGGAATAGGTACTGAAAAATAGGAAGGCATGACATATTTACATGCATGATCAACATGCTAAGCACATGGCATTGCAACAGAGTAGATACACTCCAGGACATTTTATGCATGTTGTACCCATATCACAGGCCAAGTTAGAGCAAGGACCTTGTGGGGTGAAGAGGATTCATCATCTTTCTGCAAGTCTTCTGAAGAACTGCCTTTACATGTTCCATCATATTGGATATCATTGACATCAATTTTATTGGCCTTTACATTGCTCCGTGAGGTTCTTGTGGACATATCAATGTGTGCAATTATATCTGACATGCATGGAAGACAACTAGTAGTAAGATTTATGTAATGAGTGCCTGTAGGAGATGACATAAATAGTAGGACTGGGGTTAACTAGCAGCAACATGTCTCATAAACTAAAGGGAGAACACAGATGAAAGCTACAGAATATGTATCCTTTGTACTCGAGATTAACTAGATGGCACACAAAAGTATTAAATAACAACATAGGAAATACTAGAAGTGGTATAATACTATAATCACCAGCCTGTGGGATAGCATTGGCTGATGGATGATAACTATGGAACAGTGTTACCTAAAGAACAAGTATCTTAGCTGAACTATGGAACAGTGTTAACTCCTGAACAAGACCCGTAAGAGATCAGCATGAATATAAAGTGAAATGTGATGATCTATTTTCCATGCTTAGATGAATAAGAAAGCCATAAATGTTGCACACAAGTAAGATGAGGGTACAACCTATCTCGCTGCCATCCATAGGAGTGAGCATCATGTGCTGACTTGTCGATGGCCCTGCAGTTGTTGTGGCTGTGCATGTCGGGCACGCGATTCGATCACGAGGAACTGTTGAGTGGGGACTATAGCTCCCTTCTGGTGTATGCTTCCCTTGTTGGAGCAGCAGCGGTGAGTCGGAAGACGGTGTGTCTGAAGATGCAGATAACGCATAATGTTAATAATGACATATCTCTTTGATCTGAAGAAATACACTAAGAGATCAACAGCAAGGTACGAGAGTGGTCACACGTCTATTGACTGAAGACTAAATTGGGGTCACACGATTTAATTTAATTTTGGTACTGTCCGATCTACGCGGGATGGCTGGCCATCTTGTGCCTCCCGGCTAATACTGTTCGGAATCTTCCCCGAAGAGCCAGCGACCAACGGCAGAGCAGCCTGCCTCCGCCGTCAGTGGCCCCGGCCAAAACTCTGCTCCCTGCCCCACCGCACTGCCGTGGTTGCGCCGCCCTCGGTCCAATCCACAAAGACTCCCCGTCAACCAGATCCGGCGACGGCAGTACCTTGAACCCACGGAACTCTAAAAGATAGCCATCTAAGCGCTGCTTCCGTGGCGAACTTGCGGCCCCGCACCCTTACGTTAGACACCAGCCAACTGGTAGCCTAGAAGCTCCGCCGCCTCGAGGGGTGTTGCTTCCCATTGCAAATCGATTGGCCCAGAATAAAAATTCAGACAACTGACGCCTAAATAATGTGATTTGATATGAGGGTGTGACCTATCTGGAGGCATGGTGAAGTTGGCAGGTCCAGCTGCTGAGCCGGTGAGGCCGGCGCGGTTGTGGTGGCGACCGGCGGCAAGGAAAGAGCAATGTCGCGACGGTCGACGGCTACGCCGAAGCAGCGCCAGGACTCTGGACGGATCCGAAGTTGGAGCCGCTCCGGCGCCGTGAACAACGGCAGGGGTGAATCGGCTCCGGTACAGTTCACGCGGCCGTTGTCGAGGGAGCACCAGCAGCACGGAGTAAGAGGCACATGGCCCAGTGCACGACGGCAAATGGACAGCGTCTCCGGCATTAGGGAGGAGGGTGGCTGTGAAATTGGTGCGGTGGGGGGCGCCATGGAGGTGGGGCTGAGGTTTCGGCTCGGGAGAAGGGAGCTTTCCGGGGAGAAGGTGATTTGGCGCCCACGAGGTATGAATGGGGGCGGGCGGGGGGGGGGGGAATTGGGAGGGGAGTGGAACCATGTCTTACGGACGCATTTGTCTGAAATGTGAGGGGGAGTTATAGTTCTACCCTCGCCTATAGGCTTCTCGGCTTGGGTTTGTGTACTGAGGGTCGGGGATAGTAGAGTAACTTTGCTTCTCTGGCGGGAGCGATTTCAGGCGAGGAGGGCGTGTTTTGAACTATAGTGGGCGCGGGCGATTTTGGGATAGGAGAGCGTGTTTTGAAATAGTGGGCACGAGCTATTTCGGGCGAGGAGAGCGTGTTTTGCCGACCATGGTTTATGAATTATTCGGCCCATGTCATTTCGGCCGAGGAGAAAGGCGCTTGGATGAAGTTCTGAACCTACCCTCGATGTACAACGGGCCAATTGATGCGTGTCCCACATAGGACGGTAATTTCGCGTCTCCCATTTATTTGCTCGGCTAATTCCACCGAGCAGAGAGGATGTTTAACGGTTCGCTCAAATTTTGGGAGAACGAGCATCCACGTCTACCTTCCCAAGTCGATTCGGATCAAATTTTGAAATATTAGCTTGCCACTTCTTTTTAGATGGAGAGATGATGCTCGGGAGTAATGTGTTTTACATGCTCTTTGCTAGCGATTTACTATATGACAAATAGTTGACCCACTCAAAAATGCGAATCAAACCCAAAATGAAATATCTCGATTCAATGAAATAGCTCGCTCAAGAAGTCAAAATAGTGAACTAAATCCAAATTGAACACCTCAATCGAGTAGCATGTTGTACAGATTATAGTACTCCATGAACATGTTGAAAGTCAAATTAATGAACTTGTTTGATATACGCATATATCCGCTCATGTGTGGATTGCGACAACATGTTCTCCAATTTAAATATTTGAATGCAAGTTTATATCGAAACATGGTTTATATCAGTCTTTGATGCATAAAAGCGACCTCCCCTCTCCGGACTCCTCTCTCTCTCTCTCTCTCTCTCTCTCTCTCTCTCTCTCTCTCTCTCTCTCTCTCTCTCTCTCTCTCTCTCTCTCGACAATCTTCAATTTTGTCGCACGATCCGACACAAAAACCTTGTTGGTCCCTCTCCTTTCTCTCCATCTCTCTCTCTTTGAGTGTGTGTGTGTGTGGGGGGGGTATTTCTAGTTCGCATGCATATATACACCATCTATAGGTCTCTCTCAAGACACTATGTATGATACTCTAGCTAGTCCAAGCTAGATATCTTGGGTGCACTCATCATACGCACACAAATTCCTTGGCTCTTTGCTCAGAACTCTCTCACGCACCACTATGTCGCCTTGGAGCTCTCCCCTCTCTCAAACTCTCCATCCACTGGTCACACATACACATGCATATCTCACTGCACTCGACAGGCCCATCTAAAACTCTATCTCTCCCCTCGTTCTCTCTCCATCTTACACGCACACACACAATCTCATGCCCAGCTAGCCAAGTATGATGGTCTCTCCATCCCCCTATATGTATATGACTAGCTAATCTTAGTCTCCATCACAAACATGTGCATGGTCTATCTCGATTTCTCTCGGGGCATCTTTCTATCGCGCACGCACTCCTCGATCTCCCACCCATATAGTCCCCTCACGATCTCGACGGGATCTCTATCACAAACACACCTCTCTCCCTCCCCATGCATCCATGCCATCCATGTGTCCCTCTCGACCTTTGTTCCTTGTTGGCCACACCTCTATTGGACATGTGCTACTGAGGTGTCTCTCTCCGTTGCAAACAATCACACACTAGCTATCTTCCTGTATCTCCTCGCCTCGCTTTTCCATCTCGGAGATGCATGCGTGATATGTTCGCATAAGAAACGAAAAAACACACTCTCTCTAATTTATCGTTTGTTGTCACTTTCTCTTTCACACACATACTCTTTTTGCACACTTACTCATTCTCCTTCACACGCACTTGATCTGTCTCGACTGAGGCACACTCCTCGGTCCATAGCATATAGATTTATTGAAAAGTCAAACATCACAAAGTTTGACCATGTACGTGGATAAAAAGAATTACATCTAGTACGACAAACATATACCATTAGATTCACCATGAGATGTAGTTTTGTATGATGTATCTTTGATATTGTAGATATAAATAACATTTGCGTAAACCTGATCAAAGTTTCCAAAGTTTGACTTCTAAAAAATTTACATGCACTGCATTATCGAGCGGATGGAATATCTCTTTCCCCCTCTCAGCTATATGACGCACCACTCAGCCTTATCGGGGCTCCTCAATCTCTCTCAAACTTTATTGGTTAGTTTGGTTCGTGACCTGACCCTCATGCCTTGATGGCCGGTACTGCCTGGTGTGGACGTGAGATGTAAAATATTTCTGCCTGGCCAGGCTTGTGTGGTGTGAAGCGTTTGGTTCATGCAGGCCGAGCAAAGCATCAACATCCCATCAATCAATCCATGCATCAATTATTTAATGCTTATATCCATCCATGTTGTGTTAGCCTCGTGGCCACACGACCGAGCATGGCCAGCGTTTGAAATCGGTCGCTGGGCAAGGCTACTTGCGATGTCTGGAGTTCAGCCAAAGCTAATTAAAGTGCAAAGGAACCCGGGCCAAAGGGATTTCTTTTTCACAGGGTAGCAACCAAACAGGCATGCATGAAATCCAGCCACAACCCCAGGCCAGGCAAAAGTTGCTCAGGACGCAAGCCAAACTGGCCTTATATCTCCCTGGTTCACACATGCACATGTCTCGCTCGTGCTATACATATAGACCCATCCAACACTCTCCGCCCTTGTTCTTTCTCCATGTGACACGCACCCTCCTAAGTACCATAATCCCTCAATCCATCATAGGCGCAAGCACTCCCCCCCTCCTAAGTATGATTATCTCTTACTAGCCATCAGGAACACACGTGTTGTCTCCTTCCATCCATACGTCTATCTCGATATCTCTCGGGGCATCTTCTATCACGCACACACCTTGTCACTCGATCTCCCACCCATGTAGTCCCATCACGATCTCCAGGGGATCTCTCTATGACAAACAAACACTCTCTCCTCCCCATGTCTGCATTTTCTCCGTACGTATCTCTCGACCTCTCTCCCTTGTTTGTCAGACCCCTCTTGGCCACGTGCTAGGGGTCTTGCTCTCTCGGTTCCAAACAACCACACACTATCTCCTCACCTTGCCTCCGTTGTCGAAGATGCATGTGTGATATGTTTGCATAATAAACGCACGCTTTTTCTCTACTTTTAAAGTGTGTTGTCCATGTCTCTTTCACACACGCACACACTTTTTTCACTCTCTCTCTCTCTCTCTCTCTCTCTTGTTAGGGACTCTGTCACATCCATAAGCATATGGATGTTTTGAAAAGTCAAACCTCAGAAACGTTTGACCAGGTATATGTGGACAAAAACATTTACATCTGGAACGATCATTAGATTCATCACAACATGTACTTAATTCATACTATCATTTATCTTTGGTATTGTAGATATAAGTAATTTCTTCATAAACTTGGTCAAAGTTTCAAAAGTTTGACTTAAAAAAAATGTTGGAACTACATTATCGAACGGAGGGAGTAGCTCTTTTCTCTCTCTCTGCTATCTCTCATGGGCCTCCCTCTCACTCGAACTCTCTATACCGACGGATTATACGCCACCGTGTCAGCCAGATAGCTCCGTATATTGTTTAGTTGACCGGTCAACCAATCCACATGCTGCCTTGTCAGCTCGTGTTCTGTATCTTCATGTGCTGGCCCATGTGGCAGTGGGTGAAAATAAGTAAACTAGAGGCCCATCTGACACGCGGTGAAGTAAACAAAGTTGAAACCACTCGGGGTAGCACCCCGCACGCTAGTAAATTGAGGGCGATTGAGGACAAACTTCTTTGCTGCGAAGGACGACTTTTCAAGACAATTCACCACTTCTTGGGCGGCATGCATGAAGGACACACTCGCGCACACCCAGCACACAACACACACCAGCACACGTGTACACCGGAGGTTGAGATGGACGGCGAGGTAGCCAACAAGCGGAGGCGGATCGAGCCAAAACCGCAACCGGCGAGCCTGGACTTCATCAGCAGCCTCCCGACGACATGCTGCTCGTCATCATCGGCCTCCTCCCCACCAAATTTGCCGTGCGGACCGCCCTGCTCTCCCGGCGGTGGCGCCCCCTCTGGCGCTGGGTCCCCCTCAACCTCACCGTCGACAGCTGCCTCTGCGGCGGGGATTGCAAACGCATGGCCGCAGTCTCCAAGATCCTTTCATCGCACCCTGGGCCAGCCAAACGCCTTGACATCCGCATGTTCAGTACCAACTGCAAGGTCCAACCCAAGTTCGACAAGTGGTTCTTATCCCCCGCCCTAGATCAGCACGAGGAGCTCAACTTTGAAGCTTTGAGAGGAAACAGAGAGAGAGAGAGAGAGAGAGAGAGAGAGAGAGAGAGAGAAAATATCACTAGCCAGCCAACCCTATCGTATGAGTGAATGATATTGGTACCTCTTGATGACACGACAATCTTATGCAGCCAGCTGCTCTAATATGTTCTCTTCTTTTGCAGATAAAAAAAGACCCGAAAGTGAAAAATGTGTTGCACTATAACAATCTCATCGAATGCCTTGATCTCCATCTTACAGAAATTGATTTGATTGACTACCGAGGCAGCACATCCGAGATTAAATTGGCGGGTTCTTTGTTTCGGAGGCAAGTGTGCTCAAGGTAATGAGGTTTGGCATTCTCTGGCGCAACAATGAATGGCGTGCTAATCACATAGCGTCTAAGCCTAAATGACAAAGTCTCCGCAGAAGTTGAATTTGTTTTTGAAACATCAAGTGGCCAGAGACTCAAAAACTTATTTTCCCATTAGTGACTTGTCAGGGCGGTGGATTTTAGTTTGTACGATAATGCTGTATCCACCTAAAGTAACGAAAGTTCTTACGTAAACTTCCTAGTAATTCCCTCTTCGTAGGTGCAGCATTACTCCTAACATTTGTAATATCAGTTTGAAACTTGTAATATTGCCGTGTCCTATTCCTGCGTTTTCAAAATCCTGCGAATCAAACAGGTCCTGAGTTGGTGATGATGTTGTGCCTCCCATCTTTCACCAATAGCCGTCGGATCTAGATCTGACGCATACAAACCAAGCTTCTCCATTTTTTCAAAAAGATGGCCGCACTTGTTCCCTATTTACAAACAACTCCTTGTCCCTCACAATCAGCCTCATCTCCTCCCCACCACATCTTGAAGTAGAAGGCCGTGGAAAAATCTGGCACGATGGCCGCTGCCGGAGCCATCCACCCCCAATCTTGGTGTTCCGTGCAATGCACGGGCATCTACGCACGGGAAATTATGTCGAACAGGGCTAGTTGTAAGCAGGCTAGCTCTACAGCCATGAGTGACTGAAGACAGTGAGGCTGACTATGGTATGCCGAACACGGCGCCTATACTCAGGTGTCATCTCCGGCGCAGGGTCTTGTCACTTCACTATGAGGAGCAGCACGTAATAATTTGACCAACGGGTTGTAAAGTGCTAGTACTCCTACTACTACATTGGTAGTACTACTACTAGTACTAGTAGCACCACCGTCTGGATTTAGGAGTACTACCACGTCCATCTGGATTTTAGTATTTGATTAGCAATATCTACTAATGCATGTTACCAAAAATGTACTACTCCCTCTGTAAATAAATACATGGTGTTTTATTCCTATCGGCGAGAGAACTTAATGTTTTTTTGCTACTCCTAACTAGAGTACTAATAGGATTACATGTAATGAACTAAACACTGCATGTCATGTTTGGTAGTCTCAAGTCATTGAAAGCATGCACGGCCCACATCTCTCATTGGTTGATATGTCACGAAATAAGAAACAAGGAGGGAGTTAATGCACCGTGCCTAAGTATTTTGGGATTATTTGATTTTCGTAAGGTGACTTACACAACATTTTTGTTTACATGCATTAACATTTTATTAGTTAAATCAAAGGTCAAAACTTGGCGCCAAAATGCAAAGGGACCAATAAACCATAAACATCAAACTTCTCTCGTTTGGCCCCAACTAGAGGTCGGTGAGATGACTATCTGCACCGACACGGAGGGGGACGTAGCTTCATTGACTTACGGCAAGCTGCCTTTGGGTGAATGACACGTGGCCCCGGGGTGGCTGGCCCACCTATCATACAGCCAAAGGCAGTGCGATGGGGCGAGGAGTAGTACGAAATCCCACGCACCTATGCACGCTAACCAAGGGCTGAGTGATCACTCGAATGACAAGATCAGTTGACTAGAAGCTAAGCTAGACCCATGGAGGCGATCAGCACGAGCATCAGCCGGCTGTGACAGATGGTCCACGACGCGACTGCGGCGGACCAGGAACGTCTCCAGGTAGTATTGCTTGAGGCCGCCAGGGCGAGGGGCCGCTTGGACGACAGCTTCGTCTCCTTGTTCGACGAGGTCCTCATCGGTTTCCTCGACAAGTTCACCGTCGTCAAGAAGCTTGTGGACCACTTTGACGTAAGCCTCCAGCTGACGCGCCCAGGCTCTCGATGCCCGCCACCCTCAACGGCCACTATGTTAACAACCTCTTCGATGCACTGGTGGCCCTGCGACTGCTCACTGTCACGCCGGAGAATGTCCACCTCGAGGTCGCGCTCGCCGTGCAGCACCTGGCGCAGCAAGACACCATCGACATAATCACCCACGTCTACGCGCAAATCGTCCGCAAGGACTACTACATGCAAGAGGAGGACGATAGGACGCTAGCCTTCTTGGAGCGCAGGGCAACCTTGGACGGCACTGTTCAGAAGCACGTTGAGCTCGCCGCCAACGTCGCTGCTCCTCACACGTCAGTTGGTGACCCGGCGCACTAGGGCGTGAGGATGTCGTTGAACGTTGATGGATCCGTATGTATTTTATCTTTCCGTCAAATCCATGTAGTAGTATATGATACTACAGTAATTATCTTACCTTCGCATCAACTTCATAATTTTAATGCGTACTCCATGCATGAACGGCGCGAACCAAACTTCTCATTACTCTAGGCAAAATCGTTATTTTCTATCTATCGGTCGCGCCATGGAGCAGAACCAAAATTTACAAGTTACGAGTTCAAAAGGAAAAGCCTGCCGTGTTTGCGTTACACCCCCACACGGTTGGTCCGGCACGCCGCTCAAGCGGGAATGTGTGCGGTGTTGCATTTTCACTTACAAGTGGGACCGCAGTTGAGCAAACCGACTATCGGCAAACACCCACCCCGCCCACCATGCGATGGCTGAGAAAACAGGAGGGAGAAGAGATGGATGTAGCACGGACTCCAAGAAAATTGGTGTCGGATGGGACTCGTGTGGGTGGCGTGTGCCGTACTGCTAGACGTGAATGCTAGTTATGGCCCATGCCACCCCACTATATCGAGCCTATATCGAGGTACGTAGAACAAATTTCCTGCAATCCGTGCTCAGCCCTCCTCTATCTCTCTTCTCAGCCAGCCAGGTGGACGCGTGAGCCCATCGTCTGTTTGCTCACATGCGGCCCCACATGTCAGTGAAAATGCAAGAGGACCCACTGAACCTGCACATCTTTCACCTCGACGTGCTGGTGATGAAAAACAAATCCAATAAAGATCTTAGATGGCCGCTTTTGGAGTTACTCAAGAGTACTAAGATTCTATTTACAGTTTAACCCAAGATGCACATCTCGTGGCTTCAACTACCACTCTATTTTCTTGCATGACACGACCTGGATTCTGGATGCCCCACGTGTCGGCAAAAGGAGGAAGAACCCGACCAAATCTTTGGTTCTGCTCTCGGATTAGACTAGTTGTGCTAACTTAAAAAGTTTATTGTGTACTCCCTCCGTTCCAAAATACTTGACTTCCATTTGTCCAAAAATGGATGTATCTATATACTAAGACATGTCTAGATACATATATATTTTGACAAATAGAAGGCATGTATTGTGCAACCGAGGGAGTAGAATGGATGCAAGTTTTTGTATTGGGAAGAAGAGTACATCCATATATTGATAGAGCGCAATTTAGTAGATGTTCTATCACTTTTAGCTAGTAGCACAGAGGCTAGATATGAGATTAGTGCACTTGTTGATACTCCTACTAGAATAGAGGCTAGACATGAGACTAGATGCGAGGAAGCAATGTCTACTTCTTTACACTCGAAGAAGAAAGAAGCACGCAAGATCGAGCCTCCGCAGATCACCAATGAATGCATCGAGAAGGCACTAATCCAACTTACAGGAGTAGTAAAATGTATTCTTGTGGTTCTTGTTTTCTTTGGTCTTGCTTTTATAGTCAAATTATCGTTGGAGTTCGTGCAAAACGGAGGTCCATTTGGGGTCGTGCGTTGGAGTTGGACTCACAAGTGGGGCCGCAGTTAAGGAAACCGACTATCGGCAAACCCCCACCTCGCCCGCCGCGCGACGGCTGAAGTTAGAGAAACGACGAGGTTGAAGAGATTGCTCTAGCACGGACTCCAAGAAATAATATGGTGTCAGATGGATGTCGTGGTGGTGGCGCGTGCCGTACTCCTAGACGTGAATGCTTATTCTGGCCCATGCCACCCTACTACTCCTACTACTTACTCCTACTATATAGTATACTAGTATCGAGGATTCGAGGTGCTAGTTATGTACAACGAACACACTAACATATGGCTACAGTAAGAACACCCGCCCGACGCGCGAAGCATGTGAAGCTATTACAAATAGTGTATTACTATTGTTGATTGGCCTCATCCGATAACCTGTTGCAATGCACGTACAATTATGTATTCGGAAAATAATTTTTTGCCTCGTCGCACCACTCACTCAGAGAAGCAACTCGAAAGCCATTCATAAATTTAGTAAGTTTATCACAGGAATATCATTTTGTTACATACAACAGGTCATCAATCCACATCGACAACGAGGATACATTATAAATACTAAAGTTTTCACCACACAACAAATAACAAGCCATGAAATGAACTTCAACTCAACCATTCCGCGGCGTTGGAAACACTTGCTTTGAACCACAAGTGATTCTCTGGGATGGGCCATCCGTTGTCGATCTGGAGACCAACGCGGGACTGATCATCCGGTGAAGCGGCCTACTATATCGATACCGGGTAGGGAACCACCCAAATGTCCGAGGTATAGACACAGTTGCTTCTCATAAATGTGTCAACAGCAGTTGGATCGCCTTTCACCATCATCAGATAGTTTTGTCCAAGGAAGAGCGAGTTTTCTCCAAGACTATCAATTTTGTACCAGGGAGAAGGAGTTGGCGCTAGCACACTAGTATCCAGCCTGAACACCATTCAACGGGTGTTGGAATAGGTCCGGAGAGTGAGACCATGGGAGACTACACCTGCTTCCTTAGCAGTAACATCATCAGTGGGTTGTATACACAAAAGAAGAGGTGATCCATCGGAATTAGTTGCCAGGCTCCACAGAGTATATCGCCGCTGCTCGTCCTCATGCTCGTGATCATCACCATCGTCATCTCCCCCTTGGTTATAAAAATCTTCAAGTATAGGTGGTGGGATGTTCACAGGACCTTGGAAACACAAGAAGAAGGTTAATTAGTAAAGGGAAACTTGCTAACCCGCATGCATGTGGATGAAACAATTATAATTACCGTGGAAGACAAACGTACCGAAACAACGAGGATCCCATGCAAAAACAGTGCCACGAGAGGTGGAAGCAAACAAAAGATCCTCGTATTCAATTGCATCACAGTACACATCCGTGTATAGAAACTGATTTTTGAGTAATATCCATCCAGTCGAACCACGAAGGATGGCAACTAGCTTGTCGAAGATAGCAACAACTTGATAGTTCTTGTAATTCCAAGAGCGGTTGGGAACTCGACAAATTGTTATCTTCAGTACATGACAGTCACCATGATCATATTTGAACGTACGTAGATCATCCGTGTGCTCAACCTCAGGGCACTCGGAGATTTTTGGAAGTGGAACCCGTTGACGAGTGTACACATTCACAAGTTGCCACTCGCAATTGTACCCAATATAAACAACCCAATCTCCATTTGCGCCAGCCCAGGACTTACCCTTAAGCGATGGCATCTTGACATCACACGTATCATTATCAAGCGGCATCAACATGCACAAGGCGAGGTCTCCGTCGTCCGCTTGCCAGCGAGCTGGGTCATGGCGAAGAAGATAGGGGAGATCAAACCGCTCCTGGACCCTTGGGTTCCTTGCAATGATGTTACTAGTTGAGTCGAGAATGGGCTTGAATGAACCTGCCATGCTAGCCGAGGTGATGACGTCGCACCGATCCATGAGTTCCTCCACCACGTCATCTTTCAGATCGGGGCAAGAATAACGGGGTCGTTTTCGGCCTGTTCCCTCCATGGAGAAGACGATCGAACAATGCCAGAAGAAAGGGTGAAGGGCTGAAG
The DNA here is from genome assembly GCA_021605205.1 of Aegilops longissima. NCBI lineage: Eukaryota > Viridiplantae > Streptophyta > Magnoliopsida > Poales > Poaceae > Aegilops > Aegilops longissima. The sequence continues at coordinate 314,986,668 of CM038676.1, forward strand.
GAAAATGGAGGAGGTAGAGGAAGAGCGTGCGACAGCAGTTCCAAATCGAGAGGGAAAGGCGAAGAGTCGGTGGACAGTTGAGAGTTTGCCATGGTTCACGAAGAGGTGCCCCGGCCTACACGTCCGTTCGGAAATACTCCTACTACTCGCCGTCGTCTCACTGATATGTTGGAACGGGACCACATGTCAACGAAACATGGTGTGTAATTTCTCGTGCAAAATGCGATCTGGCCGCGTTGGCCCGAGGTGCTGCATTAGTTATCGACCTTTATTTTTTTTAATGGCATGCCGATCAGTTTTGAAGCACGACTAACTGGTACTGTACGCAGAGAAAATATAAACTACTCTACCACTACCCCACCTCCAGTACTAGTAGTATAAAAAAGATATATAGGCTGGAGCTTCAGCGCTTTCTTGCTAAGGGCTGCCCACTTGCTTCTCACACTACCACCCTCTCTACAGATCTAAAAAAGACGGCCCCTCTCTCCTTCCTCACCGGTGGTCATAGATCCGCCGAGGAAGAAAAGGACGTGCAACATTGGCCTTTTCGTCGTCGGCGAGCGAGGTCACGAGCGGCGACAAGGCCGTCCTCTCGGACCTAAGCGCCAGCTGGATGGCCTCCATCCCTAAGCTCGCTGCCGTAGTGTGTGCAGAGGACGACGACCACGAGCGAAGCCACTTCCCGCTGACCGTCGGGTATGCTACCTCTTTTCGAGCCATAACCTTGTTCTATTGCCCCATCTGCTACGTCGTTGCATGTGGATATTTTTTCACTCCACCATCTTCCCCATTTGTTATCCTCTACTCTGCTGGCCACGCAGACGAAAACCATAATTTGCACTATTAAAGGAAACCCTACTTCATGCAGACTAATCAATGTCTGGGTTGAATAAGGAAAGGAAGGGAGACTGTACTGTCCAAGAGAGTAGGCATCGAACCCGCATCTAGGTTGAAAGGGGAAAATCAGTAGCTAAGGAGCGAGTCTCGTGTCTCTTGGTTGAAGAAGGGTAGAAAGGCATGACAACGCAATAGAGAATGACCAGGTCGATCGGTTTGTTGTCCTCGCATAGGAAAAAGGTGGCTAAAGAGAACAAAAATGGGGCGTAATCCACATATGCTGCTGGATATTTGTTGCTCGGGCAACCATACCTCCCTCACCACTCTGCGTCTGTGGAGGTACATCGTCTTGGTGCGCCTTGTCGAATGGGCCTACCTTGCTCTTATTGCCACTTTTTTGCTGTTAGTATAATGCCAGCAGTCAAGTCAAGCAATGCTACTGCTGAAGTGATGCCACATTTAACTAATGCCGCTCTCAGTCTAATGCCACCCATAAATTTAAGCAATGCCATTTAATGTCACTGGATTATTTCACGGTTAGCTGTTGATTGTGGATGTATTAAAGATTTTTCAGCTAAGGCATTCTAATGTTGTTGCATAGACAGTATACCAACGATGAAACTTGTTACTACCTTCAGATTTTTGCACTGTTAATGCTTATAGATTACATACCTCACTTTCATGAGATAAGTTAATTTTTTTGTACAGTGTCACCAAAATGCCAAGGCGCTGATGTCATTTTATTTTGGTTAAACCGCATGAGACAATTATGAAGACAAGAGGAAAGGTCAAGTGGGCACCTCCTCCTCCGGCTGTTCTCTTGAGGAGGTGCAGTATGTTTGTCTCTAATGTCATCCACTACATACACGACATCATGATGTAATGTTAAGTCATTTCCTTTTATGCAGTGTCACTGAATTGTCAAAGGCGGTGATGGCATTTTATTTTAGTAGAACTGCACAAAATTTGCTTAAAATAAAAGGAAAGGTCAGGAATGGCTCACTTTTCCAGAAAAAAACTATGTATGCCTTCCTGACATCAGCCGCTGTTGCTTTATTTATTCCTTCAAACAGGTGGTTAGAAACAGTCTTGCTACCTTTTCCCGTTAAGAAATTGGAATGCTTATATTTGTGAGTCTATGCTTCAACTAGTGCCACTTTTAGAGTAATCACACTTTCAATATCTATGCAAACAGGGAAACTCGATTTTAGTGGAACTACACAAAAAGTCCAACTGGTTCAACACTAGGAGCATTTTTTTTCCAAACCTTTATATCCAATTGGTGGCACTAAGAGTTGTTCCTTACGAAGGTACATGGTTTGCTACTATCTTGCTACTCTTTTTGTACTGTCATTAGATAGTAATACTAGTGGTTTGCATGTGAATTTATTAGCAGGGTGGACCTACATTGGAGGTGCAGGACAGGATTCAATGATTGGATGCTCAATTTCGGTTGTATCGATTTCACCTCTTCCATCACTGCGAACATGGATATCCTTGGTCTGATGAAGAATAGGCGCTATACTTCTGCTCTGAACCAGCAAATCAATTCAGTATGAAATTGTCCAAGGCAAAACATAACTGTATCAGATTGTCCAGTGCAGAACATAATAGATGCTAGCGGAAGAGACATGTTTAAACCAAAAATACAAGGTGTGGTATATGTTTACTAGCTGCTTGATATTTGTGCAGACAGAGATGTCTGCCCGTTGCTATTTGGAAAACAAACAAAGTGCCCGCAATTTTGGTTGAACTGCACAAGAGAATAGTATAGTCACTTCATGCAGTGCCATTTGAAAATAGACACAGAAAGATTGGATAGTCACTTCATGGACTGCAGAAAAGTATTACCGTACTATTTATTGGCCAACACTAGGTGCTTCATTGATTTGGTCTGATTATACAATGGGCATCATTTTGCCTAAGTTAAAGTTTGTATTCCAAAAATAGTCTCACTGTGTGATCGAGAGAAGACCAAATCATATTGCAGTGGATGTTCCTCCATCATGTGTGGTTCATTCTCATGGTTCCAGCTATTGGTGAAACCGCTTACGTTTGCAAGAGGAATTGTAGACTTCACAAACAAATTTGTCTTTCAGTCTATACTGAATGTTAGCCAAGAGAAGCATCCATGTTAGTAGGAAGAACAGATGTTTTTTCTAGATCTTTGCTTTTGGAGCTACATATTTGTATATGATCTGTGAATCATTGAGATGCATTAACGTGTTGATCTTATGTATGGGAATCGTACTAGTTAGTTTTAGTTGCGACGCAAGATCTGAAGTGGCTGATCTTTGCTTTTGGAGCTACATATTTGTATATGATCTGTGAATCATTGAGATGCATTAACAGTTACTTATTTCTGTTCGCTCAGTGTTTACAAGTTACTGATCGATCACTAGCTAGCCTACAAATGCGCTCATGGTAGTTTTATTTGCGACGCAAGATGCGAAGTGGCAGTTTTTTGAATAAAAATGCCTACCTCTAAAGAAACTGACAAGCTACACTATCGATCCTACATGGATGAAAATGCCTACCTCTGAAGAAACTGACAAGCTACACTATCGATCCTACACGGATAAATAGCGGATCACACACGTACTAACTCCTTTCCGGATTGCAGGGATCAATTCAACAAACAACCTACTCGATCCTACAGGAATAAATAGCGGATCACGCACGTACTTGTACCACCTTTCCGGTTTGCAGGGCTTAATTCAAACCTCTCACCAACCAACGTACTCCCTCCGTCCGGGATTTATTAGTCCTATGAGCAAAGCAGCAAGACCAAGGCATGGCAATAATTAACGGCATGCATAAGTTTAAGCCTAATTAATTCCAGTGATTTAAGTGGCTGCATGCATGCCCTCGGCTGCGACTCGTTGCATGCTGCTTCACGTACTGCCTGCGAGCGATTCTGAGTGCCTACATGCAGCCGGCCTTAATTAAGGCAGCTAACTGATGCGAAAAAATATACGCTTTAAATCCATGGAATCATTATTGACAAGGAGGGAGATGATTCGAGTGCACTCATTTGACTGCCATGCCGGCGTGTGACCCAGACGGGACGGGATGTCACAGTCATAATTTCAGTTTCTCTAGTTTTCCACGGCAAGCTGGCGCGCTAAGCCATTATGCATTGAATTCCGATGACCGTCGCGCTACCTTCCGCCTATAAGTATTGTTTCCCGGCCTTCTCAGGTACCACCGTGACCCAACTCGCCATATCCTCATAAGCCCCCACCGGCCCGACGTCGCTCGCCATGTCCGCCATGCCCCCGCCCGTCCGCGGTAGGCGACGCCGGAGGCGGTCACCACTGGAACTAGTGTTTGGGTTTTCACCGGAAGGCAGAGAGAGGGAGGAGGCATTCTATCTGTCTTTAGATGGCAATGCGGAGATCGAGGAGTTGTTGGAGCGTGACCGCATGGCGGAGGAGCAGGAGTTGTTGGAGCGCGACCGCCTAGCGGAGGAGCAGCTTATCGCCGATTTGCGCCGCCAGCGAGACATGGAGCAGCAGAGCACCGACGCTCTGAGTCGCGAGCAGAGCGCCCGCAACTGGGCCGACTACGTGGAGGCCGGCGCCCGGCAAATAGACCTGGAGGCTGTCGGGCACGCACGCGTTCGCGACGCCGGTTTTTACTACCAGCTCGTCAAGTGTGTTTCCCTCTTGGAAGCCGAAGCTTCGGTGGACCACATCGGCATTGAAAGGGCCAACGCGCGCGAGCAACGCGCCCTATCGCACCTCTGGCAAGTCTGAGGCGAGGCGAAGGACGCCGGTGCCGGCGTTTAGCATGGACAGCAGACGGCGGCCGACATCGTCTAGTTAGCCAAGAGTAAGTTAGTACTTGTACGCTACTAGAGTGTTAGTGGGAGTAGATAGTTAACTTGGCTATGATGGTTGTCAACGTGGAAGTTCATTACTCTATATGTGGATCGGACACTGTTACTTTGCTCGAATGTTGAACTTTCCGTTTGAGCGTATGGAATGGGCTGTTATTTTTTAAATGGGTTGTATTTGTCCTCCACGGTTTAGAGGCTGACTTGTGGGCCTAGCAAGTTGACACGCATACACAATCAGGAGATGATTATGCGTGGAGAGGATGACAGCGAGGACCCGCCAAGGTCATGGCGACGCATAAGCAAGTGCCTCCTTATTTCAAGCCAATAAAAAATGGCTCCTCCTAGTGGATTTCTGACATCTGGGACCCATGCTATTGTCAACGTAGTCAATAAATGAGAGAATTTCACAACGAGCGGCTGACACCAAGGACCCAGCAGCTTGCCCAGTTATTTTTGTTTTGGGTTAGTTTGGTAAATGCCACTCCAAATCTGGTGTATCCGAGAAATGCCACTGCAATTTCCAAACTTTGAAAAATGCCATTTCATGCCATTTCTAGTGGCATTTTTTGAAGTCTGGAGTGGCGTTTTTCAAAGTTTGCAAACTACAGTGGCGTTTTTCAAAGTTCGCAAAAATTGCTGTGGCATTTTTCAAACTTTGGAAATTGCAGTGGCATTTTTATGACGCCATAATTGGAGTGGCATTTATCTAATTTGTTTTTGAGATGGAAGCAGGGTGTCAACTGAGCTGTTCGGGACACTCTGGCATGTCTAGACAACCTTTTCTTTTATGTTTACCACAGACCAGCCCAGTAATTTTTTTTCTTTCTGAAAATGGCTAGCCCAGTTTTTTTGTGATTTGTCAAGTAAGTCGCTTTATCAGGCCTGTTGGGCTGCAAATCTTTCAAGACGAGGAGAGCTTCATTCGGCTGGCCGAGAAAATGGCCTATCAGTAATGAGAAATGGGTTGGACATTTTTAAAACACATCAAACCGGCAATTATTTTCAAATTATCTTTTTTTCATTTCGAGATTTTAAATTGCATTGATTTTTATGCGTGGATAATTTATTGGATTATATATTGATATACATTTATTTTTAAAATTAGTCTGAATGTGACTCGAAATTTCGGGATTAAAAACAGTTCAGACCGCACCGACATATGCAAAATTTCGTATAATTTTTTAACCGTGGCCACAATATGGGCTGTAATGCTAACATAAAGAATATGGGCTCCAAAAAAACCCGTAAGAATTTGCAAATGGGCTGTAAATTATTTGAAATAATGGCAGATGGGTTGTATGCTATTTTCCACAGATTTGAGGCTTTCCACAGATGGTTCATATAATCGTTGGATGTCCATCCAACGGCCGTCGTCTTCTTCAATCTCTGCTCTTCCTGCTCGGCCGCTCAAACAAGCGCCCGGGGACTGCTGCTCCTCCTCCCAGGGTCGATCATTGTGCTACCGCAAGAGGCCTCACCGCCCCATCAGACTCCCATCGCTGGCCTAGCCATCCCTCTACTCACCCACACCTGCTGTTATTCTCCGGTGACGGCAGACGAACCAGTAAACCCTCGTACAGTCGTACCCCCCTCCGCATGGGAAACAAAAACAACGGCCGAGTCTTCCCTGCCTCCGTGTCGTTCCCTTCCTAGGCCTCGCCGTCGTCCACCGCCCTGGTGCTCTCGGCGTGGTGTTGTCAGCGTGGTCAACGACCGACATGCATCTGAAGTGGACTGTATGTGGAGAGGCTGACAGCTGGGTCCACGGCCGCACGCAAGGAAATGCCTCCTTATTACGCGCAAAATAATGATTTCCTCCACCTGACATCTGGGACCCACCGAAACGGCCTCTGTATTTCGCGAAAAAAACGTTACCGCCGCTGACAGCTCGGACCCACCAGCTATATCTTCGCACGCAAGGAAGTGCCTCCTTATTACGCACAAAAAAATGAATACTACCCTTGCTAGTTGGGACCCAGTATAGTGGGCCAACTAAGTTGACGGGGACGAAGGGCTTTGTCACCTTAGTCAATATGCACGATCCTAGCTCGACTGACCGTACGATGTCCATCAAACGGCCATAGTGCTTCTTCAACCTCTGGTCTTCTTGCTCCAGCTGCCCAAAGCAGCGCGGTCGTACCGCTTTGCTCCCGCCTCCGTGGCGGATGTGCTGCCATGAGGCCTCACCGCCCCATACTACTCCCACCGCTGGCCAGGCCATCCCTCCACTCCACTCACCCACACCCCTGTTATTCACGGCGGCGGCGGTAGCCGAACCAGTGAACCCTCGTACTCCTCTCCGCGTGGGCATCCACTGCCGCATCTTCCCCGGCTCCGCGTCATCCCCTTCGTAGGCCTCGCCTTCGTCCACCGCCGTGGTGCTATCGGCACGGCGTGGTCAATGTGGTCAATGACCGAATTCCATCTGAAGAATATTGTATGTGGAGAGGCTGACAGCTGGGTCCACGGCAGCCGCAAGGAAGTGCCTCCTTATTACGCGGAAAATAATTATTCCTCCACCTGACAGCAGGGACCCACCGGACGCCCACTAGTATAACGTGAAAAAAACGTTTGCCCCTGACTATTGGGACCCACCCGACGGGCCACCGTATTTCGCAAAAAAAACGTTCCCCCTGCTGTCAGCTCGGACCCACCAGAAGTGCTTCCTTATTATGCACAAAAAATGGAATACCCCCTGCTAGCTGGGACCCACCTTTGTGGGAGGTTGACTTGTGGGCTTACTAAGTTGACGGGGACGGAGGGCTTTGACAACTTAGTCAATATGCACGATTCTAGCTCCAGTGACCGTACGATGTCCATCCAACGGCCGTAGTGCTTCTTCAACCTCTGGTCTTCTTGCTCCAGCCACCCAAACCAGCGCCGGTCGTGCCTCGTGCTCCTGCCTCCCGTGGCCGGCTGCGATGCGGCGGAGGCCTCACCGCCCCTACTACTCCCACCGCTGGCCAGGCCATCCCTCTACTCACCCAGAACCCGGTTATTCTCGGCGGCGGCAGCCTCACACCGCAGCCAAACAGTGAACCCTCGTACTTTCTCTGGCGTGGGCATCCACCGCCGCTTCTTCCCGGCTCGTGTTGTCCCTTCCTAGGCCTCGCCGTCGTCCACCGCCTGGTGCTCTCGGCGTAAGCGTGGTCAATGTGGTCGAGAATGGCTTCCATCGGACGTGGACTATACGTGGAGAGGCTGACAGCTGGGTCCCACCTGACAGTGGGGACCCACCGGACGGGCCACCGTATTTCGCCCCCTGACTGCTGGGACCCACCAGCTACATCTTCACACGCAAGGAAGTGCCTGACAGTCGGGACCCACCTGGTCGAATCGTACGTAGCGTTGTCATTCTGGTGGCGAACGTGTCATAGTAGAGGCGCGCACGTAGCATGTACACGTACATACAGCGGCCAGGGTGAAAGAAAGAAAATACGGCCACATATGTGTACATACGGGCGGGGTCTCGAACGCCTACTCGCGCATACGTATGGCTAGGGCTCGTGTACATGGCTGGGCCGGAACGGAGAAACAGCGCCGTCGTCGTGTTCATGGGGAGGCAACGGAATGCGTCGTGTTCATGGGGAGGCAACGGAATGTGTCGAGTTCATGGGGAGGCAACGGAATGCGTCGTGTTCATCGGGAGGGCTTGGACGGAACAGGCGATGGAAACGAGGCCTGGCGTACCGCAGAACGAAGGAAACGACCTTGTGTTCGACCGGCCACGTCCGAAACGGGATCCTGTTCATCGGGAGCGGTCTGGCATACCGCAAAACGGAGGAAACAGACCTCCTACGGTCGAAACGGGGGTCATGTTGATCGGGAGGGGTGTGGAGTACCGCAAAACGGACGAAACGGACTTGTGTTGGAGCGCTATGGTCGAAACGGGGGTCCTGTTCATCGGGAGGGGTGTGGCGTACCACAAAACGGGACTCCACGGGATACTGTTCATCTCCGCCGTCGACCTCCTCCAGCCTCCACGGGCTCCTGTTCATCCACCGTCGACCTCCTCCAGCCTCCACCTGTGACTGTTCATCCACGGGCTCCTGTTCATCCAGCCTCCACCGCGCGCTACTCCACCGCCTACTGTTCAACCAGCCCTCTCCACGGGCTCCTGTTCAACCACCCCTCCATGGGCTACTGTTCATACTGCCCTCCACAGGGTGGTCCTGTTCATCCAGCCCTCCACGGGGTCCTGTTCATCCAGCCCCAACCGGCTCGATCGTTCGGGGTCCTGTTCATCCAGAGGCAACACCACGGGGTCCTGTTCATCCACCCTCACCAGGAACTGTTCATCCAACGCCCCCGCGCAACTCCTTTGTTCATCCAGAGGCAGCATCGATCGGCTTCACCTAGTAGCAGTAGCGAAGGAATCGCTCGATCGGGTTGATTAACAGCCATCGATCGCTTCGCTCGGGTTCGAGAACTTAGTAGTCGCTGCAGTCTGTCGCTTCGGGTTCGATTAGAGCCCAACGCCGCTTCGGGTTCACTTAGAGCCAACGCCTCGCACACACGCGCGTACGTGTACGAGAGAAACGCGCATCGCTCGGCCCCCGACCTCCCACCGTAACCGGGAACTCCCCGAAATTTTCCTCGCCCTTGCTTCTACCACGGTTTTTCCGTCATGGAAGGCCCAAAGAATGTCATGCAGCTGCGTCTCCGGCCCGCCCAGGATGAAAAGTCCATTTTCTGTCATGATTTTTTATCATAGAAGTAGGAGCCCACCACATCTATGATGATGCCGGGTTTTGTCACAATTATCGTCATAGAAGTGTCATATGTATGACAAAAAAAATTTCGTTCGGCCCAAAAATGTCACGGATGTGTCTTTTTTTTATAGTGGAGTGCTGGGGTGTTCGGGATAAATCTGAGCACTCTTTTTCCCATTGTTGGGTCCTTCGAGGGAGGTGCTCAGCGCAACGAACAAGGCAATCGGACTATAATTCTTTATCACTCTCACTTAGCCATAGAAGTCTACAATTTTAAATTGTGGCGAAGCCCCTAGTATTCGGAAGACCGAGTTCGGGGCGCTATACACGCCTAAGCCGGAAAAAGCCGACTCCTCGCCCTAAGCGGCATAAGTCTTAAGGGACTCGAGACCTCTCGAATAGCGACCAGCTCTCGCCTTATCATGACAGTCATGTTTAGCTTTCTCTACTGAGGTGCTTAGCCCAGATGAACCGGGGCACAATCGCAGTAGTTCTCCCAGTGCTACCTTAGCCGATATAGCAGAACGTAAGGTACCAAAACATGGGAGCCGGGCAAACCCAACTATTGACCCAAGACATGATTCGGAGCTGATGCATATAATGCTATAAGTTCAGGGTGCCGCACTTTCAAAAGTGTTCGGACTTATCACGCCGTATTATGGGGCACTTAAGCCCCTGGCGTATTGGCCGTACCGGAGTGTACGGTTGCTGGATGTCATGAATGAACATATATGCATAAAAAGGGAAGGAATAGAGAATGCAGTAACAGACTAGTGCTATGCATTGTTTATTCAAAAAAGGTGCATTAAAGTTGAACGATACAAGTAGTGCGATAAGCAAAAAATGGGACTATTTGACATGTCCCCTTCAAGGGCAAGCTGCGGAATGGTATTTGAAGCAGGTATTTCGCTCGTTATTGAGACCACCTGGGAGTTCCATGGTGCGACGTAGCTTTCTGCCTCCCTGGTTGTTGTATCGTGTGTTCGGCAATTATACTGTCGGACAGGGATTCCAGAGAGTAAAGTCCTGAAAGAGAGAAAAAATAACAAAGTAGGAAGCCCCTAGTGCGGTTGAGCCGTGTTTTGGGGCGTGCCGTAGTCGTGCCCTTCCCCCTATGCCCATGGTATTTTCAATGCGTAATTATGTACGCGTGGTATGGATTTCGCCGTTTGGCTGGGGCTGGGGTAAGGGCCACATTGCTATGCGAGCTCGGAACATGCCAGGCGGTCTTGTTGCAGATTACTCCGGGCGCGCTTGACGGTGTCCGGGCGTTTGATCGCCGGACTGGAGAATTGCCTTGAGAGGCTGCTTTGTGCTTCTGCTGCGAGGGCGGCAGTGTGCTCCTCCGTTCGAAGAGAGCGCTTGTGTTTCCATTGACTGTGATGACCCCCCGAGGTCCTGGCATCTTGAGCTTGAGGTGTGCATAGTGCGGCACTGCATTGAATTTTGCGAATGCGGTTCGCCCGAGCAGTGCATGATAGCCACTTCGGAACGGGACTATATCGAAGATTAACTCCTCGCTTCGGAAATTATCCGGGGATCCAAAGACCACTTCTAGTGTGACTGAGCCTGTGCAATGGGCCTCTACACCTGGTGTGACGCCTTTAAAGGTCGTTCTTGTGGGTTTAATCCTTGAGGGATCTATACCCATTTTGCGCACTGTGTCCTGATAAAGCAGGTTCAAGCTGCTGCCGTCGTCCATAAGGACTCGAGTGAGGTGAAATCCGTCGATGATTGGGTCTAGGACCAATGCGGCGAATCCGCCATGACGGATACTAGTGGGGTGGTCCTTGCGATCGAAAGTGATCGGACAGGAGGACCATGGGTTGAACTTTGGGGCGACTGGCTCCAATGCATATACGTCCCTTAGCGCACGCTTCCGCTCCCTCTTGGGGATGTCGGTTGCGTATATCATGTTCACCGTCCGCACTTGTGGGGGGAACCTCTTCTGTCCTCCGGTGTTCGGCGGTCGGGGCTCCTCCTCGTCATCGCTATGTAGCACCTTGTCCTTGTTTTCGACATTTAACTTGCCGGCCTGCTTGAACACCCAACAATCCCTGTTGGTGTGGTTGGCTGGCTTGTCGGGGGTGCCGTTTATTTGACACGAGCGATCGAGTATACGGTCCAAACTGGACGGGCCCGGAGTACTTCTTTTGAATGGCTTTTTCCGTTGACCGGCCTTAGAGCCTCTGAATCCGGCATTGACTATCGTATCTTCTATATTGTCGTTGTTGATGCGGCACTTGTGTTTGTTGCGACGTGACCTGCCATTGCTATCCTTGGTATTCGAAGCACCAGGGTTCTTTGATATGTTATTGCCGCGAGCCAGCCAGTTGTCCTCTCCCGCGCAAAAGCGGGTCATGAGTGTCGTAAGGGCTTCCATAGATTTCGGCTTTTCCTGGCCAAGGTGCCGGGCAAGCCACTCGTCGCGGATGTTATGCTTAAAAGCTGCTAGGGCCTCTGCATCCGGACAGTCGACGATTTGATTTTTCTTGGTTAGGAACCGTGTCCAGAATTGCCTGGCCGATTCCTCTGGCTGCTGAATGATAACCCACAAGTATAGGGGATCGCAACAGTTTTTGATAAGTAAGAGTGTCGAACCCAACGAGGAGATAAAGGTAGAACAAATATTCCCTAAAGTTCTATCGACCATCGATACAACTCTACGCACGCTTGACGTTCGCTTTAACTAGAACAAGTATGAAACTAGAAGTACTTTGTAGGTGTTTTTGGGTAAGCTTGCAAGAAAGTAAAAAGCACGAAAATAAACTAGGGGCTGTTGCAAGTCAAGAAGCAATAAAGTAAATATAGTGAGTGTGGAAAAGTGGTGATAGGATTTGCGAAATTGTCCCTTAAGCAATTGACTACTTTACTAGACCGATAGCAAGTTTTATGTGGGAGAGGCCACTACTAGCATGTCATCCCTTACTTGGAATTTTATGCACTTATGATTGGAACTATTAGCAAGCATCCGCAACTACTAACGTTCATTAAGGTAAAACCCAACCATAGCATTAAGATATATTGGTCCCCCTTCAATCCCGTATGCATCAATTTCTATGCTAGGCTGAAGCTTCTATCACCCTTGCCCTCCAATACATAGTCCTATCAACATACAACTAACCCTATGGTGTGATCCACGCGCGCGCTCATATGATGGGCACCAAAGGACAGCAACATAACCAAAAGCAAATTAAATCAATCATAGCAATTCATCAACCACCGATAGGACAACAAAAATCTACTCAGACATCATAGGATGGCAACACATCATTGGATAATAATATGAAGCATAAAGCAACATGTTCAAGTAGAGGGTACAGAGGGTTGCGGGAGAGTGGACCGCTATAGATAGAGTGGGGAAGGTGATGGAGATGTTGGTGAAGATGGCGGAGGTGTTGGTGAAGATCGCGGTGATGATGATGGCCCCCGGCGGCGTTCCGGCGCCACTGGAAGCGAGGGGGAGAGAGCCCCCCTCCTTCTTCTTCTTCCTTGACCTTCTCCCTAGATGGGAGAAGGGTTTCCCCTCTGGTCCATGGTCTCCATGGTGTGGGAGGGGCGAGAGCCCCTCCGAGATTGGATCTGTCTCTCTGTCTCTCTCTCTTTCTGCGTTCTGTTTTCTGGCCCTTCACCATTTCTTAAATTCCCGGAGATCCGTAACTCCGATTGGGCTGAATTTTGGACACGATCTCTATCCAGAAATTAGCTTTCTTGCGGCGAAAGAAGGGCACCAACCGCCTTATGGGGTGGCCATGAGGGTCATGGGCGCGCCTGACACCCTGGAGCGCGCCCCCCTACCTCGTGCCCCCCTCGGGCATCGTATCGCGTTGATTCTTCTTCCCAAAATAAATATTCCAAAAAAAATCTCCGTCAAGTTTTATCCCGTTTGGTCTCCGTTTGATATGGATATTCTGCGAAACCAAAAACATGCAACAAACAGGAACTGGCACTGGGCACTGGATCAATATGTTAGTCCCAAAATAGTATAAAAAGTTGCCAAAAAGTATATGGAAGTTGTAGAATATTGGCATGGAACAATCAAAAATTATAGATACGACGGGGACGTATCAGCATCCCCAAGCTTAATTCCTGCTCGTCCTCGAGTAGGTAAATGATAAAAAAGATAATTTTTGATGTGGAATGCTACCTAGCATAATCTTGATCATATATCTAATCATGGCATGAATATTAAGACACAAGTGATTCAAAGCAATAGTCTACCATTTGACATAAAAAACAATAATACTTCAAGCATACCAACCAAGCAATTATGTCTTATTGAAATAACATAGCCAAAGAAAGCTCATCCCTACAAAATCATATAGTCTGGCTATGCTCCATCTTCACCACACAAAGCATTCACATCAGGCACAACCCCGATGACAAGCCAAGCAATTGTTTCATACTTTTGACGTTCTCAAACCTTTTCAACTTTCACGCAATACATGAACGTGAGCCATGGACATAGCACTATAGGTGGAATAGAATATGATGATGGGGGTTATGTGGAGAAGACAAAAAGGAGAAAGTCTCACATCGACGCAGTTAATCAACGGGCTATGGAGATGACCATCAATTGATATCAATGTGAGGAGTCGGGATTGCCATGCAACGGATGCACTAGAGCTATAAGTATATGAAAGCTCAAACTGAAACTAAGTGGGTGTGCATCCAACTTTCTTGCTCATGAAGACCTAGGGCATTTGAGGAAGCCCATCATTGGAATATACAGGCCAAGTTCTATAATGAAAATTCCCACTAGTATATGAAAGTGATAACTCAAGAGAATCTCTATATGAAGAACATGGTGCTACTTTGAAGCACAAGTGTGGTAAAAGGATAGTAACATTGCCCCTTTTTTTTTGCGGGCTTCTTTGGCCCCATTTTTTTATTTAGGCTTCTTTGGCCTCTCTTTATTTATTTATTTTTTATATTTTTTGGGGCAATGCTCTAATAATAATGATCATCACACTTCTATTTACTTACAACTCGATATTACAACTCGATACTAGAACAAAGATATGACTCTATATGAATGCCTCCGGCGGTGTACCGGGATGTGCAATGATCTAGCGTAGAAATGACATCAAAAAACGGACAAGCCATGAAAACATCATGCTAGCTATCTTACGATCATGCAAAGCAATATGACAATAAATGTTCAAGTCATGTATAGGATGATGATGAAAGTTGCATGGCAATATATCTCGGAATGGCTATGGAAATGCCATAATAGGTAGGTATGGTGGCTGTTTTGAGGAAGATATAAGGAGGTTTATGTGTCACAGAGCGTATCGTATCACGGGGTTTGGATGCACCGGCGAAGTTTTCACCAACTCTCGAGGTGAGAAAGGGCAATGCATAGTACCAAAGAGGCTAGCAATGATGGAAGGGTGAGAGTGCGTATAATCCATGGACTCAACATTAGTCATAAAGAAATCACATACTTATTGCAAAAATCTATTAGTCATCGAAACAAAGTACTACACGCATGCTCCTAGGGGGATAGATTGGTAGGAAAAGACCATCGCTCGTCCCCGACCGCCACTCATAAGGAAGACAATCAATAAACCCCTCATGCTCCAACTTCGTTACATAACGGTTCACCATACGTGCATGCTACGGGACTTGCAAACCTTAACACAAGTATTTCTCAATTTCACAATTACTCAACTAGCACGACTCTAATATCACCATCTTTATATCGCAAAACTATTGCAAGGAATCAAACATATCATATTCAGCGATCTACAAGTTTTATGTAGGATTTTATGACTAACCATGTGAATGACCAGTTCCTGTCCTCTCTCTAAATAGATATAAGTGAAGCAAGAGAGTTTAATTCTTTCTACAAAAGATATGCCCGTTCTCTAACAAATATAAGTGAATCAAAAGAGCATTCTAAAAATGGCGGTTGTCTATGTAAAGAGAAACAGGCAATCCAAACTTCAAATGATATAAGTGAAGCACATGAAGCATTCTATAAAGCCATACTCAAAAGATATCAGTGAAGTGCAAAGAGCATTATATAAATAAACCAAGGACCATCTCATACCAGCATGGTGCATAAAATAAAAATGAAAACTAAATGCAAAAGACGCTCCAGGACTTGCACATATCGCATGAACGAAACGAATCCGAAAACATACCGATACTTGTTGAAGAAAGAGGGGATGCCTCCCCAGCATCCCCAAGCTTATACGCTTGAGTCTCCTTGAATATTTACTTGGGGTGCCTCGGGCATCCCCAAGCTTGAGCTCTTGCCTCTCTTCCTTCTTCTCACATCGAGACCTTCTCGATCATCGAACACTTCATCCACACAAAACTTCAACAGAAAACTCGGTAAGATCCGTTAGTATAATAAAGCAAATCACTACTCTAAGTACTGCTGCAAACCAATTCATATTTTTTTTGCATTGTGTCTACTGTATTATAACTTTTTCATGGCTTAATCCACTGATATAAATTGATAGTTTCATCAAAACAAGCAAACTATGCATCAAAAACAGAATCTGTCTAAAACAGAACAGTCTGTAATAATCTGAACATTCACCATACTACTGATACTTTAAAAATTCTTCCAAAATTAGGGAAAAAACCAATGTGTATAGTAAGACAGTGCAAAAAGAATCAGAACCATTTGACGCTCCAGTAAAAAATTAAAATTCGTGCACTACAGCCAAAGTTTATGTCCTACACCGCACAAACCAACAAGTATTGTAACCATCCTAAAGGCAAACCTTGGCACATTATTTTTATAATACAATGGAATTGTACAAGGGGATAATTATTTTTATTGAAAAGTTTCTGTAATTAAGATTTACAAAGTTCCCATGAGCCTGAACAAGTTTAAGGACGTCCCCCACTTTCACAATGCTCGTCTATCTCACTTTCACTTTTCTTTTTGAAAAGTTTTGGGTTCCCCTCTTTATTTTTGTTGTTTTTAAACTATATGAAAGCACTCAGCAGAAATAAATGACTCTCTAAAACTTCCGGGTTGTCTCCCTGGCAGCGCTTTCTTTAAAGCCATTAAGCTAGGCATATAGTGCTCAAATAGTGAATCCACCCGGATCCCAAGGTATATCAAAGACAATTTTAATTAGCAATGATTTGTAATTTAGTAGTGAGCACAAAGCAACATATATCATGTAATTACGAAGTCTAACTCTCTTCCTACGCATCGGCATGTCATAAAACAACAATTCATGCACACCTAGTAAAGGCCAATGCATAGTATAAACAGTTTCTTGCAATTTTATTGTGTTGGAAACATAGAGAGGTGGAGATATAGTTCCTCTCTCATAATAATTGCAAGTAGGAGCAGCAAGCACATGCATATTATATCTATCAAAATCATCATGTGCAACGGTAAAAGGCAACCCATCAATATAATCCTTAATAAGTGCAAACTTCTCCGATATAGTGTAGTCAGGAGAATTCAAAAAGATAATAGGACTATCATGTGTGGGTGCAATAGCAACAATTTCATGTTTAACATAAGGAACTATAGCAAGTTCATCTCCATAAGCATCATTCATATTGGCATCTTGGCCACAATCATAGCAAGCATCATTGAAAAGGGATATTTCAAGAGAATCAACGGGATCATAATAGTCATCATAGGAATCATCCTTCGGTACGCACGAAGGGAAATTAAACAATGTATGAGTTGGAGGATTACTCTCATTAGAAGGTGGGCACGGGTGAGAGAGTTCCGGACTAGGGGGTGTCCGGATAGCCGAACTATCATCATCGGCCGGACTCCAAGACTATGAAGATACAAGATTGAATACTTCGTCCCGTGTCCGGATGGGACTTTCCTTGGCGTGGAAGGCAAGCTTGGCGATACGGATATGTAGATCTCCTACCATTGTAACCGACTCTGTGTAACCCTAGCCCTCTCTGGTGTCTATATAAACCGGATGGCTTTAGTCCATAGGACGAACAACAATCATACCTTAGGCTAGCTTCTAGGGTTTAGCCTCTTTGATCTCGTGGTAGATCCACTCTTGTAACACACATCATCAATATTAATCAAGCAGGACGTAGGGTTTTACCTCCATCAAGAGGGCCCGAACACAGGTAAAACATCGTGTCCCTTGTCTCCTGTTACCATCCGCCTAGCGCATAGTTGGGACCCCTACCGAGATCCGCGGTTTGACACCGACAACGGGTATCTAATCCGCTCTCCCTCCTTTTGTTCTTCGCTCTCCTCCTCATCTTTTTCATCCAATGAGCTCACAGTTTCATCAATTTCTTCT
Organism: Aegilops longissima; assembly: GCA_021605205.1. Classification (NCBI taxonomy): domain Eukaryota; kingdom Viridiplantae; phylum Streptophyta; class Magnoliopsida; order Poales; family Poaceae; genus Aegilops; species Aegilops longissima. The sequence goes on from CM038676.1 coordinate 315,004,319, forward strand.
TCCATAGACTCCTGCAAATTATTAGTCTCTTCTTGGACAGCGGAGTATTCCTCAATATATGGTTTAACATAGGCATTAGAAGCATAATTATCATAGCAATATTTAAGTATGGCAAAATTTTCAGAATTGTAAAGAGTAGCACCATACTTTTCAATCAAAGAAGCAATTTCGTAAGCACCCTTAAAAGCAACAAATTCTTCAATTTGTTGAACATCATAGTAACTATAAGCACCTTTAGCATACGAAGATACGATTCCATTATCACTAAACTCACGTTGGTAGGGAAGGTGTTTCTTAGGGTTTTCAAAACAACAAGTAAAATCATAAATTTCACATAAATTCCAAGCATAGCATTGCATAGTATTAATTTGATGCTGCAAAAGTTTCCCTTTTTGAGATATTCGGTGTCGCACAAAACAAGCATGCTCATCTAAAGATTTGCCCTCAACTAAGCTAGTTGGGGTTTCAGCACGAGCACATAGGGATCGAAGATGATCCAAGTAATAAGCTTCAGAAGTGTGATAGATTTTGAGTGGTTCTTCAACCATTGGTTCAGTAGGTACTACTAATTTTTTTGGTATTTTGAGTTTCCTACCCATAACTAAAGATAGAAAACAACTAAGAACAACAAATAGAAATTACTTAGTGATAAAGCAAACAAGCACACACGAGAATATTCACCCCACGCTATTGCTCCCCGGCAACGACGCCAGAAAAGGTCTTGATAACCCACAAGTATAGGGGATCGCAACAGTTTTCGATAAGTAAGAGTGTCGAACCCAACGGGGAGCTAAAGGTAGAACAAATATTCCCTAAAGTTCTATCGACCATCGATACAACTCTACGCACGCTTGACGTTCCCTTTACCTAGAACAAGTATGAAACTAGAAGTACTTTGTAGGTGTATTTGGGTAAGCTTGCAAGAAAGTAAAAAGCAGGAAAATAAAACTAGGGGCTGTTGCAAGTAAAGAAGCAATAAAGTAAATATAGCGAGTGTGGAAAAGCGGTGATAGGAGTTGCGAAATTGCCCCTTAAGCAATTGACTACTTTACTAGACCGATAGCAAGTTTTATGTGGGAGAGGCCACTACTACCATGTCATCCCTTACTTGGAATTCTATGCACTTATGATTGGAACTATTAGCAAGCATCCGCAACTACTAACGTTCATTAAGGTAAAACCCAACCATAGCATTAAGATATATTGGTCCCCCTTCAATCCCGTATGCATCAATTTCTATGCTAGGCTGAAGCTTTTGTCACCCTTGCCCTCCAATACATAGTCCTATCAACATACAACTAACCCTATGGTGTGATCCACGCGCGTGCTCATATGATGGGCACCAAAGGATAGCAACATAACCACAAGCAAATCAAATCAATCATAGCAATTCATCAACCACCGATAGGACAACGAAAATCTACTCAGACATCATAGGATGGCAACACATCATTGGATAATAATATGGAGCATAAAGCACTATTTTCAAGTAGAGGGTACAACGGGTTGCGGGAGAGTGGACTGCTGTAGATAGAGGGGGGAAGGTGATGGAGATGTTGGTGAAGATGGCGGAGGTGTTGGTGAAGATCGCGGTGATGATGATGGCCCCCGACGGTGTTCCGGCGCCACCGGAAGCGAGGGGGGAGAGCCCCCCCTCCTTCTTCTTCTTCCTTGAACTTCTCCCTAGATGGGAGAAGGGTTTCCCCTCTGGTCCATGGTCTCCATGGCGTGGGAGGGGCGAGAGCCCCTCCGAGGTTGGATCTGTCTCTCTGTTTCTGCGTTCTGTTTTCTGGCCCTTCACCGTTTCTTAAATTCCCGGAGATCCGTAACTCCGATTGGGCTGAATTTTGGACACGATCTCTATCTGGAAATTAGCTTTTTGCAGCGAAAGAAGGCACCAACCGCCTTACGAGGTGGCCACGAGGGTCAGGGGCGCGCCTGACACCCTGTGGCGCGCCCCCTACCTCGTGCCCCCCTCGGGCATCGTATCGCGTTGATTCTTCTTCCCAAAAATCATAAATATTCCAAAAAAATTCTCCGTCAAGTTTTATCCCGTTTGGACTCCGTTTGATAAGGATATTCTGCGAAACCAAAAACATGCAACAAGCAGAACCGCTTTGGGCCTTTGGATCAATATGTTAGTCCCAAAAATAGTACAAAAAGTTGCCAAAAAGTATATGGAAGTTGTAGAATATTGGCATGGAACAATCAAAAATTATAGATATGACGGAGATGTATCACTGAATTATGTGGCTTAAGTCATCGGCATCTGGTGGTCGCACATAAGTGCCCTGGAAGTTGTCGAGGAATGCGGCTTCCAGATCTTCCCAGCAGCCAATGGATTCTGCTGGCAGGCTGTTGAGCCAATGCCGAGCTGGTCCTTTAAGCTTGAGTGGGAGGTATTTGATGGCATGTAAATCGTCACCTCGGGCCATGTGGATATGCAGGAGGTAGTCCTCAATCCATACCGCAGGATCTGTTGTACCATCGTATGATTCGATAATTATGGGTTTGAAACCCTCTGGGATTTGATGATCCATTACCTCATCTGTGAAGCATAGGGGGTGTGCGGCGCCTCTGTACTGGGCTATATCACGACGCAGCTCGAATGATTCTTGTCTGCTGCGTTCGGCCCGGACGGATTTACTTTTACTCTATCCGGCGTGACGGTTATCGTCTCTCGTAGTGGGCGCCCGCGCGATCCGTAGATCGATCTTTCTTGCTTTTATTTGTCCTCCAATACGTCTCGCAGGTCTAGCGTATTTCCCCGTGCCTTGACATTTTTCATTGAGTGGCGTCGGGGTGCGGCCTGAGCTTTTGGCTGAAATGCCTCTCTGTCACGGCCACGAGGTGGCCGATCAGCCGCGTCATACACTGGGGATGTAGGTTTTAATGCTTCCTCCTCTAATAGGGATAGCAACCTGCGCTTTGGGTAGCTATTGGAGGGGTGTTTGAATTCATATTCCTCGGCCGCAAGGACTTCTATCCATCTGTCAGCTAGCAAGTCTTGATCAGCTCTAAGCTGTTGTTGCTTTTTCTTAAGGATATTTGCCGTGGCCATAAGCCGGTGCTTGAAGCGCTCTTGCTCGCCGGGATCCTCAGGCATGACAAATTCGTCGTCGCCGAGGCTTGCCTCGTCTTCGGAGGGACGCATGTAATTATCATCCTCTACCTCTACATCTGCCGCTCTCTCAGGAGGGCTGGCTTCTCCATCCTCCTACGCTGAATCTTGCTTTGGCGAGTTGTAGTTGTCTTTAGCCTTTATGCAGGTGTTATTATCTCTGTGCGGTATCACCGCTTTGCTTTGGTGAGACTTAGGCGGCGTCGTGGCCTTGGCCTTAAAGTGCTTCTTGGAGGGTCATCCCCGATGTCCGTCGCCATTGCCTTCTTTGGGTGTGTCCACCGTATATATATATATATATATATATATATATATATATATATATATATATATATATATATATATATATATATATCATATGATGAGGTGGTTGTCCAGTGCCCTGTGGGCAGTGGTTCCTGTTCGCCTCATGCATCGTCGTCCATACCGTCGATGTCTTCGGAGTCGAAGTCGAGCATGTCGGTTAAATCATCGACAGTGGATACTAAGTGGGTGGTGGGTGGGCGGCGAATTTCTTCGTCATCCGCATCCCAATCCTGCCGGACATAGTTCGGCCAGGTTTCTCCTGACAAGGAGAGGGACCTTAGTGAGTTCAATATGTCGGCGAAGGGCGAGTACTGAAAGATATCTGCGGAGGTGAACTCCATGATCGGCGCCCAGTTGGATTCGATTGGCACGGGCGTAGGCAGTTCAGAGTCCGTGGCCGAAGAAGAATCCGGCAGCTTGGATTCACGGCTCTCATGAAGGGTAAGGTCAGTATTCGGCTCGATCGCCGCTGAGACTGCGGCCTCCGTTGCGGAGTCTAGCCACCCGTCCACGGATGGCGCACTTGGCTCCGAAGTGAAGGTCGGAGCGGTTGCAGGTGCGATCTCCTGAACACTGTCCGACGGCAGAGCTAAATCATGCTCATCGTGACAGTGCGGCACACTCGGTAGGGGCTCGAATCCGTAGAAGATCAAGTCTCCGCGGATGTCGGCCGTGTAGTTTAAGCTTCCAAACCTGACCTGGTGGCCAGGGGCGTAACTCTCGATCTGCTCCAGATGGCCAAGCGAGTTGGCCCATAGTACGAAGCCACCGAATACGAAGATCTGTCCAGGGAGAAAAGTCTCACCCTGGACTGCATCGCTATCGATGATCGAAGGAGCCATCAAGCCTAACGATGACGACACAGAGGAACTCTCAATGAAAGCACCAATGTCGGTGTCAAAACCGGCAGATCTCAGGTAGGGGGTCCCGAACTGTGCGTCTAGGCGGATGGTAACAGGAGACAAGGGACATGATGTTTTTACCCAGGTTTGGGCCCTCTCGATGGAGGTAAAATCCTACTCCTGCTTGATTGATCTTGATGATATGGGTATTACAAGAGTTGATCTACCACGAGACCAGAGAGGCTAAACCCTAGAAGCTAACCTATGGTATGATTGTTGTTGTTGGTCCTACGGACTAAACCCTCTGGTTTATATAGACACCGGAGGGGCTAGGGTTACACAGAGTTGGTTACAACGAAGGAGATCTACATATCCATATTGCCAAGCTTGCCTTCCACGCCAAGGAGAGTCCCATCCGGACACAGGACGAAGTCTTCAATCTTGTATCTTCATAGTCCAACAGTCCGGCCAAAGGTTATAGTCCAGCTGTCCGGATACCCTCTAATCCAGGACTCCCTCACCATCAAAGATCAATATGTGCATGATGCTGATTTTAAAGATGTATTGCAGAATTGTAAAGAAGGGAGAACATGGAACAAGTTCATTATTAATGATGGCTTTGTGTTCTGTGCTAACAAGCTATGCATTCCAGCTAGCTATGTTCGTATTTTGTTGTTGCAGGAAGCGCATGGAGGAGGATTAATGGGACACTTTGGCGTGAAGAAGATAGAGGACGTACTTGCTACACATTTCTTTTGGCCAAAGATGAGACTGGATGTTGAGCGTTTTGTTGCTCGCTGCAACATGTCAAAAAGCTAAGTCACGACTCAATCCTCATGGTTTATATATGCCTTTGCCTATACCTTGTGTTCCTTGGGAGGATATATCTATGGACTTTGTTTTAGGTTTACCTCAAACAAAGAAGGGGAGGGATAGCATATTTGTGGTCGTGGATAGATTCTAAAAAATGGCACACTTTATACCATGTCATAAAAGCGATGATACTGTTAATGTTGGTGATTTGTTCTTCCTGAAATTATTCGCTTGCATGGTGTGCAAAATACTATTGTTTTAGATCGTGATACTAAATTTCTTAGCCACTTTTGGAGATGTTTATGGGCTAAGTTGGGGACTAAACTGCTTTTTAGTACTACTTGTCACCCCCAAACTGATGGACAAACTGAAGTAGTCAATAGAACATTGTCTACTATGCTTAGGGCTGTTTTGAAGAATAATAAGAAAATGTGGGAAGAATGCTTGCCTCATATTGAGTTTGCTTATAATCGTTCATTGCATTCTACTACTAAGATGTGCCCTTTTGAAATTGTGTATGGTTTCCTACCTCGTGCACCTATTGATTTGTTGCCTCTTCCATCTTCGGAGAAGGTTAATTTTGATGCTAAACAACATGGTGAATTGATCTTAAAAATGCATGAGTTAACTAAGGAAAACATTGAGCGTATGAATGCTAAATATAAACTTGCTGGAGATAAGGGTAGAAAACATGTTGTGTTTCCACCTGGAGATCTTGTTTGGTTACATTTGCGTAAGGATAGATTTCCTGATTTGCACAAATCAAAGCTAATGCCACGTGTTGATGGTCCTTTTAAGGTGTTAGAGAAAATAAATGATAGTGCATATAAACTTGAGCTGCCTGTAGATTTTGGGGTTAGTCCAACTTTTAACATTGCATATTTGAAGCCTTATTTGGGTGAGGAAGATGAGCTTCCGTCGAGGACGACTTCATTTCAAGAAGGGGAGGATGATGAGGACATCAATACCATTGTTACACCCACATCCCCTGCTGCAATACATACTGGACCAATTACTAGAGCTCGCGCACGCCAATTAAATTACATGGTACTTTCGTTTCTTGGTAATGATTCTAATGTTCATGAGAATATGATGCTTCCTAAATTGGATACATTTGTTTTGCTTACAAATGAAGGGCCTAGCTTTGAGAAGGATGAACATTGGAGCAAGGACAAGCATGGAGATGATGGCATGCGCATGGGGAATAAGAACAGAGTTACAAGTGATGATTTCAGGACGTTGAAGCCACCATAATGCGTGCATGAAGCCTTGGACGAAATATACAAGATGCTACTTCATAACTTCCGTCCAGAGGCTATTCTAGGTGCTGTGTCACCTTATTATTGGGCCAGGCCCATGTAATTTCAAAATACTTGAGTATAGGCTGTTTTTAGAGTCCGTACGTGTGGGGAAACAAGAGATAGGGTTGGTTTCGGACCCCTTCCCCAAGGGCCACGAAAATCCCCCCTGCCTCCATATATACAGCCCTTAGTGCGTCGTTTAGACTTTGGGTTTTGTTTAGATTAAAAGTTCGCCATAGCTGCAACTTCGCGTACTTCGTTTGTGTTCAACGGCCAGACAAAGGCGTCACAGAACCCCACCTTGATCAATAAAGCTTTCATCTTATATTTGCAATATCCAGATTGCAATCTCAGTTTCTTGCTTGTTCTTTGTTTGCTCGCAGGAAACAGACCCTCGTGGTCAGGTTGATCGTGCTCCGGCGTGGTCAATAATCTCTCGGAGTTGGTTTAGCGATTGCTAAGGCGCGACGTCCTCGAACGTTCGTAGTCGGATCGTCAAAGTCGACTTCCACCAAAGAAATATCCATCATCTCATCAAAAGACGGAGACGGGACACCTTAGCTCTATCACTTGCTATGTTGCATCACCCATGTTCCACTCTTACTCGCTTTTTTGGGTTGATGACATATATGCTCATGCCTCTCACATGATATATCTTGATCATTGTCTCTTGTGTCCATTTGTTGCCTCTTTCAGATCCACTTGTATTGAGTGCAACCATAGTATGCATATTGATCTTAGAGACTTTGACAACTTACTTGTGATGCATGCTTGTTTGATTGAGCCTATTGCATTTGGTTGTTCTCGCATCATATGCCTCCATACTATGAAATGCTCCCTTGTACTTTCTTATGATGAGCATGATGCATACACTTGTTGGGTATCTTACCACACGAATGATTGGTTTTGCACTTCCGCTACCCTCATTTGTTTTTCCAAGTGTTTGGCATGTTCTTTCATTTTGACCGATTCTCAAGGAGGCACCATCATGAGACAACTTGGTCGTGTGAAGCCATACACGATGTGCGACACCAAAATTTTCGACATCCTCATAAAGGTGACCCCCTTCCCTTTGAGCCATACTCACATATGCATATTGGATGGGTCATTCTTTCATTGTTGTCTCCTTCTTCTTCTCTACATGATACATTTATTGGATGGAACACCGGCATTGGAGACGGACCCTTTGGATCTTCAAGTTGAGGAGCGCTCGGACTTATTGGAGGCACCTTCGAACCTCCACTCATGCCACGACATCGAGCATTGGTACATCAACACTCCTTTGACACATTGCACCCCCACCATCATATTTGGGATGCTGACCCTAGAAAGAGGAAGATGGGGGAGTATATATAGTCTAGGTGGGCGAAGGGGTACACGGGCCTCGGCCCTTACACTGTGCGCAGACAGGGGAGGCCGGATGTCCGGGCATCGGGCCGGATGTCCGGGCCTTTGCGAGGTGCCGGATGTCCGGGCTGGCGGTGCTGGCCTTGATGCTCTCTGGATAGGTGGGGTCCGGTTGTCCAGGCGAGGGGCCGGATGTCCGGGAGCCTGGGACGGGCCGGATGTCCGGGCTGAAGCGCTCTTTCTTCTAGAGGTTCTGTAGCGTGGCGCCAGATGTCCGCGCTTCTGGCCAGATTTCTGGGCTGGGGCCGGATGTCCGGGCCCTGTAGACTTGGGCATCTGGGTGGCTGCTGTTATGGTTGCTCCAGGGGCCGGATGTCCGGGGTCCTGGCCGGATGTCCGGGGCCTGGGAGGTGCTCTTGACTCTTTTCGTTGGTTCTCCTCATCCATGAACTTGGCGACTTGTCTGTCTTCATGTACATCTCCGAGAGGGTCCTCTTGACACCTAATCATGCATAGCATATCAGACTCAGGTAGTAGCCATGTCTCGAGCGGATCATATGTGATATCACTAAGGAAATAAGTCACCTCGTTTTCGAGAGCTCTCGCTGGTGCTCGTGTCATGGGTCCTCTTGGTGCTTGATGAGACGATGGTAGATCCATGTGGACGACGAAGGATGCTTCGCATCACATAGGTGCCGTCGTCGTTGAGGATCATGGTTCGCTTGTTTGTGCACTCGAAGGCTTTGTGGCCTCGGCCTCCACATGTGAAACATTTGAAGGAACTTGTCTTGACGGTCCCATCGGGTGGGGTAGATGATGATGAAGCTTTCGGATTGAGGGTGCTTGTAGTAGGAGGACGACTTGAGCTTGTCGAAGTTCTCTTGTAACTTGACTTGTCGCCGTTGCTTGTAGAAGGCTTGGTTGATGTAGAACTTGTAGGAGTCGTTGAAGCTTGGTTGTTGGAGAAACTACAGGTCTTGGATGAGTACTTGGCGTACTTGAAGTCATCTTGCACTTGGCGTTCCGCCTTGGTAGCTTGATGCACTAGCTCAATGAGGTTGGAGTAGGGTTGGAAGTCGGCGATCTTCTTGATGGGATGATTGAGTCCATTCAAGAAACGTGCCATAGTTTGCTCATCGTCTTCCTTGACATTGTCTCGAATCATGGCTATCTCCATTTCCTTGTAGTATTTTTCAACACTCTTTGTTCCTTGCTTGAGGAGTTGTAGCCTCTTGAAGAGATCGCGGTTGTAGTAGGTGGGCACAAAACGTGCTCGCATGACATCCTTCATTTGAGCCCAAGTGGTGATTGGAGGTTCAACTCTTGCTTCTCGGCGCTCAAGGACATGTTCCCACCATATAAGCACATAGTCTTGGAACTCAAGTGATGCCATAGCGATCTTCTTCTCCTCCTCATAGTTGTGCAAACGAAAGATTTTTTCGACCTTCAATGCCCATGAGAGGTATTCTTCGGGATCATTGCTTCCATTGAACTTGGGCATGGTGAATTTTAGCTTGCCATAGCGTTGCTCTTCATTGCGTGTTGGACGATGGTGATGATGATGTCCTTGACGTGGAGGGTTGTCCACCACATGTTGCTCTTGATGTGGAGGCCGTCCATGATCACCTTGCTATTGTTGAACTTGAGGTTGAGGAGGAGCTTGTCGAGCTTGTGGAGGAACTTGAGGAACTTGACGTTGCACTCGCGGTTGGTAGGTCCGCTCTTGGATTTCTTCTCGAAGTGCTTCCTCTTGATTGCGCCGATCTCGCTTGCGTTTAGCGACGGCTTGACTTGATTCTTGAAGGGCACGGTGCGCCTCAAGAGCTTGTGCTTCATGTTGTTGTTGTTCTTGACGTTGCGCCTCGGCATCTTGTGCGTCTTGATGTTGCCGCGCTCGCTCCTCTTGTTCTCGTTGACTTTGGCGTTGTCGTTCTTGTGCCTGAGAAAAAGCTACTTGGTGTGGTTGAGGACGAAGTACTTGCTCATCGACTTGCTCTTGTGAATGCTTGTCATGTAGAGGATTGCGAGATGCATGACGGTCTTGACGCGCGGCTCGACGAAGGGTGTTTGATGTCGGGGTACTTGAGCCGGAGAAGGTGTCGTCGGAGTGTCGACTTGAGTGGCTTCGTCTTGAGTATGAAGAAGTTAAAGAATGACGGTTCACCAACAAGGCGCGTATCTCATCCATCCTTGCATCATTCTCTTGCTTGTGAGCGTCGAGCTTGTTGTCGAAGTAGTCTCTTGTTCGTTGTTCGGAGAGTCGTAAGTCGGTGGCGAGGTTGTCGATGCGGTCGCTCATTGCCAGTTGCTCTTCATGCAAAGCTCGTTGTGCACCAAAGAGGTGAGTCTTGGTGACGAAGGATGACATGTTGTCGTCTTGCGCGAGGAGGGGTGGGTTGGTAGAAGAACTTGTCCTATCCATCATTCCAAGCAAAATGTGAGTGGGAGAAGGAAAAGAACTTATACCAATTGTACCTTGACCGATGTTGACGATGAATCAAGTTCACTCAAATGCGGACAATGAAATAGCACTATTGGTACCAATTCTTGTCGGTTCTCACAGCTACACAAGTAAAAGCTTATGGTGGAGCGTGGTTAGGATGGTGGCACAAAATTTGATGCAAATGTAAGTGAGCTTCAATAATGTTGGAAAAGATTCACAAATTTGCAAATGCAACAAGTAGACCAAGCAAAATACGGTACACGGAAACACACACGCAAATAGATAAGTGGGATTGTGCAACCAAGGGTGAGCCAAAATGTGGAGTCCACGAAAATGCTTTAGTTGCACAATACATGAGAGATGCTAGCACGATTGCATAATAGGCGGATACGTAACTTGTGCACAACCTACTAGGCAAAAATGCAACCACCTCTATCCAAGTATGCTATATGTATGGTGTGTCGGTGATATGATCAAAGATGATCGAGTATGATAATCTTAATGTTGTATGATGCTATGGTTCTTTCTTATAAGCTCTTTGCTTATCTTTCCTCATTGCTAAAAAGCTTGTTTGGCTCCTTGTTGTTTGAGATCTTTTCTCATGCGATGCTTCACGAACCAAGATAGCAATTGTGTATGCGATGACAACTTTGCGACACAAAAGATGATGCTAAGATATGCACCACTATGGTATGGTATGTATTCTATGGAGTATGATCACTAATGTGCACAAGTCACGTTGCTGGCAATACTCAAAGGCTACTCTCGACGGGTAAGCTACGCAAATGTAAGGCCATGGGGGGTTATCAAAGCAAAGTGCAAGGTATGACAAAGATGTCGTCGAGGTTACCGTCCTTGGCGATGATGAGTAGTCGATGGAGATGAGCGGTGGTGATGTTGACGACGAACCGTACCTATATAGCCGAAACACAATAGGACACGGGAACCACAACCCGAAATCTCAAAGACCAAAACGTCTCAAAATCGTCCTAGGAGGTAGCAGTGAGCGGTGGTGTTGCTTGTGGAAAGCGGTGGTGGTATGTATGCGGAAGAAAGCGTGGGCACCGGGGCAAAATTTGGCGAAACTAGGAGGAAAAGGGCATGGGGGATGGAGCTGCTGCTGCCATGGGCCGGATGTCCGGGACGTCGGATGTCCGGGCTCCTGGATCTAGGACGAACGCGGTGATCTCCACGGGAAAAGGTCAACTCCGGGGTAAAATTCGGACGAATTTGTGGATGAAATTGCGGAAAAGATGGGGAAAAGCTAGATCCACTCGATGCATAGCAGATCCGTGGACCAAATCCAACAAAACTTCATCACACCAACAAATCACAAAAAACAATTGGGGCTATTTTTGGGTGGGATTTTCGGATTTAGGACGAAAACAACAAAATCAAGCTAGAAAACATGGGGTAGGGGCTCCAAAAATGTGATCAACGTGGCTCATGATACCAAGATGATGTAGGGAGGATCCCTATGGGGCCGATCTTTCATGTTTGGAGTGGATGCCTACAAGGAACACGAAGATACGATTCCATTATCACTAAACTCACATTGGTAGGGAAGGTGTTTCTTAGGGTTTTTAGAACAACAAGTAAAATCATAAATTTCACATAAATTCCAAGCATAGCATTGCATAGTATTAATTTGATGCTACAAAAGTTTCCCTTTTTGAGATATTCGGTGTCGCACAAAACAAGCATGCTCATCTAAAGATTTTCCCTCAACTAAGCTAGTTGGGGTTTCAAAACCTGAAACACATAGGGATCGAAGATGATCCAAGTAATAAGCTTGAAGTGTGATAGATTTTGAGTGGTTCTTCAACCATTGGTTCAGTAGGTACTACTAATTTTTTTGGTATTTTGCGTTTCCTACCCATAACTAAAGATAGAAAACAACTAAGAACAGCAAATAGAAATTACTTAGTGATAAAGCAAACAAGCACACGAGAATATTCACCCCACGCTATTGCTCCCGACAGCGATGCGGAAAAGGTCTTGATAACCCACAAGTATAGGGGATCGCAACAGTTTTCGATAAGTAAGAGTGTCGAACCCAACGAGGAGATAAAGGTAGAACAAATATTCCCTAAAGTTCTATCAACCACCGATACAACTCTACGCACGCTTGACGTTCGCTTTACCTAGAACAAGTATGAAACTAGAAGTACTTTGTAGGTGTTTTTGGGTAAGCTTGCAAGAAAGTAAAAAGCACGAAAATAAAACTAGGGTCTATTGCAAGTAAAGAAGCAATAAATTAAATATAGTGAGTGTGCAAAAGGGGTGATAGGAGTTGTGAAATTGCCCCTTAAGCAATTGACTACTTTACTAGACCGATAACAAGTTTTATGTGGGAGAGGCCACTGCTACTATGTCATCCCTTACTTGGAAGTCTATGCACTTATGATTGGAACTATTAGCAAGCATCCGCAACTACTAACGTTCATTAAGGTAAAACCCAACCATAGCATTAAGATATATTGGTCCCCCTTCAATCCCGTATGCATCAATTTCTATGCTCGGCTGAAGCTTCTGTCACCCTTGCCCTCCAATACATAGTCCTATCAACATACAACTAACCCTATGGTGTGATCCACGTGCGCTCTCATATGATGGGCACAAAAGGACAGTAGCATAACCACAAGAAAATCTAATCAATCATAGCAATTCATCAACCACCGATAGGACAACGAAAATCTACTCAGACATCATAGGATGGCAACACATCATTGGATAATAATATGAAGCATAAAGCACCATGTTCAAGTAGAGGGTACAACGGGTTGTGGGAGAGTGAACCGCTGTATATAGAGGGGGGAAGGTGATGGAGATGTTGGTGAAGATGGCGGAGGTGTTGGTGAAGATCGCGGTGATGATGATGGCCCCCGGCGGCGTTCCGGCGCCACCGGAAGCGAGGGGGAGAGCCCCCCTCCTTCTTCTTCTTCCTTGACCTTCTCCCTAGATGGGAGAAGGGTTTCCCATCTGGTCCATGGTCTCCATGGCGTGGGAGGGGCGAGAGCCCCTCCGAGATTGGATCTGTCTCTCTGTTTGTGCGTTCTGTTTTCTGGCCCTTCACCGTTTCTTAAATTCCTGGAGATCCGTAACTCCGATTGGGCTGAATTTCTGACACGATCTCTATCCCGAAATTAGCTTTCTTGCGGCGAAAGAAGGGCACCAACCGCCTTACGAGGTGGCCACGAGGGTCAGGGGCACGCCTGACACCCTGGGGCGCGCCCCCCTACCTCGTGCCCCCCTCGGGCATCGTATCACGTTGATTCTTCTTCCCAAAAATCATAAATATTCCAAAAAAATCTCCGTCAAGTTTTATCCCGTTTGGACTCCGTTTGATAAGGATATTCTGCGAAACCAAAAACATGCAACAAGCAGAACTGCTTTGAGCCTTTGGATCAATATGTTAGTCCCAAAAATAGTATAAAAAGTTGCCAAAAAGTATATGGAAGTTGTAGTATAAGTGCATGGAACAATAAAAAATTATAGATACGACGGAGATGTATCACTGAATTATGTGGCTTAAGTCATCGGCATCTGGTGGTCGCACATAAGTGCCCTGGAAGTTGTCGAGGAATGCGGCTTCCAGATCTTCCCAGCAGCCAATGGATTCTGCTGGCAGGCTGTTGAGCCAATGCCGAGCTGGTCCTTTAAGCTTGAGTGGGAGGTATTTGATGGCGTGTAGATTGTCACCTCGAGCCATGCGGATATGCAGGAGGTAGTCCTCAATCTATACCGCAGGATCTGTTGTACCATCGTATGATTCGATATTTACGGGTTTGAAACCCTCTGGGATTTGATGATCCATTACCTCATCTGTGAAGCATGGGGGGTGTGCGGCGCCTCTGTACTGGGCTATATCACGATGCAGCTCGAATGAGTCTTGTCTACTACATTCGGCCCGGCCGGATTTACTTCTAATGTATCCGGCGTGACGGTTATCGCCTCTCGTAGTGGGGCGCCCTCACGATCCGTAGATCGATCTTTCTTTCTTTTCTTTGTCCTCCAATACGTCTCGCAGGTCTAGTGTATTTCCCCGTGCCTTGACATTTTTCTTTGAGTGGCGTCGGGGTGCGGCCTGAGCTTTTGGCTGAAATGCCTCTCTGTCGCGGCCACGAGGTGGTCGGTCAGCCGCGTCATACGCTGGGGATGTAGGTTTTAATCTTCCTCCTCTAATAGGGGTAGCAACCTGCGCTTTGGGTAGCTATTGGAGGGGTGTTCGAGTTCATATTCCTCGGCCGCAAGGACTTCAGTCCATCTGTCAGCTAGCAAGTCTTGATTAGCTCTAAGCTACTGTTGCTTTTTCTTAAATCTATTTGCCATGGCCATAAGCCGGCGCTTGAAGCGCTCTTGCTCGACGGGATCCTCAAGCACGACAAATTCGTCGTCGCCGAGGCTTGCCTCGTCATCGGAGGGAGGCATGTAATTATCATCCTCTGCCTCTCCATCTGCCGCTCTCTCAGGAGGGCTGGCTTCTCCATCCTCCTGCGCTGAATCTTGCTTTGGCGAGTAGTAGTTGTCTTCGGCACTGTCCGGAGTGTTATTATCTCCTGTGCCGGTATCACCGCTTTTGCTTTGGCGAGACTTAGAGCGGCGCCGCTGACACCGGCGCTTGGGTTGCTTCTTGGAGGGGTCATCCCCCGATGTCCCGTCGCCATTGCCTTCTTTGGGTGTGTCCACCATATATATATATATATATATATATATATATATATATATATATATATATATATATATATATATATATATATATATATATCATATGATGAGGTGGTTGTCCAGTGCCCTGTGGGCAATGGTTCCTGTTCGCCTACTGCATCGTCGTCCATACCGTCGACGTCTTCGGAGTCGAAGTCGAGCATGTCGGTTAAATCATCGACAGTGGCTACTAAGTGGGTGGTGGGTGGGTGACGAATTTCTTCATCATCCGCATCCCAATCCTGCCGGACATAGTTCGGCCAGGTTTCTCCTGACAAGGAGAGGGACCTTAGTGAGTTCAGTACGTCGCCGAAGGGCGAGTACTGAAAGATATCTACGGAGGTGAACTCCATGATCGGCGCCCAGTTGGATTCGATTGGCACGGGCGCAGGCAGTTCAGAGTCCGTGGCCGAAGAAGAATCCGGCAGCTTGGATTCACGGCTCTCATGAAGGGTAAGGTCAGTATTCGGCTCGATCGCCGCTGAGACTGCGGCCTCTGTTGCGGAGTCTAGCCACCCATCCACGGATGGCGCACTTGGCTCCGAATTGAAGGTCGGAGTGGTTGCAGGTGCAATCTCCTGAACACTGTCCGACGGCAGAACTAAATCATGATCATCGTGACAGTGCGGCACACTCGGCAGGGGCTCGAATCCGTTGAAGATCAAGTCTCCGCGGATGTCGGCCGTGTAGTTTAAGCTTCCAAACCTGACCTGGTGGCCAGGGGCGTAACTCTCGATCTGCTCCAGATGGCCAAGCGAGTTGGCCCGCAGTACGAAGCCGCCGAATACGAAGATCTGTCCAGGGAGAAAAGTCTCACCCTGGACTGCATCGCTATCGATGATCGAAGGAGCCATCAAGCCTAACGATGAAGACACAGAGTAACTCTCAATGAAAGCACTAATGTCGGTGTCAAAACCGGCGGATCTCGGGTAGGGGGTCCCGAACCGTGCGTCTAGGCGGATGGTAACAGGAGACAAGGGACACGATGTTTTTACCCAGGTTTGGGCCCTCTCGTTGGAGGTAAAACCCTACTCCTGCTTGATTGATCTTGATGATATGGGTATTACAAGAGTTGATCTACCACGAGACCAGAGAGGCTAAACCCTAGAAGCTAGCCGATGGTATGATTGTTGTTGTTGGTCCTACGGACTAAACCCTCTGGTTTATATAGACACCAGAGGGGGCTAGGGTTACACAGAGTCGGTTACAACGAAGGAGATCTACATATCCATATTGCCAAGCTTGCCTTCCACGCCAAGGAGAGTCCCATCTGGACACATGACGAAGTCTTCAATCTTGTATCTTCATAGTCCAACAGTTCGGCCAAATGTTATAGTCCGGCTGTCCGGATACCCCCTAATCCAGGACTCCATCACCATCAAAGATCAATATGTGCATGATGCTGATTTTAAAGATGTATTGCAGAATTGTAAAGAAGGGAGAACATGGAACAAGTTCGTTATTAATGATGGCTTTGTATTCCATGCTAACAAGCTATGCATTCCAGCTAGCTATGTTCGTCTTTTGTTGTTGCAGGAAGCGCATGGAGGAGGATTAATGGGACACTTTGGCATGAAGAAGATAGAGGACGTACTTGCTACACATTTCTTTTGGCCAAAGATGAGACGAGATGTTGAGCGTTTTGTTGCTCGCTGCACTACATGTCAAAAAGCTAAGTCACGACTCAATCCTCATGGTTTATATATGCCTTTTCATGTACCTAGTGTTCCTTGGGAGGATATATCTATGGACTTTGTTTTACGTTTACCTTGAGCAAAGAAGGGGAGGGATAGCATATTTGTTGTCGTGGATAGATTCTCAAAAATTGCACACTTTATACCATGTCATAAAAGCGATGATGCTGTTAATGTTGGTGATTTGTTCTTCCTAAAATTATTCGCTTGCATGGCGTGCCAAATACTATTGTTTCAAGTCGTGATACTAAATTTCTTAGCCACTTTTGGAGATGTTTATGGGCTAAGTTGGGGACTAAACTGCTTTTTAGTACTACTTGTCACCCCCAAACTGATGGACAAACTGAAGTAGTCAATAGAACATTGTCTACTATGCTTAGGGATGTTTTGAAGAATAATAAGAAAATGTGGGAAGAATGCTTGCCTCATATTGAGTTTGCTTATAATCGTTCATTGCATTCTACTACTAAGATGTGCCCTTTTGAAATTGTGTATGGTTTCCTACCTCGTGCACCTATTGATTTGTTGCCTCTTCCATCTTCGGAGAAGGTTAATTTTGATGCTAAACAACATGGTGAATTGATCTTAAAAATGCATGAGTTAACTAAGGAAAACATTGAGCGTATGAATGCTAAATATAAACTTGCTGGAGATAAGGGTAGAAAACATGTTGTGTTTGCACCTGGAGATCTTGTTTGGTTACATTTGCGTCAGGATAGATTTCCCGATTTGCGCAAATCAAAGCTAATGTCACGTTCTGATGGTCCCTTTAAGGTGTTAGAGAAAATAAATGATAATGCATATAAACTTGAGCTGCCTGCAGATTTTGGGGTTAGTCCAACTTTTAACATTGCAGATTTGAAGCCTTATTTGAGTGAGGAAGATGATCTTCCATCGAGGATGACTTCATTTCAAGAAGGGGAGAATGATGAGGACATCAATACCATTGTTACACCCACATCCCCTGCTGCTATACATATTGGACCAATTACTAGAGCTCGCGCACGCCAATTAAATTACATGGTACTTTCGTTTCTTGGTAATGATTCTAATGTTCATGAGAATATGATGCTGCCTAAATTGGATACATTTGTTTTCCTTACAAATGAAGGGCCTAGCTTTGAGAAGGATGAACATTGGAGCAAGGACAAGCATGGAGATGATGGCATGTGCATGGGGAATAAGAACAGAGTTACAAGTGATGATTTCAGGACGTTGAAGCCACCATAATGCGTGCATGAAGCCTTGGACGAAATATACAAGATGCTACTTCATAACTTTCGTCCAGAGGCTATTCTAGGTGCTGCGTTACCTTATTATTGGGCCAGGCCCATGTAATTTCGAAATACTTGAGTATAGGCTGTTTTTAGAGTCCGTATGTGTGGGGAAACAAGAGATAGGGTTGGTTTCGGACCCCTTCCCCAAGGGCCACGAAAATCCCCCCCCCCCCCTCTTCCTCCATATATACAGCCCTTAGTGCGTCGTTTAGACTTTGGGTTTTGTTTAGATTAAAAGTTCGCCATAGCTGCAACTTCGCGTACTTCGTTTGTGTTCAAAGACCATACAAAGGCGTCACAGAACCCCACCTTGATCAATAAAGCTTTCATCTTATATTTGCAATATCCAGATTGCAATCTCAGTTTCTTGCTTGTTCTTCATTTGCTCGCAGGAAACAGACCCTCGTGGTCAGGTTGATCGTGCTCCGGCGTGGTCAATAACCTCTCGGAGTTGGTTTAGCGATTGCTAAGGCGCGACGTCCTCGCACGTTCGTAGTCGGATCGTCAAAGTCGACTTCCACCAAAGCGATATCCATCATCTCATCGAAAGAGGGGACACCTTAGCTCTATCACTTGCTATGTTGCATCACCCATATTCCACTCTTACTCGCTTTCTTGGGTTGATGACATATATTCTCATGCCTCTCACATGATATATCTTGATCACTGTCTCTTGTGTCCATTAGTTGCCTCTTTCAGATCAACTTGTATTGGGTGCAACCATAGTATGCTTATCGATCTTAGAGACTTTGACAACTTACTTGTGATGCATGCTTGTTTGATTGAGCCTATTGCATTTGGTTGTTCTCGCATCATATGCCTCCATACTATGAAATGCTCCCTTGTACTTTCTTATGATGAGCATGATGCATACACTTGTTGGGTATCTTACCACACGAATGATTGGTTTTGCACTTCCGCTACCCTCATTTGTTTTTCCAAGTGTTTGGCATGTTCTTTCATTTTGAGCGATTCTCAAGGAGGCACCATCACGAGACAACTTGGTCGTGTGAAGGCATAGACGATGTGCGACACCAAAATTTTCGACATCCTCATAAAGGTGACCCCCTTCCCTTTGAACCATCCTCACATATGCATATTGGATGGGTCATTCTTTCATTGTTGTCTCCTTCTTCTTCTCTACATGATACATTTATTGGATGGAGCACTGGCATTGGAGACGGACCCTTTGGATCTTCAAGTTGAGGAGCGCTCGGACTTATTGGAGGCACCTTCGAACCTCCACTCATGCCACGACATCGAGCATTGGTACATCAACACTCCTTTGACACATTGCACCCCCACCATCATATTTGGGATGCTGACCCTAGAAAGAGGAAGATGGGGGAGTATATATAGTCTAGGTGGGCGAAGGGGTACACAGGCCTCGACCCTTACACTGTGCGCAGACAGGGGAGGCCGGATGTCCGGGCATCGGGCCGGATATCCGGGCCTTTGCGAGGTGCCGGATGTCCGGGCTGGCGGTGCTGGCCTTGATACTCTCTGGATAGGTGGGGTCCGGTTGTCCGGGCGAGGGGCCGGATGTCCGGGAGCCTGGGATGGGCCGGATGTCCGGGCTAGAGCGCTCTTTCTTCTAGAGGTTCTGTAGTGTGGCGCCAGATGTCCGGGCTTCTGGCCGGATTTCCGGGCTGGGGCCGGATGTCCGGGCCCTGTAGACTTGGGCGTCTGGGTGGCTGCTGCTATGGTTGCTCTAGGGGCTGGATGTCCGGGGTCCTGGCCGGATGTCCGGGGCCTGGGAGGTGCTCTTGACTCTTTTCTTCCATGAACTTGGCGACTTGTCTGTCTTCATGTACATCTCCGAGAGGGTCCTCTTGACACGTAATCATGCATAGCATATCGGACTCAGGTAGTAGCCATGTCTCGAGCGGATCATATGTGATATCACTAAGGAAATAAGTCACCTCGTTCTCGAGAGCTCTCGCTCGTGCTCGTGTCATGGGTCCTCTTGGTGCTTGATGAGACGATGGTAGATCCATGTGGATGACGAAGGATGCTCCTCATCCATGAACTTGGCGACTTGTCTGTCTTCATGTACATCTCCGAGAGGGTCCTCTTGACACGTAATCATGCATAGCATATCGGACTCAGGTAGTAGCCATGTCTCGAGCGGATCATATGTGATATCACTAAGGAAATAAGTCACCTCGTTCTCGAGAGCTCTCGCTCGTGCTCGTGTCATGGGTCCTCTTGGTGCTTGATGAGACGATGGTAGATCCATGTGGATGACGAAGGTTGCTCCGCATCACATAGGTGCCGTCGTCATTGAGGATCATGGTTCGCTTGTTTGTGCACTCGAAGGCTTTGTGGCCTCGGCCTCCACATGTGAAACATTTGAAGGAACTTGTCTTGACGGTCCCATCGGGTGGGGTAGATGATGATGAAGCTTTCGGATTGAGGGTGCTTGTAGTAGGAGGACGACTTGAGCTTGTCGAAGTTCTCTTGTAACTTGACTTGTCGACGTTGCTTGTAGAAGGCTTGGTTGATGTAGAACTTGTAGGAGTCGTTGAAGCTTGGTTGTTGGAGAAACCATAGGTCTTGTATGAGTACTTGGTGTACTTGAAGTCATCTTGCACTTGGCGTTCCGCCTTGGTAGCTTGATGCACTAGCTCAATAAGGTTGGAGTAGGGTTGGAAGTCGGCGATCTTCTTGATGGGATAATTGAGTCCATTCAAGAAACGTGCCATAGTTTGCTCATCATCTTCCATGACATTGTCTCGAATCATGGCTATCTCCATTTCCTTGTAGTATTCTTCAACACTCTTTGTTCCTTGCTTGAGGAGTTGTAGCTTCTTGAAGAGATCGCGGTTGTAGTAGGTGGGCACAAAACATGCTCGCATGACATCCTTCATTTGAGCCCAAGTGGTGATTGGAGGTTCACCTCTTGCTTCTCGGCGCTCACGGACTTGTTCCCACCATATAAGCACATAGTCTTGGAACTCAAGTGATGCCATAGCAATCTTCTTCTCCTCCTCATAGTTGTGCAAACGAAAAATTTTGTCGACCTTCAATGCCCATGAGAGGTATTCTTCGGGATCATTGCTTCCATTGAACTTGGGCATGGTGAATTTTAGCTTGCCGTAGCGTTGCTCTTCATTGTGTGTTGGACGATGGTGATGATGACGTCCTTGACGTGGAGGGTTGTCCACCACATGTTGCTCTTGATGTGGAGGCCGTCCATGATCACCTTGCTCTTGTTGAACTTGAGGTTGAGGAGGACCTTGTCGAGCTTGTGGAGGAACTTGAGGAACTTGACATTGCACTCGTGGTTGGTAGGTCCGCTCTTGGATTTCTTCTCGAAGTGCTTCCTCTTGATTGCGCCGATCTCGCTTGCGGTTAGCGACGGCTCGACTTGATTCTTGAAGGGCACGGTGCGCCTCAAGAGCTTGTGCTTCATGTTGTTGTTGTTCTTGACGTTGCGCCTCGGCATCTTGTGCGTCTTGATGTTGCCGCGCTCACTCCTCTTGTTCTTGTTGACTTTGGCGTTGTCGTTCTTGTGCTTGAGCAAAAGCTACTTGGTGTGGTTGAGGACGAAGTACTTGCTCATCGACTTGCTCTTGTGAATGCTTGTCATGTAGAGGATTGCGAGATGCATGACAGTCTTGACGCGCGGTTCGACGAAGAGTGTTTGATGTAGGGGTACTTGAGCCAGAGAAGGTGTCGTCGGAGTGTCGACTTGAGTGGCTCCATCTTGAGTATGAAGAAGTTGAAGAATGACGGTTCACCAACAAGGTGCGTATCTCATCCATCCTTGCATCATTCTCTTGCTTGTGAGCGTCGAGCTTGTTGTCGAAGTAGTCTCTTGTTCGTTGTTCGGAGAGTCGTAAGTCGGTGGAGAGGTTGTCGATGCCGTCGCTCATTGCTAGTTGCTCTTCATGCAAAGCTCGTTGTGCACCAAAGAGGTGAGTCTTGGTGACGAAGGATGTCATGTCGTCGTCTTGCGCGAGGAGGGGTGGGTTGGTATAAGAACTTGGCCTATCCATCATTCCAAGCAAAATGTGAGTGGGAGAAGGAAAAGAACTTATACCAATTGTACCTTGACCGATGTTGACGATGAATCAAGTTCACTCAAATGCGGACAATGAAATAGCACTATTGGTACCAATTCTTGTCGGTTCTCACACCTACACAAGTAAAAGCTTATGGTGGAGTGTGGTTAGGATGGTGGCACAAAATTTGATGCAAATGTAAGTGAGCTTCAATAATGTTGGAAAAGATTCACAAATTTGCAAATGCAACAAGTAGACCAAGAAAAATAAGGTACACGGAAACACACACGCAAATAGATAAGTGGGATTGTGCAACCAAGGGTGAGCCAAAATGTGGAGTCCACGAAAATGCTCTTGGTGCACAATACACGAGAGATGCTAGCACGATTGCATAATAGGCGGATACATAACTTGTGCACAACCTACTAGGCAAAAATGCAACGACCTCTATCCCAAGTATGCTATATGTATGGTGTGTCGGTGATATGATCCAAGATGATCGAGTATGGTAATCTTAATGTTGTATGATGCTATGGTTCTTGCTTATAAGCTCTTTGCTTATCTTTCCTCTTTGCTTAAAAGCTTGTTTGGCTCTTTGTTGTTTGAGCTCTTTTCTCATGCGATGCTTCACGAACCAAGATAGCAATTGTGTATGCGATGACAACTTTGCGACACAAAAGATGATGCTAAGATATGCACCACTATGGTATGGTATGTATGCTATGGAGTATGATCACTAATGTGCACAAGTCACATTGCCGGCAATACTCAAAGGCTACTCTCGATGGGTAAGCTATGCAAATGTAAGGCCATGGGGGGTTATCAAAGCAAAGTGCAAGGTATGACAAACATGTCGTCGAGGTTACTGTCCTTGCGATGATGAGTAGTCGATGGAGATGAGCGGTGGTGATGTTGACGACGAACCGTACCTATATAGCCGAAACACAATAGGACACGGGAACCACAACCCAAAATATCAAAGACCAAAACGTCTCAAAATCGTCCTAGGAGGTAGCGGTGAGCGGTGGTGTTGCTTGTGGAAAGCGGTGGTGGTATGTATGCGGAAGAAAGCGTGGGAACCGGGGCAAAATTTGGCGAAACTAGGCGGAAAAGGGCGTGGGGGATGGAGCAGCTGCTGCCATGGGCCGGATGTCCGGGCTCCTGGATCTAGGACGAACGCGATGATCTCCATGGGAAAAGGTCAACTCCGGGGCAAAATTCGGACGAATTTGTGGATGGAAATTGCGGAAAAGATGGAGAAAAGCTAGATCCACTCGATGCATAGCAGATCCGTGGACCAAATCCAACAAAACTTCATCACACCAACAAATCACAAAAAAATTTGGGGCTATTTTTGGGTGGCATTTTCGGATTTAGGACGAAAACAACAAAATCAAGCTAGAAAACACGGGGTAGGGGCTCCAAAAATGTGATCAACGTGGCTCATGATACCAAGATGATGTAGGGCGGATCCCTATGGGGCCGATCTTTCATGTTTGGAGTGGATCCCTACGAGGAACACGAAGAACGCGCGGAAGAACACGAGGGAAATCACGAGAGGAAACAAGAGAAACACTCAACCGACATGAATATGATCACACAAGTGCTAGATCGTCGAGGCACAAAGTAACATGAGATCCAAAGTCAACAAGGGACGATTCAAAGGTAACCGTTCTTCTCCGGAAGGAGGTCTTGAGGGGGATCTTCTCCATGAGGAGGTTTTGAATCCGGATGGATCTTCTCCGAAGAGGGGCCGCGGTCTCTCTCATGGAGTAGATCCGGTACGATGAGCAATGATCTATCTCAAATGAGCTAAACCAATGTGGACCCTAGAAAGATGGGGGAGAAGGAGTATATATAGTCTAGGGGGCCAAGGGGTACACGGGCCTCGGCCCTTTACTGTGCGCAGACAGGGGGGCCGGATGTCCGGGCCTTCCCGAGGGGCCAGATGTCTGGGCTTGGCGGTCGGATGTCCAGGCTGGAGGGCTCAATTTCTTCGTCATCCGAATTTCCTCTAGGGCCGGATGTCCGGGCTTCTGCACGGATTTCCAAGCTGGGGCCGGATGTCCGGGCTGGACGCCGGATGTCCGGGCCCTATAGACTTAGGCGTATGGGCTGCTGCTGCTGTGTTTGCTCCAGGGGTCGGATGTCCGGGGTCTTGGCCGGATGTCCGGTGCCTGGGAGGTGTTCTTGACTTTTCCCGTTGGTTCTCCTCATCCATGGACTTGGCGACTTGTCCGTCTTCATGTACATCTCCGAGAGGGTCCTCTTTACACCTAATCATGCATAGCATATCGGACTCAGGTAGTAGCCATGTCTCGAGTGGATCATATGTGATATCACTAAGGAAAGAAGTCACCTCGTTCTCGAGAGCTCTAGATCGTGCTCGTGTCATAGGTCTTCTTGTCTCTTGATGAGACGATGGTAGGTCCATGGGGATGACCGTAGGATGCTCCGCATCAAACGTGGGATGCTCCGCATCATCTCCCCCACTTGGGAAAGATCCGACCTCGGATCGTGATCCTCATCACCATGGAAACGGTTGTCGTGGACGGACTTGTAGTTGGACGAAGTTGAAGACATGGCACAATCCAGGTAGTCCAAGGTGTCTCCCGTATGTGGTACATGCAAAATGAGCAAACACAAGCGACACTCGGAAATACAATGGTTAGCGCACACAAAATGTCCATCATGTAAGAAAGAGTCCGTTGGGCAAGATTGTACATGACAAAGCGCATGAAGCTTATCAAGATGATCTAGAATGATATGCAAAACATTCCTGTGGTAATTAGCATGTTGCACAAAGCTGCAAATTCTGCCATTGTGCAAAATGATGTCATAGAGAGACGGTTTATCAAGAGCATGAACATGGCAATGGATGCTCAATATGTGTACGTAATCATGCAATTGATGGTAGGCAATATGATCATGTTGTATGAATATGCCATCAAGGAAGATCACAACAAATATTCTAAGGAAGTGCACAAAGCTCAAATATCATGGATGACATGGGAATACAAGATGCAACAAGGCAATCATAATGTGAGTCAATCCATGCATGGGGTGCAAACTTTTGGTGAGTATGATATGTCCATCGAGCATGACATGTATGAGGACAATCAACAAAAATGGAGGTGCTGGTGTACCGATGCTCGATATCATGGCAAGAGTGGAGGTTCGAAGGTGCATCCAATAAGTGTGAGCGCTCCTCAATGTGAAGGTCCATAGAGCCAATCTCCAATGTCGCTCCTCCATCCAATAGATGTAACATGTAGACAACAAGAAGGAAACAACAATGAAAGAGTGACCCATCCAATATGTGTAATTGAGGATGGCTCAAAGGGAAGGAGTTCACCTCATGAATGTCGAAAATGTTGGTGTCGCACATCGTGTATGCATTCGCATGACCAAGTTGTCTCGTCATGGTACCGCCTTTTGAATCCTTCAAAACGAAAGAACATGACAAACACTCGAAAAAACAAATGAGGTTAGCGGAAGTGCAAAACCTATCATTCATGTGGTCAGATACCCAACAAGTGTATGCATCATGCTCATCATAAGAAAGGACAAGGGCGCATTTCATAGTATGGAGGCATATGATGCAAGAACAACCAAATACAATAGGCTCAAGTAAACAAGCATGCATCACAAGTAAAGTGTCAAAGTCTCCAAGATCAAGAAGCATAGTATGGTTGCACTCAATACAAGTGGATATGAGAGAGGCAACTAATGGAGGCGAGTGACAATGAGCAAGATATATCATGTGAGAGGCATGAACATATATGTCATCAACCCAAGAAAGCAAGTAAGAGTGCAACATGGGTTATGCAACATTGCAAGCAATCATAGCAATCAAGTCAAGCAAACTAGTAGTGCAAAGATGCAAATACTAGAGGGAATCATGGCAAGCATGCCATGTGTGCAAATAGTGGGCATGCATAATGCACATGACATATCACAAGCATGAAAGCAAGAGATGATAAAAATATCATCAATGTATTGGCGAGAGGCCATATTTAAATAGCAATGGGGTATCATGACTCTCCCAACACAACAAGCATCAATAACATGGTGCACAAAGAAATCATGGCAATAGCTACAAGTATCTCCACCAAGCATGCAAATACACATAGAAATAGCATAATTGTGAATCAAGGGTAGATGCAAGCAAGGGTTACAATTGCATGGCAACATCATATAAAGAGGCATAACCTGAAAAGTGAACACGGTAGTATGGGCATAAGGTGACAAGTGGTAAATAGCCCATAGCCGTGTGAGAGACAAGTAAAAGAGATGCGCGTAGTCGTTGCACAAAGAGAATGGTGGTAAGGACAATTCACGTGATCCCAAAGAATTGTTGCTCTCAAGACCTCGTTTCGTCAACTCTTGGGATTGAGAGGTTGACGAGTATATGTGAGTACCTACACAAAACAAAGACAAAGGGAAAATTGTGTGTGCGTGGTATATGTACACATCATCCATCATGATGCGCACATGTATGTGTCGGTTGGCACAAAATATCCAATGCTCAAATAAATGAGATGCGTGGTATAGAAACATGTCATCCATCATGAGAGATTTGTTGTGATGTATGACAAAATGGAGACTCAAAGGATGTAATGCATCATGAGAAATATCTAGAGCATTGTTATTCATGGAATGCATATGGTGCAAGCAATCATGAAAATTATGCAAAGTATGGAATGCATCAAAATCTCCTAATATGTATGAGGAAACTATGGGGGTCTCCTTATGAGAATTAATGAAAACATCACATGGAGAATATTGACAACATCCAAAACAAAGCATATTTGGTTCTATGTGATCATGGCATGACATAGTAGATGAATTGCGCAAATCATGTAAAGGAAGAATGGCAATATCATCACATGAAAAACAAAAGCCAATGACTATCATCTCGTCATCTATGCCATAGGAGCAAATGGGATTTATTTTAATGGGGCATGCATAGCTACTATGTTAAGATTGAAATGATACAATATGGGAGATCTCACTCATAGCATATGACAAGTTCAAAGGATTATCAAACATGATGTGACCAATAGAATTTTCACATGATATCCTATGGATCATAGCATCACAACTAGGCAACTCAACATGCTCATCATCATATTCATCATAAATTGGTAACTCATGACGTGAGGAAGTCGCACTAGCATGAAGCATGGGAATAGGTGGATCAACACCATGCAAGCAATCATTGGTAAGAGAGTCCACTAGTGGGACAAGAGAAGCACCATCACCTATGTTACCTTTGGGGCATCGCTCATGTGTTGTAGGTGAGGTGTTGAAGATACACTCATTGTCATCTTCATCATGATGGAACCATGTGGGGGGTGCATCATTGTCCACCATGGCCATCGTCGTCTCCAATGGAGGTATAGACTCGTCAAGGATAGGTGTGTCATCATGTAGGAGACCTAGCACGAAAGAAGAAAACACACTAGGAGTAGAGGTTAAGTCGTTAGAAATCATAGTGGCCTCACGTGCCGTGTCAACTACCTCACTCGCTAAGTGTTGTGGCTCACTCACTCCCTGAAGGATGCTCTTACTCATATGGTTGGTGGAGTCACTCAAATGGTGCTCAACCTCACATAGGATGTGTGGCATACTCTCGTGTGTGGGGCTAGTGGTGGTCACACTCATCCTCTCATAGGAAATGCTCTCAATGTCATATATGGTGGAGTCACTCATCTCACTCATGGGGTGGTGGCTTGATGAGGACATCAATGCAATTGGTACACCCACAGCCCCTGCTGCTATACATACTGGACCAATTACTAGAGCTCGCGCACGCCAATTAAATTACCAGGTACTTTCGTTTCTTGGTAATGATTCTAATGTTCATGCGAATATGATGCTGCCTAAATTGGATACATTTGTTTTGCTTAAAAATGAAGGGCCTAGCTTGGAGAAGGATGAACATTGGAGCAAGAACAAGCATGGAGATGATGGCATGCACAAGGGGAACAAGAACGGTGTCGTGGTATTCTCACGGGGGCTTGTGAGTCGACAGATGCCACAAGGGCTTAGTGTGAGGGTAAGACTGCTGCTGATAGGACCGGGAGCGGGTATGCGAGTAGGACGCGGTGGTTTACCCAG
Source organism: Aegilops longissima (assembly GCA_021605205.1). Lineage (NCBI taxonomy): Eukaryota > Viridiplantae > Streptophyta > Magnoliopsida > Poales > Poaceae > Aegilops > Aegilops longissima. The sequence continues at coordinate 315,032,300 of CM038676.1, forward strand.
CTTCGGAGCTCTCCGGAGAGATAATACTCCTACTGCTGCATGTCTGAGTGTATCTGATATATCTAGTACAGAGTGCTCCTGGAGCTGTATCTGTGATCAATAGCAATGAGGGCTAGCTAGCTAGTGTGGCACATGTGCCTGGCCATGTGTGGCCGAATGAGTGTGTGTACTCATGCGTGTGTGTGGATCAACGGATGGAGGGATGGCTAGCTTATATAGTGGTAGGCATGGGTGGTGGTAGCGTTGGTTGTAAGCTACCTTGGGTAGCTTACAAACCAAGCTATGTAGTGGCATGGCCTAGGCATGGTGCATGTCATGCTTGTCCCCTGGGGTACTTTATAAATCAGTACCCAGGGGACACGGTATACTGTAGATGACGTCGCGGTACGGTCGTCCCGTCGGTGTCTTGTCGGTGTCGGGTCGGGCTGCAGTCGGCAGCCGGCTGGTTGGCGCGATCGGTCACCGGCAGCCGGCCGGGTGGAGCAGTTGACGGGAGCCGCAGAGCGGCCGGGCAATGGATCGAGGGCTTTGCTAGCCCGGCGTCTTGAAATATTGTGTTGCCGTCTTCGGGGTACCCGTGGTCAATTACTCCGTCAGTAGCCTCCGAGCCTCCGGGCAACTTGGCAAAGTTGCGCGGAGGTTTTTTTTGGCGGATGTTGATGTAGAAAATGCCGATGGCAACCGGCTGCAGAACGCAGCCGGCGTAGCTTGCTTGGCGGGCGGCGCCAACAAGACCGCTGGGTGTAGCCTCCGAGCCTCCGGGCAACTTGGAAAAGTTGGTCGGAGGCTTTTCGCGTTTGTTGGTGCAGACGATGGCGTCGAGGGTGCCGGGCGCGGACACGAAATCCGCCGGCTGGTGCTGTCGGGCGCGGACACTGGGTCCGCCGACTGATGTTGTTGCTGACAGCCGGCTGCGGGCTGTAGCCGGCGTGGTTTGCTTCCAGTGGGGGCGCGCCAGCTTACCCACTGGGCATAGCCTCCGAGCCTCCGAGTGAGGAGGCGGGTTCCCCACGGAAATGATCATGCAAAAAACAAAGTTAGTCCGTGCAGATATATCAAATGTTTGCTTTTAGCATTGCAAGTTTTATGCGGAGGGTGCCGACTCGGTTTCGTCCGAGCCCCCTTCAATCTTTCCATGTTCCCTCCACTCTTTGGCTTGTGCTCTCGCTTGCCGGACAGCCGCTCTGCGGTCTGTGACTGAGAGTGGGCCGCGGAGTGGAGTGTACAATACTCAGACTCTGGGAGCAAATTTAACCGAGCAGATACTCATAAAGGAAATGGCCGGGTCACCCGAACCGTTTTTCTTCCCGGACATTTTTCGCGTGGGTGCCTCCAGCGTTCACCCTTGCTAGCCGGACAGCCGCTCTGTGGTCTGTGACTAAGACTGAGCCTTTGGTACCGCGCACGCTACTAAGCCGTCTGCGGGAACAAACGTCTCAGGCCAAGCGGCCAGCCCCAGGGCCAACTCTGGCTGGTACCGGGGCGAACAGTGATGCAACTGTAATAAAAAGCAAAGGTGGTCCCCGAGCGTCGCTCGGGGTTATCCGTGCTTGCATATGGCTCGAAAGAATGCGGGTGAGGAGCTCACATTGATTTTCGTGTAGATGAGGCAGAGGTTGTCGATGATAGCCGGCACGTCTTGGTGCTAGCGCACCGACACACCCCCTGGGGGTAGCCTCCGAGCCTCCGGGTGCTTGAAGGGGGATCCCGGCCGGTCGGGCTCGATCGGCCCGGCGACAGAGTGGGACGCGGCTAAGTCGGCTTGAACAGCCGGCCAGGCATCGAGACAGGCGGGATCGTCGGGCGGGCCTTCCAGCCGGCCCGGTGTCAAAGTAGGCGGGAAGGACACGCAGGTGTAGCTTGTGATCTTTTTTTCTTTTACCCGGCATCATCATCATTTATTTTTCTTGCAGCCGGCCTCTTTTCTCAGCCGGACACAACTCTTCATTTTTTATTTTTTATTTTGCACAGCTGGCGCACTGTGTTGACCCAGCCGGCTCTTCCTTTCTTTGCTTGAGCAGTCGGCAGGAGCGGGTCACAGTGGAAGCGGCGGCCGGGACGCGGCGGAAGCCGGCGTGCGGGTTGCGGTTAAGTCGGCAGGCGGCATGACCGGCCGGGTAGCTGATGCGGGCGGAGCCGGCGTGCCGAGTCACGAGGAAGCGGCAGGCCGGGTTGCGAAGAAGCCGGCGCAGCCGGGTTGCCGGGTGGCGGGGAGGAGCCGGAGGCCGGGCAGCAGCAGGAGCCGCGGCCGGTTCGGAGGACTCCAGAGGACGGGGCCGAACCCAACGCGCAGGTGGAGATTGGGCGCGAAGGTGGGGCCGGCGGCGGCGCGGCGGTCGCGGGAAGCTAGACGGGCCGCCAGGGCGAAGCGGCAGAGGCCGCCGACGACGGGAAGCCGTCCGGGCGGACGCGTGGAGCCGGCCTGCTGGGACGAGGCCGGACGCGCCAGGCAGGGTGCGGGCGGCCGCGACCTTGCGAAAGCAGAGGGCCGGGCAGCGCGGGCGAAGGGAGCCGGTCGGGCCGGGTTCGTGGAGGAGGCGGAAGCCGGATGGCGCGGGCGCTGGGCCGACACGAGGAGCCGGAGGCGGGGCATCGCGACCCGCGGCCGGGTGCGGGCGGCCGGATGGGCCGCCGGTGTTGACGAACAGGGCGCGGGGCCACGGGAGTTAGCGACGACGCGAAGGAGCGGGAACCTGGAGGGGCGCGTGCCAGCCATGGCGTAGGCGAATCGGCCACAGCGGGGGCGGTAGCAGGGTGAAGCGCGGGCGACGCCAGAGCGGGAGGGACCGCGGGGTGGAGAACCCAGCCGCTAGTGGAGGCGGCCGGCCGGCCGGGTCCAGACGCGGGCAGGCGGCGAGGCGGAAGCGGCCCGGGCGGGCGGAGCTGGGGACCCGACCGAAGCCAGCAGAGGAGCTGCGCTGCGCGAGGGCGCCAAGACGGGAGCCGAGCGCGCGGACGCCGGGTAGCGGGCAGAGCCGGCTTGGGCGCGTGGTTGGACAGTCACGGTGCGATGTTGGAGGCGGAGGCGCTCGCGGAGCATAGGAGCACGAGAGCGGCCCGTCAGAGGCAGCAGCTTGCTGGCGGCTGCAGCCACGGCTGCTGTGTCCACGAGTGCCTGTGCCCGGAGGCACTTGCGAGCAGAACAGGGAGGAATGGAGGAAGTGAGGCAAAGGGAGGCAGAGTTCTTGGGATCACCGGCGGCGCGGGCCGGAGCAAGCCTCGATTTGGCTAGCGCACTGGCAGAGTCCGGCTCGCAACTGGTCAACATACATGCAGATTATGGGCAGTGTACAGCCATTATGTGGGTGGTGTATGGGATGCATATGGCTATAGTCTGACTATAGTGTTTGGGGAATATATGGCTTGCATATGGCTGGTGCATGGGTAGAGTACGAGCTAGCGCATAAGTGGGCGGGAGCAGCTGCAGCAGATGGCAGCGAAGCCCGAGAAGGAGAGCTCGAAGCAGGCGACGAGGCAAGCGGCGCGCGCGGGGAAGACGGCAGTGGACGAAGCAACGCGGAGCCACGACGAACGGCCAGAGTTGCTGCGACAGTGACGAAGGGGGCGAGGCCAACGACGAGCACATACCACCCCGCGTGGTCGCCTCGGGCGCGTGTGGATGTCGAGCGCCCGAGCGCGGCTGGAGAGACGACGGCGGAGTCACGGCGAAGGTGACGAAGATGGCGAGGCCGACGACGAAGGCGCGCCGTTTCGCGCGGTTGCCCAGGAGCGTGTTGATGTCGAGCCGTCAAGATCTACCGGAGAGATGACGGTGACGCCGCGGTGATGATGAAAGTGGTCCTGCCCGGACTGCGAAACCGGCAGCAGCGTGGTAGCATAGTAGTAGTACCACACCACGGTGGGCGCCAACTGTCGTGGTATTCTCACGGGGGGCTTGCGAGTCGACAGATGCCACAAGGGCTTAGTGTGAGGGTAAGACTGCTGCTGATAGGACCGGGAGTGGGTATGCGAGTAGCACGCGGTGGTTTACCCAGCTTCGGAGCTCTCCGGAGAGATAATACTCCTATTGCTGCATGTCTGAGTGTATCTGATATATCTAGTACAGAGTGCTCCTGGAGATGTATCTGTGATCAATAGCAATGAGGGCTAGCTAGCTAGTGTGGCACATGTGCCTGGCCATGTGTGGCCGAATGAGTGTGTGTACTCATGCGTGTGTGTGGATCAATGGATGGAGGGATGTCTAGCTTATATAGTGGTAGGCATGGGTGGTGGTAGCGTTGGTTGTAAGCTACCTTGGGTGGCTTACAAACCAAGCTATGTAGTGGCATGGCCTAGGCATGGTGCATGTCATGCTTGTCCCCTAGGTACTTTATAAATCAGTACCCAGGGGACACGGTATACTGTAGATGATGTCATGGTACGGTCGTCCCGTCGGTGTCTTCTCGGTGTTGGGTCGGGCTACAGTCGGCAACCGGCTGGGTGGTGCAGTCGGCAGCCGGCTGGTTGGCACAGTCGATCAGCTAGCAGCCGGCCGGGCAGCCGGCCGGGTGGAGCAGTTGGACGGGGAGCCGGCAGGAGCTACCGGGCAGTCGGACTGAGGGGCTTTGCTAGCCCTGATGTCTTGAAATATTGTGTTGCCGTCTTCGGGGTACCCGTGGTCAATTACTCCGTCAAACGGAGTGACAAGTGATGATTTCAGTACGCTGAAGCCACCCTAATGCGTGCATGAAGTGATGTAGGGTGGAACCCTAGATGGCCTATCTTTCAAGAAAGGAGCGGATCCCAACTAAGAACACGAAAAACATGAGGGGAAACACGAGGAAAAACACAAGAGAATCACTCAAACCACCAAGATGTGGTCACGCATATGCTAGATCCTCGAAACACGAGAGGAGATACAAGATCCACGATCAACAAAGGACGATACAAAGGGTAACCGGTTCTTCTCCGTGAGGAGGTCTTCACTCCAAGGTGGATCTTCTCCGTAGAGGCCGCGGTCTCTCTCGTGGAATAGATCCGATATGGATGAGCAAAGCTCTATCTCAAATGATCTAAACCAATGTTAACCCTAACTAGAAGGAGGTGGGGGAGTATATATAGTCTAGAGCCACGAAGGGGTAAGTGAGGAGGGGATACATGGGCCTCTGGCCCGTGGCTGCGCGCAGGCAGGCGCCGGATATCCGGGCTGGGGGCCGGATGTCCGGGGCTTCGCGAGTCGCCGGATGTCCGGGCTCGGGCCGGATGTCCGGGCTGAAGTGGCCAAGCTTCTGGTGCATTCTGTCGTTCGATGCTGGATTTCCGGGGAAGGGCCGGATGTCCGAGCTGGGCCAGATGTCCGGACATGGCCCGTATGTACGGGGCCTGGAGCTGGCTTGCGGCTGGTCGGCTGTTGGGGCAGTTCCTGTGCGGCTCCCCAGGCGCCGGATATCCGGCCTCTGGCCCGGATGTCCGGCTGCTGTAGCTTCAGCAACTCCTTCTTCTTTCGTCGTCGCTTCCAGGCTTCCCTCGCGGATGGTGTAGTTGTTCCTTGGCGCTTGCACTCCTCCTCATCGTTCGTAGTGTTCCGACAATACCTATGCATGCACACGAGTGGAGTGTCAAGTAGTATACCATCCTCGAAAGGGTCAAGTGAGCACATGTAAAGGATATGATTCACCTTTGTGTATGTGTAGTAGATGCCGCACGTTTCACTCGCCGAACGGACTCTTGACATGGTGATGTCCATAGGATGCTCCGCATCATCTCCCGTCTCTTGGGAAAGATCCGACCTCGGATCGAAAATCAAATCACCATGGGAAAGAGATGGCTTCGTCGTGTAGAAGTGGACGTTCACCAAGTATTCATCATCTTGAAGCTCGAAATGGGCACTCTCCAATGTCGCACCGTCTTATGATTCCTTCAAAAGGAGTAAGGCCAACAAACACTTGGAAAAACAAATGTGTTTAGCATTAGTGCAAAACCAAGCATTCAAGAGGTGAGTCACCAAACAAGTGTCGTCATCATGCAAAGCATATGGTGTGACAAAGGATTGTGACATGGTATGTAAGTATATCAATCGAGCACAAGCAAAGATATCATGGGGACAAGCATGTAAATGTGAGGTAGAGATGCAAATATGTTTGACAAGAGAATAAGCATATACCTCAAGGTCATAGCAAGCGTTCACAAATTGCTCTATGAAAGGTCTATGGTAGGCATATGAATCATTCACAACACCAAAGAAAATGAGATGTCTAAACACATAGGTCAAGTGCAAGACAATCCAAGCATAATGTGCACAGGGTGTAGTGAACATAGTGTGGCACTCAACACAATAGAAAGAGCAATTGTTCATCATGTGTGAGGCAATCAAGTCAATCATGTGACAAGAAATGGGATATAGCATATGTGAAGGAATGACATTGTTGCAACCAAACATGTGATAGGAGCAAGTAATCCAAGATTTGGACGCAACACACAAGGTATATATGTCATGACACATGGAAAGGTGAAAATGACAAGTCGAAGCAAGATCTCTAACATGTGCGCAATCAAATGGTCCAAGATGACCAATAAGTCTCATGGTACAAGCAACACAAGTAGTATGATCCACAATATCCATGCTCATGGTTTGGAGGTTCTCAAAAGAGAAGGATATCACCTTGAAAGCATGTCCTTGTATGTCCTTCACAATGCCAAAGCACAAACAAGTGTGATGCAGAATCGTCATGGTAGAAGGTGGTTCGCTTTCAAGAGCTTGGATTGTCAACTCACGTGACGTGGAAGTTGACACAAAGTCCAAGTATCCAACACATGCACACAATAAAAGAAAGAACGTACGCGCATTGTAGATAAACACATCATCCATCATCATGGTTCTCTTCTTTTGCACATAACCATTAATAGAAAAAGTGCGTGAATAATATGATGCAACAATCTTTATGTTCATGGCACTACACATATGGTGCAAAGAGGTAAGACAAGCATGCTTCACAAGAAATATGTCAAAATCTCCAAATATATGCGAGAATGCTACGGGGGCATACTCATTATCAAGACTAAAGGCATAATTGCACTCAATACGTGGCAAATCATCTAGCATGAGAGAGGCAACATATGGAGAGATATGACAAGAAGCCATAACAATCATGTGCAAAGCATGGAAATGGTTGTCATCAACCGCATGAAATGAGCAAGTATGAATCCTCGATGATGCAACAAGGCAAGCAATCAAAGTAATCAAGTCTTGCAAGCTAGTAGTGCGAAGATGCAACGTACTAGAGGAGATCATGGCATTCATGTCATGTGAGCAAATAATAGGCATAGGCAATGCACATGACATATCGCAAGCACGAACACAAAGCAAGATCATAGTATCATCATAGGCATGGGGCACAAAGCAAACATGGCAATGACAAGTGATATCTCCACCAAACTTGCAAATACACATACAAGTACTAGAATCAATCATCATGTGTAATGCAAAGCATGGGTCACAAATGCATGGCAAAGGCATAGGAATGAGCATATCATGCAAAGTGAACATGGCAAGATGGGCATAGAATATGTAATGGCAATAACCCATAGCCAAGTGAGGGCCATGTAGAACGAATGCGCGAAGACTTCTCGTGAAGAGAGCAGTGGGAAAGACAATCCATGAGATCCCAAGTCATCATTGCTCCCTAGAGCTAGTTTTGTCAACTCATGGGATTGGGAGGTTGACAAGTGTTCATGGTTACCTACACAAAAGAGACACAAACCAAAAAATTGTGCGCGTGGTAAATGTACACATCATCCATCATGATGTGTATGTGCATGTGTGAGTTAGCACAAAATAAGCAATGCTCGAAGAAATTTGATGCATGGTATAAGAACATGTCATCCATCATGAAAGAGTTGTTATTGTGTATGACACGATGGGGATGCAAATTGAGCATACAATTTATGGCACAACAATATGATTATGATGCGTGGGGAGCATATTGTGCACATAATTATTGGCATCATGCAATGGATGGGATGGATCAAAATCTGCTAACATGTATGAGGAAACTATGGGGGTCTCCTCATGAGCAATATTGGAAACATCATATGGAGAAAATGGACAAGATCCAAAAAAATGCATATCCGAAGCTAGGTGGTCATGGCATGGCATATGAGATAAATGATGCCAAGGGAGCATATAAATATCATCACAAGAAAAACAAATGCCAATAACCATGGGCTTGTCATCTATGCCATAAGTGCATATTGGGTTTATTTTAATGGCATATGCATAGTCACTATGAAGAGATTGCAAATATGACATACGATTGATCTCATGCATAGCATATGACAAGTCAAGCGGATTGTCTAACATGATCTGACCTAAAGAATTATCACAAGAAATCCTATGTAACATGGCATCACAACTAATAGACTCCACATGAGAATCATCATACTCATCATAAATGGGCAATAAATCATCACATGAGGAAGTCGCACTAGCATGAATCATGGGAATAGGTTGATCAACATCATGCAAGCAATCAATGTCAAAAATGTCCACTAGTGGGACTAGAGCATCACCTTCACCTATGTTACCTTGTTCATTCCACTCAAGTGGTGTAGGTGAGGTGGGAAAGACCAAATGGTGGTCATCTTCATCTTGATGGAACCATGTGGGGGGGGGGGGGGGGTTGCATCATATTCCACCATGGCCATCGTCTTGTCCAAAGGGAGGACGAAGTCGTCGATGATCGGCGTGTCATCATAGATGGGGCCTAGCACCAAATGAGTAGACACAATAGAGGTAGAGGTTAAGTCGTTAGAAATCATAGTGGCCTCACATGCCCTATCAACTACCTCACTCTCTCTATGTGGTGGTTCACTCACTCCCTCAAGGTAGGTGCACTCAAACTCACATATGGTGGAGTCACTCATCTCACTCAAATGGTGGGGGTTGTGGCTCTCCTCACATGGGAATTGGGGCAACACATCGTATATGGGGCTAGTGGTGAAGTCACTCTCACTCTCAATATGGTGGCACAAGTCACTCAAGTCATCATACGTCGCCGTGGTCGAAGTGAAATACTCAACCATCTCATCGCCGTCACCTTGGATGAAGGCCAAAGATGGCACAACATCACTCTCCTCCATGACCGAAGGGAAAATCCCATGCTCCATCATCTCGTCATTGTCGCCGTGGATGAAGGCCGAAGATGGCACATCATCAGTCTCGCCTCCTAAGATGGAAGCATCATCCTTGCTCGCCACCTTGTCGCTTGCCTCCAAAGCATGTTCCTTGATTGGCTCCGTAGTCGTAGTCATCGCCGCACCATCTTGAAAAAGAGTCGTGGAGGACTCGGCATCATCAATGCCACAAAGAGGGATGGCGGTGAAGTAAAACTTGGGAGCATCGTCTTGGAGCTCATCGGGCTTGGACATCTTGGTGGTACTAGCCTCATGCTCGCCGTGTTGGAGCTTGGTCTTCGAGAAGTGTGCTTGGGGTCGAGAATCCTTGGCCTTCATGAGCTCTTGGTCCGCCTTGAGAGCACCAATGTAGTTGTCGTCGAGGCACTTGTAGTTCTCGAGGAAGATAGTCTTGGAGATGTCGTTGTTCAATCCCATCATGAAGTGGAACTTCATTGACATGGGGTCATCCACGCCGGCTCGTCGCAAGGCAATCTTCATCTCCATGAAGTACTTGTCGATGGACTTGGATCCTTGTATGGTGTTCTCCAATTGGCGTAGAAGTTGTTCCGTGTAGGTTGGAAGCACGAACTCTCGCCGCAAAGCTCTCTTCGTCTTGGGCCAACTCATGTCGTAGGTCTCCGAAGGTGTGTGAAGCCACCATGTAGACGCATAGTCGTGGAAGTTCCTTGTGGCGCACTTCACTTGATCTACGGGAGGGACTTGATGTAGCTTGAGGTAGTCGTCCATCAAACGCTCCCACTCGAGATACTCCTTGGGTTCGTGAATCCCATAGAAAGGAATCGTGTGGCCGATGTCGAGGTCGTAGTAGCTCGTGGAAGTCGCGGACTTGAGCTTGGGGAGCTTCTCTTGAGTGTAGTCTTGGGGTGCTTGTTGGCGAAGATGCCGTATGTCCGTAGGCGAAGATGCCTTGAAGTCACTTGGCGAAGATGCCAAGGGAGATGGTGAAGTCATTGAGCGGTTGTTGGTGTTGAGCTCTTGACCTTCACGTCCTTTTCGGTGATTGTGTCGATGCCGATGTGATCTTGCCGGAGATGGTAGCTCGGAAGCACGTGCACTTGAGCGTCTTCTCGAAGATGAGGAAGATCTCTTGTATGACTTGATGAGGGCTTTGATCTCCTCCATTTGAGCTTGCATCTTGGCGTCGGTGTAGTTGTTCTTGGCATCAAACTCGTTGTTGTTGTAGACCGAAGGTTAAATGCCTTGCCTATCCATCACAAGACTCGAGCAAATATGAATGGAAGAAAGGAGAGAACTATACCAAATGTACCTTGACCGATGTTGAAAATGGATCAATGATCACTTAATGATGTAACAAGGAAATAGCACAATTGGTACCGATCTTGTCGATTATCACACCTACACAAATAAGGCTTATGGTGGAGCTCGGTGAGGATAGTGGCACAAAAATTTGATGCAAAATATTAGCAAGAGTCAATAATGTTGAAAAAGATTCACAAATTCGCAAGTGAAACAAGTAGACCAATAGCAATAGGTGGCAACGGAAACACACACTCAGATAGATAAATGGGGTCGTGCAACCAAGGAATGAGCTCAAAATGTGGAATCCACGGAAAAAGCTCGTGTTGCACAACTCAAGAGAGACGCTAGCACGATTGCTCAATAGGCGGATACGACACTTGCGCACAACCTATAAGATGCGGAATGGATAACTTGCTATCCCGAGTATGCTATATATGTATGGTTCCTGGTGTTTGATCCAAGATTATCGGATATGACAATCTTATGCAATGTGGTATGATGCTATGGCACTTGCTTATAAGCTTCTTTGCTATTTCTCTTTTGCTTAAAAGCTTATTCTTTTTTTATATGTTATGGCCACTTTTGCACAATGCACAAACCAAGATAGCAATTGTGTATATGCGGGAACAAACTTGAGGCACACGAGATGGTATTGTACCAATATGATATGGTATGTATGCAATGGATGGTGTAGATCACTAATGTGCACAAGTAACGTTGCCGGCAATACTCAATGGCTAGTCTCGATAGGCAAGTAACGCAGAATGGGCTAGGGGTTATCAATGCAATTGCAAGGGGAATAGACAATGGTGTCGTCGAGGTTACCGTCCTTAGCGGTGATCTTGATGTAGGTACCAAGATGATGGAGACCCATCCCTAAGTAGCCGAAACACCTTAGGAAACGGAAAACCACAACTCAAAATCTCAAGGACAAAAGTCAAATGGTGGTAGCGGTAATGCGGTGGTGGTTTTGCGGAAGCTCAATGGGATTGCGGGAATGCAATGATGGGGTTGTGAGACGCAATGCGGAAGTTATGATGGTGGTTGATGAAGAAGCAATCGTCCCTAAGTAGCCTAAACACCTTAGGAGACTCGAATCACAACTCAAACAACCTCAAATGTGAAGGGGAACAAATTGGGTTAGGTTGCGGAAGTCGGTGGTGGTTATGCGGAGGATGTGGTGGAAGCCCTAGGAAAATACGCCAAAGTTCCAAACATTTCATGGAGTCAAATGGTGGTTAAACCTATGTAGATCGATAGAGGATGTCAATAGCTACTCAACGAGCAAAAGAACGCGAAAATCGGACTCCGGATGTGAAAGTTATGGGCAAAACGGTGAAACACATGAGGCTGATTTCCCAGGGGCCGAATATCCGGGGGTAGGGGCCGGATTTCCGGGTGTCAGTGTCCAGAACCGTGCGGACTTGGTTCTCCAGGAGTTGGATGTCCGGCTTGGAGCCCGGATGTCCGGCCCGATGGCCCGGATGTCCGGCCTGAGGCCCGAATGTCCGGCCCGATGGCCCGGATGTCCGGCCTGAGGCCCGGATGTCCGGCCCGACGATTCCAGATCGCGTTTGGGGCAGAAATTTTTGAATTGGGGGCAGAAATTGATGATTTCAAGGGCAAAATTTGACGAATTTCATGGATGGAAGGTGGGGAAACTTGGGGAAATGCTAGATCCACTCGAAACCAAGGAAATCCATGGATCAAAATCAACAAAACATCATCAAACCAACAATTCACAAAAAAAATTGGGGCTATTTTTGGTGGGGATTTTCAAAATTGGGGAATAACACAACAAAATTAGGCTAGAAAACAAAGGGGGAGGCTCCGAAATCGTGATCAACCTAAGCTCTGATACCAAGATGATGTAGGGTGGAACCCTAGATGGCCGATCTTTCACGGAAGGAGCGGATCCCAACTAAGAACATGAAGAACACGAGGGGAAACACGAGGGAAAACATAAGAAAATCACTCAAACCAACAAGATGTGGTCACACATATGCTAGATCCTCGAAACACGAGAGGAGATACAAGATCCACGATCAACAAAGGACGATACAAAGGGTAACCGGTTCTTCTCCGTGAGGAGGTCTTGAATCCACGAGGGGGTCTTCTCCGTGAGGAGGTCTTGAATCCAAGGTGGATCTTCTCCGTAGAGGCCGCGGTCTCTCTCGTGGAGTAGATCCGATATGGATGAGCGAAGGTTTATCTCAAATGAGCTAAACCAGTGCTAACCCTAACTAGAAGGAGGTGGGGGAGTACATATAGTCTAGAGCCACGAAGGGGTAAGTGAGGAGGGCACACATGGGCCTCTGGCCCGTGGCTGCGCGCAGGCAGGCGCCGGATGTCCGGGCTGGGGGCCGTATGTCCGGGGCTTCGTGAGTCGCCGGATGTCCGGGCTCGGGCTGGATGTTCGGGCTGAAGTGGCCAAGCTTCTGGTGCGTTCTGTCGTTCGATGCCGGATTTCCGGGGAAGGTCCGGATGTCCGGACATGGGCCAGATGTCCGGGTCCTGGAGCTGTCTTGCGGCTGGTCGGCTGTTGGGGCAGTTCCTGTGCGGCTGCCCAGGCGCCAGTTGTCCGGCCTCTGGCCTGGATGTCCGGCCGCTGTAGCTTCAGCAGCTCCTTCTTCTTCCGTCTTCGCTTCCAGGCTTCCTTCGCTTCCAGGCTTCCTTCAGCAGCTCCTTCTTCTTCCACGCTTCCAGGCTTCCTTCCGGCCGCTGTAGTTGTTCCTTGGCGCTTGCACTCCTCGTCGTCGTCCGTAGTGTTCCGACAATACCTATGCATGCACACGAGTGGAGTGTCAAGTAGTATACCATCCTCCAAGCGGTCAAGTGAGCACGTGTAAAGGAGATGATTCACCTTTGTGTATGTGAAGTAGATGTCGCACGTGTCACTTGCCGAACGGACTCTTGACATGGTGATGTCCATAGGATGCTTCGCATCATGAAGCCTCGGACGAAATATACAAGATGCTACTTCATAACTTTCATCCAGAGGCTATTCTAGGTGTTGCGTCACCTTATTATTGGACCAGGCCCATGTAATTTCGAAATACTTGAGCATATGCTGTTTTTAGAGTCCGTATGTGTGGGGAAACTAGAGATAGGGTTGGTTTCGGACCCCTTCCCCAAGGGCCACGAAATTTCCCCCTCTTCCTCCATATATATAGCCCTTAGGGCGTCGTTTAGACTTTGGGTTTTGTTTAGATTAAAAGTTTGCCATAGATGCAACTTCGCGTACTTCGTTTGTGTTCAACGACCAGACAAAGGCATCACAGAACCCCACCGTGATCAATAAAGCTTTCATCTTATATTCGTAATATCCAGATTGCAATCTCAGTTTCTTGCTTGTTCTTCGTTTGCTCGCAGGAAACAGACCCTCGTGGTCAGGTTGATCGTGCTCCGGCGTGGTCAATAACCTCTCGGAGTTGGTTTTGCGATTGCTAAGGCGCGACTCCTCGCACGTTCGTAGTCGGATCGTCAAAGTCGACTTATAATAAAGCGATATCCATCATCTCATCGAAAGACGGGACACCCCCGCTTCTATCAAGTGGTATCAGATTTTCAGGTTGCTCGGTGAGATTTTACAGTTTTTCGTAGTTTAGATCGAGTCTGTTTCTTCATACCTATAGTCCACGAAAAAGCCAAAAAATTAGGGTTAGTTCATCCTATCTGAACTAATCTGAGCCTTTGCATAATCTTTTCTGTATTTGTTGAATTTGCGGTGGCATCGTCGTGTCAAGTTGCTGGTCTTAGCGTCTAGTATTTTAGAGTTTCGAGTTCTGTTCACAGGTTGTCACGTCGCCGCTGCCATATATCACCACCGCATCATCATCATTGCTGCTGACATATAACACCATCGCACCAACTTCATCTCCGCTGCCATATACCACCGCCATATATTCATCGTCAATCTGAGTCCATATACGCCACCACATATCTTTCGCCATCACGCCAATCCGAGTCCACCTGCAGCATATATCCGCCACCAGTCCGAGTTCCACCAGATTCATCTCCGCCACTAATCCGAGTTCCACCAGATTCATCTCCACCACCAATCCTAGTCCGAGTCCGGTATTTTGTTACTCTGTTTTGGATTTCGAGATCACGCCATACTCCGAGTCGTGACAGAGTAGGATTCCCGAACTTTCGAGATATCCGCAGTAAAAAAATAGTTCCAGTTAAAACAACAAAGTCTGGAAAATTCTGGCTAGGCAGTTTTTAGACCATTTGTACACTTTTCCGAAAAAAATTGTTGCGGAGCAAAAAAAAGAGGAAAAAAGTGCAAAAAAAGTGAAAATAAGAGAAAAAAATTCAGAGCATGCTCCTCCCTTGTTTACGTGTGGCGTCGTGATTTTGTTAGTGTCCTAGGCTCGTGTCTCTAGCACGGTCTAGCCTTGGACCAGCACAGTACTGTCGTTGAGGGTTTATTCAACTTTGCATCTGTGAATTGATTTGCTGTCCCTTTTTTCTACCATATTATAAGCCTTCCCAGCTCCACATACATCTACGTCGTGCGGGATAGGCAAGGCATTTCATCTCCGGTCCTCGACATCAACGACGGCGTGAACAACTACATCACCAAAGTGTCCATCTTCGATCTACCACGACAAATGCAAGGCGCACAATCAAGATTGCGAGAGCGCATCGAGAACATCTCCATCGACATTCATCACTCCGAAGCAAGGAAAAGGTACTACATCGACAAGAAGCTTTCCGCACATAAAGAGGAGCAAGATGCAAGGATGGAGGAGATTAGAGCCTTGATCAAGTATTCTTCCCCTTCATCATCTTCAAGGCGGCGACATTCAAGCCACAAGTCTTCGGAGCGCGAACACGATGCAAGCGCAAGTCGTCCACGTCCACACCTACATGGCGACCACCATCACGTTCGTGATCCACATCGTCATGAAGGGCAAGTCACCTACAAGCATCATGTGCACGACGACGATGAACGCCTACGAGCTCAAGCACGACAACGACATCATCATCATCATGAAGATGCTCCACAAGCGCAAATGCACAAGTCCCAACAAGCCCTACTTCACGCCAAGTCCAAGCTTCATGAGCAAAAGATAAGACCGCGAGACGAGCACCACCAAGACGGAGCTACGGCTACCACCACCACTTCGGCATCTTCGCGAAGTGCTATCAAGGAATCTTCGCCTTTGGACGTACGACATCTTCGCCTACTTCCCACGAGTACGCCTACAACGACTTCATCAAGTCCAAGGCGACCACCTATGAGCGAGGGCGACACCTCCATCTTCGGAAGCCCCTCAAGGAAGATGGCCGAGCATGGGAATTTCCCTTCGGTCATGGAGACGAGCTACGAGCTGCCACATCATATGGGCCTCCAACAACAAGACGGTGACAAGAAGGTCGAGCAAGGGCCATCCCCTTCGACCACGGCGACGAGCGCGAACCTCATCAACAACACGAAGACGGCCCCCATATTGAACTCATACTCCGAGTCAAGCTACGAGACCACACATGAGACCTTATCTTTGGTCTTAGAGGAAAGTGTTGATGTGCCATCTTCGGCCTTCAACCACGGCTACGACTACGACATGATTGAGCATGGAGACATTTGCACCAACATCTCTCCGACGCCCACATATGAAGAGATGCCCCAATTGCCATGTTAGGAGAGCCACCACCCCATGAGTGAGATGAGTGACTCCACCAACCATATGAGTAAGAGCATCCTTGAGGGAGTGAGTGAGCCACAACACTTAGTGAGTAAGGTAGTGGACACGGCACGTGAGGCCACTATGATTTCTAACGACTTAACCTCCACTCCCAGTGTGTTTTCTTCTTTGGTGCTAGGTCTCCTACATGACGACATGCCTATCCTCGACGAGTCCATGCTTCCAATGGACAAACCGATGGCCATAGTGGACGATGATGCACCCCCCACATGGTTCCATCAAGATGAAGATGACAACGACTTGGTCTTCGACACCTCACCTACAACACATGAGCGATTCTCCAAAGGTAACATAGGTGATGGTGCTTCTCTTGTCCCACTAGTGGACTATCTCCCCAATGATTGCTTGCATGATGTTGATCCACCTATTACCATGATTCATGCTGGTGTGACTTCTTCATGTCATGACTTACCTATTTATGATGAATATGATGACGAGCATGTTAAGTTGCCTAGTTGTGATGCTATGCTCCATAGGATATCTTGTGAAAATTCTTTTGGTCACATCATGTTTGACAACCCATTGAACTTGTCATATGCTATGAGTGATATCTCCCATATTACATCATTTCAATCTCAACATAGTAACTATGCATGCCCCATTAAAATCAATCCCATTTGCACTTATGGCATATATGACGAGATGATGGTCATTGGCTTTTGTTTTTCATTTGATGATATTGCCATTCTTACTTTACATGATTTGTGCAATTCATCTACTATGCCATGCCATGATCACATTGAACTAAATATGCTTTGTTTTGGATGTTGTCAATATTCTCCATGTGATGTTGCTGCTCATGCTCATGAGGAGACCCCCATAGTTTCCTCATACATATTAGGAGATTTGATGCATTCCATACTTGGCATGATTCCCATAATTGCTTGCACCATATGCATTCCATGAATAACAATGCTCTAGATATTTCTCATGATGCATTACATCCTTTGAGTCTCCATTATGCTATACATAACAACATGATGGATGACATGTTTCTATATCACGCATCTCATTTATTTGAGCATTGGATATTTGGTGCTAACAAACACAAGCACGTGCGCATCGTGATGGATGATGTGTACATCTACCACGCACACACGATTTTCCCTTTGCCTTTGTTTTGTGTAGGTACTCACGTATACTCGTCAACCTCTCAATCCCGAGAGTTGACGAAACGAGCTCTTGAGAGCAATGACGATTTGGGATCCCGTGGACTATCGTTACCATCGTTTCCTTCGCGCAACGACTACGCGCATCTCTTCTACTTGGATCTCACACGGCTTTGGGCTATATATCACTTGTTACTTTATGCCCATTGTGTCATGTTCACTTTGCATGTTATACCTCTTTCTATGATTTTGCCATGCAATTGTGACCCTTGCTTGCATCTACCCATGATTCACCATTATGCTACTCCTATGTGTATTTGCATGCTTGGTGGAGATCCTAGTAGCTATTTCCATGCTTTCTTTGTGCCTCATACTATTGATGCTTGTTGTGTTGGGAGAGTCATGATGCGCCATTGCTATTTACATATGGTCTCTCACCAATACATTGATGATATTTTTCTCATATCTTGCTTTCATGCTTGTGATATGTCATGTGCATTATTCATGCCAACTATTTGCACACATGATATGCTTTCCATGATTCCTTCTAGTATGTTGCATCTTCGCACTACTAGCTTGCTTGACTTGATCTCTATGATTGATTGCTTTGTCGCATCACCCATGTTCCATTGTTACTCGCTTTCTTGGGTTGATGACATATATGTTCATGCCTCTCACATGATACATCTTGTTCATTGTCGTTTGCCTCCAATTGTTGCATCTATGATTATTGATCTTGGAGACTTGGACATATTACTTGTGATGCATGCGAGTTTGATCGAGCCTATTGTCTTTGGTTGTAGTTGCATCATATGCTTTCATACCATACCACACCTTGTCCTTTCTTATGATAAGAATGATGAGAACACTTGTTGGGTATCTCACCACTCGAATGATAGGTGCTACATTTGCACTAACCTCATTTGTTTTTCCAAGTGTTTGTCATGTTCTTTCATTTTGAAGGATTCACAAGGCGGTACCATCGTGAGACATATTGGTTATGAGAAGGCGTACATGATGTGCAACACCAACATTTTTGACATCCTCATAAAGGTGAACTCTATCCCTTTGAGCCATTCTCAAATACGCATATTGGATGGGTCATTCTTTCATTGTTGTCTCCTTCTTCTTGTCTACATGATACATCTATTGGAGGGAGGACCGGCATTGAAAATTGGCTCTATGGACCTTCACATTGAGAAGCGCTTGGACTTATTGGATGCACCTTCGGACTTCCACTCATGCCACGACATCGAGCTATGGTACAACACCACCCATGAAAAATTTGCATCTTATGCCTGGATTGACTCACATTATGATTACCTTGTTGCATCTTCCAATTCTATGTCATCCATGATATATGAGCTTGTGCATTTCCTTAGCAAATTTGTTGTGATCTTTCTTGATGGCATATTCATACATAATGATCACATTGCCTACCATCAATTGCATGATAACATAATCATATTGTGCATCCATTGCCATATTCATGCTATTGATAAACCGTCTCACTATGACATCATTTTGCACCATGGTTACATTGATCATATTCACAACACATTTGTGTGCACAATGAATGTTTTTGCTCCCATGAATGCTTTGCATATCATTCTATACCATCTTGATAAGCTTCATGCGCTTTGTCATGAACAATCTTGCCGAACGCACTCACACTTACTTGATGGACACTTTGTGTGCGCTAACCTTTGTATTTCCAAGTTTCGTTTGTGTTTGCTCTTTTTGCATGTATACCACTCCGGAGACGCCTTGGAGTACTTGGATTGTGCCATGTCTTCCACTTCGTCCAACTTCAAGTCCGTCCACGACAACCGTTTCCATGGTGATGAGGATTACTATCCGAGGTCAGATCTTTCCCAAGGGAGGGGAGATGATGCGGAGCATCCGACGATCATCCCCATGTACACTCGAGCCTACGCCTTTGGACCTAAGGTGAATTCGCTCCTTTCCGAATCTTCCCTTTCCGCATGTAAGACATGGATGCTACTTCAAGCGCGGACCTTGTGCATACTCAGGTACACCCGAGGAGACCTTGGAGAGCCCAAGGACCAAGGCCAAGCGTGCGCAGAAGCGAAGGAAGGAGAAGGAAGAAGAGCCAGCTGCTACAGCGGCTGAACATCCGGCCCCAGCCCGGACATCCCGCCCTTGCCCCAGAAATCCGGCATCGGCTATCCAGAGAAAACCGGAAAGGACCAGCGCAGCCCAGACATCCGGTACCATGCCCCGGACATCCGACTCCTCCTGAAGCCCCGGACATTCGTCCCCTTCGCCGAAAATCCGGCCCCGCCATCACCGAATGCATCTGGAAGACCCAGGCCAGCTAGGACATCCGGCCACCCAGCCTGGACATCCGGCCCGTCCTGAAGGCCAGGACATCCGGCCCCCAGCCCGGACATCCGGCACCTGCCTGTGCGCAGAGAACGGGCCAAGGGCCCATGATCCCTCTCTCACTTACCCCTTCGCTGGCTAGCACTATATCTACTCCTCCACATCCTCCTAGTTAGGGTTAGCATTGGTTTAGCTCATTTGAGATAGACCATTGCTCATCCGTACTGGATCTACTCCATGAGAGAGACCGCAGCCCCTCTTCGGAGAAGATCCATCCAGATTCAAGACCCCCTCTCGGGTGGCCCCATCAAGACCTCCTCTCGAAGAAGAAGGGTTACCTTTTGTATCGTCCCTTGTTGACTTTGGATCATGTATCGCCCTTTGTGTTCATCTATCTAGCATATGTGTGACCATATCTTGTTGGTTTGAGTGATTCTCTTGTGTTTTCCCTCGTGTTTCCCCTCGTGTTCTTCGTGTTCTTAGTTGGGATCCACTCCTTTCGTGAAAGATCGGCCATATAGGGTTCCACGCTACATCAAGATGGAGTTGCTGCTGCCAGGGGCCGGATGTCCGGGCCAGTGGCCGGATGTCCGGGTACTCGGTCGGATGTCCGGGCTCCTGGATCTTGGACGAATGCGATAATTTCCACTGGAAAAGGTCAACTCCAGGGCAAAATAAGGACGAAATTGTGGATGGAAATCGCGGAAAATATGGGGAAAAGCTAGATCCACTCAATGCAAAGCAGATCCATGGATCAAATCCAACAAAATTTCATCACACCAACAAATCACAAAAAAAATTGGGGCTATTTTTGGTGGGGATTTTCGGATTTTGGATGAAAACAACAAAATCAAGCTAGAAAACATGGGGTAGGGGCTCCAAAAATGTGATCAATGTGGCTCATGATACCAAGATGATGTAGGGCGGAACCCTATGGGGCCGATCTTTCACGTTTGGAGTGGATCCCTACGAGGAACACGAAGAACGCGCGGAAGAACACGAGGGGAAACACGAGGGAAAACAAGAGAAACACTCAACCGACACAAATATGGTCACACAAGTGCTAGATCATTGAGGCACAAAGTAACACGAGATCCAAAGTTAATAAGGGACGATACAAAGGTAATGGTTCTTCTCCGTGAGGAGGTCTTGAGGTGGACGCCCAAGAGGGGGTCTTGAATCCGCTTGGAAGGATCTTCTCCGAGGAGGCGTGATCTCTGAGGAGAAGGTAACCAAGTGGATGAGAAAAGCTCCCACACAAACATGAGCTAAACCTTTGCTAACCCTAGAAAGATGGGGGAGAAGGAGTATATATAGTCTAGGGGGTCGAAAGGGTACACGGGCCTCATCCCTTTACTGTGCGCAGACAGGGGGGCCGGATGTACGGGCCTTCCCGAGGGGCCGGATGTTCGGGCTGGAGGGTTCAGCTTCAGGAGGTTCTGTAGTGTGGCGCCAGATGTCCGGTCTTCTGGCCGGATTTCCGAGCTGGGGCCGGATGTCTGGGCCCTGCAGACTTGGGCATCTGTGTCGGCGATCTGGGAATGGGGGTACCCAGACTTGCCTGCCTACGGCCTGCGGCGTGGCTCAAGGGGTGGCCCAGTACGGCCCATCTTCATCAACACAAGCTCAAGACCCTCGCGAGGGCCAAGCCTCATGGGCGGACGACGTGAAGCTTCCTCGTGCACGGCCTCGTCGGGATGGCTCGCGAGGAGGCGGAGAGATCAAGGCGGGGTACCTCACGAGGTGCCCATGACGCAAGCCATGACGACCAAGGGCGCCAGGAGGGCGCCAGCCCGCGCAGTGTCCTCATTTCCCCTTTGGTGCAAAGGAGGCAAGCGCAGGCCAAGGGTATCAAGCAAAGGCAACCATTTCAGTGCAACAAGACCAAGACCAGTAGAACGGCAGGAAGGAGGTCATCGTGGAGCCCAAGGCGGCGTCACCGTCAGAGTCTTTGGCAGGCGAGGACCGACTTTAGTCAGGATAAGTGTACTAGATGTTCCCCTTCAAAATGGCCAATTGTTGGCGCCCTTCCCGCTCAATATTTGGGAAGAGGCCCAGGGCCTCCCACTATAAATAAAGCTAGCCACCACCAAGGCATGAGGACGGATAGAGAAGTATAGAGAGGGAGATCGAGACCAGATCTAGAGGATCGGCATCTAGAGAGAGAGAAAGAGAGGCGACTGAACACCCCTAGCAGTTCATCGCACCAGCTCAAGAACAGTCCCTCGCGGGGCTATTCCTCCCTTGTACTGTTCATCATCAGCCCCAGAGGCAATCCACCACACCACACACTGGAGTAGGGTATTACACCACCATGGTTTCCCGAACCAGTATAAACCTTGTGTCCCTTGTGTTGTTCTTTATGTAGTTTAGATCTTTGCGAGGCGACGAGGCGTAGGTAGGTTGGAGGTGCGATCTCCGCGTGCACCCCAGAGTTCGAACCTAGAGGGTCTGCCGGAACCCGAAATCCGACATTTAGCGCGCCAGGTAGGGGTGCACCGGAATCCGCCTTCTGCCGCAACGCGCCCCGTCGCATCATCATCATCATGTCCGACGACCCAATGGGCAATCTCGATCCCTGGGCAGCCTGGCCCGCCCGCGCAGAGCCGCTCGCCCTGGGCGACCTCAACCCTGTGCCATAGGCAGCCCGTGGTCCGCAGGGCGCTGCGGGCCGCGGGCGACGCGGTCAGGCGACGTCAGCTCTCACGCCGCTGCAGGTGCGGTCGGCGGTGAGGGCCTCGAACCACGCCATGCCACGGCCCGTACACCCGACGGGAGCAGGCGAACTCAAGGGCCGCGCCACGGGGCCCGAGAGCTACTGCAATGCAAAGCTGCTTTGGAGGGCGCCACGACGGGCTGCCGGAGCGGGTGGCAGAGCTCCTGGGCTTCGCCGCATCGGGAGCTCACCCCTTCTGCACCCAGCCGTCGCCTCAGGTCCAAGGCGGAACACACGGAGGCCCCGCGCGCGCCCGCGCAGCTCCGAGCGGATTTCAAGGCCACTCCAACGCCAACCAGGCCGTCAGCACCGGGCTAACAATGGCGCCGCCTCCGCCCCCGGCCAACGAAGGAGGACTCGCCACAACCCACGGTCCAAGTGGGCCGCCGCGCTACCACCCCCAGGTTGGCGCCTCAAGCAGAGATGCGTGGCACACGGGGCACTACAGCGAAGCATTCAGGGTGGCTTCCCCGGAAGAGTATGTGCCCCACATGATGGATCAAGGGCACGCGCAGGAGGAAGACCATGGCTCGCTCCTCGGCCCAAGCTGGGGGGAAGAGACACCCGAAGCTGAGCTCTTTCAGGAGCCCCGGGAAAGCCCCATCGACCGCGCTGGAGGCAGCGATTATCGGGTACCGCTAATTCATCAGGAACAGGCATACGCTAACCATGGATCACAGGAGGTACAGGTCGTCGCGACGGATGGCTGCCCCAATCCAGCAGCTTCCTACCCCTCAGGAGGAGGGCGCCGAGGGCTGCAGGAGAGGGGCCGAGATCCGGCATCACCACCGCGGCGCTCGGAGCAAGACGTCCTCAGGAGGTAGGCCCTCTGCCGGGGAGGTGCCTCAGGGCCTACCCCCAGCAGAGGACCCGTGGTCGCCGGGGGGGAACCGCCGGCGACCGCTGTACCCCATCGGTGGCGTCCTCGGTCTCCGACCATCGTCGATGGCACTAGAGTGTGGCGCAAGGTGGGGCCCTCGTCTGGCGATATGAAGCAAGGCCGGTACCTGTGAAGAAGGCCCGGTGCTTGTGAAGCTCGCCACCCCGTGACACTCTCACGTAATAATGAGTGGGGTTGTGCACGCCCCGGAGTCTCCGGAGAGCCGCCCTCGGGCCTCGGGGGCTCCCGCCCACGCCCAGTGGCAGCACTTAGCTCCGTGCTGGTGAGAAGACGTCGAAGACTAGACTAGGTGCCGGACGCGGCCTTTTTGCTTCTTTTTTGCCTTTCCTTTGGTTGTCATTTTTCCCCCGTTTGGATTTAAGTTGGATTTGAGCTTGAGGCTTGTGTGTGTTCGGGGAAGGGGTGTTTAGTCTCGTTCGAGCAATCTCTCGTGTTCTGGTTACCGCTTTGCATCCATCCCGCCTCAGCTGCCTCCCCTCGTGAGCCGGGCCAGGCCTAGCATGCGTGCAGCCCGGACTGCCGTCACCACACCCTCTCAGGAGGTTCTCATTACAGGTTCAATGGGCTCAGTCAGGGGCACTCAGGACACCACATCCCTCCGCAGGCTATCTCAGGGCCCATGCAGGTCGAAGGTAAACAAGCCAGCCCCCGCTTGGCGCAGGCGTACGGGTGATATTGTGTCCACTAACGCGTTAATTGCAAGTTTTTACACGAGGGGCTCCCCCTCCCAAAATGCTCTTACAACCTTCAGGGCCAAGCCCGAACTCTCTTTGCGCAGGATAGAAAGCAAGAACAGCAAGCGGTCAATCAGATAAATCCCCCAATGCATCCTCAAGGGCACCTCCTGAGTCGTCACTGGCGTCGCTGGCCTCGCCATCACCCTCCGCGTCGCCGTCGGCAGCGTCCGGGCCGTTCACCACGCCGCCTTCATCAGCAACCACGACCACGCCGTCGTTATCCGTAGTGAAGGCCCTGACGAGGGCATCTACGTTGTCTTCCACCCAGTGCGCCAGGTCGCCCCGGATGGCGGGGTATGGCGAGCGCCATCGAAGTCAAAGTGGGGATCCATGTTCTGAAGATGACTGAAGACGCGAGAAAAAGCATGCCCGAGCAGGCACGGCCTCTCCTCCACCAATCTGCTGGCTCGCCGACCGCACCTCGGCTGCGCCACCACACTAGTGAAGAACTGGAGGTTACCAGCATAGTTAACCACATGAGGCTCCCCAACGGCCGCCTCACAGATGTTGCCCAAGGCCATGTTAGCTCTTTCCCGGAGCGTGCGGAGCATAGGGCCATGCTCGTGCTCCAGGATCTGCTGCTGGCGTATCTCGTCCTCGCTCCGCCGCACGACAGCCTCAGCAGCGTCCACCCTTTGATGGAGAAGAAGTGCCTCGGCGCGGGAGGAAGTCAGCTCCTCCTGCGCCGCGCCAAGGGCGGCCCGGGCAGCGTCCGCCCACCACGTCACTTCATCCAGCTTGGCCCTCAGGGCGGCGGTCCTGCCTTCTGCTTCGACCTTAATCAACTCCAGCCTCTCCTCGAACTCGCGCTCGAGGTTCGAGCGGGCCACCGCCACCCTGCGATCAACCTCTTCCAGGACCCGGGCCTCCCGCGCAGCGACATCGTCCTCCGCCTGCGCCACCTGGCGCTCTCTCGTCTCTAGCCACTCAAGGTCACGGGCGCGCTCGGCGGCTTCCAGCGTCAGCGCCTCCTCACGTCTCTGGAGCTCTGCCTGGTCGACCGAAGCCCCCTTCATCGATGCAAGGGCCGCCTCATGCAGCTCCACCTACCTCTTCAACTTCGTATCAGCTAGGTCAGGCCCCCTCCGCACGTCCCTCGCGCCGCCCGTCAGCCTCCCGGGCCTCCCCGACGGCCCGGGAGCGGGCCTCCCAAGAAGCCGCCAGCGACACCTCGGCTTTCTCATTGTCGAGGTCATGCTGATGGCGCGCAAGGGCAACGGCCACCTTCAGCTTGCGCCTCTCTTCAGCTAGGCGCAGGCCCTCGGCCTCAAGGTGCGCGTCCTTATCAGCAAGCTCTACACCGAGCTGGCTTACTGCGTCAGCCGCCCTTCGGAGAAACCCTTGGCGAAGGGCGCGGCGCTCCCGGGCGCGCTCGAGCACGTCTTCCGCGTTGTCCTCCGCCCCAGGCGTGCGCGGGGGGCCACGAACCAGCATTCCACCTCTGGGGAGGGGGCTGGGGGCTAACGCCCTCGCGATGGCCGGACGCGCCTCTTTAGAAGCCCGGCCCATAGCCGACTCGTCCTCAAAGGAAGAACGCAAGGCCGACCTCAGTCAGTCGCCGTCCACGACCAATCGAAGAGCCAAAGGCAGGCTGGCTATACCATGGGAGGGCTCGCGAAGGAGGGTCGCGAGGTGCGCAGAATCATAATGCATCACAGGATGGCTCACCTCTCCAACCGGCCTCACCACGAGGGCAGTGCTTGAGCTTGGAGCGCTTGGGGACGATGGAGAGGGCGAGGCCTGGGGGGATGGCTCCTCAGCCGTCTCCGTGAGCTCAGCAGGAAGGGCCCTGCAGGGCAATGATCAGCTGAAGCAACGGGAAAAGTAAGGAACTAAGAAAGGGGAAGGCTTACTCATCGATGGCGAAGTACTTCCTGCGCTTCAATAGGAGGCAAGGGTAATCATCACCCAAGGCCTCCTTTCGCTTTCGGAGAGCTTCGAAGTCCACGCGGAAGTGGCCCAGGACCTCGGCGCAGGGGTCAGCCTGCGACGAGGAAGAAGCGCCAAAGTGAACGGCGTCAGGGGCATCGACCTGGCGCACACCGCCAGACGCCGCACCTAGAAGGGTGGCCGGGGCCTCAGGGGCCTCTGCCACTGGAGCCGCCGGCCGCGGCTCGGCAGCTCCAGCCGCCACAGGGCGGGCCTCAGGGGCTGCAGCCTCAAGAGTTCCGCATGGCGTCATCGTCTTGACGACGGCCTCCTCAGCCCCCGGCGGCCCTTGCCTCTCAGCTCCACCACTCGAGGAAGGACCGCCGCGGGCAACCGGAAGGGCAACCACCACAACTGGGTTCTCACGAGGTCCTGTGAGGCCCGCGGGGCGCAGCCCCCATTCGTCAAAGCTGGGCATCTGCTTCACGAAATCGGCCCTGCTCAAGCAAAGGTACAGCAGGGCACCCTCTCGCCGGAGGCTGCCGGGGGAAGGGTCCCCACTCAGGATCATGAGAACCTTCCTCAGCGCTTCAGGCGTCAGATCTTCCTCCTGAAGCCTCATGCGGTCTTCGCGCCCCACGAAGGCCCACATCCGGCAAGAATGGTGCTGGAGTGGGGCAATGCGGCAAAGGAGGAACTCCTTCACCACCTTGGGTGCCGTCACACTGAGCGCCCTCAAGTTCGAAAAACGACGCCAGACGAAGACGAGCTGGGGGCTCGTGAGCGTCTCCTAGCCCCAGCCTGAATTGGGGATAGCGGGCGAGGTAGGCTCTGAGAACAGGGGACTGGGCACTCCAACATCCACGTACAGCCACCGCTCTCGGAACCCAGTCGTGGCGGGGGAAGGCTGAAATCAATCCCCGAGGCCGCCGTTTCTGGCGCGGCAAGGAAACTCACGCACCCCGAGCATTGGGTGGGGTCGCTGAGGCGCAAAGAGAAGAAGTGGCGCAGCAAGGCAACTGAAGGAGGAATGCCGACCATCGCCTCGCAAACAAAGGCGAAAACGGCAAGGAGAGTAATGGATTCGGGACCCAAATGCATCATGTGGATCTGGTAATGGGAAAGTACGGCGTTGAAGAAATCAGAAAAGGGGGGAACCAGTCCCGCCCACAGGGCATCGGCGAAGTACCGGACCTCGGTGACTATCCTGTCAATGGAGAAGTGAGACGCGGGCCAGACTGTCGTCCTCCCACACTCATTGAAGATGGTGACGAGGGCCGAACTGACCTTGCCCAAGCCTTCCAGGTTGAGTATGATCGACCGATCGACAGCAGGAGCCATCGACAACGGCGAGCAGGGCGAAGGCACAGGCTTCCGCCCTTTCCCCTTCTTCGTCGGCACCATGGCGACAGGAAGGGGGAGGATCCGAGATTGGATTGGAAGCAGAGGCTAGAGCTCGAGAGGAGGAAGAGCGGGAGACGCGCTAGCGGGAGAAGAGGGATGACTGTGTGCAACTACGGGTCCGCCTAGCTGGGCGCAAAATAAGGAGGCGTGGGGAAGTAGGGACGCCCACGTCCAATCAACCGCCACGCGGCACCTAAGGCCGCAGGCTGTTGGGGCCCGCGGCGCTTCGCACTTGCCCTTTCGCTTCTCTGCTAAGCCAAGCCCAGGCGCGCCTTGGGCCCGGGGGCTACTGTCGGTGTTCTGGGAACGAGGGTACCCAGACTTGCCTGCCTGCGGCCTGCGTCATGGCTCAAGGGGTGGCCCAGTACGGCCCATCTTCATCAACACAAGCTCAAGACCCTCGCGAGGGGCCAAGCCTCACGGGGCGGACGACAGGAAGCTTCCTCGGGCACGGCCTCGTCAGGATGGCTCGCGAGGAGGCGGAGAGATCAAGGCGGGGTACCTCACTAGGTGCCCATGATGCAAGCCATGATGACCAAGGGCGCCAGGCGGGCGCCAGGCGGGCGCCAGCCCGCGCAGTGTCCTCATTTCCCCTTTGGTGCAAAGGAGGCAAGCGCAGGCCAAGGGTATCAAGCAAAGGCAACCATTTTGATGCAACAAGACCAAGACCAGCAGAACGGCAGGAAGGAGGTCATCGTGGAGCCCAAGCCGGTGTCACCGTCAGAGTCTTTGGCAGGCGAGGACCAACTTTAGTCAGGATAAGTGTACTAGATGTTCGCCTTCAAAATGGCCAATTGTTGGCGCCCTTCCCGCTCAATATTTGGGAAGAGGCCCAGGGCCTCCCACTATAAATAGAGCTAGCCACCACCAAGGCATGAGGATGGATGGAGAAGGATAGAGAGGGAGATCGAGACCAGATCTAGAGGATCGGCATCTAGAGAGAGAGAAAGAGAGGCGACTGAACTCCCCTAGCAGTTCATCGCACCAGCTCAAGAACAGTCCCTCGCAGGGCTATTCTTCCCTTGTACTGTTCATCATCATTCCCAGAGGCAATCCACCACACCACACACTAGAGTAGGGTATTACACCACCATGGTGGCCCGAACCAGTATAAACCTTGTGTCCCTTGTGTTGTTCTTTGTGTAGTTTAGATCTTTACGAGGCGACGAGGCGTAGGTAGGTTGGAGGTGCGATCTCCGCGTGCACCCCAGAGTTCAAACCTAGAGGGTCTGCCGGAACCCGAAATCTGACAGTCTGGGCTGCTGCTGCAGTGGTTGCTCCAGGGGCCAGATGTCCGGGGTCATGGCCGGATGTCCGGGGCCTGGAAGTTGTTCTTGGCTCCTTCCATTGGTTATCTTAATCCGTGAACTTGGCAGCTTGTCCGTCCTCTCGACTACAACCCAAATTGAGTCATAGCCTGAACGAGTCCTGGGCAATCCCGTGATGAAATCCATACCTAGTTTATCCCACTTCCATTCGGGTATAGGCAATGGCTGTAACAATCCTGCTGGTTTCTGATGTTCTGCCTTCACCCTCTGACATACATCACAAACTGCTACATACTCTGCAATGTCCTTCTTCATTCCGGTCCACCAGAAAGTATTCTTCAAATCCAAATACATCTTGGTATTTCCTGGGTGAATCGAATATGGTGAATCATGTGCCTCTTGTAGAATCAACTTCCTGATCTCCGGGTCATTGGGCACATAAACACGGTCTTCAAACCATAGGGTATCGTGCTCATCCTCACGAAATCCCTTAGCTTTTTCTTCGCTCATTCTCTCCTTTATAGAGGCAATCTCTTTGTCAGTCTTCTGAGCTTCCCTGATCTTGTCCATCAAAGTTGACTGAATCTCCAATGCTGCTACATAGCCTCTCGGAACTATGTCCAAACATAGCTCTCGAAGATCCTCGGCTAACTCCTTTGGTATTCCTGCCGTCATTAGTGTGTTGACGTGACTCTTACGGCTCAACGCGTCTGCTACAACGTTAGCCTTTCTGGGGTGATAATGTAATCTCATATCATACTCCTTCATGAGCTCCAACCATCTCCTCTGCCTGAGATTTAGCTCCTTCTGCGTGAAGATGTACTTCAAACTCTTGTGATCCGTATACACCTCACAATGATTTCCAATGAGGAAATGTCTCCAAGTCTTCAACGCATGCACTACGGCTGCTAACTCCAAATCATGCGTGGCATAGTTTAACT
Organism: Aegilops longissima; assembly: GCA_021605205.1. NCBI lineage: Eukaryota > Viridiplantae > Streptophyta > Magnoliopsida > Poales > Poaceae > Aegilops > Aegilops longissima. The sequence continues at coordinate 315,061,700 of CM038676.1, forward strand.
CGTGAGGCTTAAGCTGTCGTGAAGCATATGAAACAACTCTTCCCTCCTGCATAAGCACTGCTCCAAGTCCTCGACGTGAAGCGTCGCAATACACCTCATAATCCTTGGTCTGATCTGGCAGAATTAACATTGTTGAGGTAACCAAACGTTTCTTCAACTCTTGGAAACTAGCTTCACACTCCTCAGTCCAAATGAACTTGGTATCCTTCTTCAACAATTCTGTCATAGGCTTCGCAATCCTTGAGAAATTCTCAATGAATCTCCGGTAGTATCCTGCGAGTCCAAGGAAACTCCGGATCTCTCCAACTGTTGTTGGCGCTTCCCAGTTTGTTACAGTGACAACTTTAGTGGGGTCTACTGCTATACCTTCTCCGGATATAACATGTCCAAGAAATCCAACTTCCTTCAACCAAAACTCACACTTGCTGAACTTGGCATATAACTGGTGTTCTCTGAGCTTCTCGAGTACCAGCATAAATGCTCCTTATGTTCCTCTTCATTCTTGAGTAAACCAAAATATCAATCAATGAACACCACGACGAACTTATCCAAAAACTCCATAAACACTTTGTTCATCATGTTCATAAAATAGGCAGGTGCGTTAGTCAGACCAAATGACATAACAGTATACTCATACAGCCCGTACCTGGTGGTAAAAGCCGTCTTAGGTATATCCTGCTCTCGAATCTTCAACTGATGGTACCCTGATCGCAAACCGATCTTGGAAAACACCTTAGCTCCTTGCAATTGGTCAAACAAGTCATTGATCATCGGTAGTGGGTACTTGTTCTTAATGGTCACTTCATTCAGTCCGCGATAATCAACAACCATTCTTAATGATCCATCCTTCTTCTCCGCTAGAAGTACTGGTGATCCCCAAGGCGAAGAACTTGGGCGAATAAAACCTTTATCCTGTAACTCCTTAATCTGCTTCTTAATTTCCTCCAAATCTTGGGCTGGCATCCTATACGGTCTCTTAGATATGGGCCCAGTGCCTGGCAGCCGTTCAATCAGAAACTCAATGTGTCTATCCGGTGGCATGCCTGGAAACTCTTCCGGAAACACATCAGGGAAATCCCTTACCACTGGTACTTCTTCCTGCACAACTCCTGATAAGGAATTTACATGTGCTCTCCTCGGCTCATGCCGTGATACATACTTGATTCTCCTTCCTTCTGGTGTCGTAAGCAAAATTGTCTTACTGGCGCAATCGATGTTTCCTCCATACATCGACAACCAATCCATACCAAGAATTACATCCAAACCTTGGGATTCCAATATAATTAAATCCGTTGGGAAAACATGCCTCCCTATACTTAATGGCACTTGAAAACATCCTTGACTGGCCGTATACTCCGCTCCCGGTGAGCTTACTAGCATGGGTGTCTTAAGACTTCTAGTGGGCAGGCTAAACTTATCCACAAATCCCCTTGATATGTATGAATGCGATGCACCAGTATCAAAAAGAACAACTGCAGTAAATGACTTAACCAAAAACTTACCTATTATTGCATCTGGCTGAGCTTCAACCTCCTCCACGGTAACGTGGTTCACTTGTCCTTTGTTGAAAGGGTTCGGCTTCTTTCCTGAGCTTCCATTACCATTTCCATTTTGGCCTTCTGGACAATCATTTGCATAATGCCCAGTCTTGCGGCACTTAAAGCAAGTGATGTGGCTCAGGTCTACCTTGGATGGTGTTGACGGGTTGGTGCGGTTTTGTCCATTGCTTCCTCCATTCCCGTTCCCATTCTTGGTGCCATTATGGTTGTGCGAGCTACCTCCTCCATGGGTATGTTGAAATTGTCCTCCTGTCTTCGGGGTAAAGCGAAGTTTCTGCTAAGCTCCAGAGTTATTCTTCCCCTGTCCATACTTCCTCTTGCGATAGTCAATCTGCTGCTGCTTCCCTTCAATCATAAGAGCACGATATACTAACTCCTGGTAGTTATTGAAGGTGGCTACCATCAACTGCATGCTCAGCTCATCATTCAGTCCTTCTAGAAACTTCTCCTGCTTAGCTGCGTTCGTAGCAACGTCATCTGGGGCATAACGTGCTAGCTTACTAAAATCATCCACATACTGGCCAACTTTCCGTCCTCGGCGCAAGTTGCGAAACTTACGCTTCTTCATGGCCATAGCTCCTGCTGAAACATGGGCAGTACGGAAAGCTTGCTGAAACTGATCCCATGTGACAGTGTCTATAGGGTAAGTGGCTGTAAAATTCTCCCACCATGCTGTTGCGGGTCCTTCGAGCTGATGTGCGGAAAATTTAACCCTTTCTCCATCTGTACATCCTGCAGTGGTCAACTCCCTCCCTATCTTACGGAGCCAATCATATGCAACAATCGGCTCGGTGCTACTGGAAAACACCGGCGGATTCAGCCTTAAGAAACGGGTCAAATGGTCAACAGGTGGTGGTGGTGGGTTGTTGTTGTTGTTGTTGTTGTTGTTGCCTTGGTTCTGTACCAATGTTTGAACCAATGCATTCTGCTGCTGAATCAACTGAGTGATCTTTGGCGGGAAAACAAATCCGGGGTCGCGTCTCGGAGGCATCTGAGGGGTTCAAGAAAAGACGAGAGTTAAGAATAGAATGAGGTCTAGGGAGAAAACACTACCCATATGCACATGAGACAAAATCACACAATATCACTCCAATCAATTCAAACAAGGCATACAACGGTCTATCTATCGATACAAAGTGCTGGAACTAAAACTAATTTAAAATGGGGGAAATCTACTACTGTTATGGTGGTCAACTAGAAAAACTGCTCTGATGAAGACTCCATGATATCTGCTCCAGCTTCATCTTCGAAATCATCATCACTAGGATCAGAATCGGGTCGTCGATGATGATGTAGTTATCTGGACAGGTGCTATCTTCATCTTCTCCTCCGGGTGCTGAATTTCCAATGAGTTCTTCAATCTTCTCCTTAAGATCGTCGTTTTGTCCCACTAGAGCTACAATCTCCTCCATGTAGTCCTTGCGAGTGGCCTTCAGTTCTCCTTCTAGTTCGATAATCTTGGCTTTTGTTGTCTTCAACTCCATCATGTCTGCAAGACATCTGGTTCTCTGGCGTCGAATGTGCTGATTTAACTCTGGATGAAAGCTGCAATGGATCGATCCTTCCTAGTGCCAACTATCTCCCATTGTTCATCTCGCGCCGCATAAATCTGGTAGATAGTATCCTTGAGGTCTTCTCTGTAAACTTCTCCAATGCGTCCCATGGTTATGTGAGCTGCCATGCTCTTTCCTGCACTCGAGGTTGGTGCATTGAAAACACACTCTATGCGCTCCGTGATTGGCGCAAACATTCTTCCGGGAACTTGAGCTTGAATCTTCCAGCGCTCTTCTTCGGGTAAAGTGGAATCATAGGTCCCCGTGAAGCTTGGTATTCCTATGTTCAGTACTTAGTGACTTCCTTGTGTCGCCCAAAGGGTGTATCTTCATCCATTTGGGTGAACTTGATCCTCGCTTCCGTCATCCTAAAAGAGTAGAAAAGATGAGGAGTTAGAAATGAGAAGAGAGAGTAGTGATCTAGGGCTTTAGCTTAATGTTCGTGTCCTACAGTCAGCGTGTGCTCTGATACCATCTTTGTAGCGACCAGACCTCAAAGCGATCGATCTCGTGCTCGGTGTCATCCCTGGATCAGTAATGTTGACACCACACGGTACTCGGAGGATTTATAACAGAGTAGCAATCACACACTTATTAAAATCGAATGTCTCAGGAGAGAACTTAATAAAAACAAATATGGCTTAAGGCCATCTAATAACGATAACAGCGGAAGGCTTGGAAGAATAAGCGAGTCCATCAACTCCAACGGCATCATCGAGTATAGAACCACGACCTAAGCACCTTACTGTCGTTCGAAAAGTCGCAACATGAAACGTTGCAGCCCAAAACAGGTCAACACATGGAATATCTGGCAATGTAACACATAGAGAATACTGGAATAATAAGCCTATACTACATGCATATATGGCTGGTGGAAAGCTCTATGGTTACAGTTTTTGCATAAAGCCAATTTTTCCCTACTGCAAAGGAATAAATTTATTTAACTATCATGGTGGTTGTGAAACATTGAGAATGGTTGACAGCATTCTCAATCCCAATTAAAAGTACTCATTAAAAACTCAACAATATTAATTTAGAAGTAACATGATGAGATTCACATGATATCCAAGTACTAGATACTCAAGATGTCCATAATCGGGGACACGGCTAACCATGATTAGTTCATACACTCTGCAGAGGTTTGCGCACTTTTCCCCACAAGACTCGATCGCCTCCGTTGGATTTCTTGCACTACATGATGTTTGAGAAACGGATGACCAAGACATAGTCTTTCAGAAGCACTAGCACCTTACATGTGGGTAGACCGGTACACCTACTTTCCCCTACATCTGCTAGTCTACCCGTAAGAGTTCGCACAACTTAATCAACTATGCCAGAGCCCATAATGGCTTGTGGCTGCACACGGAAGTTTCTAGTTTGAATAATCTCATGATCCCTTTGAGCCTGGGTGGCGGTCCGAAGAAATACAGGCAAGTCCTGATAGAAACCAGGTGCCTCAATCCACCCAGATGTGTGTTTAGGTTGCCACCTTAAATAAACCATTAAATAACAATCTCACATCTGTCATGGATACACTCACCCAATGCACGTCTACTAGCATAGCATGGCGTAATAAGCAAACGTAGAAGTAACTCCCAAGGGTTTGATAATAAAACAGGTAATAGGTACTACCTCAACTACTTCCCAAAACCCACAATTTAATTAGATCCTAATCATGCAAGTGTTTGAGGATAGATCTAATGCATAAAAACTTTGTATGAGAAGAAGTATGATCAAAGTGTTACTTGCCTTGCTGATGATCCGCGAAACCTAGAGACTCGAAGTAACAGGCGGCGCACTCCGGGTATTCTATCGCAGACAAACAAACAAGCATACAATAAGTACTCATCTAATGCACAGGTAAAACGCAAATAGATCTAACCAGATAGTTCAACTTAAGAACTCCGGTTTGCAAAAAGAATCAAATAAAACGAAGCAACGAAAGTCAAACGGCGGAAGAAAATAGCTCCGTTTTACTAATCTGGATCTAAGTCAAATTTTACAGAAGCAAAAACTTGTTTAAGTAGGTTACTCCGAAAGAGGGTTTCGAGACGAAACTCCAGGCGCTTGAATCGCCTGATTCGGATAAACGAGCGAAAAGTTATACTAAAACGAAAATCGATCTGGAATCGCGATCAGAAAAATCGCGGATTAAATCCGAGAAATAGAAAAACGACGAACGGGTTAACGAACGGATGTTCGTTAACTAAACTAATCTGACGAACGCGTTCGTTTAAACGAACTAACGGACGAACGTCCGCTAATTAGCCTAAACCGAAAAAAAACCGAAACTAAAAAAACAAAACTAAAAAACCGAAATAAAAACCGCCCGGTTTTTTTTAAAAAACCGGCGGCACGTGGAACGAGGCGGCGGCGAACCTCGGCGGCGGCGGCGGCGAAGTCGGTGGCGAGGCTCTCGGCGACGGGCGGCGGGCGGGGGGGCAGGCGTAGGGTTAGGTTAGGTTGGGCGTGGTAGGCGGTGGCGGCGGGCGGGCTTATGGGCGGGCGGCTGGGCTGGGGGGCGCCGGGTGGCGCTATATAGTGCCCCCCGAGATGAGTCCCGCTCGGGCACGGCCCAAAGGCGGTTCATTTTTTTTATAATTACGTGCAGAGAAAAAAATAAAAAGAAATACTAAACAGACACAAAAAATCCCGAAATAAATTTTCCCCGGCTTCTAAAATCAAGCCGGACTAAATGAACATTTATTTGGGGTCTAAATGCAATTTTGAAAAACGCGCATTTTTCCTAAATTCAAATAAAAAGGCGAAAAACTCCAAAATAAAATCTTATTTGATTTTATTATTAAATCTTAATTATTTCTTTATTTTGGGAAAGTCATTTTATTCCCTCTCTCATATTCTGATACTAGAAATAATTGAAGATAAAATAATTAAAATCAAATGATCCTATTTTCAAAATTTGAGAAAACTCAAATATGAAAATAACAAAATCCCCAACTCTCTCCGTGGGTCCTTGAGTTGTGTAGAATTTCTAGGATCGAGCAAGAATGCAACAAAAAAAATGATATGCAATGATGCTCTATGTATAACATTCCAAATTGAAAATTTGGGATGTTACATATCTCCCTTTGTGTTTCGTGGATCTAGCACATGTGTAATCGAATCTTGTTGGTTTAAGTGATTCTCTCGTGTTTCCCCTCATGATTCCCCTCGTGTTCTTTGTGTTCCTCTTTGGGATCCGCTCCTTTCGTGAAAGATCGGGCCGTTAGGGTTCTAGCCTACATCATCTTGGTATCATGAGCCACGTTGATCACGATTTCGGAGCCTCCACTTTTCATTTTCTAGCTTGATTTTGTTGTGTTCTTACGTAATTCGAAAATTCCCCACAAAAATAGCCCCAATTTTTTTTTGTGATTTGTTGGTGTAATAAAGTTTTGTTGGATATGATCCATGGATTTGCTTTGCCTTGAGTGGATCTAGCATCTCCCCAAAATTTTCCACCTTCCATCCACGAAATCGCTCGAATTTTGACCACAAAATCATCCTTTTCCGCCCAACTCTACCCCGATCCAGTTTCTCTGAACTTTCCCCGACACCAGCGGTACTACCGCCTGATGAGCGGCACTATCCCTTAAGTACCACAAGCGGTACTACCGCCCCTTCCAGCGGTACTACCGCCCATCCCAGTTTCAGGCTAAACTCCACCATATCTTCCGCATACCACCATAGCTCCCCAAACTCTGACAATTTTGTTACGTTTTGCTTTGAGAATTTGAGTTGTGGTTTCCGTGTCCTATTGTGTTTTGGCTATCTAGGTATGGTTCGACATCAACATCACCACCGCTCATCTTCCCCAAGGTCTACTACGAACGTATCACTTTGGTATCACCCTCGCCTTGGTATCATCTTGGTATCGTGATATCATCATACTTGCTTGCATTTGCATCGATAACCCCATAACCTTACTTTTGTGTCACTTACCCATCGAGACTAGCCTTTGAATATTGCCGGCAACGTGACTTGTGCATATTAGTCATCATACTTCCCATATCATCGTGGTGCATATCTTGGTAGCATCTTTTGTGTCACAAAATGGCCATCGCATATACTCAATTGCTATCTTGGTTCGTGAAGTTTTGCATGAGAAAAGAGCTCACAAGTGAAAGAGCCACCCAAGCTTCTAAGCAAAGAGGAAAGATAAGCAAAGAGCTTATAAGCAAGAACCATAGCATCATAAAACATTAAGATTGTCATATCCGATCATCTTGGATCATATCACCGAAATACCATACATATAGCATACTTGGGATAGAGGTCGTTGCATTTTTGCCTAGTAGGTTGTGCACAAGTTCGTATCCGCCTATTGTGCAATCGTGCTAGCATCTCTCCAGTGTTGTGCAACAAGAGCATTTTTGTGGACTCCACATTTTGGCTCACCCTTGGTTGCACGACCCACCTTATCTATTTGCGTGTGTGTTTCCATGTACCGTATCTTGCTATTGGTCTACTTGTTGCATTTGCAAATTTGTGAATCTTTTCCAACATTATTGAAGCTCACTTGCAATTGCATCAAATTTTGTGCCACCATCCTAACCAAGCTCCACCATAATCTTTTACTTGTGTAGGTGTGAGAAACCGACAAGAATTGGTACCGATTGTTCTATTTCCTTGTTACACATTGGAGTGATCTTTGATCCATTTTCAACATCGGTCAAGGTACATTTGGTATTGGTTCTTCTCTTTCTCCCACTCACATATCTTTGTTTGGAATGATGGATAGGCCATGTACTTCTACCAACCCACTCTTCACCGAGCAAGACGACGACATGTCATCCTACTTCAAAAAGAGCCACCTCTTTGCTGCACAACGAGCCTTGCATGAAGAGCAACTAGCAATGAGAGACCGCATCGACAACCTCGCCACCGACATATGACAATCCGAGCAATGTACAAGAGACTACTTCGACACATCCATGAGTTCCCTCAAATAAGATATCCGAACCATGATGGTCAACCGCTCTTCTACCACTTCGTCCTACTCAAGACGGAGCCGCTCAAGTCGACACTCTGACGACCCTCTCTCCGGTTCAAGTACACCGACATCGAACACTCTTCATCGTGTCGCACGTCAAGACCGTCAAGCAAACCACAATCCTCTAGACGGCAACAACTCTCAAGAGCAACTTCATGCACAGGAACTTCGACAACGTCAAGCCCAAGATGCATTCGCGCAAGCACAAGAACGCCAATGCCAACGACAACAAGAACAAGAGGAGCATGCGCGACAACATCAAGATGCACAAGATGCCGAGGCGCAACATCAAGAATAACTACTTCGTGCAGCTCAATCACTTGAGGCGCAACGTGCCCTTCGAGATTCAAGTCGAGTCGTTGCCAACTGAGGACGCCAAGCTCGTGAGCATCAAGAAGCTCTTCGTGATGAAGTCCAAGAAAGGCTCTAACAATCACGCGTGCATCGACAAGCTCCCCCACAAGCTCGACAACCTCCACCACAAGCTCACCAAGAACCTCAAGTTCGCCAAGAGCATGAAGACAATGGAAATCCCCCAAGACAAGAGCAACATGAGGAAGACAAGCCTCCTTGCCAAGAGCAACATGAGATTGTCAATCGTCAACGACATGGGCGTCATCATCCCCGACCCCAACACAATGAAGAGCAATGATATGGCAAGCTAAAGTTCACCATGCCAAGTTTTCCGGAAGCAATGATGCCGAAGAGTATCTTTCATGGGCATTGAAGGTTGACAAAATCTTCTGCGTGCACAACTATGAAGAAGAGAAGAAGATCACGATGGCATCCTGATGTAGGGTGGAACCCTAGATGGCCGATCTTTCACGAAAGGAGAGAATCCCGCGAAGAACACGAAGAACACGAGGTGAAAACGAGGGGAAACATGAGAGAAATCACTCAACCAACAAGATCAATCACACATGTGCTAGATCCTCGAAACACAAAGAGATACATGATCCGAATCCAACAAAGGAAGATACATAGGGTAACCGGTTCTTCTCCGTGAGGAGGTCTTGAATCCACGAGGTGATCTTCTCCGTGAGAAGGTCTTGAATCCAAGGTGGATCTTCTCCGTAGAAGCCGCGGTCTCTCTCGTGGAGTAGATGCGATATGGATGAGCAAAGCTCTATCTCTAAATTAGCTAAACCAATGCTAACCCTATCTAGGAGGAGGGAGAGGAGTATATATAGTCTAAGCCACGAAGGGGGTAAGTGGGAAAGGGATACATGGGCCTTTGGCCCGACTCTGCGCGCAGGCAGGCGCCGGATGTCCGGGCTGGGAGCCGGATGTCCGGGCTCTCGTGAGACGCCGGATGTCCGGGGCAGTTGGCCGGATGTCCGGCCCGAGCGGCGCGACCTTCTGGCTTCGGTTGCTTCACGCCGGATTTCCGGGGGCGATGCAGGATGTCGGGGCTGTGGCGTTGCGCCGGATGTCCGGGCACACGAGCCGGATGTCCAGCTACAGATGCTTCGGCCGTCTGTTGGTGCAGCTCATGGGCGATTGCACAGGCGGCCGATGTCCGGCCTCTGGCCCGGATGTCCGGCCGCTATAGCTTCAGCTGCTTCGTCTTCTTCCGTCGTCGCTTCCATGCTTCCCTCGCGGATGGTGTAGTTGTTACTTGGCGCTTGCACTCCTCCTCGACATCCGTGAAGCTCCGACAATACCTATGCATGCACAGGGAGAAGTGTCAAGTAGTATACCATCCTCGAAGGGGTCAAGTGAGCACGTGTAAAGGAGAAGATTCACCTTTGCGTATGTGAAGTAGATGTCGCATGTGTCACTTGCCAAATGGACTCTTGACATGGTGATATCCATAGGATGCTCCGCATCATCTCCCCTCCTTTGGGAAAGATCCGTCCTCGCATCGAAAACCAAATCACCATGGGAAAGTGATGGCTCCGCCATGTAGAAGTGGACGTTCACCGAGTACTTGTCATCTTGAAGCTCGAAATGGGCACTCTCCAATGTCGCACCGTCTTGTGATTCCTTCAAAAGGTGTAAGGACAACAAACACTTGGAAAAAATGTGGTTACTGTTAGTGCAAAACCAAGCATTCAAGAGGTGATTCACCAAACAAGTGTCGTCATCATGCAAAGCATATGGTTTGACAAAGGTTTGTGACATGGCATGCAAGCCTATCACTCGAGCACAAGCAAAGATATCATGGGGACAAGTATGTAAATCGGAGGTAGATGATGTAGGGTAGAACCCTAGGTGGCCCACAAAGAACACGAAGAACACGAGGGGAAAACGAGGGGAAACACGAGAGAATCACTCAAACCAACAAGAACAATCACACATGTGCTAGATCCTCGAAACACAAAGAGATACACGGTCCGAATCCAACAAAGGACGATACAAGTGGCAGTAGTTCATCTCCGAAAGGAGGTCTTGAATCCACAAGGGATCTTCCAGTAAAGGGGTCTTGAATCCAGGTGGTCTTCTCCGAAGAGGCCGAGGTCTCTCACGAGGAGGAGATCCGAATGGATGAGCAAAGCTCTATCTCTAATATGAGATAAACCTATGCTAACCCTCAAATGGAGGAGGAGGGGGTCTATATATAGTGCTAACCCACGAAGGGGTAAGTGAGGGGTGATACGTCTCCAACGTATCTATAATTTTTGATTGCTCCATGCTATATTATCTACTGTTTTGGACTATATTGGGCTTTATTTTCCACTTTTATATTATTTTTGGGACTAACCTATTAACCGGAGGCCTAGCCCAGAATTGCTGTTTTTTGCTTATTTCAGTGTTCCGAAGAAACGGAATATCAAACGGAGTCCAAACGGAATGAAACCTTCGGGAACGTGATTTTCTCACCGAACGTGATCCAGGTGACTTGGACCCTACGCCAAGGCATCAGAGAGGCGGTCACGAGGGTGGACGGCGCCCCCCCCTTAGGGCGCGCCCCTGCCTCGTGGGCCCCCCCAGAGCTCCACCGACGTTCTTCTTCCTCCTATATATACCTACGTACCCCCAAACGAACAGATACGGAGCCAAAAACCTAATTCCACCGCTGCAACTTTCTGTATCCACGAGATCCCATCTTGGGGCCTGTTCCGGAGCTCCGCTGGAGAGGGCCGTCATCACGGAGGGCTTCTACATTATCATAGCCTCTCCGATGAAGTGTGAGTAGTTTACCTCAGACCTTCGGGTCCATAATTAGTAGTTAGATGGCTTCTTCTCTCTTTTTGGATCTCAATACAAAGTTCTCCCCCTCTCTTGTGGAGATCTATTCGATGTAATCTTCTTTTTGCGGTGTGTTTGTTGAGACCGATGAATTCTGGGTTAATGATCAAGTCTATCTATGAATAATATTTGAATCTTCTCTAAATTCTTTTATGTATGATTGGTTATCTTTGCAAGTCTCTTCGAATTATCCGTTTGGTTTGGCCAACTAGATTGGTAGTTCTTGCCATGGGAGAAGTGCTTAGCTTTGGGTTCGATCTTCCGGTGTCCTTTCCCAGTGACAGAAGGGGCAACAAGGCACGTATTGTATCGTTGCCATCGAGGATAACAAGATCGATTTTATTTCATATTGCATGAATTTATCTCTCTACATCATGTCATCTTGCTTAAGGCGTTACTCTATTTTTAACTTAATACTCTAGATGCATGCTGGATAGCGGTCGATGAGTGGAGTAATAGTAGTAGATGAAGAATCGTTTCGGTCTACTTGTCACGGATGTGATGCCTATATACATGATCATGCCTAGATATTCTCATAATTATGCTCAATTCTGTCAATTGCTCAATGGTAATTTGTTCACCCACCGTAGAATACTTATGCTCTTGAGAGAAGCCACTAGTGAAACCTATGGCCCCTGGGTCTATTCTCATCATATCAATCTCCATCACTTTAATCTTGCTTTGCTTTTTACTTTGCCTTTTACTTTTCACTTTGCATCTCTATATCAAAAATACCAAAAATACTATCTATCAGATCTCACTCTCGTAAGTGATCATGAAGGGATTGACAACCCCTAATCGCGTCGGTTGCGAGGAGCTATTGCTTTTGTGTAGGTACGAGGGACTTGAGCACGGCCTCCTACTGGATTGATACCTTGGTTCTCAAAAACTGAGGGAAATACTTACACTACTCTATTGCATCATCCTCTCCTCTTCGGGGAAAACCAATGCAAGCTCAAGAGGTAGCAAGAAGAATTTCTGGCGCCGTTGCCGGGGAGGCTTACGCCAAGTCAAGTCAAGATTTACTCTCCCGTCAACTAGCCATTTCTGGCGCCGTTGCCGGGGAGTCTGCATAGAAGTCAACATACCAAGTACCCATCACAATCCCTATCTCCCGCATTACATTAGTTGCCATTTGCCTCTCATTTTCCTCTCCCCCACTTCACCCTTGCCGTTTTGTTCGCCCTCTCTTTTTCGTTCGCCTTCTTCCCGTATGTATCTTTGTTTGTGTTTCCTTCTGCCTTCTATATGCTTGCATCTTCGCTTGCTGAAAATCTATTGATATGGATCCACTTAAAGTGTTCTACTTGGATCATCTTCGATCCTTATGCGCCAGGTGAAACCCCAACTAGCCTAGTTGATGGGAAATCTTTAGATGAGCATGCTCATTTTGTGCGTCATCGTTTGTCTGAAAAGGGAAGCTCTTATGGTATCATATAAATAGTTTGCTATGCTATGCTTGGAATCTTTGTGAAAATGTGTGATTTTACTTGTTGCTCTAAGAACCCTAAAAAACACCTTCCCTACCTATGTGAGTTCAATGATAAATGAAATCTTATCTTCTTATGCAAAGGGTGTTTATAGCTACTATGATATCGAACAAATTGAAGAATTTTTCATTTTTAAGGGTGCTCATGACGTTGCTTCTTTGATTGAAAAGTATGATTTTACTCTCAACAAATCTGAAAATTCCGTCATACTTAAATATTGCAATGAAAACCTTGCTCATAATGTCTATGTCCAAGAATTTATTGAAAGAATGACCGTTGATTTGGAAGAAAATAATGATATACATGAATCTATAGATAATGATGATTCCTATGATTTGGTTGAAATATCCCTTGATGAACATGATGCTTGCTATCCTTGTGGCCATGATGCCAATATTTATGAAGACGAATTTGCTATAGTTCCTTATGTTAAAAATGAGATTGTTGATATTGCAACCATGCTTGATAGTTCCCTCGATGAAAAGCATGATTTCAATGATTTTACTATAAATTCTCTTGATGTCAATTGTGCTAATAATATGCAAAACCCTAAGCTTGGGGATGCTAGTTTTGCTATGTCTACTACTTTTTGCAATGATCATGATTGGGGTGATTCTTCTTATGATGTTGAAAATTTATTTAATCCCCATGATGAATATGAGATTGATAATATTGTTTGCAATAATATTCAAAGTGGGTTTGGAAGAGTGTCAACTTTAGATCCCACATATTTGTAGAATATTCAATCTTATGATTTTTTTTATAAAAGTGGGTTTGGAGAGGTCATGACTTTAGTTAATGTTAATCCCACTATTTCGGAAGAGTGTCAACTTTGCATGCATGTGGTCATGTTGAAAATATTTTACATGATAGCTATTTTTTTGAATTTTCTTATGATCCCACATGTAATTATTATGAGAGAGGAAAATATGGTCGTAGAAATTTTCATGATAATAAATTACCTCTCGTTATGTTGAGATTGCTATTGTTTCTTTCCGCTTCCTTGCATATGCTAGTTTTTGCTTGCCTTGATAATTTGTTTGCCTATAAGATGCCTATGCATAGGAAGTATGTTAGACTTAGATGTGTTTATCACTTGTTTTATGATGCTCTCTTTGTGCTTCAATTCTTGTCTTTCTTGTGATCATCATTGAAATATAGATGCCTAGCTAGGGGCGTTAAACGATAGCGCTTGTTGGGAGGCAACCCAATTTTATTTTTTGTTTTTTTGATTTTGCGTCTGTTTATGAATAAATAACCCATCTACGTTCTGTTTAGAGGTGGTTTTGTGTTTTAATTAGTCTTTGTGCCAAGTTAGACCTATTGGATCTTCTTGGATGATAGTTATGTGATCTTGCTGTAATTTCCAGAAACTTTGCGTTCAGTGCCCGAATTATTAAAAATAATCAGAACGTGATAAAATACTGATTCCAATTTCTTCTGATCAAATAAAAAAAATTCTAGGTCGTCTAATTTTGGTAGAATTTTTGGAGTTCCAGAAGTTTGCGTTAGTTACAGATTACTACAGACTGTTCTGTTTTTGACAGATTCTATTTTTAGTGTGTTGTTTGCTTATTTTGATGAATCTATGGCTAGTAAAATAATTTATAATCCATAGAGAAGTTGGAATACAGTAGGTTTAGCACCAATATAAATATAGAATGAGTTCATTACAGTACCTTGAAGTGGTATTTTGTCTTCTTTCTCTAACGGAGCTCACAAGATTTCTATTGAGTTTTGTGTTGTGAAGTTTTCAAGTTTTGGGTGAATTCTTTTGATGGACCATGGAACAAGGAGTGGCAAGAGCGTAAGCTTGGGGATTCCCATGGCACCCCCAAGATAATCCAAGGACACCAAAAATTCAAAGCTTGGGTATGCCCCAGAAGGCATCCCCTCTTTCGTCCACTTCCATCGGTAATTTACTTGGAGCTATATTTTTATTCACCAACATGATATGTGTTTTGCTTGGAGCGTCTTGTATTATTTGTGTCTTCGTTTGTTAGTGTGCCACAATCATCCTTGCTGTACACACCTTTTGAGAGAGCCATACATGAATTGGAATTTGATAGAATACTCTATGTGCTTCACTTATATCTTTTGAGCTATGTAGTTTTTCTCTATGTGCTTCACTTATATCTTTTGAGCGTTATAATTTTGCTCTATGTGCTTCACTTAGATCTTTTAGAGCACGGTGGTGGTTTGTTTTAAAGAAACTATTGATCTCTCATGCTTCACTTAGATTATTTTGAGAGTCTTAATAGCATGGTAATTTGCTTAATAATAATATGCTTGGTATCCAAGATTTGTGGAACTTCTTTTTAGTGCGTTGAATACTAAGAAAAGATTGAAGCATGATAATTGTTTTGAGATATGGAGGTGATAATATTAGAGTCATGCTAGTTGAGTAGTTGTGAATTTAAATAATACTTGTGTTAAAGTTTGTGATTCCCGTAGCATGCACGTATGGTGAACCATTATGTGATGAAGTCGGAGCATAATTTATTTATTGATTGTCTTCCTTATGAGTGGCGGTCGGGGATGAGAGATGGTCTTTTCCTACCAATCTATCCTCCTAGGAGCATGCGCGTAATACTTTGCTTTGATAACTTCTAGGTTTTTGCAATAAGTATATGAGTTCTTTATGACTAATGTTGAGTCCATGGATTATACGCACTTTTTCCCATCGTTCCACCAATGCTAGCCTCTCTAATACCACGCACTTTTCGCCGGTATCATACACCCACCATATACCTTCCTAAAAACAGCCACCATACCTACCTATCATGGCATTTCCATAGCCATTCCGAGATATATTGCCATGCAACTTTCCACCGTTCCGTTTATTATGACACGCTCCATCATTGTCATATTGCTAGCATGATCATGTAGTTGACATCGTATTGTGGCAAAGCCACCGTTCATAATTCTTTCATACATGTCACTCTTGATTCATTGCACATCCCGCTACACCGCCGGAGGCATTCATATAGAGTCATATTTTGTTCTAAGTATCGAGTTGTAATTGTTGAGTTGTAAGAAAAATAAAAGTGTGATGTTCATCAATTTTTAGAGCATTGTCCCAAGTGAGGAAAGGATGATGGAGACTATGATTCCCCCATAAGTCGGGATGAGACTCCGGACGAAAAAAGGAGGCCATAAAAAAAAGAGAAAAGGCCCAAATAAAAAAATGAGAGAAGAAGAGAGAAGGGACAATGTTACTATCCTTTTACCACATTTGTGCTTCAAAGTAGCACCATGATCTTCATGATAGAGAGTCTCTCATTTTGTCACTTCCATATACTAGTGGGAATTTTTCATTATATAACTTGGCTTGTATATTCCAATGATGGGCTTCCTCAAATTTCCCTAGGTCTTCGTGAGCAAGCGAGTTGGATGCACACCCACCTAGTTTATTTTGTTGAGCTTTCATATGCTTATAGCTCTACTGCATCCGTTGCATGGCAATCCCTACTCACTCACATTGATATCTATTGATGGGCATCTCCATAGCCATTCATACGCCTAGTTGATGTGAGACTATCTTCTCCCTTTTTGTCTTCTCCACAACCACCGTTCTATTCCACCTATAGTGCTAGGTCCATGGCTCACGCTCATGTATTGCGTGAAGATTGAAAAAGTTTTGAAAATGTTAAAGTATGAAACAATTGCTTGGCTTGTCATCGGGGTTGTGCATGATTTAAATACTTTGTGTGGTGAAGATAGAGCATAGCCAGACTATATAATTTTTTAGGGATAACTTTCTTTGGCCATGTTATTTTGAGAAGACATAATTGCTTTGTTAGTATGCTTGAAGTATTATTATTTTTATGTCAACATAAACTTTTGTCTTGAATCTTTCGAATCTGAATATTCATATCATAATTAAGAAGATTTGCATTGAAATTATGCCAAGTAGCACTCCGCATCAAAAATTCTCTTTTTATCATTACCTACTCAAGGACGAGCAGGAATTAAGCTTGGGGATGCCTGATACGTATCCAACGTATCTATAATTTTTGATTGCTCCATGCTATATTATCTACTGTTTTGGACTATATTGGGCTTTATTTTCCACTTTTATATTATTTTTGGGACTAACCTATTAGCCGGAGGCCCAGCCCAGAATTCCTGTTTTTTTGCCTATTTTAGTGTTTTGAAGAAACGGAATATCAAACGGAGTCCAAACGGAATGAAACCTTCGGGGACGTGATTTTCTCGCCGAACATGATCCAGGAGACTTGGACCCTACGCCAAGGTATCAGAGAGGCGGTTACGAGGGTGGGGGGCGCGCCCCCTGCCTCGTGGGCCCCTCGGAGCTCCATCGACGTACTTCTTCCTCCTATATATACCTACGTACCCCCAAACGAATAGATACGGAGCCAAAAACCTAATGCCACCGCCGCAACTTTCTGTATCCACGAGATCCCATCTTGGGGCCTGTTCCGGAGCTCCGTCGGAGAGGGACGTCATCACGGAGGGCTTCTACATCATCATAGCCTCTCCGATGAAATGTGAGTAGTTTACCTCAGACCTTCGGGTCCATAGTTAGTAGCTAGATGGCTTCTTCTCTCTTTTTGGATCTCAAAACAAAGTTCTCCCCCTCTCTTGTGGAGATCTATTCGATGTAATCTTCTTTTTGCGGTGTGTTTGTTGAGACCGATGAATTGTGGGTTTATGATCAAGTCTATCTATGAATAATATTTGAATCTTATCTGAATTCTTTTATGTATGATTGGTTATCTTTGCAAGTCTCTTCAAATTGTCTGTTTGGTTTGGCCAACTAGATTGGTAGTTCTTGCCATGGGAGAAGTGCTTAGCTTTGGGTTCGATCTTATGTGTCCTTTCCCAAAGGATGAAGGGGCAACAAGGCACGATTGTATCGCTGCCATCGAGGATAACAAGATCGATTTTATTTCATATTGCATGAATTTATCTCTACATCATGTCATCTTGCTTAAGGCGTTACTCTATTTTAACTTAATACTCTAGATGCATCTTTGGATAGCGGTCGATGAGTGGAGTAATGGTAGTAGATGCATAATCGTTTCGGTCTACTTGTCACAGACGTGATGCCTATATACATGATCATGCCTAGATATTCTCATAATTATGCTCAATTCTGTCAATTGCTCAACAGTAATTTGTTCACCCACCGTAGAATACTTATGCTCTTGAGAGAAGCCACTAGTGAAACCTATGGCCCCCGGGTCTATTCTCATCATATCAATCTCCATCACTTTAATCTTGCTTTGCTTTTTTACTTTGCCTTTTACTTTTCACTTTGCATCTCTATATCAAAAATACCAAAAATACTATCTATCAGATCTCACTCTCGTAAGTGACCATGAAGGGATTGACAACCCCTAATCGCGTTGGTTGCGAGGAGCTATTGCTTTTGTGTAGGTACGAGGGACTTGAGTGTGGCCTCCTACTGGATTGATACCTTGGTTCTCAAAAACTGAGGGAAATACTTACGCTACTCTGCTGCATCATCCTCTCCTCTTCGGGGAAAACCAATGCAAGCTCAAGAGGTAGCAAGGGGCGAAGGGGTACACGGGCTTCGGCCCAAGTCATGCACACAGGCGGGGTCCGGATGATCCGGATGGTGGCCTGAATGATCCGGGTGTCGGGGGTCCGGATGATCCGGCTTCGTCAAGCAGCTTCGGGTGTGATGCGGAGCATCCTACGGTCATCCCCATGGACCTACCATCGCCTCATCAAGAGCCAAGAGGACCTATGACACGAGCATGAGCTAGAGCTCTCGAGAACGAGGTGACTTCTTTCCATAGTGATATCACATATGATCCACTCGAGACATGGATACTACCTAAGTCCGATATGTTATGCATGATTAGGTGTCAAGAGGACCCTCTCGGAGATGTACATGAAGACGGACCAATCGCCAAGTCCATGGATGAGGAGAACCAACGGGAACAGTCAAGAACACCTCCCAGGCCCCAGACATCCGGCCAGGACCCTGGACATCCAGCCCTAGGAGCGTCATCCCCATCAGTAGCATCCCAGATGCCCAAGTCTACAAAGGCTCAACATCCGCCCCAGCCCGAAATCCGCCAGAAGCCCGACATCCGCGCCGCGCTCTGTAACCTCTGAAGTTGAGCCCTCCAGCCCGGACTTCCGGCCGCCAAGCCCGGACATCCGGCCCCTCGGGAATTCCCGGACGTTCGGCCCGTTGCTCGGACATCCGGCCCCCCCTGTCTGCGCAAAATAAAGGGCCGATGTCAGGACCGGATTTTCGGGATATTAATTTCCCAGAAAATGGCCCTTGTGCTCACCAGCCCCAGGATCACTGTTAGCTGATGAGGCACCAACTTGATACAGAAACTTCAAGAAAAATACAAGATATGTAGTACAAGACCATTCTGGCCTATGAGTACAACAAATGGTTTCTAGTGGCTGCTGGTGGAAGCGGTTTGTGGTTCGTCAGTGTCTATGGGACTCCATTTCCCATAGGAGCAGCTGACCTGGATAACTCCTATCTTCGTGAGGCTGCTATTACCATTGCGTAGGTTCCGGGGCTGTCATTGCAACGCTCCTCTCCACACAAGAAATCTGGCCAAGACAATAGCCAGGGACAAGCCAGTGAGTACTTTCAATGTACTCGCAAACATTATGAACACGGGTATAATATAACAAATGATAATCATGCTCTGAAATTTTCTATGATCACAACGTCAGTCACAAATAAAAATCATGATGCACGCAAGCAGGTTATTCATGTCAAATATGAATATGCAATCAGAGAGTAGAAATAGAATGCACCGATCGGGTGTGTGAAGAGACGCCTCGAAAGGATAATAATATAAAGCATGCCTTAGTCGGGCGTCTGAGCGACGTCACATAAAGGGCTTATAAAGGAAATAAGTAGCAAACATGCCACAGTCGGGCGTCTATGGGACACCACGTAAAGGGCTTATAGAGTAAATAAATAACAAGCATGCCACGATCAAGGCCTCAAATGACACCACATAAAGGGCTTATAAATAAAAGAAATAACAAGCATGCCACAGTCAGGCGTCTCAGCGACACCACATAAAGGGCTCATACGAGAATAATCACAATGAATATCCAGGAGGTAGAACCGTCCCAAGGATACTCAATAATTCAGATAAGGTAAACGGTTAGTCCATAATAATAATAATCATAGTGATCAGAAGTCACAAGTCATGATCCATGTTCCGGTTTAGCAGTTTTTCCTCCAAAGACCGACACTTGACCCATCCCAGACTGTAGTCCTTACCCATGGACACGGCTATTCGAATAGATATAATCTCTGCAGAGGGTGTACTCTTTAACCACGAGCAATGGATTCCTTTAGTCCATCTGGACTAATTCCGTCTACGGTCTTTTAATTGAAAACACACCTGACCGCACACACCAGCCTAACTTACCGGTGTATGGAATCACCCACGACCCCCGTTAAGCGAAACTCTAAGTGGGGAGGCTACAACCTCGACTAGCATGGAATCACAAAATTTATAACGCGCGCAAACTAGGGGAGCTACCCCCTTGGCTCCAATCGGAAACACCCATGCCCCAGGACCAGGTGGCATGCCTACCGGATGCAGCCGGCATCTTCCACCATGGCCTCTCTGTACAGTGTGTGCTAGGAAAGGGGTTGACAACTTACTGAACCGTACCCTACCTATGGCAGGGACAAGTGGTACTACGAAACAAGTATGGGGGTTACTGGAACAAGACTCGATCTATGGTCGACTTAGGAGGTTAAAGCATTACCTGCAGGATAAGCATAAGAAATATATTTCACACTAATCAGACAGAATCACCACTCATCGTGCCTCCCCATGCCCTACCGGACATAACCGTCTCGACGAAGGATTAGAGGCAAGCTCGTGTCTACCCAAGACATAGATTTTCCCGGATTCCTTCCAGAAGGCATGAAAGGCATACGAGGATGATTACTATCACAAACATATCAAATTCCAATAGCATGGAATCATCATTATGCGCTCATGAGTATGATCGTATTATCTCATAAAATAATGAGTACTTCGTGTCAAGGTGGTGTTGTAACCGTATCGAACAACACACTAAAATATTATGCCAGAGTTCAGAATGCTTGCCTTCAAGAGTATGCAAGTGGGGGGTGCACTTTTCAAAGTTGCCTTCTTTCTTCAAAAATCCTATTTTAAGTAAATTTAAATTAACACATAGTTTCAAAACAGTACACAAAAGTTGTTTGGAAAATTTTCAAATAAATATGAAAATAAACTAGACAGAATTTGAGAAACAACAGAAAAAGAATCAACTCAATTGGACTTATATTTAAAAAGTTATAGCCAGTCAAAGTTAAGTCAAAATTATGATTTTAATAAAACCAGAAAAAGAAAACGTTTCGGGGATCTTACGCTTTCCTCTAGCGAAGACGTATTTGGTGGAATACGGTTCCACTTAAGACAGCGCGGGCTGTCGCTGGGTCACTGACAGTGGGTCTGATGGGCCCACTGGTCAGGTTTGAGCAGTCGCCCGCGCCTTCTTTCTCCTCTGGCCGAGCGGTGGTGGGGCTTCGGCGATCGCCGTCGACGAACGGCGGCTCCCCACGGGGTTTCGAGGGTAGGGATGGATCCGCCAGTCCAGGGCGGTCCTCCCAGTGGTCGCTAGGTTGGCGGGGGTGAAGGGAGTCGCAGGCGGCGAGCTCCACATCGGACGGCTGCTTCGGGAACAGTTGGGGGCTCGAGCTATGGTGGTTCCCGGTCGTATTTGAGAGGTGGGTTGGCTCCGCAAGGCCAAGGGGAGTCGAACGGTGGTGTTGGAAGGATAGGGGAGCCTCTGCTCGCGACGCACGGCACCGAAGTGTGGCGGCGGCTGAACTGGCCGGAGACGAGGAAGAAGGCCTCCCCCCATCGATTGCTGGCTGTGGGGGCTCCAGAGGGATGGCCTGAGGTGGCCTGGGGGTCCCTCTTTATAGCGGTTGAGGTCGGTTCCGACGGCGGCCGTGGATAGGAACGGTGAACCGCCGTTCTGTAGCCAGGGGGTTGCGTGGCGGCGACGGGAGCTAGCGGACGCGCTCGTGGATAAGCTCGGGCTGCTCAGGGGCGAGCTGGCACGCGGCTATGGCTCGGGCGGCGCCGTCCATGGCAGTGGCTGTCGGAGCGGCGGTGGCGGCTTGAGGTGGTGGCGCTATGGGGCGCCAGGAGGTGGCCAGGGCGGCTCTGCGACGAGGGAGGGGTCGGGCACGTTGGTGGCGAATGGCCAAGGATCAGAACGGGCGCGGGAGAGGGCGACAGCGAGACGCGGCGGCTCGGTGCACGCGCGTGCAAAACGTGCGCTCTGGGCACGCCCAGAGCACGCACGCGAGGTGCTCGGCAAAATGCCAATGCTTGCCAGGGGGCTCTAATCCACATGAGGTGTAGCAGGGTGGGGCTATAGACTAGGGTAGAGTCATGAGACATGCTGGTTAGGCAAAACAAGCAGGTTAAAAATGCAAACTAGGGTTCATGCCAATTCTGTTCATGCACTCAAGGAGTTTGACAGAATGCTATGGTCATCTAGGCATCTCTTGGGGTGGCCAAAAACTCCAGATCATAGTCTCTTTAGATGTAGGTGATGGTGGCAAGGTTAGTTTGGCAAGAACAGAAGATTGTTAGTGCAAGTTTTTTAGAAAACCAAATCTGGGCAGAAAATAAAGGCTATTATTGCATGGACTAAAAATATTCCAATGGTTCCAATCTCCTGGACTTAAGGATTTGGTAGAGTGGACTATAAGCAGGAGAAAGATCATGGGCACTAGAGCAAAACAAAATATAGTTGCAGTAGAAAATACCAAACTGGACCAAAGAGCAAAAGAGGATGATTTGCTCAAATTTTTCAAAGAACACCAGTGGGTTTTTGCATAAAGTTGAATTATACACTACTACTAACATCCCCTAATTTTGGTGGAAGTTTTAAAGAAATATTTAAATAGGTTGTAGTGCAATTCACAAACTGGACCAGATTTGAAAACTTGGGGTAGGGCTCAAAATTTCCAAATGACTAAGAGAGATTTTTGCATAAAAGTGATGTGGGAACATTACATGACATCCCCAAATTTTGGTGGGGATTTTAAAGAAGTATTTGAAAGGGTTGTAGTGCAAATGGGACCCTTAAACTTATGAAAAATCATTTTTAAAGAAATAAAGCTCAGGGAAAATAATTGAAGAAAAATAATCCCACTGATAAAAGAATTGTTTTCTTGAGAGGGTATATAAGTCCAACAATATTTTTGAAAAGTTTTCACTTGGGGTGAAAACTTCACAATTCAGGAGAAAAGAGTGGTTCTGAACCAAAAGAAAATCCAGAAAATAAAAATTAAATTTACCATGGAAAAATTTTAATTAATAAATCATGGTTAAATTTTTGGGGTGTTACAACACTACCCCCCTTAAGAAAAATCTCGTCCTCGAGATTTGCTAAGGGCTGCTTTGAAAAAAAATTACTCCTACTATCTCAAAGTAAAAACACAAAAATAACCATCCTACTCATGTAATAAAATGTGGCTACAGTGAGTGCGCAATAAGTGGTGTAAAACTACAGTGTGGAATACTGGCGCTGCCCGAAAAAATCCATGGTTGGGGAAAAACGAGATATTTCTACTTTGGTTACAGTAATTTAGAATACAATTCTAAATTTCTAAAATACACTGGTCGCACCCGAGAGCACAGTGCTCTCTCTGGCTGACGGGTGGACCCGGGGCCCACTGTCAGTCTCTCCCTCTACCTCTGGCTCTCTCTTCTTCCTCTCTCTCGCACGTTTTCCCGCGCTTTCTCCATCGGCGACGTCTAGCGCGTAGGGCATCTAGGCCGTACTGCGGTAGTGCGCGGTGTAATAGCTGCTGGTGCAGCGTGCACTCACCTCGCGGGTCAGTGCGCTGTCGGCACTGCTCACGGATTCGCCTCCGAACATCGGCGATCGACCGACGAGCAGCGCTGATGGACTTCGCCCACCGTACACCGATCTCGAGCTATAAAATGACCGAGGTGCTCCTTTCTTCTTCCTCGCACCTGGCCTCGCTTCTCCTTCTCCTTCCTTCTCCTCCATTTCTGTCTGCAGGAGCTCGAGACGAGGCTCTAATGGCGGAGGTGATGCTGGACTGGTACATGATCCTGGTGTGCGGAGGGTTGGCGGCATTGCTGGGGTTCTCCGTGCTCCTGTGCGTGATGATCCTCGATGACCATCGTGATGCTTCCGTTCGAGTGTTAGCTCTTCGTGGTGGCGGTGATCATGATGATTAAGTGCGGTGTCGGGTGCTAACTGTTGTCAGTGTGCTGGAGGCAACTTGTACCCGAATGATTACCCACTATTCTCTCCTTCAGAGACTATGGTGTGCTAGGGTGTGATCAGTTAGGTGCAAAATGTGCACGTGGATTTGCAATTAGTGCACGTGGTCGAGTGGTTGGGGTTGTGAGTCTGCTGTCGTGGTGCTGCGTGGATAAAAATCTATGTCGTGAAGAGGTATACGCTGCAACAACTCAGGAAAAACCTCACTTCAGGATTTATCGCTAGTGAAATTAGTTAATCCAAATTAACAACAGTAAAAACTACTCACGTTAATTGAAACCAATTATTTAACTCGTCGCACAAATTTAGGATACCACGCATAAGTTGCAACACATAAATAAAGGCTGGGACAATAAACATAGCAGTGACGTCTACAATGAAAAAGGCAAATAGACAGGGTCCTGAGAAAACGTCTCAGGTACTAGGGCACACTCTTCTTCTATCGGGGGAAGCGGATTGACTAGTCAATGAATGCGTCTTTCCTGGTCAGGCCTCAGTGGTCTGCTGATGGTGATCTGAGGATTTAAATCAGCGAGGCTCTGGAGATAACCCATTACTCGCTGGGTCACACGCTCTTGAGCGATGACATACTGGGCAAGGTTGGCCAGTACTAGGTCTCTCAATTCGTCCACCGGGAAAAGATGCTACTTCTCTGGTTGTTGCACGACTCGGGAAGTAATAATACCCCCGTTCACTGGCATAGGGTACCGCAAATCGAAGGCGAGCAAGCGCTTTGTACGCAGCAGCTTCTATGGCCATATGCAGAGTCGGCATAGATTTTCCCATGAAGGAGACTTCCGTTGGGTCTTGGTTTGGGTTTGCGGGAGGAATGTGCACCACTGCCCAGTATTTCGAGGTGGATGGGGTGATCCTCGATTTGAGCAACTCGTACTGGGGTGGATGGATAGAACTCATGGTACTGCAGGTAAAGTCCCACAATATTTTAACAAAATTACCTGGGGTTGCATATGGAGTTCTCAGATAAATACTAGGGCTCGGCATGGCAAAGGAATGGCTGTGAGAGTTGTGCACAAGGTGAGGGGTACTTGGCAAGGTCACGAGGTGGCCTTTTATATAGCATCTGGGCTGGGTCATTAATCACGGTGAGGGGCAACTAGTTTGTCAGTTCTGCTCTATGGGGTCGGGGTCAATGCCACAGATACACACATCTCACAAAAGTGACGTGTTACTTTGGTTGTCGTCGGGGTGGTTTTTGGTAGCTACGCCTGGAATAACAAAATGCAACCGTACGCCAACACACTTATGCATGGCCACTATTAAAAATAGGGGCGCACAAGCAGACAACATTTAATTATGGCGATACAAGATCACATAATTACAAAGCATGGACATACTAAGACTCGGTACTACTCGATCTGACTTAGTCTACCTCGTTTATACCTAAGCGGGTGTGCCTTGTGGACGTCGAGGCTTCTCCTGGGTTTCACTGTCGGGATTAGCTGGAGGGGGTTGAGGGGCTGCAGTGTCGGGGTAGCGATGATGACCATCACGGGGGTTGTTGGCCACAATCCTGTTGGAGCGTGTTCCCAAAAGGCGACGAAGCACTTCTGGGGACACCAAAGCACCTCAAGGACTCGATCGGTTGTCCGAACAACACGAATGGGTTATCGGCATCGGGCTCCTCTTCTCTTCTTGCCGGGGCTCGGCGAACCAGCTCCACACGAGCTGTGATCAGATCGAGGGTGATTTGATCGAACAGTTCCTCTAGTGCACTTACATAGCGCACCAGATGCAACAATGCAGGATCCGTCTCGTGATCTCCGTTGGTAACCTGGGGTGGCCTACCATACCCGTCACGGCTGGGGTAGTAGTAGAACGAGCGACAGTTAACTCTGGGCGACAAGTGCCGGAGTTGAACTATAGCCTCTCGAGCAGCTAGTTGGATGGCTTGTGGCTCAAAGGAAGTTGTCCTTCCGTGAACTCAGAGGGCGTTCGGCGATAGACCCCTACCATAGACGCGTACAGTGGCCCAAAATTGACGGCTCTCACCCCTCATGGGCCCTTGGTACATAACATACTCTGGGGGCTCTTCTAATGCAAAGGCACGGCGGGTGAGGTTTGCTAGCACGGT
This sequence comes from Aegilops longissima, assembly GCA_021605205.1. Classification (NCBI taxonomy): domain Eukaryota; kingdom Viridiplantae; phylum Streptophyta; class Magnoliopsida; order Poales; family Poaceae; genus Aegilops; species Aegilops longissima. Next base: position 315,087,874 of record CM038676.1, read on the forward strand.
CACAAAACCTCCAAGGTTGGTTGCTGTGGTCTCATTGTGAACAATGGGTCCAGGCATTTTAGCTTGGTTTGGGGTAGAGGCTGTGCTGTGCTGGGTTGAGGCTAGCGTGCCCTTTTTATAGAAAAGGGGACGGAGTCTTCCTTTGCACGCTTGCGAAAGAGACTATTTAGGTGTCGGTCACTGGCGCGTGATCGACAGGCTAGGCTGATAGGTTGGACACCGACTGCCAAAAGGTGTCAGGTTCACTGTGTGGCTATCTTACACGAGAAGCCTGGCCGAGGTTAGGTTAAGGTCTGGTGGGTCGGTTAGCCTAGGTTTTTCGACCTGGCTAAAATAGGATTAGCCAATGGTCAGCCTGGCTCTGATAGAAAGGTTGTCAGGACCGGATTTTCGGGATATTAATTTCCCAGAAAATGGCCCTTGTGCTCACCAGCCCCAGGATCACTGTTAGCTGATGAGGCACCAACTTGATACAGAAACTCCAAGCAAAATACAAGATATGTAGTACAAGACCATTCTGGCCTATGAGTACAACAAATGGTTTCTAGTGGCTGCTGGTGGAAGCGGTTTGTGGTTCGTCAGTGTCTCTGGGACTCCATTTCCCACAGGAGCAGCTGACCTGGATAACTCCTATCCTCGTGAGGCTGCTATCACCATTGTGTAGGTTCCGGGGATGTCATCGAAACGCTCCTCTCCACGCAAGAAATCTGGCCAAGACAATAGCCAGCGACAATCCAGTGAGTACTTTGAATGTACTCGCAAACATTATGAACACGGGTATAATATAACAAATGATAATCATGCTCTGAAATTTTCTATGATCACAATGTCAGTCACAAATAAAAATCATGATGCACGCAAGCAGGTTATTCATGTCAAATATGAATATGCAATCAGAGAGTAGAAATAGAATGCACCGATCGGGTGTCTGAAGCATCGCCTCGAAAGCATAATAATATAAAGCATGCCTCCGTCGGGCGTCTGAGTGACGTCACATAAAGGACTTATAAAGGAAATAAGTAGCAAACATGCCACAGTCGGGCGTCTGTGCGACACCACATAAAGGGCTTATAGAGTAAATAAATAACAAGCATGCCACAGTCGGGCGTCTCAGCGACACCACATAAAGGGCTTATAAATAAAAGAAATAACAAGCATGCCACAGTCGGGCGTCTAAGCGAGACCACATAAAGGGCTTATAAGAGAATAATCACAGTGAATATCCAGGAGGTAGAACCGTCCCAAGGATACTCAATAATTCAGATAAGGTAAATGGTTAGTCCATAATAATAATAATCATAGTCATCATAAGTCACAAGTCATGATCCATGTTCCGGTTTAGCAGTTTTTCCTCCGAAGACCGACACTTGACCCATCCCAGACTGTAGTCCTTACCCATGGACACGGCTATTCGAATAGATATAATCTCTGCAGAGGGTGTACTCTTTACCCACGAGCAACGGATTCCTTTAGTCCATCGGGACTAATTCCGTCTACGGTCTTTTAATTGAAAACACACCTGACCGCACACACCAGCCTATCTTATCGATGTCTGGAATCACCCATGACACCCGTTAAGCGAAACTCTAAGTGGGGAGGCTACAACCTCGACTAGCATGGGATCACAAAATTTATAACACGCGGAAACTAGGGGAGCTACCCCCTCGGCTCCAACCGGAAACACCCATGCCCCCGGACCAGGTGGCATGCCTACCGGATGTAGCCGGTATCTTCCACCATGGCCTCTCTGTATGGTGTGTGCTAGGAAAGGGGTTGACAACTTACTGAACCGTACCCTACCTATGGCAGGGACAAGTGGTAGTATGAAACAAGTATGGGGGTTACTGGAACAAGACTCAATCTATGGTCGACTCAGGAGGTTAAAGCATTACCTGCAGGATAAGCATAAGAAATATATTTCACACTAATCAGACAGAATCACCACTCATTGTGCCTCCCCATGCCCTACCGGACATAACCGTCTCGACGAAGGATTAGAGGCAAGCTCATGTCTACCCAAGACATAGATTTTCCCGGATTCCTTCCGGAAGGCATGAAAGGCATACGAGGATGATTACTATCACAAACATATCAAATTCCAATAGCACGGAATCATCATTATGCGCTCATAAGTATGATCATATTATCTCGTAAAATAACGAGTACTTCGTGTCAAGGTGGTGTTGTAACCGTATCGAAAAACACACAAAAATATTATGCCAGAGTTCAGAATGCTTGCCTTCAAGAGTATGCAAGTGGGGGGTGCACTTTTTAAAGTTGCCTTCTTTCTTCAAAAATCCTATTTTAAGAAAATTTAAATTAACACATAGTTTCAAAATAGTACAAAAAAGTTGTTTGGAAAATTTTCAAATAAATATGGAAATAAACTAGACAGAATTTGAGAAACAATAGAAAACGAATAAACTCAATTGGACTTATATTTAAAAAGTTATAGCCTGTCAAAGTTTAGTCAAAATTCTGTTTTTAATAAAACCAGAAAAAGAAAACATTTTTCGGGGAGCTTACGCATTTCTCTAGTGAAGATGTATTCGGTGGAATACGCTTCCACTTAAGCCAGCGCGGGCCGTCGCTGGGTCACTACCAGTGGGTCCCATGGGCCCACTGGCCAGGTTTGACCAGTTGCCCGCGCCTTCTTTCTCCTCTGGCCGAGCGGTGGGGGGCTCCGGCGATCGCCGTCGACGAACGGCGGCTCCCCGTGGGGTTTCGAGGGCAGGGATGGATCCGCCAGTCCAGGGCGGTACTACCAGTGGTCGCTAGGTTGGCGGGGGTGAAGGGAGTCGCCGACGGCGAGCTCCGCGGACGACGGCTGCTTCCCGAACAGTTGTGGGCTCGAGCTACGGTGGTTCCCGGTCGTGTTTGAGAGGTGGGGTGGCTCCGCAAGGCCAAGGGGAGTCGAACGGTGGCGCTGGAAGGATAGGGGAGGCTCTGCTCGCGACGCACGGCACCGGAGCGTGGCGGCGGCCGAACTGGCCGGAAACGAGGAAGAAGGCCTCCCCCGTCGATTGCTGGCTGTGGGGGCTCTAGAGGGATGGCGTGAGGTGGCCTGGGGGTTTGGAGGAGCGTGGGGGTCCCTGTTTATAGCGGTTGAGGTCGGTTCCGACGGCGGCCGTGGATAGGAACGGCGAACCGCCGTGCTGTAGCCAGGGGGTTGCGTGGCAGCGACGGGCGCTAGCGGACGCGCTCGTGGATAAGCTCGGGCTGCTCAGGGGCGAGCTGGCGCGCGGCTGTGGCTCAGGTGGCGCCGTCCATGGCAGAGGCTGTCGGAGCGGCAGTGGCGGCTTGCGGTGGTGGCGCTGTGGGGCGCCAGGAGGTGGCCAGGGTGGCTCTACGACGAGGGAGGGGTCGGGCGCGTTGGCGGCGAATGGCCAAGGATCAGAACGGGCGCGGTAGAGGACGGCAGCGAGACGCGGCGGCCCGGTGCGCGCGCGTGCAAAACTTGCGCTCTAGGCGCGCCCAGAGCACGCACGCGAGGTGCTCGGCAAAATGCCAATGCTTGCCAAGGGGCTCTAATCCACATGAGGTGTAGCAGGGTGAGGCTATAGACTTGGGTAGAGTCATGAGACATGCTGGTTAGGTAAAACAAGCAGGTTAAAAATGCAAACTAGGGTTCATGCCAATTCTGTTCATTCACTCAAGGTGTTTGACAGAATGCTATGGTCATCTAGGCATCTTTTGGGGTGGCCAAAAACTCCTTATCATAGTATCTTTAGATGTAGGTGATGGTGGCAAGGTTAGTTTGGCAAGAACAGAAACTTGTTAGTGCAAGTTTTTGAGAAAACCAAATCTGGGCAGAAAATAAAGGCTCTTATTGCATAGACTAAAAATATTCCAATGGGTCCAGTCTCCTGGACTTAAGGGTTTGGTAGAGTGGACTATAAGCAGGAGAAAGATCATGGGCACTAGAGCAAAACAAAATATAGTTGCAGTAGAAAATACCAAACTGGACCAGAGAGCAAAAGAGGATGATTTTCTCAAATTTTTCAAAGAACACCAGTGGGTTTTTGCATAAAGTTGAATTATACACTACTACTAACATCCCCTAATTTTGGTGGAAGTTTTAAAGAAATATTTAAATAGGTTGTAGTGCAATTCACAAACTGGACCAGATTTGAAAACTTGGGGTAGGGCTCAAAATTTCCAAATGACTAAGAGAGATTTTTGCATAAAAGTGATGTGGGAACATCACATGACATCCCCAAATTTTGGTGGGGATTTTAAAGAAGTATTTGAAAGGGTTGTAGTGCAAATGGGACCCTAAAACTTATGAAAATCATTTTTAAAGAAATAAAGCTCCAGGAAAAATAATTGTAGAAAAATAATCCCACTGATAAAAGAAATGTTTTCTTGAGAGGGTATATAAGTCCAACAATATTTTTGAAAAGTTTTCACTTGGGGTGAAAACTTCACAATTCAGGAGAAAAGAGTGGTTCTGAACCAAAAGAAAATCCAGAAAATAAAAATTAAAGTTACCATGGCAAAATTTTAATTAATAAATCATGGTTACGTTTTTGGGGTGTTACAGCCGAGGCCCGTGTACCCCTTCGACCCCCTAGACTATATATACTCCTGCTCCCCCATCTTTCTAGGGTTACCATTGGTTTAGCTCATTTGAGATAGAGTATTGCTCATCCGTACCGGATCTACTCCATGAGAGAGACCGCGGCCCCTCTTCGGAGAAGATCCACCCGGATTCAAGACCTCCTCACGGAGAAGACCCCCCTCAAGACCTCCTTCCGGAGAAGAATAGTTACCTTTGTATCGTCCCTTGTTTACTTTGGATACCGTGTTACTTTATGCCTCGATGATCTAGCACTTGTGTGATCATATTCGTGTCGGTTGAGTGTTTCTCTTGTTTCCCCTCGTGTTTTCCCTCGTGTTCTTCCGTGCGTTCTTTGTGTTCCTCGTAGGGATACTATCCAAACGTGAAAGATCGTCCCCATAGGGTTCCGCCCTACATCATCTTGGTATCATGAGCCACGTTGATCACGTTTTTGGAGCCCCTACCCCGTGTTTTCTAGCTTGATTTTGTTGTTTTCGTCCTAAATCCGAAAATCCCCACCAAAAATAGCCCCATTTTTTTGTGATTTGTTGGTGTGATGAAGTTTTGTTGGATTTGATCCATGGATCTGCTTCGCATCGAGTGGATCTAGCTTTTCCCCATCTTATCCGTAATTTCTATCCGCAAATTCGCCCGAATTTTGCCCCGGAGTTGTCCTTTTTTCCCGTGGTGTTCATCGCGTTCGTCCACGATCCAAGAGCCCGGACATTCGGCATAGTCCCCGGACATCCGGCGTCCCGGACATCCGGCCACTCGCAGCAGCAACTCCATCTCCCGCGCCCTTTTCCGCCTAGTTTCGCCAAATTTTTACCCAGTGCCCACGCTTTCTTCCGCATACATACCACCACCGCTTTCCACAAGCAACACCACCGCTCGCCGCTAACTCCTATGACGATTTTGAGACATTTCGGTCTTTGAGATTTTGGGTTGTGGTTCCCGTGTCCTATTGTGTTTCGGCTATATAGGTACGGTTCATCGTCAACATCACCACCGCTCATCTCCATCGATTACTCATCATCGCCAATGACGGTAACCTCGAGGACATCTTTGTCATACCTTGCAATTTTCCTTGATAACCCCATGGCCTTACATTTGCGTAGCTTACCCATCGAGACTAGCCTTTGAGTATTGCCGGCAACGTGACTTGTGCACATTAGTGAGCATACTCCATAGCATACATACCATACCATAGTGGTGCATACCTTAGCATCATCTTTTGTGTCGCAAAGTTGCCATCGCATACACAATTGCTATCTTGGTTCGTGAAGTTTTGCATGAGAAACGAGCTCGAAAGTGGAATAGCCAACCAAGCTTTTAAGCAAAGAGGAAAGATAAGAAAAGAGCTTATGAGCAAGAACCATAGCATCATACAACATTAAGATTGTCATACTCGATCAGCTTGGATCATATCACCGACACACCATACATATAGCATACTTGGGATAGAGGTCGTTGCATTTTTGCCTAGTAGGTTGTGCGCAAGTAGCAATGAGCGACCAAATCGACAACCTCGCCACCGACTTGCGACTCTCCGAGCAACGAACAAGAGACTACTTCGACAACAAGCTCGACGCTCACAAGCAAGAGAATGATGCAAGGATGGACGAGATCCGCGCCTCGTTGGTGAACCGTCATTCTTCAACTTCTTCATACTCAAGACGGAGCCACTCAAGTCGCCACTCAGACGACACCTTCTCCGGCTAAAGTACCCCGACATGGAACACGCTTCGCCATGCCGCGCATCAAGATCGTCATGCATCTTGCAATCCTCTACATGACAAGCATTCACAAGAACAAGTCGATGAGCAAGTACTTCGTCCTCAGCCACACCAAGTAGCTTTTGCTCAAGCACAAGAACGACAACGTCAACGTCGCCAAGAGGAAGAACGAGCGCGTCTACATCAAGAGGACCAAGACGCCGAGGCTCAACGTCTTCAACAACAACAACATGAAGCACAAGCTCTTGAGGCGCAACGTGCCCTTCAAGAATCAATTCGAGCTTTTGCTAACCGCAACCTAGATCGGCGCAATCAAGAGTAAGCACTTCAAGAAGAATCCAAGAGCGAAACTACCAACTGCGAGTGCAACCTCAAGCTCGACAAGCTCCTCCTCAACCTCAAGTTCAACAAGAGCAAGTTGATCATAGACTTCCTCTACATCAAGAGCAACATGAAGTGGACAATCCTCCACGTCAAGGACGTCATCATCACCATCGTCCAACACACAATGAAGAGCAACGCTACGGCAAGCTAAAATTCACCATGCCCAAGTTCAATGGAAGCAATGATCCCGAAGAATACCTTTCATGGGCATTGAAGGTCGACGAAATCTTCCGTTTGCACAACTATGAGGAAGAGAATAAGATCGCTATGGCATCACTTGAGTTCTAAGACTATGTGCTCATATGGTGGGAATAAGTCCTTGAGCGCCGAGAAGCAAGAGGTGAACCTCCAATCACCACTTGGGCTCAAATGAAGGATGTCATGCGAGCACGTTTTGTGCCGACCTACTACAACCGTGATCCCTCAAGAAGCTACAACTCCTCAAGCAAGGAACTAAGAGTGTTGAAGAATAGTACAAGGAAATGGAGATAGCCATGATTCGAGCCAATGCCACGGAAGATGATGAGCAAACTATGGCCCGTTTCTTGAATGGACTCAATCATCCCATCAAGAAGATTGCCGATTTCCAACCCTACTCCAACCTCATTGAGCTCGTACATCAAGCTACCAAGGCTGAACGTCAAGTGCAGTATGACTTCAAGTACGCCAAGTACTCATCCAAGATCTACGGCTTCTCCAACTTCCAAGCTTCAACGACCCCATTTCCTACCTCAATCAACTATGACAAATCAAGTCACAAGAAACCTTCGACAAGCTCAAGTCGTCCTCAACCTACTACAAGCACCCTCAAGACAAAAGCTTCATCATCATCTACCCCAACCGATGAGACCGTCAAGACAAGTTACCTCAAATGCTTCACATGCTACGCCGAGGCCACAAATCCTTCCAATGCACAAACAAGCACACCATGATCCTCAATGACGACGGCACCTATGACTCAATGAGTGAAGGATAATTGGAATCCCTTGAGCACGTGGCCATGCATCGACAAGTGAACAATGACGACGAAGAGGATCATGTCTTTTGTGATGAATATTCAAGCCCCGCTCTTGTTGTATCCAAGGTCTTGACTCTTCAACATCAACAAGAAGAAGACCAACGATGCCATATCTTCCACACAAAGGCCGGCATCAATGGAAGGTTCGTCAAGGTCATCATCGATGGAGGGAGTTACCATAACTTAGCAAGTGAAGAACTATGCTCCAAGCTCCAATTGGTAAAAATGAAGCACCCGCACCCATACAAGGTTCAATGGCTAAGTGACACAATCCAAGTCGACCACTGGCCCGGACATCCGGCCCCTGGCAGCAGCTACCTCCTATGACGATTTTGAGACGTTTCGGTCTTTGAGATTTTGGGTTGTGGTTCCCGTGTCCCATTGTGTTTCGGCTATATAGGTACGGTTTGTCGTCAACTTCACCACCGCTCATCTCCATCGACTACTCATCATCACCAAGGACGGTAACCTCGTCGACATCTTTGTCAATCTTGCAATTTGCTTTGATAACCCCCATGGCCTTACATTTGCATAGCTTACCCATCGAGACTAGCCTTTGAGTATTGCCGGCAACGTGACTTGTGCACATTAGTGATCATACTCCATAGCATACATACCATACCATAGTGGTGCACATCTTAGCATCATATTTTGTGTCGCAAAGTTGCCATCGCATACACAATTGCTATCTTGGTTCGTGAAGCATTGCATGAGAAAAGAGCTCAAACAACAAAGAGCCAAACAAGCTTTTAAGCAAAGAGGAAAGATAAGCAAAGAGCTTATAAGCAAGAACCATAGCATCATACAACATTAAGATTGTCATACTCGATCATCTTGGATCATATCACCGACAGACCATACATATAGCATACTTGAGATAGAGGTCGTTGCATTTTGCTTAGTAGGTTGTGCGCAAGTTACGTATCCGCCTATTGTGCAATCGTGCTAGCGTCTCCCGTGTATTGTGTAACAAGAGCATTTTCGTGGACTCCACATTTTGGCTCACCCTTGGTTGCACAATCCCACTTATCTATTTGTGTGTGTGTTTCCGTGTACCTTATCTTGCTAGTGGTCTACTTGTTGCATTTGCAAATTTGTGAATCTTTTCCAACATTATTGAAGCTCACTTACATTGCATCAAATTTTATGCCACCATCCTAACCAAGCTCCACCAAAAGCTTTTACTTGTGTAGGCGTGAGAACCGACAAGAATTGGTACCAATAGTGCTATTTCATAGTCCGCATTTGAGTGAACTTGATTCATCGTCAACATCGGTCAAGGTACAATTGGTATAAGTTCTTTTCCTTCTCCCACTCACATTTTTCTTGGAATGATGGATAGGCCAAGTTCTTCTAATAACCCACCCCTCCTCGCGCAAGACGACGACATGTCATCCTTCGTCACAAAGACTCACCTCTTTGGTGCACAACGAGCTTTGCATGAAGAGCAACTAGCAATGAGCGTCCGCATTGATAACCTTGCCACCGACTTGCGACTCTCCGAGCAACGTACACGATACTACTTCGACAACAAGCTCGACGCTCACAAGCACGATAATGATGCAAGGATGGACGAGATCCGCGCCTTGTTGGTGAACCGTCATTCTTCAACTTCTTCATACTCAAGACTGGGCCACTCAAGTCGACACTCCGACGACACCTTCTCCGACTCAAGTACACCGACATCGAACACTCTTCGTCATGCCGCGCGTCAAGACCTTCATGCATCTCGCAATCCTCTACACGATAAGCATTCACAAGAGCAAGTCGATGAGCAAGTACTTCGTCCTCCACCACACCAAGTGGCTTTTGCTCAAGCACAAGAAAGGAAACGCCAAAGTCAACGAGAACAAGAGGAGCGAGCCCGCCAACATCAAGATGCACAAGATGCCGAGGCGCAACGACAAGAACGACAACAACGTGAAGCACAAGCTCTTGAGGCACACCGTGCCCTTCAAGAATCAAGTCGAGCCTTCGCTAACTACAACCAAGATCGGCGCAATCAAGAGGAAGCACTTCGAGAAGAAATCCAAGAGCGAACCTATCAACCGAGAGTGCAACGTCAAGTTCATCAAGCTCCTCCACAAGCTCGACAAGCTCCTCCTCAACCTCAAGTTCAACAAGAGAAAGATGATCATGGGCGTCCTCCATGCCAAGAGCAACATGAGGTGGACAACCCTCCACGTCAAGGACGTCATCATCACCATCGTCCAACACAAAATGAAGAGCAACGCTACGACAAGCTAAAATTCACCATGCCCAAGTTCAGTGGAAGCAATGATCCCGAAGAGTACCTCTCATGGGCATTGAAGGTCGACAAAATCTTTCATTTGCACAACTATGAGGAAGAGAAGAAGATCGCGATGGCATCACTTGAGTTCCAAGACTATGTGCTCATATGGTGGGAACAAGTCATTGAGCGCCGAGAGGCAAGAGGTGAACCACCCATCACCACTTGGGCACAAATGAAGGATGTCATGAGAGCGCGCTTTGTGCCAAACTACTACAACCGCGACTCTTCAAGAAACTCCAACTTCTCAAGCAAGGACCCAAGAGCATTGAAGAATACTACAAGGAAATGGAGATTGCCATGATATGAGCCAATGTCAAAGAAGATGATGAGCAAACTATGGCACGTTTCTTGAATGGACTCAATCATCCTATCAAGAAGATCGCCGACTTCCAAACATACTCGAACCTCATCGAGCTAGTGCATCAAGCTACCAAAGCGGAACGTCAAGTACAAGATGACTTCAAATACGCCAAGTTCTATTCCAAGACATTCGACTACAACAACCAAGCTTCAACGACTCCTCCACCTTCTACTTCAACCAAGCCTTCCACGAGCAATGGCGACAAGTCAAGTTACAAGAAAACTTCGACAAGCTCAAGTCGTCCTCAACCTCCTACAAGCAACTACAAGCCGCGCGCTTCATCATTTACTCCAACCGATGAGAACGTCAAAACAAGCTCCTTCAAATGCTTTACATGCGGCGGCCGAGGCCACAAGTCCTTCGAGTGCACAAACAAGCGCACCATGATCCTCAACGACGACGGCACCTATGACTCAATGAGTGAAGGAGAAATGGAAGCCCTTGAGCAAGTGGCCATGCACCGACAAGTGAACAATGACGACGAAGATGATCAAGTCTTTTGTGATGAAGATTCAAGCCCCGCTCTTGTTGTCTCCAAGGTCTTGACTCTTCAACATCAACAAGAAGAAGACCAACGATGCCATATCTTCCACACAAAGGCCGGTAGCAATGGAAGGTCCGTCAAGGTTATCATTGATGGAGGGAGTTGCCATAAATTAGCAAGTGAAGAACTATGCTCCAAGCTCCAATTGGTGAAAATGAAGCACCCTCACCCATACAAGGTTCAATGACTAAGCGACACAGGCACAATCCAAGTCGACCATCGGGTACAAGTCTCTTTCAAAATCGGAGCCTATGAAGACACTTTGGAGTGTGATGTGCTTCTGATGACCGTTTGCCCCCTCCTTCCCGGACGGCCATGGCAATACGACCGAGGTGTCATCCACAATGGACGCACAAACCACTATAGCTTCAAGATGAAAGGGAAGGAATATGTGCTACGACCTATGTCTCCTAGTCAAGTGATAGCCGACAAGCAAGCCACCCACCGTCTAGAGAAGAGTGAGAAAGTGAACCACCAAAAAGTGTGTGAGAGCCACAAGACAAACTTGAGCGCCTCTTAGCCTAGAGAGAAAAACCTAGTCCTTTTTGCCACTAAAAGTGAGATGAGAGAAGTGTGTGAGAACCCATCAAGTGTTATGCACTTTGTCCTAGTGTGCAAGGATGGGGAACCAAAAACTAACACCTCTCATGAGCTACCTTTAGTGTTTCAATCTCTTTTGCAGGAATTCCAAGATGTTTTCCCCGATGAGCTACCTCCGGGTCCACCTCCTCTACGAGGCATTGAGCATAGAATCGACCTCATCCCCGGAGCACCTCTACCAAACAAAGCTCCATACTGCGTCAACCCTGACGAAACTGAAGAGATCCAACGGTCATGTACGTGAAAGATTAAGCCCTTGTGTCGTTCCCGTTATACTTGTTCCTAAGCAAGATGGAAGTTATCGCATGTGTTCCGACTGTAGACCAATCAATGCTATTACCGTGCGTTATAGGCATCCCATTCCTCGCTTAGATGATATGCTAGATGAACTTAGAGGTGCCACCATTTTATCAAAAATTGATCTTAAAAGTGGCTATTACCAAATCCGCATACAAGAGGGTGATGAATGGAAGACCGCTTTCAAAACAAAATTTGGTTTGTATGAGTGGTTGGTCATGCCTATGGGTTTATCGGAAGCTCCCGGTACTTTCATGTGTCTTATGCATTTCGTGCTTCGACCTTACATTAGAGTATTTGTTGTCGTTTACTTTGATGACATTCTTGTGTTTAGCAAATCATTGAAAGAGCTTCAAAAGCATGTTAGGGCTGTTTTGCAAACGCTTCGCAAGGAACGTCTTTATGCCAACATGAAAAAGTGCACATTTGGAGTTGACAAGTTGGTTTTCTTGGGTTTCGTTGTCTCTTCCAAGGGAGTCCATCTTGATGAATCTACAATTCAAGCTATTAAAACATGGCCCCAACAAACCAATTTGCAACAAGTGCGTAGCTTCCATGGCCTTGCGGGTTTTTATCGTCGCTTTGTGAAAGATTTTAGCACTATTGCCGCCCCTTTGCATGCCTTGAGTAAGAAGAATGCTCCTTTCATTTGGGGATCTTTGCAATCCACCGCTTTTGATGAGCTCAAGTCTTTGCTTACTCATGCTCCGATTCTTGCTTTGCCCAACTTTGACAAAACTTTTGAGGTTCATTGTGATGCAAGTGGTACCAGAATTGGCGGAGTTTTGACGCAAGAGAAACGAGCCATTGCATATTTTAGTGAAAAACACTCCGGTGCTCAACTTAACTATCCCATCTATGACAAAGAATTGTATGCCTTAGTGCGTGTGCTACATGTCTAGGGGCATTACCTTCGGCCTCATGAGTTTGTCATCCATACCGATCATGAAACGCTTAAGTACTTAAAAGGTCAAACTAAGTTGAACAAGCGCCATGCCAAATGGAGTAAATTTATTGAATCTTTCCCATATGTGATCAAGTATATTAAGGGCAAGGAAAATGTAGTTGCGGATGCACTTTCACGCATATGCACACTTGTTACTAAACTTGAGTTGAATGTTATTGGCTTTGACCACATCAAAGAATTGTATGCTAATGATCCATCTTTTGCAATCCCTTATGCCAAATGTTTGATGCATACATCTTGGGAACGATATTACATCATGGATGGTTATCTTATGAGAGCTAACAAACTTTGCATCCCCGAGTCTTCGTTTGTTGCTTTTGCAAGAATCTCATGGAGGAGGACTAATGGGACATTTTGGACGCGACAAGACACATGCTACGCTCTCCAAGAACTATTTTTGGCCAAAGATGTTTCGCGACGTGAATCGCTTCACCAACCGATGCTCTACATGTCGCAAAGCTAAGTGAGAAGCTCATCCCATGGTCTTTACATGCCTCTTCCTATTCCTTATCAACCTTGGGAAGACATTAGCATGGACTTTGTACTTGGTTTGCCTAGAACTAGAAATGGAAAGGATTCCGTGTTTGCTGTTGTGGACTGATTCTCTAAAATGGTATATGTCATTCCTTGCAACAAGATAGACGATGCTTCACATGTTGCCAATATCTTTTGTAGGGAAATCTTGCAACTTCATGGAGTGCCAAAGACGATTGTCTCGGACCGCGACATCAAGTTCTTGAGTTACTTTTGGAAGACCTTGTGCGCAAAGCTCGGAATCAAGATTTTGTTCTCTTCGGCATACCATCCAAAAACCGACGGCCAAACAGAGGTGAAGAACCGCACGCTCTCCACTCTACTACACGTGTTGATAAAGAAGAACATCAAGCAGTGGGAGGAGTGCCTACCTATCGCCGAGTACGCCTACAATCGAGCAAGACATTCGACTACCGGCAAGTCCCCCTTCGAGGTCGTCTACGGCTTCAACCCGTTGTCCCCATTGGACATTCTTCCTCTACCACTACAAGAGCGCACAAACACGGACGCGAGTGGCCGAGTCAACTACCTCAAGAAGATGCATGAAGATACAAGGCACACCATCGAGCGCCAAGTACAACGACTCGCGACCAAGCTCAACGACAACAAGCAACCCATGATATTCAATGTTGGAGATCTCGTGTGGCTACACCTTCGCAAGGACCGCTTCCCCAACGAACAAAAGTCCAAGCTTCTACCACGAGCCGATGGACCATTCAAGGTGCTTTCACGCTACAACAACAATGCTTACAAGATCGACATCCCACGTGACAAGTACTCCGTGAGCGACATCTTCAACATCAAAGATCTCTCCCCGTACCATGGTGATGAGGATTTCGATCCGAGGTCGGATCTTTCCCAAGGGAGGGGAGATGATGCGGAGCATCCTTCAGTCATCCCCATGGATCTACCATCGTCTCATCAAGCACCAAGAGGACCCATGACACGAGCACGAGCTAGAGCTCTCGAGACCGAGGTGACATCTTTCCTTAGTGATATCTCATATGATCCTCTCGAGACATGGCTACTACCTAAGTCTGGAATGTTGTTCATGATTAGGTACCAAGAGGACCCTCCTGAAGATGCACATGAAGATGGTCAAGCCACCAAGTCCACGGAAGAAGAGAACCAACGGAAGGAGGCAAGGACAGCTTCCAGGCCCGAGACATCCGGCCATGGCCCCGGACATCTGGCCCCTGGAGATCTACCCCTCAGCCACGGGTCTGCAGCAGAAGCTACAGGGCCCGGACATCCGACGTCCAGCCCGGAGATCCGGCCCCCCTCACCGGAAATCCGGCCACCAACCCGGACATCCGGACACGCCGTCCAGGAAGCCTATAAGGTTGCCCCGACAGCCCGGACATCCGGCCGACACCCCGGACATCCGGCGCCTCCTGAAGCCCCAGATATCCGGCCCCTCCGCCCAGACATCCGGCCCCGTCCATCCAGAGAGCAGCAAGGCCAACTCCACCAGCCCGGACATTCGGCCCGACGCCCAGACATCCGACCTCCTCCTGCCTGTGTGCAGCACCCCCGGGCCGTGGCCCATGTACCCCTTCGCCCCTTAGACTATAAATACTTCCCCTCCACCTATGTTCTAGGGTTAGCATTGGTTTAGCTCATTGAGATAGAGCATTTCTCATCCGTACCGGATCTACTCCTCGTGAGGGACCGCACCTCTTCGGAGAAGATCCATCCGGATTCAAGACCCCCTCTTGGGTGGCCCCATCAAGACCTCCTCCCGGAGAAGAACGGTTACCTTTTGTATCGTCCCTTGTTGACTTTGGATCTCGTGTTACTTTGTGCCTCCATGATCTAGCGCTTGTGTGATCATATTCGTGTCGGTTGAGTGTTTCTCTTGTTTTCCCTTGTGATTTCCCTCGTGTTCTTCCGCGCATTCTTCGTGTTCCTCGTAGGGATCCTCTCCAAACGTGAAAGATCGGCCCCATAGGGATCCACCCTACATCACTTGAGTAATAAGAATGCTCCTTTCACTTGGGGATCTTTGCAAGCCACCTCTTTTGATGAGTGCAAGTCTTTGCTTACTCATGCTCCGATTCTTGCTTTGCTCAACTTTGACAAAACTTTTGAGGTTCATTGTGATGCAAGTAGTACCGGAATTGGTGGAGATTTGATGCAAGAGAAACGAGCCATTGCATATTTTGGCGAAAAACTCTCTGGTGCTCAACTTAATTATCCCATCTATGACAAAGAATTGTATGCCTTAGTGCGTGTGCTACATGTTTGGGAGCATTACCTTCGTCCTCATGAGTTTGTCATCCATAGCGATCATGAAACGCTTAAGTACTTAAAGGCCAAACTAACTTGAACAAGCGCCATACCAAATGGAGTGAATTTATCGAATATTTCCCATATGTGATCAAGTACATTAAGGGCAAGGAAAATGTAGTTTCGGATGCACTTTCATGCATATGCATGCTCGTCACTAAACTTGAGTTGAATGTTATTGGCTTTGAGCACATAAAAGACTTGTATGCTAATGACCCATGTTTTGGTACTCCTTATGCTAAATATTGGACACATACATCTTGGGAATGATATTGCATCACGGATGGTTATCTTATGAGAGCTAACAAACTTTGCATCCCCGAGTCTTCTCTTCATTTGTTGCTTTTGCAAAAATCTCATGGAGGAGGATTAATGGGACATTTTGGACGCGAGAAGACACATGCTACGCTCTCCAAGAATTATTTTTGGCCAAAGATGTTTCGTGACGTCAACCGCTTCACAAACCGATGCTCTACATGTCGCAAAGCTAAGTCTAAAGTTCAATCTCATGGATTTTACATGCCACTTCCAATTCCATATCAACCATGGGAAGATATTAGCATGGATTTTGTGCTTCGGTTGCCTAGGACTAGAAATGGAAAAGATTCCGTGTTTGTTGTTGTGGACCGGTACTCTAAAAAGGCACATTTCATTCCTTGCAACATGATCGACGATGCTTCACATGTTGACACTCTCTTTTGTAGGGAAATCTTGCGACTTCATGGAGTGCCAAAGACGATTGTCTCGGACCGCAGCATCAAGTTCTTGAGTTATTTTTGGAATACCTTGTGCGCCAAGCTCGGAATCAAGCTCCTATTCTCCACGGCATACCATCCACAAACCGACAGCCAAACGGAGGTGACGAACCGCACGCTCTCCACTCTACTACGCGTGTTGATAAAGAAGAACATCAAGGAGTGGGAGGAGTACCTACCTATCGCCGAGTACGCCTACAATCATGCAAGACGTTCCACTACCGGCAAGTCCCCCTTCAAGGTCGTCTACGGCTTCAACCCGTTGTCCCCATTGGACATTCTTCCTCTACCACTACAAGAGCGCACAAACATGAAAGCGAGTGGCTGAGTCAACTACCTCAAGAAGATGCATGAAGATACAAGGAACACCATCGAGCGCGAAGTACAATGACTCGCGACCAAGCTCAACGTCAACAAGCAACCCATGATGTTCAATGTTGGAGATCTTTCTTGGCTACACCTTCGCAAGGAACGCTTCCCCAACGAACACAAGTCCAAACTTCTACCTCGAGCTGATGGACCATACAAGGTGCTTGCACGCTACAAGAACAACGCATATAAGATCAACATCCACGAGACAAGTACTCCGTGAGCGACATCTTCAACATCAAAGATCTCTCCCCGTACCATGGTCATGAGGATTTCGATCCGAGGTCGAATCTTTCCCAAGGGAGGGGAGATGATGCGGAGCATCCTACGGTCATACGCATGGACCTACCATCGCCTCATCAAGAGCCAAGAGGACCTATGACACGAGCACGAGCTAGAGCTCTTGAGAACCAGGTGACTTCTTTCCTTAGTGATATCACATATGATCCACTCGAGACATGGCTACTACCTGAGTCCGATATGCTATGCATGATTAGGTGTCAAGAGGACCCTCTCGGAGATATACATGAAGACGGTGCAATCGCCAAATCCATGGATGAGGAGAACCAACGGGAAGAGTCAAGAACACCTCCCAGGCCCCGGACATCCGGCCAGGACACCGGACATCCGGCCCCTGGAGCGTCATCCCCATCAGCAGCAGCCCAGACGCCCAAGTCTACAGGGCCCAGACATCCGGCGTCCAGCCCGGAAATCCGGCCAGAAGCCCGGACATCCGGCGCCGCGCTACAGAACCTACAGAAGCTGAGCCCTCTAGCCCAGACATCCAGCCGCCAAGCCCGGACATCGGGCCCCTCGGGAAGGCCCGGACATCTGGCCCGTCGCCCGGACCTCCGGCCCCCTATCTGCGCACAGTAAAGGGACGAGGCCCGTGTACCCCTTCGACCCCCCTAGACTACTCCTTCTCCCCCATCTTTCTAGGGTTAGCATTGGTTTAGCTCATTTGAGATAGAGCATTGCTCATCCGTACCAGATCTACTCCACGAGAGAGACCACGGCCCCTCTTCGGAGAAGATCCACCTGGATTCAAGACCTCCTCACGGAGAAGACCCCCCTCAAGACCTCCTTCCAGAGAAGAACGGTTACCTTTGTATCGTCCCTTGTTGACTTTGGATCTCGTGTTACTTTGTGCCTCGATGATCTAGCACTTGTGTGATCATATTCGTGTCGGTTGAGTGTTTCTCTTGTTTCCCCTCGTGTTGTCCCTCGTGTTCTTCCGCGCGTTCTTTGTGTTCCTCATAGGGATACTCTCTAAACGTGAAAGATCGGCCCCATAGGGTTCTGCCCTACATCAGGGTGTCTTCAGGCACATTACCCAAATCATCCGGGTGGGGGTCCGGATCATCCGGGCTTGGTCCGGGTCGTCCGGCTGGGGGTCCGGATGATCCGGGAAAGTCCCGTCTTGTCTGTTCTTCTTCTTCTTCTTCCTTCTCCTCTTCCATGCTTAGCCTTGGTCCTTGGATCCTCCATGGCCATCTCGGTTGTACCTGAGTATATGCAAGGTCCATGCATGAGGTAGTAGCCATGTCTCGTATGTGGAAAGTGACGGTTTGAAGAGGAGTGAGTTCACCTTGTGTCCAATGGTGTATGGTCGAGGTCTCGTCATATGTCCTCTTGGGGCTTGGAGAGTAGTCGGAGTGTACATGGGGATGAACATGGGATGCTCTGCATCATCTCCCCACCCTTGGGAAAGATCCGACCTTGGATCGTGATTCTCATCACCATGGAAACGCTTGTCGTGGACGGACTTGTAGTTGGACGTAGATGAAGGCATTGTGCAATCCAAGTACTCCAAATTGTCTCCGGTATGTGGTACATGCAAAATGAGCAAACACAAAGTAGACTTGGAAATACAATGGTTAGCATGCACAAAGTGTCTATGAAGTAAATATGAGTCCGTGTGACAAGATGGTTCGTGACAAAGCGCATGAAGCTTATCAAGATGATATAGATTGATATGGAAATCATTCATGGGGTAATTATCATGGTGCACAAAGCGACAAATTCTACCATTGTGCAAAATGATGTCATAGAGAGATGGTTCACCAATAGCATGAATATGGCAATGGATGCTCAATATGAGTATGGTATCATGCAATTGATGGTGGGAAATATGATCATGATTTATGAATATGCCATCAAGGTAGATCAAAACAAATTTGCTAAGGAAATGCACAAGCTCATATATCAAGGATGACATGGAAATAGATGCAACAAGACAAGCACAATGTGAGTCAATCCATGCATACGGTGCAAACTTGTGGTGAGTATGAAATGTCTATCGAGCATGACATGTATGAGCACAATCAAAAAATATGGAGGTGTTGGTGTACCAATGCTCGATTTCGTGGCATGAGTGGAATTCCGAAGATGCATCCAATAAGTGCGAGAGCTCCTCAATGTGAAGGTCTATGGAGCCAATCTCCAATGTCGCTCCACCGCTCACGAGATGTATCATGTAGACAACAAGAAGGAAACAACAATGAAAGAGTGACCCATCCAATATGAGGATGGCTCAAAGGGAAGGAGTTCACCTTTATGAGGATGTCAAAAATGTTGGTGTTGCACATCATGTATGCCTTCACATAGCCAATATGTCTCATGACGGTAATGCCTTGTGAATCCTTCAAAACGAAAGAACATGACAAACACTCGGAAAAACAAATGAGGTTAGCGGAAGTGCAAAACCTATCATTCGTGTGGTAGGATACCCAACAAGTGTATGCATCATGCTCATCATAAGAAGGTACAAGGGAGCATTGCATAGTATGGAGGCATATGATGCAAGAACAACCAAATACAAGAGGCTCTATCAAGCAAGCATGCATCACAAGTAAAGTGTCCAAGTCTCCAAGATCAATAAGCATAGCAAGTTGGCACTCGATACAAGGTGATATGAGAGAAG
The DNA here is from genome assembly GCA_021605205.1 of Aegilops longissima. Classification (NCBI taxonomy): domain Eukaryota; kingdom Viridiplantae; phylum Streptophyta; class Magnoliopsida; order Poales; family Poaceae; genus Aegilops; species Aegilops longissima. The sequence continues at coordinate 315,107,505 of CM038676.1, forward strand.
CAACTAATGGACACAAGAGACAATGATCATGACAAATCAAGTGAGCGGCATCAACATATATGTCATCAACTCAAGAAATAAAGTAATAGTGGAACATGGGTGATGCAACATAGCAAGCAATCATCGCGATCAAGTCAAGCAAGCTAGTAGTGCGAAGATGCAACATACTAGAAGGAATCATGGCAAGCATGTCATGTGTGCAAATAGTGGGCATGAATAATTCACATGTCATAGCACAAGCACGAAAGCAAGATATGAGAAAAATATCATCAATGTATTGGCGACAGGCCCTATGTAAATAGCAATGGATCATCATGACTCTCCCAACACAACAAGTATCAATAGCATGAGGCACATGATAAACATGGCAATAGCAACAAGTATCTCCACCAAGCATGCAAATACACACAGAAGTAGCATAATGGTGAATCATGGGTAGATGCAAGCAAGGGTCACAATTGCATTCCAAAGGCATAGAAGCAAGCATAACATGCAAAGTGAACATGGTAAAATGGGCATAATGTGACAAGTGATATATAGCCCAAAGCCGTGTGAGAGACAAGTAAAAGAGACGCGCGTAGTCCTTGTGCGAAGGGAACGGTGGTAAGGATACTCCACGGAATCCCAAATCGTCGTTACTCTCAAGAGCTCGTTTCGTCAACTCTTGGGATTGAGAGGTTGACGAGTATACATGAGTACCTACACAAAACAAAGGCAAATGAAAAATTGTGTGTGCGTGGTATATGTACACATCATCCATCATGATGCGCACGTGCATGTGGCGGTTAGCACAAAATATCCAATGCTCAAATAAATGAGATGCGTGATATAGAAACATGTCATCCATCATGAAAGGTTTGTTATGATGTATGTCATAATCGAGACTCAAATTGTGTAATGCATCACGAGCAATATCTAGAGCATTGTTATTCATGGAATGCATATGGTGCACGCAATCATGGGAATCATGCAAAGTATGGAACACATCAAAATCTCCTAATATGGATGAGGAAACTATGGGGGTCTCCTCATGAGTATTTGTACAAACATCACATGGAGAATACTGACAACATCCAAAACAAAGCATATTTGGAACAATGTGATCATGGCATGGCATAGTAGTTGAATTGCGCAAATGATGTAAAGGAAGCATAGCAATATCATCACAAGAGAAGCAAAAGCCAATGACCATCATCTCGTCATCTATGCCATAAGTGCAAATGGGATTTATTTTAATGGGGCATGCATAGTTACTATGTTGAGATTGAAATGAAGCAATATGGGAGATCTCACTCGTAGCATATGACAAGTTCAATGGATTGTCAAACATGATGTGACCAAAAGAATTTTCACATGATATCCTATGGAGCATAGCATCACAACTAGGCAACTCAACATGCTCATCATCATATTCATCATGAATAGGTAAGTCATGACATGAGGGAGTCGCACTAGCATGAAGCATGCACTACAAAAAAAATACACTTCCGTGATGATACGTGTTTATCACAGTAGGTCGCTTTTTTTGTCATGCATGTACATCCTTGACAAATTTATGACAGAATCAAGATAGTCATACCTGTGCTGTCGTAGAAGTGTTCCATGACATTACCAAAATTATCATCACGGAAGTGTCCACTTCCATGACAATAAATCGTGCGTCACATAAGTGCTTTCGTCAAGGGTGACCGACACATGGCATCCACCGTAACGGAACGCCGTTAAGCTATCGGGCCAGGTTTTGGATCCGATAACCCGTTAACAGCCCCGACCTATGGGGATTTTCCACGTGTAAAATCATCATTGGCAGGAGGAGGCACGTGTCAACTCATCCAATGGGTGAGACACGCCTATGATATGTTGACACGTGGACCGACCCATCAAGTTTAAATGGGCCGGCCCAACTGAAGGCCCACAAGATTTTGCGGACCATAATGGGCCGGCCCAGCTAAAGGCCCACGAGATTTTGCGGACCATAATGGGCTGGCCCAGCTAAAGGCCCACAAGATTTTGCGGGCCATAATGGGCCGGCCCAGGTAAAGGCCCACAAGCTTTTTGTGTGCCATAATGAGCCGACCCAGGTAAAGCCCACAAGATTCTTGTGGGTCATAATGGGCCGGCCCAGCTAAAGGCCCACGAGATTTCGCCGACATTAATGGGCCAGCCCAGTTGTAGGCCACAAGATTTTGAGGACCCTAGTAGGCCGGCCCATTAACTGGCTGCCATGTTTTGGGCCAAATGCCGGCCCATATTTGATCCGGTCCATTAATGGCCTGCCACGCTGCGGGCCTAATAGTGGCCCATATGAGATCCGGCCCGTTAAAAGCCTACCACGTTCTGGGCCAAATTACGGCCCAGATCAGGTCCGACCCTTTAAGAGGCTTTGGGCTCAATTATGGCCCATATCAGATTTGGCCCGTCAACTGGACACTATGCTTTTGGGCCCACTTGCTGAAGGCCCACTTAGTAATTCGGCCTGATATTAGTTTTGGCCTGTTAAGGGCCCGTTTAACATTTCGGCCCTATATTAATTTCGGCCTGTTAAAAGCCCATCATATAGTTGGGCCTAACTACGGCCCTGTTTGCATCCGGCCTGCTCGCAGCCGATATCCGATTGGGCCAAACAAGGACCGAAAGAATTTTGGCCTGCTAAAAGCCCGTGATTTGATTCGCACAATCATGGGCCGGGGTTCATTTCGGGCTGCTGCGTAAGTAGTATGAATTAAGAACAAACCTACTCTATACAATAAAGAAATTACGGCATAGAAACTTAGAATAAACCTACACTATACAATAAAGGGTTTAAGGTATATTACATCCACTGGGCATCGAAGTTCGCCACGAGTGATCATAAAGCGCAACGAAGAAGCAGATTACAAAAACTGGCACCATTGCAGCGTAACAAAATAATACTGAACCGAGACCACTTCCAAGACAGTTCTAGAAAGGTTAGCCTTATGGGGAACTGCAAGCAAGCAGCCGAGCAAGGCTGTGAGACCGGCCTAGCATGTCGGTTATAGCTTCCAGGTGTATCTGTTTAGCGATGAGGTTCTCATTGGTGTTCTCTGTAATCTTTCTTAGAGATAGGACTTCACGTCGAAGTTGAGTTGCGTAATGCCTTTCGCTAGAACTTGGGATCAAGAAGTTGAACCGATTCGCATAACGAATTCGTGAGCTTGTCTCGACCGTTAGTCTCAAGTAACTTGAACACTGCATCAAGACAAGACTTTGGGGTTGTCTCGCTATCTTCAAGATGTTTTGCCTTCTTTGCTACAATATATGTTGGGTTTGTCCCACAGCCTTCAGCAGACTTGTGCATGCCATCAGGCATATCACCCTGAAACAAAGCAGAGAGATGACAGGTTTCACACGTGTATAAACAAAGATGATAACTGTTCTGTCAATTCTATCCAATTTCAAATTAGAAAATAAAGAGTATGTTCAAAATATCAGTAGCATAATTTGGCATTGTTCATAATGCGGGAGCTTCACCACACTCTTTGGATTACCATGTCAACATAACAAGCATAGATGAAGGGCAAAGAAAATCATTGTATCTATTTTGGATAATGTGCATGGCATGTTGTTCATATCATCAGCCACATCATTAAGATAAAACAGGAGATGACAAGATGCAAACGTGGGCTGCTTCACCACACATCGGATTATAGATCCACAAAACAAGCATACATATAGGGAGTATTAAGTAATGTGCATGGTATGAATATGAATTTGGTTTTACAAGTAAAACTTAGAACTTACGGTTCTTACGAACATGCATTTTGGTAGAAACAACAAACTAAACAGCAGAAACGATAGGGAGTATGAGAAAATTAAACAGCAGTTGAGGATAAAGGCTTTAGAAGGACTGACTTACATTAACAGCTAACACCGGGTTTATAATGCCCTTCTCCATGTCAAGGGAAGGATAACTCAAGAATTTCAGCACGTAATCTTCTTCATAAGCATTGACAAGACTCTACATTTTGTAGAGAGTAATTATAGATATGATAATACCGAAGGGATAGAGGATAATGAAGATAAGATGCAGATTGATGCTACATAATCAACTACCAATCCTCGGAAGTACAAGCATTACAGACAAAATGTCTCGACAAGAGCAATGGGCTACACTTCAGACCGGCATTGTCTCATGTATTCTACTTGTTGGTAAGATTAAATATAGATCTGGTCTTTTTTAGTAAATGGTGGGCGAGGGAGATAAGATGCAGAAAGCTAAAAAATGAAACAATCCCTCTTCCCATAATACAAGAGTGTTTTGAACACTAGTGTACTGTACAAAACGTTCTTATATTATGGGACGGAGGGAGTAGCTGTTAATGTAAGTACAGTGATAGACCACGTTCAGTCCTTACAAGAGGACTACAGAGATAAACCACTTCAAAAGCATTGGGTTGATTATAAATTAATGTAAGAGTCCATATGGATCTTATAATGTCCACCAAATGGACGACTACGAGGCTAACATGTGCAGTGATGCTACATAATCAAACAGCTATGAAAGTAAGTATGGTCATACAGGGCAAGAGGTACTCACAAGAGCAATGCAGTGTGCAATATAGTTGCGAGATTCTGTGGTCCCTTGAGAACGAATGTTCTTCTGCTAACAGTTTTCGTACAAGTGAGACATTAAGGAAAATGCAGAAATGTAGTTCAAACTGTGATGTGATATCATAGAGAGTACCTTACGCTGCAGCCGAGACCAATGTGTAACAAGATTATTCCAGTCACCGTCGGATAAATGTAGCACCAGAGACTTTACAGAAATTTCGTTCAGAGGCTTGCCATCGAAGTGCGCTTGCCTCAGGTAGGAACGATACTTCATCAACAAGTGCTTGAAAAGCGCAACCAACCCTTCCTCCATCACAATCCAGTTTGCGCCTTGCCTATTTAAAAGAATGAAATCTTGTGTCTTCTGTCAGCGGAAACATATGCAGTAATGAGCATGAATAACATTAGTACATTACTTATGCGTAAGTTGCGGAGGAAGACTAGAAATTGTTGTGTGTCTGCGGTATAATCTTTCCATGAAGGAAAGATGCGCACAAAGTTCCTGACAACAACATAAGCTTCGTCTTATAAACTGGTTCGAAAAGGGATTTGGCAACTGGATTTGGTGTACTCTTTGCTGGAATGGGGGTTTTGTGTCGTACAGCTGGTGCTATGTCAACTGGCATAATCATACTGCTTTGCTGCAGCTTGGGGTCTCTGAGTTGGGGCATCAGAAATGACCAGTGTAGTAGGGCTAGAGTCTGCTAGAGTTGGGGTATTTTGTGGGTCAGGTGATATTGAAACTACACCTAATGGGCTATTTGATTTATCAGGTGCCACTACCTTTTCCAAATACTTTGCTTGTGCTCCTCCACGATCAGCAATCGCCCTCTTCCTTTTGAATGTCTGATACACAAGAACAGCATTTGAATGGATAAATATGGTATGATGACAGATGGAATATGTACTGAAAATGGATAGGCAGGGCGTATTCACATACACGATGTGTAAACTAAGCTAATGGCAGTTCAACAAAGTATAAGCAATGCAAAGCATTAGTTGCAAGATATGTGCGAGCAATGTAACCTTGGAAAGTTAGAGCAAGTACCTTGATGGGTGAATAAGATAGGGCATCTTCCTCTGACTCCTCCACTAGGGAGCTACATTGACTTAGGTCTCCCTCTAGCTCAGAATCACTGTTAGGATCATATTCTGAGCATGAATCTGTAGGTGGAGAGTGTTTGCATTGCATTGCATCCAGACTTGATTTTAGTCCCTTAATGCCAAGTTTGACAGCCATGGCATTGTTCTGCTTTATTCTTTTCATGCGCGCAAGCTCATAATCATTATGATGCTGTTTAGAATCTGAGATTCATGAAAACATAAAAAGTAGTCAGATTATCTATGGAATGCATTGAGGTTTCAACTCGGAGAGTGTCTCCCTATAAACCCCTGCATATGCAAAGTTCACCTACCCAACCATGCTGACCAGACCACACACAGAGATACACACCCGAGCGGCGAACATGCATTTTCGAAACTAATTTAGGAACATTTAGCTGACCAATTAAACAACTCTGTTTTAATAATATCAGATTCGTATTTGAACAACTAAGCTTGATGGGTGGAGCAGTGTTATTATGACACGAAGCACGTATTCTGATCATATAGTGATCATAAAAGGGGGAAACTCTAAGCATATATTTTTTTAGCAAAAGAGGGTTTCCCCTCTGATTTCTATTTAAGAAACCACCACGGAACCAACATGATCAATTAAACCCTAAGCATGATCAATTAAACTGTATTATGGCTGTGCCATGGCAGATTTGAAGCTGCAAACCGGAGAAATGATATTTAGCATCCATTGTTTGCTTTGGACTAAGGACTAAATTCTAAGAGCTGAAAAGAAAGTAGAGTAACCAAGTTAAGATCTATTTTCTTGTTGAGATCAAAAAGTTGAGGAGATATGGAGTACCACCTCTCTTGCGGCGCCGTGTAGGCATCGGGGGCTGCGACGGTAGACGGGTGCATCGGGGGATAAGTCCCATTGCGGTGGAAGAGAAGGTCGTGTGAGCGGCCCCGGCAAAGAGGACGACGGTGCCGATAAAGCGAGAGGACGCGATGCAAGGCTATTGGTCCGTCGCCGTGGATGAGATACGTCCATCTCTAGCAGTCGACGACGCGGTCTTGGTAGGCGCTCCGGCATGGTGGAGGACGGTGGCGATGGATGTGGTGGAGGACGGCGGCGATGGATGGGGTGGCGGACGAAGGCTGGTGTGGGAATGGGGTGTTCTAGCGTGGACGGTGTATGAATGGGAAAATGGAGGGAGAGGTACGGGGAATCATGTTTTTGGGACGCGCCTGTCTGAAATATGGGAAAGTTACGAACTTATCCCCCGTTTCAAATTTGGACGTCTCGTCGGTTGGGTATAGGACGATAATCTCGCATCTCCCAAATATTTTCCGGTAACTATTTCGGGCGAGGAGAGGGTGTTTTTCCGCCCATGGTTGGCGCCCACGGTGTATGAACATGGCTGACAGGTAGGGCGGTTGTGTCACGTCTGATGGAAGTTACACATCTGCCCCTATTTAAAATATTAGCCTACATCTATTTCGGACGAGGAGAGTTTGTTTTGTCGCCCACCATGTATGAATGGGGAATGGAGGGAGAAACAGAGGTCTTTCGAACGATCTTGAATCAAATGAGTTTTTCCGCCCACGTTTGGCGCCCACCATGTCTGAATGGGCTCAGAGGCCGTCGTGTCACGTCTGATTGAAGTTACTAGTCTACCCCTATCGACAGCAGTGTAAATCCTGTCGATAAGGATGTCAAGTGTCAGGGGTAGACAGTAATTTCCATCTCGCAAACACTTGGCTTTGGGCAGCCGATGTGGGAGTGGACATTTTGCTGTTTCTTTCGAATTTTGGGACAATAAGCATCCACGCTACCACAGCAACTAAATTCAATCCATTTTGTATTCCTATATGAATCTTTATAAATCATTCTATGTGTTTTATATATCTTCAAAGTGACGACAAAGATGTATTCCACTGTCATATAAGAATATGGTTTACAAATGCCGATACTCAAATTCAGAAACTAGAATCCAGTTTAAGGTGAATTCGAATATTTGGAACACTTCATGTCCAACTCAAATGTCACACGCAGCATAATGTGTACTCCCATTTAGATATGTACACAAGAGATGTATCAAGATTCAAATACCGAGTCAATCAACCAAGAATGTACGGAACTAACAGACATATAAACACTTATAGAGTATATGGATCAATAATATCAACTAACATACATAAGCCAGGCCGTTGTACTTTTTGTTGGCTACAACAACATCCTTTTTTTAGCCAGCATCTTGGCCCTTTCCGATGCGTGCCACTTATGGTCCATCTATACTACTATTGCTGAATGCACATTCAGCCCGATTGGCAAATTTGTAGGTCTGGCACAACAATCCAAATGAAATGTCTCCGAGTCTTATCAATTAATACAGACTTGTGCTCAAATAAAATTACAGACAAAAAAACAATTATTACATGATCTCTAAAACAAATGGTTTGACTAATTACATGAACAGACAACACAAAGGTTATTCAACTATGGAAAGAACATTTCACCTATGATTTACCAAGTAGGAATTTAATTTCCTTTTTTCCTTCAGGACCTTAACAATCTGGTCAGTCTCAGCCTGCTTCGTTTTGAAATCCACCAAATATTTAATGGTTGTCTTGAGTATTGCTTGTGATTGTGTTGTTTGCTTCCTCAACATGTCAACTTCATCTCTAAGTGCGTATGTAATCTCTTTCTACCACTAGTTTAGCCTCAAGAGCATCAGCAGTTGGCAATTCATAATGCACGATTGGGCCGGTGCCACTGCTGTGGGATGATGCAACGTCCATGGGGACCTCGCTCTTTGATCTTTGGCTAACCTGTTTTGCCATTAAAGTTCCCATTGGATTCATAAAAGTTGAAGTTAGCAAAACATCTCAACTGGGAGTTATAACAGCAAACCAGTTAAACAAACAAGGAATTAAAGAGTTTCAATTGGATGCTGAAAAGTAGTTATTAACATCATTGTAACCTGCTGTTGCAGCAGCAAAGCAGTTAAACAAACAAGTTGATATTTAAGTTAAGGCAAACAGGTAATTCTTTACAGTAAGTATCAAACACATAGATAGGCGCAGTCTACAATATGATTAACAGGCTGTGCCATTATGTAATCAGTAGCAAACTAAATTAAGCCAAGCAACGAATTGAACAATTTTGCAATAAGTGGCTATCTAAAATTCGAGAAGCGGTGGCGAACTTACGCTAGTTCATTGTACAGCAGATCGCAACTTCTTTTTCGCTTCAAGGTTGTGCGAAGGAGTCCATGGCATCAATTGCTTGGATACGCAGTCACAATACTTCTTTCTTCCCACACCGCATGGGTAAGTCGAATGGTTAATCTGGTAAGATGGTGCGCCCTTGATATGTTATATGAGGACGTGTAGTCAGACTAGTTGTAGCCAAACACATCACACTGGCTTTTACTGTATATTTCATGCGATTACTTTTGGCATATCGTGATCTAAGAAATCTACAATAGGATGAAAAGACTGGCATACTTCACATTATTGGCGAACTCAGTTCATAGAAACAAGCAATTCAACCATTCTGTGGGTAAACCAAAAGCGCCACTGGAATATTTTTCACTATCCAATCATACACGCAAAAAGGGGCGACGCCACCATAGGGGCTGGTATGGGCGGCCACCTCAGGTGGCTGGAAAGTGTGCACCTAGTTTGAGTCGTCCAGGTGGGCCCATGCTAGTTTTGTTCATCCCAACGCATGAGCAGGCAATGTAAAAAATGAAGAAAAATGTTTCAATTTGGATGGGCCAATAACATAAGTGCAAGGCAGGCCCTATAGCAGGCTCGCGGCCCAAACGAAGCGCCCCATATCGATCTACAGCAGGAAAAATCCCAATTCATTCGCTCCACCTCCACTGGTTCACTCGTAACCTAGCCGCCGCTGGACGATCGACACAGCACTTCCTCGCGCCTCGTTGGAGGGCGGTCGCCGGGCTTCAAGCTTAACGGAAGGAGTAGCGTGTTCTGGGAGGCAGCGGCGGCAGCACGGCATGGCATCGAGCTTATGCTAAACGGACGATCGCTAATTGCAAGAGTAGCATGCAACGAGCAGGTACATCACATCCCTGATTATATCTAATTCAACTCTTCAATTTTTGGCCAATAGTTAAACCTGACGGTGTTTTAAAACTGCTTGTATGTAGGGAATCCATGAGAACATGAAACCAATTTCTACTTATTTTATAACTCCCCCAATCAATACTGAACTGACTGAATGATGTATCTAATCAAGTTTCCGGTGCAAACATACAAGCTCATGTTGTTCTTGAGCCTGAAGTGTCTATTGAACAGACAACTAATGAAGAATTTGATGCAAACATTTTACATGCTCCCGGTGATGAATATATAGTGTCTAATGAGGGATCTAATGCAAGCATTTTGCTAGCTCATTGATGGATTTAGTGTCTAATGATGATCTACTATGTTGAGAGAGACAGAGATTTGCAGGCATTGATGACAAGCAAATTATAGTGCATTTTCATAGCTTGAGGAAACGTCGAGGCCATCTACTAGAAAGTCCCCGTATCATGACAACATAACATAAATACTTTTCTAATCTGTTGTTTGAAACTATTGGCATACTTGTGCAGGATAGATATATTGATATGCAGTTTATGACTGGTTATACGTGCAATTACACTTTGATATTTTCAGCCGAGAACTAATAATTCAAGCAGGCATGCACCATGTTTGTATCCTTGTACACCATGTTGCATTTTGCGTTTTTTGGTGCTTGCATCATTTAGTGTTTATAATCTGAACTACTTTGGATCATTAGCTGGTTTTCAAAGTGCATGTAGCTTCACATTTCTCAAGTTATATTGATTTCCAGAGTGCAAGTGCCTTCGTATTTTTTAAGTTAAATGTTCGCCCCTGGTAACTTGAATTCGTGGATCAGCCACTGCACACAAATCATACACGAATGCTAGTACGAATTAAATGAAATGCAGGGACTTACGCTAGCTCGTTGTAGAGGCTCACTGCAGCTCTGCTTGCGCTTGGGATGTTCCATGTACAAGTCCATGTTACCACTTGCTTGGATGTGCAGGCCTTGTGCTCCTTGCATCCCCCTCTGCATTTTTGACACGGCGAATGGTTGATCAAATAAGAGGAATCGACCTTGATGTTGTACCGGAGGACATATACTTAAAAGGTTATACGGGTGTGCAAGATGTGTACCAGATCCCGTAGCGCCGTCATGCTTCGCTAAAATATGGATTTGCTTGTTTCAGATGATATCTCCAGAAGAAATAAGAGTTAAGGTCAGAGTTGCATAGGCGTGTAAGCTCAGAGAGCAGTGAAAGGATATCCAAACATCGTCGGAACAGTGCACAAGGGAGTGATGTGCGGATACCTAGTTCCGGCCGGCGATTGGGCATGCTCGCCTAGCTAGAGTGTGGGTCACTTCAGAGCCGTCGAGGGTGATGCGCTGGCGTTGGCTGGCCGCGCACGGATGCAGATCTTGAGTGGCAGCGAGCGCCACGACGATGGACGAGACCGTTGGTGAAGCCCCAACGGCCTCGGGGCGGAGGTGCGACGATGTGCTCGGTGAAGTAGCCCGGTGAGCTGGGAGACGGCGCCGGTGAAGCGCACCTGATGCAGTGGAACTCGGTGTCTGTGAGGCACGTCGGTTGCGGCGGCCGACGTTGTCGGTGGACCACCCGGTGCGGTGGACGAGGGCGTAGATGAGGTAGCTCCGGTGCGATGGTGAAGCGCGACCGTCGTCTTCGTCGTCTTCGTCCGGCACAGAGGTGGGGAACAGTGGGGAAAGAGACAAGACGAGGGGCGATTCGAGGGTTGGCGGCGAATTAGGGATTTGAGCAATCTGGGGGCGGAAGGGGACGGTGGAGAAGAGAGATTTTGTAGGGCTGGAATTGGGGCCGCCAGCTATTTCAATAAGAAATGTGGAAGTGCGAACTTATATTGTCGTCGTCCTTTTTTTGGGGGGGGAGGGAGTGGGTGGATGGGTGCTACGCGTCCGTCCGACACACGCGACCACCCCGACAGATTATGCTTGCTGTGTTAAGGCACCTGCCTTTGTGTCCATGACATCTGGGCCCAACAGGTGGCTGGCCCACATGTCAGTGACCCAAAGGCAGTTGCCTTTAAGGCACCGAAGCAGCGTCCACCTCGACACGACCCTGGTTTGCCTGGTGCGCCTACATTTGAGAATGCAAACAAATCTTCTTTCATTTGCAAACGAATCTGTATGTATTACCATGCCCGTGTTTTCCTTGCAATAATTAGTCATTCGAAACGAGATACTCCATCCGTTCACTTTTGTAAGTCATTTCAGACAACTTAAAATGAACTGTTTTGCACATTGTCTGAAATGTCTTCAAGGTCTTATAAAAGTGAACAGAGGGAGTACTATAAATTAATTAATGAGTAGTTATTTGAAAGAAAATCAAAACGGTACCCACGCTAACGTGGATTAGAGTGTGTCTCACATAATTAGTTATTTGAATTAGAGTGTGTGTCACGTAGTTAGTTATTTGAATTAGAGTGTGTGTCATGTAGCGATATCCAATTCTAACGTGGATTTCGCATTTCACTGTATCCACGCTACTTTTTTAATACAAATTCATATGTATATGATGAACACCATGGCAGTGAGAAAACTTTTGGATGGATTCAAACATATGACCTACAAAATAGCACAACAAACTGAGTCAATATCAACTTTTCGAAACTTAGTATGGCACAAATTCGAAATAATTACCCGTATGCCTGGTCCTCGGTTCAAATCTTACAATGTACACCGAATTGAAACATCGATATTAAGTCTCGTACTATGTACATTCAAATGTTGTTTTTAGCCCCCCACCCCCGCACAAACGCTACATACTTCCTGTATCGGTTAATCTTCCTCTCCTAACCACCTTAGGAAGCTATTGGTTTCCAACACACGTTCATTCTTTCTCTCCATGTTTCGATCTCTAAGTCTCTCAACTACACAACCCCTTTTTCCACTCAGTTCCCAAATGTATTTACCTCACACACCCGCCATTGCACCCCATGCCGAGTTCTCTTTCTCTCTCTCTCTCCCCCTCTCCCTCTCACCCTCTCGCGCTAAATACATGCATTGCCTATCTAGCCCCCCAACCTCTCGTGCATGCGCACACACGCACTTTGTATATCTAGGTCACTCCCTCGAGACTGTCTCACTCTTTCTTCCGCACGGCGGGCCACACTCGCTCAATCTCGCTCTCTTTATTTGAGTCTCATTTAACCTCGTTTTCTTTCACACACAAATGATATATCTCCCTGTTCGGGCCTCGATCGACACACTCTATACTCTCTCACACAGATTGTCTATCTAGGTCAGTCCATCCAAGCCGCCACCACTCTTTCGACCTCATGGTGGGCCACGCTCACTCAATCTCTCTCTCTCTCTCTCTCTCTCTCTCTCTCTCTCTCTCTCTCTCTCTCTCTCTCTCTCTCGACCTCATGGTGGACCTCGCTCTTTCTCGGATAAAAACGATATATCACCATGTTTGAGCCCAATTCGACCTATTCACATTGTATACTCTCTCACGCACATCGTCTATCTAGGTCACTCTCTCCAACCCGTCTCACTCTTTCGATCGCACGGCGACCCTATGTGATCGGTTGACCTTGCTTCCTCCCACGCACAAAATATATCTACACGTCTATGACTGGATCATCTCTCAAGCTCTATCTTACAGCCCTCGCCCTTGCCAAAAAGCTCAATCGGACAATATCTCGATTGACCTCGCTTTCTCACACCGTATCTTCCACGCATTGAAGCTACTACCTCTCCATCCCTCGCAAAGCCGGAGCTATTTACATTGCGAGGGGCACTCCAACCTTGGACTAATTTGTGTAGGCATTTATTCCGGTCGGTTTAGATTATATTTTCGTAGCATTCGCCCACAACTACTCCAAACACCGCTGCAACCCACGAACTGCCCTAGTTGATTTCCTCCTGCTCGGTCATCGCCTCTCGCACGCCCTTTCTCGCCTTCAACGTCGCACCATGGTATTATTGAAAAAACTATGTTGTTCTATTTAATTATTATAAATAAGCTACAAAACTACACACCGATAGTCCACTTGGAATGGAACAAATTTCGACCCACAAATTAAAGTGGTACAAACTACACACCGAGGGGTCCACATGTCATGAAACAAATTTGGACCCATATAAAAATTAAAAAATAAAGGACGAGGATCGAACATGCGACCGGGCCTTCAAGCCGCACGTCAAGAGTAGGCAACATACGTAGAATAGCAATGTTTTTTGTACCTCCTTTGTTCACATAATATTTTTATATTACCACAGCCTAATTAATGGGTAACATGTAATATTATTTTTAGTACTATTCGCCTTCACTTACTGGTGGGTTCCATGTGTGCTCTCTCTCTCTCTCATCCCCTTCTGCATTTAGACGCACGGGCAAACAGGAAGAACTCGCGGGCGATGTTGCCGTTGACCATATCTGGACGCGTTCACAAGTCACGGCACCAGTTTCACGTACTAGCAGCACTAGTCAGTGTGTACGTGCAATGCACGTTAATTTGGAAGTATATTAAGTGCATGCGGATATTAACTACTAGGATATTATTTGCGTGTTGTCATGTGATTAGCACTATTTTTGGCATGAAATTAACTGCACGCTAAACGTGTTGAGCGCTCAACATTGAAGCAGTCTAGGTCGTTGGATGACAAGGAATACATGTGGCTTGATGACGTTTTATATTTAATTTGATACGGCTCTAGCAGAACATTCAATCGATCAAACCATACATTTCGTTCAATCTGACTCCGACTTTAAATATAGGACGATCGATATAAAATAAATGGAAATGATAAACGTTCGGATTTTAAGCATGGCAATCCGAACGTTTTTCATGGCAAATTTAGATTACGCGGCGCGGGGCATCTCGCGTGGAAGCGGCTCGCTGCGTTGCCGTGGTCGCCGGGCCATCGACCGACGGGCGACGGCGGTGTCTTGCGCCGTTGTTGGCGTATTTCTGGACGCTGGCCTAGCTTCAAGGAAGGCCAAAATGTTCGGACTTCGGAGCGAGTCGTGGCGGGAGGAGGCGATGGCGTTGGTGAAAGGAAGCGGTCGACGGCGCCATCCATGCCGCCGAGGGGGCACCGCACCCGCTGGGACAGCGTTGTCAACGGCGCGGCGGAGACATTCGTGCACAGCACCGCACGGGCGCGCGACGCTGCAGCACGCAAGCGCATGCGCTGGCAGGTGCACGGGCACCGGCACGGGAGTGCGCGTCAGTGCACGCGCAGGCGCATGCGCTAGCAGGTGCATGAGTGCGTGAAAGTCGGCGGACACCTCGTGGAACCCCGTGGGATCAAGCTCGGCGACAATGTGCGGCTCCCAGCCCATCAATGCCACGGGATGAGCATCTTTGGCGCTAGCTGGGCGACGGAGCCGAACGGGCGCGGGACAGCGCAGCGTCTTCCCGCAAGGCCAGTTCAAGCTCGTCCTAAAGCGCCTTTATGTTCTTGAGACTCGGCTGGGTGTCTTCCTCAGAAATCGAACACTAAGGGCAGACCATCGTGATGCGGCATGGCGTACGTTTAGGTCTGGCTAGTTGGAGGTAGATGACAGGAGAATCGGAGAGGAAGAGAGAGGATTGTAGCGATACCGGGTAGTGCAGGGTTGATTTTAAACTGCCGCGCCGGCGACATTAAAAGTGGGAGCAGTTGGGACGACGGTGGGCGGCGGAGCTTGGTCACAGGGCTCGCCTCCCGGTGAGCCTGCACAGCGGTCTGCTCGCACGCCTCCCTGACAGCCGGCGTAGTGGTCTGGTCGCACGCCTCCCGTCGACTCACACGCTTGCTCGGACGGCACCTGGCGATTGCCGATGAGAAGGGGGGACTCGTGGCGGCACGTAAATGCCCACGGTTTCAATAGTGAAAGCGTTCGCCTTAACGTGACATGTCTTTCTTCCAAAATACCTTGGCTCTTCATTTGTGCAACTTGTCATAAGCAGCTTGTCTCAAATTGAAGAAAAAACTTACGAAGTAATATTTGTGCCATATCACGTGACCATGCTTAGTTTCAAGAATTTATGCTCACTTTTGGATTTTCTGAAATTTAAGATCCATGATTCGAAACAATATCATAACCTGCATCATGCAGTAAATTTTCAAGCCGTACATCTGTCCTGTTGTATTTCTTAAGAAAGGATTTGGTCAAACATTTTGCTTAGTTAGACTTCAGACAAGTTATATATGCAGAGTAAAGGATAATCCCTCCGTACCAATGCATTGCCTGATATATTAACTCAAGTACTAGGCACGAACAAATGGGCTCATCCTGGTGTAGTAGTAGTAGTACTAGGCAATGCAGTTGACGGGTGACCTTGACGAGCGGCGACCGAGAGAATTGAACCGTGCTCGGCACAGTAGGTAACGTTGTCTAGTTACTAAAGCATCCCTCCGTTGTTCATCAGTAGTCATTATGGACCGGGGACATGAGGCGAATTTCCTAGGGCTGGAATCCTGGCCGCCAGATATTTAAACTTAAAACGCTGAGGCTCGACTGGTTGGGGTAATGGGGTTGCCTAATGTGTGTACCACGCACGCCACCGAAGGACACGAGCCCGGTTTTTTTAGGATCAACACGAGCCAAGGTCCGGCTGGTACGCCGTTGGGTCCTACCGTTCGAGAATACGAAAAGAACATTTTAAATTGCCGAACGAATCTATGTGTATTACAATACCCGTATTTTCCTTGCAAATACTAATCTCAATGTGGTAATTGATTTATGACGAGTTGTTGAATTAGAGTGAGTTTGTGATATAGTGATCTCAACGTGGATTTCACATTTCATTGTATCCCTAGTAAGTTTTCCAATGCAAATTCAAATTTAAAAGATGAACAATATGGAGGTGAGAAAACTTTGTATGTATCAAGCATATGACCACACACACACACACACGCACACACACACACACACACACAGAGACACACGCACGAACACAACAACAATCCAATAAGTATAGTGCATCTATTTTTCCAAACCATGCATGTATGACACGAATTCAAAATATATTTTCTATTCCTAAATATTAGTCTTTAGAGAGTTCAACAAGTGACTACATACGAGCAAAATGAGTGAATCTAGACTCTAAAATATGTCTATATACATCCGTATGTGCCAGTCCATTTGAAGCCTCTAAAAAGATTAATATTTAGGAATGAAGGGAGTAAAATGTAAGACATCCATGGTACTTAGTTCAATATTTAAAATGAACATGAAACTGAAACATGAATATTAAGTCTATTACTACAGTACATGCAAATGTTCTGTTTAGGCGGAGTTATGATTGTCGGGGGTCAACCCCTCGACCTTAGATAAAATTGTGGAGCTTTGTTTAGGGTTGTTTAGATTATATTTGTCCCCACCCTCCCAGCCACCGATTGGTTGTGCACCCCCCACCCCTCCCCCCGCCCCCCTCGGGGAGAATATCATTGTGCCCCCATACCTTAGATGATATATGCCGATACGAGTAGCTTGGAGCTTGTAGATCTGAGATATAGCAGCTCACATGATGTGTCTTAATATTTCTACAGGAAACCTTGATGAGTTTGAGAATTGCACACAATTTGTACAAAAACTACTTAGATGCACTTTGATCCCATATCCAACAACCTCAAAGCTCGTATCACCGTAGCATCTAAGATGAAGGAGGACATCATATTCTCCTGTATGTAAGAATATCATGTGCTACCACACCTTAGATGCTTTGGTGATATTAGCTCTTGAGGCGTTGGATTTGTGACCCAACACCTCCTCGGTGGTTCAATGGTTTTTGCGTAAAAGCCCCAAAATAGTTCGCCATCGCCATAAGCACAAAGACGCTCAGATGCCATTGGATCTCAGATCAAACGACCTCCAAGCTCAGATCACCAGAGCATCCAAGCTGCGATAGCACCTTATGTTTTCTCGCATGGGAGAGTATGAGGTGCTCCCGCACCGTAGATTCTATGGTGATAGAGTTCACTGAGATCTAATGGCCCACAATAGGAGGTTTGATTGTTTTTGCAATATACGGCTGATAGAGTTTGGGAAATGCGCAGAAAGTACAAGTACTACACATGTGCCATCTGATCACTGATCATACGACCTAGATGCTCATATCACCGTAGCGAGTAATTAAGCTATGGGGAGCACCTAATATGAGCACCGGGGAGCCGTAGGACCAAAGATGCAGCAGCACACACGAGGCCTGAATGTTTTATTTGCAAAAAAACCTTTGAGAGTTTGGAAATTGCGATAATTACAAAGACTACTCCCAAGCCATTGATCTCACTTCCAACGTGTGTAAAACTCGATCACCATAGTATCTAAGTTATGGGTGGATGTGATATTCTATGTCATTGTCATTTTTGTTCAGAACTTGCAAAATACGTAACTCGTGCGTTACTTGTCTAACCGCCAAAGTGTTTGTTCAAAAACCATCCTACACTGAAATATCGAACAACACACGGGGTCCCACTTGTCATTAATCAAATTTGGACCTAAAACTAACAAATCTGAAAGACGAGATTCGAACTGGCAACCTGGACTACAAAGCGTAAGTCGATAGCCTGAAAAAACGAACGGTTGTTGGCTTTGTCCTATAACTTGATTTTATTTATACAGTACTTTCGTTGAGTGGAGTAGAGGGAGTGCCTCGTCAACACGTGCATGACCGTTGTCTCACTTACTGGTGGGTCCCAGGTCTGCGATCTCAATCTCTCTTCTCTCCATCATGTAACCTTTGCACGGGCACACACGAAGAGCGTCACTAGCTTGCCGTGGTGTTATTACAACTAAAAATAAGCTTGGAAAATAGAAGAATCGCCTAGAACAAGAGACGTTGTGGCTGGTCGAGACTGAGCTAACCACATCTATCCTCTGTGCCACGTTTGCATGATGAAGCTGTGTGGCCAGTGGGGTGTTTTCGACCGACTGGCTGGGTCCTGCGGTCGAACCATAGGTACTACATCCGATACAGTATATTTTTACACGCACATTTTTCCTCCGTGCCGAGACGTGGCACACCCAACAACGCGGTTTTGGGGTCCTCCTGGGTGGTGCACGCATATATTCTTCCTGATGTGGGACGCCCTACTGCACGTTCTCTGGGTCCTCCTCGGTCGTAGCGCCGAAGCAAGTAAATGAGTCGTCAAATCACGAAAGACCACCTTTCCCGCCGAGTACATCAGTGAAGCACGATGGCTAGATAGTTGGGCTAGTTCGACCGGTTAGCTAGGCCGCCGGCACATTTGTTTTTTCACCCCTTTTTTTATCTTCTTGCCGGCAGGTAAATTTAAATATCCACCGCGGCATTGCTCTGGTGTTTGGGTGCGGCAGGATTTTTCTTTTTTTGATTGACGGGAGAAGGCGCGGCAGGATTTTTAATTTTTTGATTGATGGGAGCAGGCGTGGCAGCAATTAGTCACGATGACTCCGCCTGTAAAAACCCACTGCTCCCTGATGTGAGAAGTCGTCGACTAGTGTTTTACCGTGGTGAAAACCAAAAGATTCTCCACTCCCTCCGCCTTTTTGTAGATTGCATTGCCTTTCAACCGTTTCGCCCCCTTTGCTTCCTATCCCCATTGCTTCTACCTGGTGCCATGGCGGCACAGCAGATCACGGAGTCCGAGGTGAGGCTCCTGACACAGGAGCTCCATGCCAAGGATGCGGAGCTCAGGGCCAAGGACGTGGAGCTCCGTGAGCTCAAGGAGGAGAGGAGTGCCATGCTCCTCCGTTATGTGCGGGAGTTCACGAAGCTTCAAAAGCGGCAGGCGTCCACCACAAAGATGCTCGAGGCGTCAGCGGCGTTGCTGCAGAAAGCGGGAGATACAATAGGCCGTCAGGGGAGCCGGATGGAGCGTGAGCGGGCCGATCATGACGAGGTCCAGGATCGCCTCAGCCACTTGGTGAACCAAGTTGCCACACACGTGTTGCGGCTGCGTGATGCCTACCGTCGTGCCAGCGCGACGATGCCGGTCGTCGGGCTAAACCCGTTCGACCACCCGGTCAACTTCAACGAGCTGCGGCTTCCTGACCTGGTCTCCTTCTTCACCTATATCTCCGAGGAGCTGAGCCGTCTGCACACGATGGTGGGGGCTGAGCTGCACAAGGAGGGGTTGCGGGCTGCCGTCGTCGTTGCAGGGCGAATCCTTTCAGGGCTCCGTCACCGGAATCCATTCGTGCCATTGGACGCCGTCTTTGACGAGCTGGCTCCCGTCGACCAGGAGCGGGCTCTGCGGGCGGTTGCACCCTGCATCACCAACGTCGTGGCGCCGAGAAGTAGAGGAACTTGGTGATGTTTAGGCGCCTCTGCATGGGCATGTCCATGTCTCGGCAAGAACATGACCGTTGGATCAAACTCGACGGTGCAGATCATCACTTTGAGCACAAAGCGTGTGGGTGTGTTTGGTTGCATTCTCATCTCAATATAGTTGTTTCCTCTTCGTGTATTTTTGTCAACCTACTAGTGTGGACTCATGCACCCTTCATGCACTCTGCCAAACACCCAAAAGTGGGTCGAGAAGGGAAATTTTGCTCCCATCCCGTGCACCCTTCATACACCCTGCCTAACACTATTCGTGCTTCATATGGTTCATGTTTCGTGGAGTACTGTAGCACCGTACTCTCCGTGCGCTGTGGACCTAGTTCTGTTAACATTGATCTCACCGTTCATTCTCGACCAGACAGTCGAAAAAGTGGTAATATGTTACATATAGGAGTAGTTGACATGCGCACAACATCATTTGTTATCGTCATATCTTACTACACTAGCAACAAGATTGTTTAGTACTGACGTATGAACCACTGCACATGCCTAGTAGTAGGAGCACTGTGTATGTTCAAGTGGCTGCCGTGTTTCGCACTCCTCCATCGTAAGAGTGGAAACGCTTGCTGTAATCATTTTTTTCTTCTGAAAAACAGTGGACACGCTCTACCATGCGGATCCTCCTCCAGCCATGCACTAAATTACTCACTTTCGCCGACGTGTGGGACAGCTAGCATCGGGGTCCACTAGCCATGCACTAAATTACTCCGTAGTAGAGTGACGGTAGACTACCGGATCAAGCGCGCAGAATGCCCAATGAGCCGTCAAATCACAAAACCCCTCCTTTCCAAAGAAGAAGTTGGACGGACGAAGCAACCATCATTTCACTCTTCTCTCAGCTTCCTCTCTACCCAACCCTCGCTTCTACCTCATCTTGTTCCTCATTTCTTCAAGAAAACCCCGACCGCTTTCGCCATTGTTCTTCTCTCCCAAAGAAGGAAAGGTGAGCGCATCAATGGTGTTGATTCTGGCCAAGCCCGGTCTTGCAACCCCGAGACTGATCCTATAACTCCCTCTCTTTTCTTCTTTTGGGTTTGTGATTATGGTTTCTTTTCTTTTATTTCTATTTGATAATTTCTTGATGGACGCTGGAGCACCGGTCGAAGTGATGTCTATGGCTCCGGCCAAAACCGTCGAGGCTCATGGTACGAAGAAGCGCAAGCACCCCGCCGAGACTACCACAGACAAGCTCAAAGCCATCGCCCTCTCCAAGCCCCCCTCTCCGGGATCCCTCATTAAGCAAGTCCAGGTAATATCTCTTCTTAACGATCTTTTTCTCGATCTTGATCGTGTTTTTTCAGCTAACACGCAGTACTAGTACTAGTAGTACAACTTTCTGGGTGATCTTGCATGTGATTTTTGTGTGTCAAATGACGGTTCTAAATTCCTCTTTTGACCAAAACATGTGAGAGGTTAACACTAATTTCTTATAGACTACTTTCAACTACTCCCTCTGTCCCAAATTTCTTGTCTTAGATTTGTCTAGATACGGATGTATCTAATACTAAAATGTGACTTGATACATCCGTATCTAGACAAATCTAAGACAAGAATTTTGGGACGAAGGGAGTACTTTATGAACATCAATGCTACCTTTTAAGAGGGTATATTTTCCTCAATAACTTGTGTTATGGATTTTGCATGTAATCCCTCTGCTCTCATGCCTTTGAAGACATGTTCTAGTGTCTTTGTTCACTCATTTCTGTGCGTATATGTAGTCATATATGGAGTATAATATCGAAAATCATCTTATATTTCTGAACGGAGCTAGTAATAAAAAATGGTTTCTGTTTGAATTAGAACTAGGTCCGCGGTGGAGATGAAGTTCTCGAGTCATGCCGTGTGAACTAGAAGACCTGATGATGAGTTCTCTTCGCTGAACTATCCAAATTGATGTGTCCTTGTCGCCAAGTGTCCGAACTAGTGTTTTCTGTAGCATTGTTGTCAGCGTGTTCTCGAGGCTGTACTTGACCACAACAATTTCTGGCTGTGCCTTCGATTCTGAAGGGTGTGGTTCTTGTAAAGCTTCCCAACAAATCTGATGCGGCCTGTCTTCATCATCATGTTTATGAGTGGAAAGACCACTCTGTTAGGTTCTCCAAGGTTGACAAGATGGTGATGGTGCGTGTAGACATCTCACACGAAGTCCATGGCCTAGTCAGTTATGCGGGGTTCATCCCGTAGGTTGGTGGCAAGAAATAGTCTGCAGAGTTTAGTGAGTGCAGCTTTGCTTGTCTGTAGTAAGTACTATTGTTCAGTACTTGATTTGTGTTTGTAAACCCTGTATTGTTTATTAGTACTGCCGCTTTTGGTGTGTGGTCAGTCCTGAGAACGGTCTACGTTAATGTCTGTCCACTCAATTCAGTCTGTATATTTTGAAGTATCCAGATCATATTTTTTGTGAGGATGGTTTATCAATTATGGTTACACTCCAATATCTGTATGCATTGCAGGGTTTATTGCACCCACTAGGATTTCCGGTCCATGGATGTTCGGTCCATACGATTTGTCACGACCTTTGGATTGTCCCGCCAGGGAGTAGGCGGGGCCCTGCATGCCACGCGTAGTTGGACGATCAATCTTCTGTTTAGTACTTCAACATAGTGATTTCCTGGTAAGGATTCACTCGTGTCACATCAAGTAAATCTTATTGATTTACTATCTAAATCTTATAGATTTAATGTCATGTTTTCTTTCTTTTCCTGCAATTTTACGATGCAGGTTTTTCCATGTGACATTCATCACAGAATAAACCGTTTGGTTTGCTCTACGATGGCTATTTTTGCAGGTTTCACTTCTTATGTAGTGTCAGTAACGAAGGCACTATCCATCACTTATATTACTGGAAAAAATTAGATCATTCTGTTGTCTGAGTACAAGCTGAATCCCTATGATGAACTGCAGTTTGGTTTAACAAAAACGTCACAATTAGTCCTTCTCGCGTTTAAAATAAATGAAGAAAAAAACAGGATCACGGTCACGGATCCTAGTCAAGTTAGAAAGCTGATCATAGCAGACCAGACACGATCGCCGCTGTCCCGCACAGACCGAGCACCGGCAGTTGCTCTAGCATCGACAATGCAGCAGCTCACCGATCTAGCCGAGGATTGGGCACCGACCGTGTCGGCCGGATTAGTCTCGATCTACCGGAGGATCGGGCATCGACACCGCACCTGCTCCCAAGACTGCACCAGCTCTACAAGGAGCACCATCTCCGCAGCAGCAGCGGCTTCAAAGACTGCACCAACACTTGCACTTCATCCGCTCCGCCCGTGCAGTTGCACCAAAGAATGGCGGGCTGCAGTTCACACTTCATATACCAAAGTCCTTACAAAACCAACATGTCCACCTTCTTGGTAAGCATTGGCCACCCAAGTGCTTCGTTCTTTTTCTTTCCATGTTGTTTCACATGATTCACCGTGTTGATCTAACTGTTTGGGCATGTCTTCTTGTTTGCAAACAGAGAATTCCTAGAGCAACGAGGAGTCGCTCAACAATCCGGCGATCATGCCAAGTTTCTCTTACCATGCGCAGCCTTGGTGTGAATGAACCTGCTCAATATACCGTAAGTACAAAGGATGGTCGCATGATGATTGATGCTAAATGATGGTCAAGGTTCAAATCTAAATCATATCTTGCGGTAGGGGATGATGTGAAAATCGAACTTTCTTGGCAAGGAGAGCTGGTCCAAATCAACTTCGAAATTAGCAACACGCAACTGCCGAACTGATCTATCCTCCGAGAGATTTTGATGTAATAATCTGGCATGGTGAAACAAGTGTCCTGTGTGTATAAGTAGTACGACAGTATTATTTATCACATGGTATATCGTTGATAGAATTGCAACTCTGATTGTTGGTTAGGAATTATCGTTTGATTCAATTCCAACAACTGTCGTGCTTTTTTCAATTTTGTGTATTCGCCTTGCGACAGCATCTAAAACCAGCGCTGCATCGATCGCTTGCAATATGAAAAGCGCTGAGGTAGAACACATGGGCCCCAAACATGCAGGGTCAGCTCATGCCCAAATTCCGAACCGTGAGCCTATCTCGAGTATTATATTCTCAGCTGAACCCCCATAAAAAGCTGAACCCCATAATGCCCGTGCGCTGCGGAGGGAGTATATTTCTCGCAAGGTGAGCCTATGATATAAAGATTTGTATATTTCTTTACAGAGGGAGTATCTCTCTGTCAAAAATATATTTATGTGTAACTAGTTACTCCTGTCTTTCTACTTCCTTTCGCTGATATGTGGGGCAACCGGCAACAGGGTCCACGTGCCATATGCACAAATTAGAGTGCACAACTTCACGGTAGACACACCCCGGTTATAGCGCCGCAGTAATGCCCAATGAGCCGTCAAATCACAACCCCCCCTTTCCAGCTTTAGCAGTAAGCTGGACGGACGAAGCGGCAATATTTCACTGGGTCTGAATCCCCTTCTCCCTTGTCTGCTTGTTCAGAGAAAACCCCCTCTCAACGATTGCATAGGGTTTTGTCATGGAGAACCAGGTACGAATTCTTCATCCATCCTCGATAAAACCAAGTCCCTTGGTCGCAGGTAATCCTAGGATGGCAGCCGCCGCCGTTGATGCATTTTTCTTCCTACTGAATCTAGTGTGTTTCATTTGCAGTGCCCAAAGTGAGAGTACCCTACAGGTTTCTGCGCCCTCGGCGAGACGCCACACTTGTTCCTTCTCATCCTAACACAACATTTTGAAACGCGCATAGTATGTTCCTAGAATCCTCTTTTCTATCTGGGAGGGTGGGGTTTTTTTGAACATGATGTGTTCTCATATTATTTTTCCTGCAGTGTATTATTTGCTCTGCCAGAACACATGTACTCAAGATGCTCGGCCTTGCCATAACTGAATACACTAGTTTAATGGTCACAGTGAAGATAAGCCATGGATATAAGTTCCGAGTTGGGTTCATGAACCAAGAAGATCGCTGCTTTTTTTATGGCCGAACTTGGATAAACTTTCTCAAGTGTTACGGACTAAAAGTTGGCGCACGAATGTTGATGGAAATAGCAGAACCTGGTCTCATCTTCACTGCGATCTTCCACCCCCAACGTCATTCCAATTGTTCATCCATGTTAGTTTTGTATCTGGTTCTTTCTTGTTGCCTCGATTACTTCTTAATACACCTATTCTGTCTAACTAATCACAATTTAACTTTAGAAGTAGCAACGAATCTCTCACGAAGATGCTACTTCTAACTAATATTTTCTTATAATTGGTGGCACGTGTAGGTTTTTTCAGAGTTAAGCAGTCTGCTCGTTTGTTACTCTCTAATAACTCGGCTGTTACTAATGGCAATCAAGTTGATGGATCGACATCCACAAGTTCCTACACTTTATTGATCGCCTTGAGGTCCTTGTGGGGCGTTTCAATGGTGGAAGGCCATGTGGGATATGTGTTCCATCGCTACACTCGCTGAACAGGTCCAAGCGTGTCGAGAAACTTATGGCACGAGCTGTTTTCGTTATATATGTTGTTCATAAACTATTGCTTATACACAGTTTTACAGCTGTGATCTTCTTGAAACAGAACTGCCGAGTTCTATTGTTCCTATCTGGATGCTCGACCATGGTCGGGTCGACTTGCGCTTGGTCACAACATGATGTTTATGTCGACCTACCAATTCCCCTTGGAGGTGAAAAGATACTTATTCATGGGTGGTCTCAAATAATGAAGGCCCGCCCATCTTGGAGAATAGGATGAAGATTATGTTCATGCTTTTCCATGGCTAGCGAATATCCTGTTTATTGACCACGTTGCGAGATGAAGCCGCTTTCAGAAGGTTTTGGATGCGCGGGGTGGCGCTGGCCTTGTCTGGCGCTTGGCGGCCTCACCCTTGGTTAATCAGAGGCAAAGTAGCATTGTTCAAGGCGTGCTTTGTACGGTTGAACTCAGATAACTACTAATACTGCTTTCAGCTTTGGTTGTTCAAAGGCCCTTCCGGTTTGATTAAGGTTGTTAAGTACTCCTGCTGCTTTTACGACCGTCGTGTTTCTTCATCCTGTCTTCCTCCGGCCGCCAAAACCAAACCAGCGCCGGTGGGGCGCTGCTTCCGCCTCCCACGGCTGGTTGCGCCAACAAGACGATCGCCGCCCCATCGTCTCCTAAATCGTTAACGCCGACGCCCACGCGCGCTTTGGTGCGCTTCGCCATGGCGCCGCCCTCGCGTTGTCAACATGGTCAACAGTTAATAGGAATCGATGTATATGCGTGCAGAGGATGACAAGAGGGTCCCACCACGCCGTCAGATGGAAATATAAAATGCTTCCTCCTAGTGTTTTCCGACATCCGGGACCCACGGCATTGTGAGCGATATAGTCAATAGACAAGAGAACAGCACAAGATCGGTTGACACCTGGGACGTAGCTACTCGAGCAGTATTTTTTTGTTTGGTGTTGTTGAGACGGAGCAGGGTTTGAACTGGGTTGTGGCCCGTCTAGCCCAAGCTTATATTTTATGTTCACCATGTGACCAGCCCAGCTATTTTTTCTTTTTGAAAATGAGCCCAGTTTATTTTTTCTGAAGAATACCCAATCCAAGCCTACTTATGTTCACCATGTGACCAGCCCAGCTATTTTTTCTGAAAAATGAGCCCAGCAAGTGGCATTTTTTCTGAAGAATACCCAATCTACGCCCTGATGGGCTGCAACTCTTTCAAGATGCCTGCAAATCTTGAAAGTAATATGAAATGGGTTGTAAATATAAAAACAGATGACAAATTGGCAATTACTTTATAATTTCTGAATTTTATCACATTTTCAGATTCCTATTTCATTAGGCATTAACCTAATTAAAATATATCTTCAAAGTACTTTAAATCTGGCTGGACATTTCGGTATTAAAAATAGTTTGGAACCCACAGAAATATGCGAAATTGGCACTGGCCAACCAAAAAAAACGACTGCAATAAATTGCATAAGAAGTTGCCATGAGCTATATATAAATTATTAAAAAAAAAGAGGGAGTGGTCTGACTTGTGGGCCAGTTTAGTTGATGCGTATGCAAGATTTTTTTAGTTATTATATACGTCAACAAATGATTCTAGCAGACGTAACCGTTGGATGTCAATCCAACGGCCGTCGTGTTTCTTCAATCTCGATCTTCTTGCTCCAGCCCGCCAAAGCAGCGCCAAGGGACCGTTTACTCCCCGCCTCCGTGGCTGGCTGTCTTTGCCCTTACAGCCTCAAAGACCCTACTACTCCCACCGCTGGCCAGGGCATCCCTCTACTCACCCACACCCCCTGTTATTCTGCGTCGACGGCAGCCTCACACCGCAGCCGAACCGGTGAATGCTGGTACTCCTCTCGGCGTGGGCATTCACTACCGCGTCTTCCCCGGCTCCGCGTCGTCCCCTTCCTATGCTTCGCCGTCGTCCATTACCGTGGTGCTCTCGGCGCGCCGTGGTCAATGTGGTCAACGACCGACTTCCATCAGAAGAGTACTGTACGTTGTCATTCTGGTCGCGAACGTGTACGTACCTATATACTGGTGGATGTAGAGGTGCGCACGTGTCGTAGTAGAGGTGGCCAGGGTGCAAGAAAGAAAATACGGCCACGTATGTGTACATACGGGCGGGGTCTCGAACGCCTGCTCACGCATACGTACGGCCATGGCTCGTGTACATGGCTGGGTCGGAACGGAGAAACAGCGTCGTCGTCATGTTCATGGGGAGGCAACGGAATGCGTCGTGTTCATGGGGAGGCAACGGAATGCGTCGTGTTCATGGGGATGCAACGGAATGCGTCGTGTTCATCGGGAGGGCTTGGACGGAACAGGCGATGGAAACGAGGCCTGGCGTATCGCAGAATGGAGGAAACGGCCTTGTGTTCGACCGGCCACGTTCGAAACGGGATCTTGTTCATCGGGAGGGGTCTGGCGTACCGCAAAATGAAGGAAACGGACCTCCTACGGTCGAAACGGGGGTCCTGTTGATCGGGAGGGTTGTGGCGTACCGCAAAACGGAGGAAACGGACCTCCTACGGTCGAAACGGGGGTTCTGTTGATCGAGAGGGGTGTGGCGTACCGCAAAACGGAGGAAACGGACTTGTGTTGGAGCGCTACGATCGAAACGGGGGTCCTGTTCATCGGGAGGGGTGTGGCGTACCGCAAAACGGGACTCCACGGGATACTGTTCATATCCACCGTCGACCTCCTCCAACCTCCATGGGCTCCTGTTCATCCAGCCTCCACGGGCTCCTGTTCATCCTGCCTCCACCGCGTGCTACTCCACCGGCTACTGTTAAACTACCCCTCCACCCTCTACTGTTCATCTAGCCCTCCACACCACGGGGTCCTGTTCAACCACCCCTCCACGGGCACCCCTCCACCGTCTACTGTTCATCCTGCCCTCCACACCACGGGGTCCTGTTCAACCACCCCTCCACGGGCACCCCTCCACCGTCTACTGTTCATCTAGCCCTCCACACCACGGAGTCCTGTTCATCCACCCCTCCACGGGCACCCCTCCACCGTCTACTGTTCATCCAGCCCTCCACCACAACACGGGGTCCTGTTCATCCACCCCTCCACAGGCACCCCTCCACCGCTCTCTGCTCATCCAGCCCTCCACCACAACACGGGTCCTGTTCATCCAGAGGCAACGCCACCGCCACTGTTCATCCAAACCCCCGCAACGCTCCTTTGCTCATCCCATCGATCGGCTTGATTAGCAGCGAGAGCGGCGAATCACTCGATCGGGTTCGATTAATAGCCATCGATCAATCGCCGGGTTCGAAGAACGCGTAGCTGCGCAGGCAATCGCCGGGTTCGATTAGAGCCCAACGCCCTCTCGGGTTCGATTAGAGCTAACGCCGCACACACGCAGCAGCGTCGTGTACGACGAGAAACGCATCGCTCGCCCCGACCTCCCACCATAACCGGAACTCCCGAAATTTTCCTTCCCTCGCTTCTACCACGGTTTTTCCGTCATGGACGGCCCAAAGAATGTCATGCAGCTGCCTCTCCGCCCGCCCAGACAAAAAGCCCATTTTCTGTCATGATTTTTTGTCATAGAAGTAGGAGCCCGCCACATCTATGATGATACCGGGTTTTGTCACAATTATCGTCATAGAAGTGTCATATGTATGACTAAAAAAAAATTCATTCGGCCCAAAATGTCACGGATGTGTCTTCTTTATTGTAGTGATGGGAATAGGTGGATCAACATCATGCAAGCAATCATTAGTAAGATAGTCCGCTAGAGGGAAAATAGAAGCACCATCACCTATGTTCCCTTTGGAGCATGGCTCATGTGTTGTAGGTGATGTGTTGAAGATCCAATCGTTGTCATCTTCATCTTGATGGAACCATGTGGGGGGTGCATCATCGTCCACCATGGCCATCGGTTTTCCCATTGGAGGTATGGAATCGTCAAGGATAGGCATGTCGTCATGTAGGAGACCTAGCACCAAAGAAGAAAACACACTAGGAGTAGAGGTTAAGTCATTAGAAATCATAGTGGCCTCACGTGCCGTGTCAACTACCTCACTCACTAAGTCTTGTGGCTCACTCACTCCCGGTAAGATGCTCTCACTCATATGGTTGGTGGAGTCACTCAAATGGCTCTCAACCTCACATAGGATGTGTGGCGTGCTCTCATGTGTGGGGCTAGTGGTCACACTCATCCTCTCATAGGAAATGCACTCAATTTCACATATGGTGGGGTCACTCATATCACTCATGGTGGGGCGTCTCTCCTCACATGGGAATTGGGGCATCTCTTCATATTTGGGTGTCGGAGAGATGTAGGTGCAAATGTCTCCATGCTCAACTCCTATCGCCGCCTTGGTTGAAGGGATAGTCCCATGCTCAACCTTCGTGTCACCGTCTTTTCGTTGGAAGCCCATATGATGTGGCACCTCGTAGCTCGTCTCCATGACTGAAGGGAATTTCCCATGCTCGGCCATCTTCCTTGAGGGGCTTCCGAAGATTGAAGTGTCGCCCTCGCTTGTAGGTGGTCGCCTTGTTGTTGAAGATGTCGATGTAGGCGAACTCATGGTAAGTAGGCGAAGATGCCATACGTCCAAAGGCGAAGATGCCTTGATAGCACTTGGCGAAGATGCCGAAGTGGTGGTGGTAGCCGTTGCTCTGTCTTGGTGGTGCTCGTCTCGCGGTCTTCTCTTTTGCTCATGAAGCTTGGACTTGGCGTGTAGTAGGGCTTGTTGGGACTTGTACATTTGCGCTTGGCAAGCGTCTTCATGATGATGATGTCGTTGTCGTGCTTGAGATCGTAGTAGATTTCGTTCATCGTCGTCGTGCACATGTTGCTTGGAGGTGACTTGCCCTTCATGACGATGTGGATCACAAACGTGATGATGGTCGCCATGTAGATGTGGACGAGGCCGATTTGCACTTGCATCATTTTCGCGCTCCGAAGACTTGTGGCTTGAATGTCGCCGCCTTGAAGATGACGAAGGGGTAGAAGACTTGATCAAGGCTCTAATCTCCTCCATCCTTGCATCTTGATCCTCTTTATGTGCGGAAAGCTTCTTGTCGATGTAGTCCCTTTTCCTTGCTTCGGAGTGACAAATGTCGAGATGTTCTCGATGCGCTCTCGCAATCTTGATTGTGCGCCTTTCATTTGTCGTTGTAGATCGAAGATGGACGCTTTGGTGATGTAGTTGTTCACGCCGTCGTGGTTGTCGAAGACCGGAGATGAAATGCCTTGCCTATCTATCACAAGATTCGAGCAAGTATGAGTGGGAGAAAGAGAAGAACTAGACCAAATGTACCTTGACCAATGTTGAAGATGGATCAATGATCACTCAAATGTGTAACACGGAAATAGCACAATTGGTACAAATTCTTGTCGGTTCTCACACCTACACAAGTAAAGCTTATAGTGGAGCTCGGTGAGGATAGTGGCACAAAAATTTGATGTGAAATGTTAGCAAGAGTTAATAATGTTTAAAGAGATTCACAAATTCGCAAGAGAAACAAGTAGACCAATAGCAATATGTGGCACACGGAAACAGACACACAGATAGACAAATGGGGCCGTGCAACCAAGGAATGAGCACAAAATGTGGAATCCACGGAAAACGCTAATGTTGCACAACTCAAGAGAGACGCTAGCACGATTGCTCAATAGGCGGATACGACACTTCTGCACAACCTATAAGATGCAAAATGGATAAATGTTCTATCCCAAGTATGCTATTATGTATGATGTTCCCGGTGTTTCTCTCAATCATCCAAGATGATTGAATATTACAATCTTATGTGCAATGGGGTATAATGCTATGGCACTTGCTTACAACCTTCTTTGCTCTTTCTCTTTTGCTTAAAAGCTTATTCTTCATTCTTTCTTTTTTTTGATTTGGCCACAATGCACAAACCAAGATAGCAAATGTGTATATGCGGGAACAAACTTGAGGCACACGAGATGATATGATACCAATATGATATGGTATGTATGCAATGGGAGGTGTAGATCAATGATCACTAATGTGCACAAGTCACATTGCCGGCAATACTCAAATGGCTAGTCTCGATAGGCAAGTGACGCAAAATGGGCTAGGGGTTAATAATGCAATTGCAAGGGGAATGTACAATGATGTCGTCGAGGCTACCGTCCGTGTCGATGATGAGAGGCGGTGTTGTCGATGTCGACCCGTCCCTAATTAACCGAAACACCTTAGGAAACGGAAAAACCACAACTCAAAATCTCTAGGACACAAGTCAAATGGTGGTAGCGGAATGCGGTGGTAGTTTTGCACGCGGCAATGCGGAAGTGGTGGTGGCGATTGATGAATAAGCAACCGTCCCTAAGTAGCCGAAACACCTTAGGAGACTCAAATCACAACTCAAGCAACCACTAATGCGATGGGGAATAAAATGGGTTAGGTTGCGGAAGTCGGTGGTGGTAATGTGGATGATATGGTGGAAGGCCGAGGTAAACTTGCCAAATTTGAGAAACATTGATGGAGTCAAATGGTTTTAGTGGTATGTTTGTGGGAAGGGGGATGTCAAGAGCTTCAAAACGAGCTAAAGAACGTCAAAAACAGACTTTAGATGAATTAGTTATGACAAAAACAAAAATCTGTCCATGTGAGTTTCAGGGTTAGCCGGACATCCGGGAGGAGGTCCGGATGATCCGTGGTGTAGGGTGGAACCCTATATGACCGATATTTCATGAAAGGAGCGGATCCCAACTAAGAACACGAAGAACATGAGGGGAGACACGAGGGAAAACACAAGAGAATCACTCAAACCAACAAGATGTGGTCACACATATGCTAGATCCTTGAAACACAAAGAGATACACGAGATCCAAAGTCAACAAGGGATGATACAAAGGTAACCGTTCTTCTCCGGAAGGAGGTCTTGAGGGTGGTCTTCTCCATGACGAGGTCTTGAATCCGGATGGATCTTCTCCGAAGAGGGGCCGCGGTCTCTCTCGTGGAGTAGATCCGGTACGGATGAGCAATGCTCTATCTCAAATGAGCTAAACCAATGCTAACCCTAACTAGGAGGAGGGGGGAGTATATATAGTCTAAGGCCACGAAGGGGAAAGTGAGGAGGGGATACATGGGCAGGTGTCGGATGTCCGGGCTGGGGGCCGGATGTCCGGGGCTTCAGGAGGCGCCGGATGTCCGGGGTTTGGGCCAGATGTCTTGGCTGAAGTGGCCAAACTTCAGGTGCGTTCTGTTGTCGATGCCGGATTTCCGGGGGAGGCGTCGGTTGTCCGGGCTTTGGCGAGGTGCCGGATGTCCGGGGCTGGCGCCGGATGTCCGGGGCCTGTAGCACTTCGGCTGCTGGGCTCTACTGTAGTGGACATCTCCAGGGGCCGGATGTCGGGGCCAGGGCCGGATGTCCGGGTCCTGTGAGCTGTCTCCGGCTTCTTCCATCGTCGCTTCCAGGCTTCCCTCGCGGATGGTGTAGTTGTTCCTTGGCGCTTGCACTCCTCCTCGTCGTCCGTAGTGTTCCGACAATACCTATGCATGCACACGGGAGAAGTGTCAAGTAGTATACCATCCTCGAAGGGGTCAAGTGAGCACGTGTAAAGGAGATGATTCACCTTTGCGTATGTGAAGTAGATGTCGCACGTGTTACTTGCCAAACGGACTCTTGACATGGTGATGTCCATAGGATGCTCCACATCATCTCCCCTCCCTTGGGAAAGATCCGACCTCGGATCGAAAACCAAATCACCATGGGAAAGAGATGGTTGCACCGTGTAGAAGTGGACGTTCACCAAGTACTTGTCATCTTGAAGCTCGAAATGGGCACTCCCCAATGTCGCACCGTGTAGTGATTCCTTCAATCGGGGCGAAAACAACAAACACTTGGAAAAACAAATGTGGTTAGTGTTAGTGCAAAACCGAGCATTCAAGTGGTGATTCACCCAACAAGTGTCTTCATCATGCAAAGTGTATGGTTTGACAAAGGATTGTGACATGGCATATCAGCACATAAATGGAGCACAAGGAAAGATATCATGGGGACAAGTATGCAAATGTGAGGTAGTGATGCAAATAAGTGTGATAAGAGAAGAAGCATCTACCTCAAGGTCATAGCAAGCATTCACAAATTGCTCAATGAAAGGTCTATGTTAGGCATAAGAGTCATTCACAACACGAAATAAAATGAAGTGTCCAAACACATGGGACAAGTGCAAGACAATCCAAGCATAATGTGCATAGGGTGTAGTGAATATTGTGTGTCACTCAACACAATGGAAAGAGCAATTGTTCATCATGTGTGAGGCAATCAAGGCAAGCATGTAACAATCAATGGGACATGGCATATGTGAAGTGATGACATTGTTGCAACCAAACATGTGATAGGATCAAGTAATCCAAGAATTGTATGCAACACACAAGGAATATATATCATGATGCATGGAACGGTGAAAACGACAAGTCAAAGCAAGATCTCCAACATGTGAGCAATCAAGTCCAAGATGAACAATAAGGCTCATGGTGCAAGCAACACAAGTAGTATGATCTGTCATATCCATGCTCAAGAAAGATGTCACCTTAAAGGAGTGTCCTTGTGCATTCTTCATAATGCCGAAGTGGTAGGAAAGGTGCTGTAGAAGTGAGTCGTGGTCGAATGTATGAGGCTCGCTCTCAAGAGCTCAAATGGTCAACTCACATGAAGCGGAAGTCAACACAAAGTCCAGGTATCCTACACATGCACAAAAGAAAGCAAAGAATGTATGCGCATGGTAGATAAACACATCATCCATCATGATGGTTCTCTTCTTTTGCACACAACCATTAGAAGCACAAGTGCATGAATAATATGATGCAACAATGGCAATATTCATGGCACTAGGTATATTATGCAAAGAGGTAAGACAAGCATGCTTCACAAGAAATATGTCAAAATCTCCAAATATATGCGAGAATGCTATGGGGGCAAAATCATTATCAAGACTAAAGGCATAATTGCACTCAATACATGGCAAATCATCTAGCATGAGAGAGGCAACATATGGAGAGATATGACAAGAAGCAATAACAATCTTGTGCAAAGCATGGAAATGGTTTTCATCAAATGCATGATAGGAGCAAGTATGAATCCTCGGTGATGCAACAAGGCAAGCAATCATAGTAATCAAGTCTTGCAAGCTAGTAGTGCGAAGATGCAACATACTAGAGGAAATCATGGCAATCATGTCATGTGAGCAAATAATAGGCATAGGCAATGCACATGACATATCGCAAGCACGAACACAAAGCAAGATCGTAGTATAATCATAGGCATGTGGCACAAAGCAAACATGGCAATAGCAAGCAATATCTCCACCAGGCTTTCAAATACACATACAAGTACTAGAATCAATCATCATGGCTAATGCAAAGCATGGGTAACTAATGCATGGCAAAGGCATAGGAATGAGCATATCATGCAAAGTGAACATGGCAAGATGGGCATATAATATGTAATGGACAATAACCCATAGCCAAGTGAGACCCATGTAGAAGAAATGCGCGAAGACTTCGCGTGAAGAGAGCGGTGGGAAAGGCAATCCATGGGATCCCAAGTCATCATTGCTCTCTAGATCTAGTTTTGTCAACTCGTGGGATAGCGAGGTTGACAAGTTTTCATGGGTACCTACACAAAAGAGACACAAACCAAAAAAATTGTGTGCGTGGTAAATGTACACATCATCCATCATGATGTGTATGTGCACATGTGAGTTAGCACAAGATAAGAATCGCTCAAAGAAATTTGATGCGTGGTATAAGAAAATGTCATCCATCATGAAAAAATAGTTATTGACACGATGGGGATGCAAATTTAGCATAGAAGTATATGGCACATCAATAGCATGTTTATTCATGGGAAGCATATTGTGCACACAAGTATTGGGATCATGCAATGGATAGGATGAATCAAAATCTCCTAAAATTTATGAGGAAAATATGGGGGTCTCCTCATGAGCAATATTGGAAACATCATATGGAGGAAATGGACAACATCCAAAACAATGCATATCCGAAGCTAGGTGGTCATAGCATGGCATATGAGATAAATGATGCAAAGGGAGCATATCAATCTCATCACAAGAAAAACAAATGCCAATAACCATGGGCTTGTCATCTATGCCATATGTGCAAATTGGGTTAATTTTAATAGCATATGCATAGTCACTACGAAGAGATTGCAAAATATGACATATGATTGATCTCATGCATAGCATATGACAAGTCAAGCGGATTATCAAACATGATGTGACCTAAAGAATTGTCACAAGAAATCCTATGTGACATGGCATCACAACTAGGCAACTCAACATGCTCATCATCATATTCATCATAAATTGGTAAGTCAAGACATGAGGAAGTCGCACTAGCATGAAGCATGGGAATAGGTTGATCAACATCATGCAAGCAATCAATGTCAAGAATGTCCACTAGTGGGACAAGAGCATCACCTTCACCTATGTTACCTTTTTCATTCCACTCAAGTGGTGTGGGTGAGGTGGGAAAGACCAAATGGTGGTCATCTTCATCTTGATGGAACCATGTGGGGGGTGCATCATATTCCACCATGGCCATGGTCTTGTCCAAAGGAAGGACGTAGTTATCCCGAATCGGCGCGTCATCATATATGGGACCTAGCACCAAATGAGAGGACACAATAGAGGTCGAGGTTAAGTCGTTAGAAATCCTAGTAGCCTCACATGCTCTATAAACTACCTCACTCTCTCTATGTGGTGGTTCACTCACTCCCTCAAGATAGGTGCACTCAAACTCACATATGGTGGAGTGACTCATCTCACTCAAATGGTGGGGGTTGTGGCTCTCCTCACATGGGAATTGGGGAAACACATCGGATATGGGGATAGTGGTGAAGTCACTCTCACTCTCAATATGGTGGCACAAGTCACTCAAGTCATCATACGTCCCCGTGGTCGAAGAGAAGTACTCAACCATCTCATTGCCGTCACCATGGATGAAGGCCAAAGATGGCACATCATCACTTTCCTCCATGACCAAAGGGAAAATCCCATGCTCGATCATCTCACCATTGTCGTCGTGGATGAAGGCCGAAGATGGCACATCATCACTCTCGCCTCCTAAGATGGAAGCATCATCCTTGCTCGCCACCTTGTCGCTTGCCACCAAAGCTTGGTCCTTGAATGGCTCCATAGACGTAGTCGTCGCCGCACCATCTTAAAAAAGAGTCGAAGTAGACTCGGCATCATCAATGCCACAAAGAGGGATGGCGGTGAAGTCAAACTTGGGAGCTTCGTTTTGGAGCTCGTCGGGCTTGGACATCTTGGTGGTACTAGCCTCATGCTCTCCGTGTTGGATCTTGGTCTTCGAGAAGTGTGCTTGGGGTCGAGAAGCCTTGGCCTTCATGAGTTCTTGTTCCGCCTTGAGAGCACCAATGTAGTTGTCGTCGAGGGACTTGTAGTTCTCAAGGAGGATCGTCTTGGAGATGTCGTTGTTCAATCCCATCATGAAGTGGAATTTCATTGACATGGTGTCGTCCACGCCGGCTCGTCGCAAGGCAATCTTGATCTCCTTGAAGTACTCATCGATGGACTTGGATCCTTGGGTGGTGTTCTCCAATTGGCGTAGAAGTTGTTCCGTGTAGGTTGGAGGCACAACTCTAGCCGCAAAGCTTTCTTCGTCTTGGGCCAACTCATGTCGTAGGTATCCGAAGGTGTGTGAAGCCACCATGTCGACACGTAGTCGTGGGAGTTTCTTGTGGGGAACTTCACTTGATCTTTGGGAGGGACTTGATGTAGCTTGAGGTAGTCGTCCATCAAACGCTCCCACTTGAGATTCTCCTCGGGTTCTTGAGTCCCATAGAAAGGAATCTCATGGTCGGTGTCGAGGTCGTAGTAGCTCGTGGAAGTCGCGGACTTGAGCTTGGGGAGCTTCTCTTGAGCATAGTCTTGAGGTGCTTGTTGGCGAAGATGCCGTATATCCGAAGGCGAAAATGCCTTGAAGTCACTTGGCGAAGATGCCAAGGGAGATGGTGAAGTCGTTGAGCGGTTGTTGGTATTGAGCTCTTGACCTTCACGTTCGTGGTGGTGATGGTGTCGATGCCGATGTGACCTTGCCGGAGATGGTAGCTCGGAAGCACATGCACTTGAGCGTCTTCTCAAAGATGAGGACGACCGCTTGTAGGACTTGATGAGGGCTTTGATCTCCTCCATTTGAGCTTGCATCTTGGCGTCGGTGTAGTTGTTCGTGGCATCGAACTCGTCGTTGTTGTAGACCGAAGGTGAAATGCCTTGCCTATCCATCACAAGACTCGAGCAAATATGAGTGGAAGAAAGGAGAGAACTATACCAAATGTACCTTGACCAATATTGAAAATGGATCAATGATCACTCAATGATGTAACAAGGAAATAACACAATTGGTACCGATCTCGTCGATTCTCACACCTACAAAAATAAGGCTTATGGTGGAGCTTCGTGAGGATAGTGGCACAAAAATTTGATGCAAAATGTTAGCAAGAGTCAATAATGTTGAAAAAGATTCACAAATTCGCAAGTGAAACAAGTAGACTAATAGCAATATGTGGCACACGGAAACACACACATGGATAGATAAATGGTCGTGCAACCAAGGAATAAGCACAAAATGTGGAATCCACGGAAAACGCTCGTGTTGCAAAACTCAAGAGAGACGCTAGCACGATTGCTCAATAGGCGGATACGACACTTCTGCACAACCTATAAGATGCAAAATGTATCAACTTCTATCCCAAGTATGCTATGTATGTATGGTTCCCGATGTTTGATCCAAGATGATCGGATATGACAATCTTATATGCAATGTGGTATGATGCTATGGCTATTACTCACCAGCTTCTTTGCTCTTTCTCTTTTGCTTAAAAGCTTATTCTTTTTTTGATATGGCCACTTTTGCACAATGCACAAACCAAGATAGCAATTGTATATATGCGGGAACAAACTTGTGGCACAAGAGATGATATGATGATACCAATATGATATGGTATGTGTGCAATAGAAGGTGTAGATCACTAATGTGCACAAGTAACGTTGCCGGCAATACTCAATGGCTAGTCTCGATAGGCAAGTAACACAAAATGGGCTAGGGGTTATCAATGCAATTGCAAGGGGAATATACAATGGTGTCGTCGAGGTTACCGTCCTTGGCGATGATGAGTGGCGGTGTTCTTGATGTAGATACCAAGATGATGGAGACTCGTCCCTAAGTAGCCAAAACACCTTAGGAAACGGGAAAACCACAACGCAAAATCTCAAGGACAAAAGTCAAATGGTGGTAGCAGGAATACGGTGGTGGTTTTGCGGAAGCTCAGTGGGATTGCGGGAATGCAATGATGGGGTCGTGAGACGCAATGCGGAAGATATGGTGGTGGTTTATGAAGAAGCAATCATCCCCATGTAGCCTAAACACCTTAGGTGACTCGAATCGCAACTCAAACAACCACTAATCCTATGGGGAACAAAATGGGTTAGGTTGCGGAAGTCGGTGGTGGTTATGCGGAGGATGTGGTGGAAGCCCTAGGCAGAGACGCCAAGGTTCCAAACATTTTATGGAGTCAAATGGTGGTGAAACATATCTATATGGATAGAGGATGTCAATAGCTACTCAACGAGCTAAAGAATGCAAAAATCGGACTCCAGATGTGGAAGTTATGGGCAAAACGGTGAAACACGGGAGGCTGATTTCCCAGGGGTCGAACATCCGGGGTCGGGGGCTGGATATCCGGGGGTCAGTGTCCAGAACCGTGCAGATTTGGCGCTCTAGGAACCGGATGTCCGGCTTGGGACCTGGATGTCTGGCCAGATGGCCCGGATGTCCCCCGACGATTCCAGATCGGGATTTGGACTTCGAAACTCGATTTGGGGGCGGAAATTGATGATTTCAAGGGCAAAATTTGACGAATTTCATGGATGGAAGGTGGGGAATCTTGGGGGAAAGCTAGATCCACTCGAAACCAAGAAAATCCATGGATCAAAATCAACAAAACACCATCAAACCAACAAATCACAAAAAAAATGGGGGCTATTTTTGGTGGGGATTTTCGAATTTAGGACGAAATAAACAAAACTAGGCTAGAAAACAAAACGGGGAGGCTCCGAAATTGTGATCAACCTAAGCTCTGATCCAAGATGATGTAGGGTGGAACCCTAGATGGCCGATCTTTCATGAAAGGAGCGGATCCCGCGAAGAACACGAGGTGAAAACGAGGGGAAACACGAGAGAAGTCACTCAACCAACAAGATCAATCACACATGTGCTAGATCCTCGAAACACTAAGAGATACACGGTCCGAATCCAACAAAGGACGATACATAGGGTAACCGGTTCTTATCCGTGAGGAGGTCTTGAGTCCATGAGGGGATCTTCTCCGTGAGGAGGTCTTGAATCCAGGTGGATCTTCTCCGTAGAGGCCGCGGTCTCTCGCGTGGAGTAGATCCGATATGGATGAGCAAAGGTCTATCTCTAAATGAGCTAAACCAATGCTAACCCTAACTAGGAGGATGGGGAGGAGTATATATAGTCTAAGCCACGAAGGGGGTAAGTGGGAAAGGGGTAAATGGGCCTTTGGCCCGACTATCTGCGCAGGCAGGCGCCGGATGTCCGGGCTGGGGCCGGATGTCCGGGCTCTCGTGAGACGCCGGATGTCCGGGGCGGTTGGCCGGATGTCCGACCCGAGCGGGGTGACCTTCTGGCTTGGGTGCTTCACGCCGGATTTCCAGGGGCGATGCCGGATGTCCGGGCTGTGGCGTTGCGCCGAATGTCCGGGCACACGAGCCGGATGTCCGGCCGCTGATGCTTCGGCCGTCTGTTGGTGCAGCTCGGGGGCGACTGCACAGGGGCCGGATGTCCGACCTCTTTCCCGGATGTCCGGCTGTTGTAGCTTCAGCAGCTTCATCTTCTCCCATCGTTGCTTCCATGCTTCCCCCGCGGATGGTGATCCGGAGCATCCCTCGCTCATCCCCATGGACGTACCTACATCTCCCTCGACACCACTTGGACCAATGACAAGAGCTCGAGCTAAGGCTATTGAAGATAAGCAGAACTCGCTCCTCTCCGAACTCCCTCTTCCTACTCACGAGACATGGCTACTACCTCCTAAGGAAACTCTGTGTGTGATCAGGTGCTTGGAGGAGAGCCACGGGACAACTACATGCAAGGAACAAGGCGGCAAGGACACCAAGCATGAACATCAAGAAGAAGAGCCACCTGGGAAGCTACAGGCACCGAACGACCGGCCGGTCCCGGACGTCCGAGCCGTGGGAGATGCAGGCCACGGACGACCGGCCCAGCCCGGACGTCCGACGACTCCCAGGTCCCGGACGACCGACGCCCTCCGGACGACCGATAACTGGGCACCCGAACGGAAATTAACGGAAGACCAAAGCCACCGGACGACCGGACGACCAACACCCGAGCCGAATCTACGGAAGTCCGACGTTCTACGGACGTCCGGACCGTCCCGAAGCTCCGGACGACCGACGTCCACCGGACGTCTGACTCGTCCCCAACAGAACCGAATCTACGGATGTCCGAAGACCCCCGGACGTCCGGACCGTCCTGAAGCTCCGGACGGCCGATGCCCTCCGGACGTCCAACACCTGCCTGCACGCAGAGTGCTGGACCGAGTGCCGTGTAGCCTTCACTTACCCTTTCGTGCCCTAGACTATATATACTCCTCCTCCTCGTCCTAGCTAGGGTTAGCGTTGATTTAGCTCATTTGTGAGATAGAGCATCGCTCATCCGTACCGGATCTACTCCTCGTGAGGGACCGCACCTCTTCGAAGAAGATCCACCCGGATTCAAGACCTCCATCTGGAGAAGACCATCAAGACCTCCTCACAGAGAAGAACGGCTACCGTTTGTATCGTCCCTTGTTGACTTTGGATCTCGTGTTAATTTGTGCTTCGATGATCTAGTACTTGTGTGATCATATTCGTGTCGGTCGAGTGTTTCTCTTGTTTTCCCCCCTCGTGTTTTCCCTCATGTTCTTGCACGCGTTCTTCGTGTTCCCCGTAGGATCCACTCCAAACGTGAAAGATCGGCCCCTAGGGTTCCGCCCTACATCATCTTGGTATCATGAGTAGCGTTGATCACGTTTTTGGAGCCCCTACCCCGTGTTTTCTAACTTGATTTTGTTGTTTCCGTCCTAAATCCGAAAATCCCCACAAAAAATAACCCCAAAATGTTTTTGTGATTTGTTGGTGAGTTGAAATTTTGTTGGATTTCCTCCACGGATTTGTGTTGCCACGTGTGGATCTAGCTTTCCCCACCCTCCCCACCCTTTTCCATCCACAAATCCGCTCGAATTCGACATCACCACTTCCATCATCCCCAAAATCGTGCAGTTCATCCCATGCCCGATTTTCGCCCAGGGCCGGATGACCGGACTCAGCTGGACATCCGACGACCGTGACCACCCGGACGTCCGAGAAAGCCACACGAAACTGAATTTTGTTCAGTTCGGCCACCACCATTTCGCCACTTTCCACCACATCTTCCAAACCTTAATACCACCACAGCTGCCCACATACACCACCATCATCCACCACTACCTCCTTTGACGAATTTGATACTTTTTGGTCTTTGAGATATTGGGTTGCGGTCTCCCGTGTACTATTGTGTTTCGGCTATATAGGTACGGTCCGACGTCAACTTCACCACCGCTCATCTCCATCGACTACTCATTTTCGCCAAGGACGGTAACCTCGACGACATCTTTGTCATACCTTGCAATTGTATTGATAACCACATGGCCTTACATTTGCGTAGCTTACCCATCGAGACTAGCCATTGAGTATTGCCGGCAACGCGACTTGTGCACATTAGTGATCATACTCCATAGCATACATACCATACCATCGTGGTGCATATCTTGGCATCAACTTTTGTGTCACAAAGATGTCATCGCATACACAATTGCTATCTTGGTTCGTGAAGCATTGCATGAGAAAAGAGCTCAAAAGTGAAAGAGCCACCCAAGCTCTTAAGCAAAGAGGAAAGATAAGCAAAGAGCTTATAAGGAAGAACCATAGCATCATACTACATTAAGATTGTCATACTCGATAATCTTGGATCATAGCACCGAAATACCATACATATAGCATACTTGGGATAGAGGTCGTTGCATTTTTGCCGTGTAGGTTGTGCACAAGCTCCGTATCCGCCTATTGTGCAATCGTGCTAGCGTCTCTCTAGTGTTGTGCAACAAGAGCATTTTCGTGGACTCCACATTTTGGCTCATCCTTGGTTGCATGACCCCACTTATCTATTTGCGTGTGTGTTTCCGTGTACATTATCTTGCTATTGGTCTACTTGTTGCATTTGCAAATTTGTGAATGTTTTCCAACATTATTGAAACTCACTTATAATTGCATCAAATTTTGTGCCACCATCCTAACCAAGCTCCACCATAAGCTTTTACTTGTGTAGGTGTGAGAACTGACAAGAATTGGTACCAATAGTGCTATTTCATTGTCCGCATTTGAGTGACCTTGATTCATCGTCAACATCGGTCAAGGTACAATTGGTATAAGTTCTTTTCCTTCTCCCACTCACATTTTCCTTGGAATGATGGATAGGCCAAGTACTTCTACCAACCCACTTCTCATCGAGCAAGACGACGACATGTCATCCTACGTCACCAAGACCCACCTCTTTGGTGCACAACGAGCTTTGCATGAAGAGCAACTAGCAATGAGCGACCGCATCGACAACCTCGCCACTGACTTGCGAATGTCCGAGAAACGAACAAGAGACTACTTCGACAACAAGCTCGACGCTCACAAGCAAGAGAATGATGCAAGGATGGACGAGATCCGCGCCTTGTTGCTGAAACGTCCACCTTCAACTTCTTCATACTCAAGACGAAGCTGCTCAAGTCGACACTCCGACGACACCCTCTCTGGCTCAAGTACACTGACATCGAACACTCTTCGACGAGCCGCACGTCAAGGCCGTCATGCATCTCGCAATCCTCTACACGACAAGCATTCACAAGAGCAAGTTGACGAGAAAGTACTTTGTCCTCAACCACACCAAGCTGCTTTTGCACAAGCTCAATAACAACAATGTCAACGTCGTCAAGAGGAAGAACGAGCGCATCTACATAAAGAGCAACAAGACACCGAGGCTCAACATCTTCAACAACAACAACGTGAAGCACAAGCTCTTGAGGCGCAACATGCCCTTCAAGAATCAAGTCGAGCCATCGCAAACCGTAATCAAGATCGGCGCAATCCAGAGGAAGCACTTCGAGAAGAAATCCAAGAGCGGAACTCACCAACCAAGAGTGCAACGTCAAGTTCCACAAGCTCCTCCTCAAGCTCGACAAGCTCCTCCACAAGCTCGACAAGCTCCTCCACAACCTCAAGTTCAACAAGAGCAAGAAGACGATCGGCTTCCTCCACGCCAAGAGCAACATGAGGATGATTACCCTCCACGGCAAGGGCATCATCATCACCATCGCCACCAACACAATGAAGAGCAACGCTATGGCAAGCTCAAGTTTACAATGCCCAAGTTCAATGGAAGCAATGATCCTGAAGGGTACCTCTCATGGGCATTGAAGGTCGACAAAATCTTTCGTTTGCACAACCATGAGGAAGAGAAGAAGATTGCTATGGCATCACTTGATTTCCAAGACTATGTGCTCATATGGTGGGAACAAATCATTGAGGGCCGAGAGGCAAGAGGTGAACCACCCTTCACCACATGGGCAAAATGAAGGATGTCGTGAGAGCACGCTTTGTGCCAAACTACTACAACCGCGACCTCTTCAAGAAACTCCAACTCCTCAAGCAAGGAACAAAGAGTGTTGAAGAATACTACAAGGAAATGGAGATAGCCATGATATGAGCCAATGTCAAGGAAGATGATGAGCAAACTATGGCACGTTTCTTGAATGGACTCAATCAAACCATTAAGACGATTGCCGACTTCCAGCCCTACTCCAACCTCGTTGAGCTCGTACATCAAGCTACCAAGGCCGAACGTCAAGTGCAAGATGACTTCAAGTACGCCAAGTACTCAGCCAAGAT
Source organism: Aegilops longissima (assembly GCA_021605205.1). Classification (NCBI taxonomy): domain Eukaryota; kingdom Viridiplantae; phylum Streptophyta; class Magnoliopsida; order Poales; family Poaceae; genus Aegilops; species Aegilops longissima. The sequence continues at coordinate 315,152,013 of CM038676.1, forward strand.
CTACGGCTCCTCCAACTTCCAAGCTTCAACAACTCCTCCAACCTCTACCTCAACCAAACCATCCACAAGCAACGACGACCAATCAAGTTATAAGAAAACTTCGACAAGCTCAAGTCGTCCTCAACCTACTACAAGCAACTTCAAGCCGCGTGCTTCATCATCTACTCCAACCGATGAGACCGTAAAGACAAGCTCCTTCAAGTGTTTCACTTGTCGCGGCCGATGCCACAAATCCTTCCAATGCACAAACAAGCGCACCATGATCCTCAACGACGACGGCACCTATGACTCAATGAGTGAAGGCGAAATGGAAGCCCTTGAGCAAGTTGCCATGCACCGACAAGTTAACAATGACGACGAAGATGATCAAGTCTTTTGTGATGAAGATTCAAGCCCCGCTCTTGTTGTCTCCAAGGTCTTGACTCTTCAACATCAACAAGAAGAAGACCAACGGTGCCATATCTTCCACACAAAGGCCGGCATCAATGGAAGGTCCGTCAAGGTCATCATCGATGGAGGGAGTTGTCACAACTTGGCAAGTGAAGAACTATGCTCCAAGCTCCAATTGGTGAAAATGAAACACCCGCACCCTACAAGGTTCAATGGCTAAGTCACTCCGGCACTATACGAGTTGAGCATACGGTCCAAGTCTCCTACAAAATTGGTGCATATGAGGACACTTTGGAGTGTGATGTGGTACCAATGACCGTTTTCCACCTTCTTCTTGCATGGCCATGGCAATATGACCGAGGTGTCATTCACAAAGGATGCACAAACCACTATAGCTTCAAGATGAAAGGGAAGGAATATGTGCTACGACATATGTCTCCTAGTCAAGTGATAGTCGACAAGCAAGCCACCCACCGTGTAGAGAAGAGTGAGAAAGTGAACCACCACAAAGTGAGTGAGAGCCACAAGCCAAATTTGAGCGCCTCTTTGCCTAGAGAGAAAAACCTAGTCCTATTTGCCACAAAAAGTGAGATGAGAGAAGTGTGTGAGAACCCATCGAGTGTTATGCACTTCGTTCTAGTGTGCAAGGATGGGGAACCAAAAACTAACACCTCTCAGGAGCTAACTTTAGTGTTTCAATCTCTTTTGCAGGAATTCAATGACGTTTTCCCCGATGAGCTACCCTCGGGTCTAACTCCTCTACGAGGCATTGAGCACCGAATCGACCTCATCCCCGGGGCACCACTTCCAAACAAAGCTCCATACCGCGTCAACCCCGAAGAAACAAAGGAGATCCAACAGAACAACTCATCGACAACGGTCATTTACGTGAAAGCTTAAGCCCTTGTGCCATTCCTGTTATACTTGTTCCTAAGCAAGATGGAAGTTATCGCATGTGTTCCGATTGTAGACCCATCAATGCAATTACCGTACATTATAGGCATCCCATTCCTCGCTTGGATGATATGCTTGATGAACTTAGCGGTGCCACCATTTTCTCAAAAATTGATCTTAAAAGTGGCTATTATCAAATCCGCATACAAGAGGGTGATGAATGGAAGACAGCTTTCAAAACAAAATTTGGTTTGTATGAGTGGTTAGTCATGCCTATGGGTTTATCCGAAGCTCCCGGTTATTCATGCGTCTTATGCATTTGGTGCTTCGACCTTATATTGGAGTCTTTGGTGTCGTTTACTTTGATGATATTCTTGTGTTTAGCAAATCCATGAAAGAGCATCTCAAGCATGTTAGGGCTATTTCGCAAACGCTTCGCAAAGAATGTATTTATGCCAACATGAAAAAGTGCACATTTGGAGTTGACAAGTTGGTTTTCTTGGGTTTCGTTGTCTCTTCCAAGGGTGTCCATGTTGATGAATCTAAAATTGAAGCAATTAAAACTTGGCCTCAACCAACCAATTTGCAACAAGTGTGTAGCTTTCTTGGCCTTGTGGGTTTTTATCGTCGCTTTGTGAAAGATTTTAGCACTATTGCCGCCCTTTGCATGCCTTGAGTAAGAAGAATGCTCCTTTCATTTGGGGATCTTTGCAATCCACCGCTTTTGATGAGCTCAAGTCTTTGCTTACTCATGCTCCGATTCTTGCTTTGCCCAACTTTGACAAAACTTTTGAGATTCATTGTGATGCAAGTGGTACCGGAATTGGCAGAGTCTTGATGCAAGAGAAACGCGCCATTGCTTATTTTAGTGAAAAACTCTCCGGTGCTCAACTTAACTATCCCATCTATGACAAAGAATTGTATGCCTTAGTGTGTGTCCTACATGTTTGGGAACACTATCTTAGACCTCATGAGTTTGTCATACATACCAATCATGAAACGCTTAAGTACTTAAAGGGTCAAACTAAGTTGAACAAGCGTCATGCCAAATGGAGTGAATTTATTGAATCTTTCCCCTATGTGATCAAGTACATTAAGGGTAAGGAAAATGTAGTTGCGGACGCACTTTCACGCATATGCACGCTTGTCACTAAACTTGAGTTGAGTGTTATTGGTTTTGAGCACATCAAAGACTTGTATGCTAATGATCCATCTTTTGCTATTACTTATGATAAGTGTTTGACGCATACATCTTGGGAACGATATTACATCAAGGATGATTATCTTATGAGAGCTAACAAACTATGCATTCCCGAGTCTTCTCTTCATTTGCTCCTTTTGCAAGAGGCTCATGGAGGCAGACTCATGGGACATTTTGGATGCGACAAAACATTTGCCACGCTCTCCAAGAACTACTTTTGGCCGAAGATGTTTCGCGACGTCAATCGCTTCACCAACCGATGCTCTACATGTCGCAAAGCTAAGTCAAAAGCTCAATCCCATGGTCTTTACATGCCTCTTCCTATTCCTTATCAACCTTGGGAAGACATTATTATGGACTTTGTACTTGGTTTGCCTAGAACTCAAAATGGAAAGGATTCCGTCTTTGTTGTTGTGGACCGATTCTCCAAAATGGATCATTTCATTCCTTGCAACAAGATAGACGATGCTTCACGTGTTGCAAATTTGTTTTGTAGGGAAATCTTGCGCCTCCATGGAGTACCAAAGACAATCGTCTCCGACCGTGACGTCAAGTTCTTGAGTTACTTTTGGAAGACGCTATGCGCCAAGCTCGGAATCAAGCTCTTGTTCTCATCCGCCTACCATCCTCAAACCGACGGCCAAACGGAAGTGACGAATCGGACACTCTCCACTCTACTTCGTGTGTTGATCAAGAAGAACATCAAGGAGTGGGAGGCATGTCTACCCATCACCGAGTATGCCTACAACCGTGCAAGACATTCGACTACAGCAAGTCTCCATTCGAGGTCGTCTACGGCTTCAACTCGTTGTCCCCATTGTACATTCTACCTCTTCCTCTACAAGAAGGCACCAACATGGATGCAAGTGCACGGGCAAGCTACATCAAGAAGATGCATGAGGATACAAGGCACACCATCGAGCGCCAAGTACAACAACTAGCGACCAAGCTCAACATAAACAAGCAACCCATGATCTTCAACATTGGCGATCTCGTGTGGCTACACCTTCGCAAGGACCGCTTCCCCAACGAGCGCAAGTCCAAACTTCTCCCTCGAGCCGATGGACCCTTCAAGGTGCTAGCACGCTACAACAACAACGCCTACAAGATCGACCTTCCACGAGACAAGTACAACGTGAGAGACATCTTCAACGTCAAAGACCTCTCGCCATACCATGGTGATGAAACTTTTGATCCGAGGTTGGATCTTTCCCAAGGGGGGGGGGGAGATGACGCGGAGCATCCCTCGCTCATCCCCATGGACGTACCTACATCTCCCTCAACACCACTTGGACCAATGACAAGAGCTCGAGCTAAGGATATCGAAGATAAGGTGAACTCGCTACTCTCCGAACTCCCTCTTCCTACTCACTAGACATGGCTACTACCTCATATGGAAACTCTATGTGTGATCAGGTGCTTGGAGGAGAGCCACGGGACAGCTACATGTAAGGCCAAGGCGGCAAGGACACCAAGCATGACCATCAAGAAGAAGAGCCACTTGGGAAGCTACAGGCATCGGACGACCGGCCGGTCCCGGACGTCCGAGCCCTGGGAGATGCTACAGCCGAGAGAAGGAGGGCAGGACAGAGCTACAGGCCACGGACGACCGGCCCAGCCCGGACGTCCGACGACTCCCAGGTCTCGGACGACCGACGCCCTCCGGACGACCGGCAACTGGGCACCCGAACGGAAATTAACAGAAGACCGAAGCCACCGGACGACCAGCACCCGAGCCGAATCTACGGAAGTCCGACGTTCTACGGACGTCCGGACCGTCCTGAAGCTCCGGACGACCGACGTCCACCGGACGTCCGACTCGTCCCCAACAGAACCGAATCTGCGGATGTCCGAAGACGCCCGGACATCCGGACCGTCCTGAAGCTCCGGACGACCGACGCCCTCCGAAGACGCCTGCCTGCGCGCAGAGTGCTGGACCGAGTCCCGTCTAGACTTCACTTACTCTTTCGTGCCCTAGACTATATATACTCCTTCTCCTCCTCCTAGCTAGGGTTAGCATTGATTTAGCTCATTTGTGAGATAGAGCTTCGCTCATTCGTACCAGATCTACTCCTTGTGAGGGACCACACCTCTTCAGAGAAGATCCACCCGGATTCAAGACCTCCATCTGGAGAAGACCATCAAGACCTCCTCACGGAGAAGAACGACTACCGTTTGTATTGTCCCTTGTTGACTTTGGATCACGTGTTACTTTGTGCTTCGATGATCTAGCACTTGTGTGATCATATTCGTGTCGGTTGAGTGTTTCTCTTGTTTTTTCCCTCGTGTTTTCCCTCGTGTTCTTCCGCGCGTTCTTCGTGTTCCTCGTTGGATCCACTCCAAACGTGAAAGATCGGCCCCTAGGGTTCCTCCCTACATCAGATGGTGTAGTTGTTCCCTGGCGCTTGCACTCCTCCTCGACATCCTAGAAGCTCCAACAATACCTATGCATGCACACGGGAGAAGTGTCAAGTAGTATACCATCCTCAAAGGGGTCAAGTGAGCACATGTAAAGGAGAAGTTTCACCTTTGCGTATGTGAAGTTGATGTCGCACATGTCACTTGCCAAACGGATTCTTGACATGGTGATGTCCATAGGATGCTCCGCATCACATCCCTTGAGTTCCAAGATTACGTCCTCATTTGGTGGGAACAAGTCCTTGATCGCCGAGAGGCAAGAGGTGAACCACCCATCACCACTTGGGCACAAATGAAGGATGTCATGAGAGCACGCTTCGTGCCAAACTACTACAACTGCGACCTCTTCAAGAAACTCCAACTACTCAAGCAAGGAACCAAGAGCGTTGAAGAATACTACAAGGAAACGGAGATTGCCATGATACGAGCCAATTTCAAAAAAGATGATGAGCAAACTATGGCACGTTTCTTGAATGGACTCAATCATCCTATCAAGAAGATCGCCGACTTCCAACCATACTCGAACCTCATCGAGCTAGTGCATCAAGCTACCAAAGCGGAACGTCAAGTGCAAGATGACTTCAAATACATGAAGTTCTCTTCCAAGACATTCGGCTACAACAATCAAGCTTCAACGAGTCCAAGAACTTCTACTACGATCAAGCCTACTACAAGCAATGGAGACAAGTCAAGTTACTATAAAACTTCGACAACCTTGAGTCGTCCTCCTACAACAAGCAACTTCAAGCCGAGAGCTTCATCATCATCTACCCCAACCAATGAGACCATCAAGACAAGTTCCTTCAAATGCTTCACATGCGGCGGCCGAGGCCACAAGTCCTTCGAGTGCACAAACAAGTGCACCATGATCCTCAACGAAGACGGCACCTATGACTCAATGAGTGAAGGAGAAATGGAAGCCCTTGAGCAAGTGGCCATGCACCGACAAGTGAACAATGGCAACGAAGATGATCAAGTCTTTTGTGATGAAGATTCAAGCCCCGCTCTTGTTGTCTCCAAGGTCATGACTCTTCAACATCAACAAGAAGAAGACCAAAGATGCCATATCTTCCACACAAAGGCCGGCATCAATGGAAGGTCCGTCAAGATCATCATCGATGGAGGGAGTTGCCATAACTTAGCAAGTGAAGAACTATGCTCCAAGCTCAATTGTTCAAGATGAAGCACCCGCACCCCTACAAGGTTCAATGGCTAAGAGACACCGGCACAATCCAAGTCGACCATAGGGTACAAGTCTATTTCAAAATCTGAGCCTATGAAGACACTTTGGAGTGTGATGTCCTTCAGATGACCATTTGCCACCTCCTTCTTGCATGACCATGGCAATATGACCGATGTGTCATCCACAACGGACGCACAAACCACTATATGATGCGGAGCATCCCTCGCTCATCCCCATGGACGTACCTGCATCTCCCTCGACACCACTTGGACCCATGACAAGAGCTCGAGCAAAGGTTATCGAAGATAAGGTGAACTCGTTCCTCTTCGAACTCGCTCTTCCTACTCACGAGACATGGTTACTACCTCATATGGAAACTCTGTATGTGTTCAGGTGCTTGGAGGAGAGCCACGGAACAACTACATTCGATGGTCAAGATGGCGAGGAGACCAAGCATGAAGATCAAGAAGAAGAGCGGCTTTGGAAGCTACAGGCCCCGGACGACCGGCCAAGCACGGACGTCCGACCCCTGGAAGATGCTACAGCCAAGAGAACTCAGGCATACGAAAGCTACATCGGCCGGACGACCGACCAAGACCGGACGTCCGACACCTCCCAGGCTCCGGACGACCCGACCCCTCCGGACGACTGACACTATGCCAACCGAACCGAATCTACGGAAATCCGAGGAAGACCGGACGACCGGCGACCGGATGACCGCACACCTACGGATGTCCGAGGCCGAGGCAACAAAACCTAAACTACGGATTTCCGAAGTGCTACGGACGTCCGGGCCCCCGCGATCCTCCGGACGACCGAACCCTGGCTGCGTCCAATTTCGGGCTGAAGCTCATGTACCCCTCCACTTCTCCCCTCTTTTGCACTAAGACTATAAATAGACCTCTCCCTCCTCCTAGTTAGGGTTAGCATTGGTTTAGCTCATTTGAGATTGAGCATTGCTCATCCGTACCGGATCTATTCCTCGTGAGGGACTGCACCTCTTCGGAGAAGATACACCCGGATTCAAGACCTCCATCCGGAGAAGACACTCAAGACCTCCTCACGGAGAAGAACGGCTACCTTTGTATCGTCCCTTGTTGACTTTGGATCTCATGTTACTTTGTACCTCGATGATCTAGCACTTGTGTGATCATATTCGTGTCGGTTGAGTGTTTCTCTTATTTTCCCTCGTGATTTCCCTCATGTTCTTCCGCGCGTTCTTCGTGTTCCTCATAGGGATACTCCCCAAACGTGAAAGATCGGCCCCATAGGGAACCGCCCTACATCATCTTGGTATCATGACCCACGTTGATCACGTTCTTGGAGGCCCTACCCTGTGTTTTCTAGCTTGATTTTGTTGTTTTCGTCCTAAATCCGAAAATCCCCACCAAAAATAGCCCCAATTTTTTTTTGTGATTTGTTGGTGAATTGAAATTTTGTTGGACTTGGTCCATGGATTTGTGTTGCCACGTGTGGATCTAGCTTTCCTCACCCTCCCCACCCTTTTCTATCCACAAATCCGCTCGAATTCGACATCACGACATCCATCATCCCCGAAATCGCGCGGTTCATCCCGTGCCCAATTTTCGCCCAAGGCCCGGATGACTGGACTCTGCCGGACGTCCGATGACCGCACGACCGAGACATCCCGGACGTCTGAGAAAGCCTGATGAAACTGAATTTTGTTCAGTTCGGCCACCACCATTTCACCTCTTTCCACCTCATCTTCCAAACCATCATACCTCCACAGCTGCCCACATACACCACCATCATCCACCGCTACCTCCTATGACGATTTTGACACGTTTTGATCTTTGAGATTTTGGGTTGTGGTTCCCGTGTCCTATTGTGTTTCAACTATATAGGTACGGTTCGACATCATCATCACCACCACTCATCTTCGCAAGGGACTCATAATCGCCAAGGACGGTAACCGCGACGACATCTTTGTCATACCTTGCAATTTGCTTTGATAACCCCATGGCCTTACATTTGCATAGCTTACCCATCGAGACTAGCCATTGAGTATTGTCGGCAACGTGACGTGTGCACATTAGTGATCATAATCCATAGCATACATACCATACCATAGTGGTGCATATCTTAGCATCATCTTTTGTGTCGCAAAGTTGTCATCGCATAAACAATTGCTATGTTGGTTGTGAAGCATTGCATGAGAAAAGAGCTCAAACAACAAAGAGCCACCCAAGCTTTTAAGCAAAGAGGAAAGATAAGCAAAGAGCTCATAAGCACAAACCATAGCATCATAAAACATTAAGATTGTCATAATCGATCATCTTGGATCATATCACCGAAATACCAAACACATAGCATACTTGGGATAGAGGTCGTTGCTCTCTTGCCTAGTAGGTTGTGCACAAGTTCCGTATCCGCCTATTGTCCAATCGTGCTAGCGTCTCTCATGTATTGTGCAACAAGAGCATTTTCGTGGATTCCACATTTTGGCTCATTTTTGGTTTGCACAATCCCACTTATCTATTTGCGTGTGTGTTTCCATGTATTTCTCATTGCTTGGTCTACTTGTTGCATTTACAAATTTGTGAATCTTTTCCAACATTATTGAAGCTCACTTACAATTGCATCAAATTTTGTGCCACCATCCTAACCAAGCTCCACCATAAGCTTTCACTTGTGTAGGTGTGAGAACCGACAAGAATTGGTACCAATAGTGCTATTTCATTGTCTGCATTTGAGTGAACTTGATTCATCGTCAACATCGGTCAAGGTACATTTGGTATACGTTCTTTTCCTTCTCCCACTCACATTTTGCTTGGAATGATGGCTAGGCCAAGTACTTCTACCAACCCACTCCTCATCGAGCAAGACGACGACATGTCATCTTACGTCACCAAGACCGACCTGTTTGGTGCACAACGAGCTTTGCTTGAAGAGCAACTAGCAATGAGCGACCGCATCAACAACCTCGCCACCGACTTGCGACTCTCCGAGCAATGAACAAGAGACTATTTTGAAAACAAGCTCGACGCTCACAAGCAAGAGAATGATGCAAGGATGGATGAGATCCGCGCCTTGTTGGTGAACCGCCATCCTTCAACTTCTTCATACTCAAGACGGAGCCACTCAAGTCGCCACTCTGACGACACCTCCTCCGGCTCAAGTACACCGACATCGAACACTCTTCGCCGTGCCACGCGTCAAGACCGTCATGCATCTCGCAATCCTCTAGATGACAAGCATCCACAAGAGCAAGTCGACGAGCAAGTGCTTCGTCCTCAACCACACCAAGCTAGTTTTCCTCAAGCTCAAGAACGACAACGTCAACGGCGCCAAGAGGAAGAACGAGCGCGTCTACATCAAGAGGAACAAGACGCTGAGGCTCAACGTCTTCAACAACAACAACGTGAAGCACAAGCTCTTGAGGACCAACGTGCCCTTCAAGAATCAGGTCGAGCCATTGCAAACCGTAATCGCGATCGGCGCAATCAAGAGGAAGCACTTCAAGAAGAAATCCAAGAGCGGAACTACCAACCACGAGTGCAACGTCAAGCTCCACAAGCTCCCCCTCAAGCTCGAAAAGCTCCTCCTCAAGTCCAACAAGAGCAAGTTGATCGCGGACTTCCTCCACGCCAAGAGCAACATGATGATGATTATCCTCCACGGCAAGGGCGTCATCATCACCATCGCCATCAACACAATGAAGACCAATGCTATGGCAAGCTAAAGTTTACAATGCCCAAGTTCAATGGAAGCAATGACCCCGAAGAGTACCTCTCATGGGCATTGAAGGTCGACAAAATCTTTCGTTTGCACAACTATGAGGAAGAGAAGAAGATCACTATGGCATCACTTGAGTTCCAAGACTATGTGCTCATATGGTGGGAACAAGTCCTTGGGCGCTGAATAGCAAGAGGTGAACCATCAATCACCACTTGGGCTCAAATGGAGGATGTCATGAGAGCACGCTTCGTGCCAACCTACTACAACCGAGACCTCTTCAAGAAACTCCAACTACTCAAGCAAGGAACCAAGAGCGTTGAAGATTACTACAAGGAAATGGAGATCGCCATGATATGAGCCAATGTCAAAGAAGATAATGAGCAAACTATGCACGCTTCTTGAATGGACTAAATCATCCTATCAAGAAGATCGCCGACTTCCAACCATACTCGAACCTCATCAAGCTAGTGCATCAAGCTACCAAAGCGAAACGTCAAGTGGAAGATGACTTCAAATATGCCAAGTTCTCTTCCAAGACATTCGGCTACAACAATCAAGCTTCAACGACTCCAACAACTTCTACTACGATCAAGCCTTCTACAAGCAATGGCGACAAGTCAAGTAACCATAAAACTTTGACAACCTCAAGTCGTCCTCCTACAACAAGCAACTTCAAGCCGAGAGCTTCGTCATCATCTACCCCAACCGATGAATTCGTCAAGACAAGTTCCTTCAAATGCTTCACATGTGGCGGTCGAGGCCACAAGTCCTTCGAGTGCACAAACAAGCGCACCATGATCCTCAACGACGACGACACCTATGACTCAATTAGTGAAGGATAAATGGAAGCCCTTGAGCAATTGTCCATGCACCGACAAGTGAACATTGACGATGAAGATGATCAAGTCTTTTGTGATGAAGATTCAAGCCCTGCTCTTGTTGTCTCCAAGGTCTTGACTCTTCAACATCAACAAGAAGAAGACCAAAGAGGTCATATCTTCCACAAAAAGGCCGACATCAATGGAAGGTCCGTCAAGGTTATCATCGATGGAGGTAGTTGTCACAACTTGGCAAGTGAAGAACTATGCTCCAAGCTTAAATTGGTGAAAATGAAGCACCCTCACCCCTACAAAGTCCAATGGCTAAGTGACTCCGGCACTATACGAGTTGATCATACGGTCCAAGTCTCCTTCAAAATTGGCGCTTATGAGGACACTTTGGAGTGTGATGTCATCCCGATGTCCGTTTGCCACCTCCTTCTTAGTCGACCATGGCAATATGACCGTGGAGTCATCCACAACGGGCGCACAAACCACTATAGCTTCAAGATGAAAGGGAAGGAATATGTGCTACGACATATGTCTCCTAGTCAAGTGATAGCCGACAAGCAAGCCACCCATCGCGGAGATAAGAGTGAGAAAGTGCACCACCAAAAAGTGAGTGAGAGCCACAAGCCAAATGTGAGCGCCTCTTCGCCTAGAGAGAAAAATCTAGTCCTTTTTGCCACCAAAAGTGAGATGTGAGAAGTGTGTGAGAATCCATTGAGTGTTATGCACTTTGTCTTAGTGTGCAAGGATGGGGAACCAAAAACTAACACATCTCACGATCTACCTCTAGTGTTTCAATCTCTTTTGCAGGAACTCCAAGATGTTTTCCCCGATGAGCTACCTCCGGGTCTACCTCCTCTACGAGGCATTGCGCATCGAATCGACCTCATCCCCGAGCACCTCTTCCAAACAAAGCTCCATACCGCATCAACCCCGAAGAAACAAAGGATATACAACGGCAAGTACAACAACTAATCGACAACGGTCATGTACCTGAAAGCTTAAGCCCTTGTGTCGTTCCCGTTATACTAGTTCCTAAGAAAGATGGAATTTATCGCATGAGTTCCGATTGTAGACCCATCAACGCTATTACCGCACGTTATAGGCATCCCATTCCTCGCTTAGATGATATGCTTGATGAACTTAGCGGTGCCACCATTTTCTCAAAAATTGATCTTAAAAGTGGTTATTATCAAATCCGCATACAAGAGGGTGATGAATGGAAGACCGCTTTCAAAACAAAATTTGGGTTGTATGAGTGGTTAGTCATGCCTATGGGTTTATCGGAAGCTCCCGGTACTTTCATGCGTCTTATGCATTTTGTGCTTCGACCTTATATTGCAGTCTTTGTTGTCGTTTTCTTTGATGATATTCTTGTGTTTAGCAAATCCATGAAAGAGCATCTCAGGAATGTTAGGGCTGTTTTGCAAACGCTTCGCAAGGAACGTCTTTATGCCAACATGAAAAAGTGCACATTTGGAGTCGACAAGTTGGTTTTCTTGGGTTTCGTTGTCTGTTCCAAGGGTGTCCATGTTGATGACTCTAAAATTGAAGCTATTAAAACTTGGCCCCAACCAACCAATTTGCAACAAGTGTGTAGCTTTCTTGGCCTTGCGGGTTTTTATCGTCGCTTTGTGAAAGATTTTAGCACTATTGCCGCCCCTTTGCATGCCTTGAGTAAGAAGAATGCTCCTTTCATTTGGGGATCTTTGCATTCCATCGCTTTTGATGAGCTCAAGTCTTTGCTTACTCATGCTCTGATTCTTGCTTTGCCCAACTTTGACAAAACTTTTGAGGTTCATTGTGATGCAAGTGGTACCGGAATTGGCGGAGTTTTGATGTAAGAGAAACGAGCCATTGCCTATTTTAGTGAAAAACTCTCCGGTGCTCAACTTAACTATCCCATCTATGATAAAGAATTGTATGCCTTAGTGCGTGTGCTACATGTTTGGGAACATTATCTTAGACCTCATGAGTTTGTCATCCATACCGATCATGAAATGCTTAAGTTCTTAAAAGGTCATAATAAGTTGAACAAGCTTCATGCCAAATGGAGTGAATTTATTGAATCTTTCCCCTATGTGATCAAGTACATCAAGGGTAAAGAAAATGTAGTTGCGGATGCACTTTCACGCATATGCATGCTCGTCACTAAACTTGAGTTGAATGTTATTGGCTTTGAGCACATAAAACACTTGTATGCTAATGACCCATCTTTTGCTATTCCTTATGTTAAATGTTTGACGCATACATCTTGGGAACGATATTACATCAAGGATGGTTATCTTATGAGCGCTAACAAAATTTACATCCCCGAGTCTTCTCTTCGTTTGTTGCTTTTGCAAGAATCTCATGGAGGAGGACTAATGGGACATTTTGGACGCGAAAAGACATTTTCTACGCTCTCGAAGAACTACTTTTGGCCCAAGATGTTTCGCGACATCAATCGCTTCACCAAACGATGCTCTACATGTCGCAAAGCTAAGTCAAAAGCTCAATCTCATGGCCTTTACATGCCACTTCCAATTCCATATCAACCATGGGAAGATATTAGCATGGATTTTGTGCTTGATTTGCCAAGAACTAGAAATGGAAAGGATTCCATCTTTGTTATTGTGGACCGATTCTCCAAAATGGCTCATTTCATTCCTTGCAACAAGATAGACGATGCTTCACATGTTGCAAATTTGTTTTGTAGGGAAATCTTGCGCCTTCATGGAGTGCCAAAGACGATTGTCTCGGACCGAGACGTCAAGTTCTTGAGTTACTTTTGGAACACTTTATGCGCCAAGATCGGAATCAAGCTACTATTCTCCATGGCATACCATCCACAAACCGACGGCAAAACGGAGGTGAGACCGCACGCTATCCACTCTTCTCCGCGTGTTAATCAAGAAGAACATCAAGGAGTGGGAGGAGTGCCTACCCATCGCCGAGTACGCCTACAACCGTGCAAGACATTCCACTACCGGCAAGTCCCCTTTCGAGGTCGTCTACAGTTTCAACCCTTGTCTCCATTGGACATTCTTCCTCTACCTCTACAAGACCGCACCAACATGGACGCGAGTGCCCGAGTAAACCACCTCAAGAATATATATGAAGATACAACGACTCGCGACCAAGCTCAATGTCTACAAGAAACCCATGATATTCAATGTTGGAGAACTTGTGTGGCTACACCTTCGCAAAGACCGCTTCCCCAATGAACGCAAGTCCAAACTTCTCCCACAAGCCGATGGACCCTTCAAGGTGCTAGCACGCTACAACAACAACGCCTACAAGATCGACATCCCACGCGACAAGTATTCCGTGAGCGACATCTTCAACGTCCACGATCTATCTCCCTACCATGGTAATGAAGATTTTGATCTGAGGTCGGATCTTTCCCAAGGGAGGGGAGATGATGCGGAGCATCCCAAGGTCATCCCCATGGACCTATCATCACCTCACCAAGTTCCTAGTGGATCCATGACACGAGCACAAGCTAGAGCTCTCGAGAACGAGGTGACTTCTTTCCTTAGTGATATCACGTGTCATCCAATTGAGACATGGCTACTACCTCAAGCGGAGATGCTCTGTGTGTTTAGGTACCAAGGAACAAGCCTAGAAGAGGCTACGGTGCAAGATGGACATCAAGAGCATGAAGAGGATCCGGCCGCTCCAGGACGAGCGGTACTACCGCCCATAAGCGGTACTACCGCCTACAGGCGGTACTACCGCTCCCTACTGCCACTCGCCACTACCGCTCGACTCAACAAATGCCAGTATTCGCACGACCCGGGTCTGGCACTACCGCCCATAAGCGATACTACCGCCCGTGGGCCGGTACTTCCTCCCTGCCTGCGCGCAGAGAACGGGCCTAGGGCCCATGTATCCCCCTCTCACTTACCCCTTCGTGGACATAGACTATATATACTCTCCCACCTCTTTCTATCTAGGATTAGCAAAGGATTAGCTCATGTTTGTGTGAGAGCTTTGCTCATCCACTTGGTTACCTTCTCCTCGGAGATCGCGCCTCCTCGGAGAAGATCCTTCCAAGCGGATTCAAGACCCCCTCTTGGGTGGCCCCATCAAGACCTCCTCACGGAGAAGAACTGGTTACCTTTTGTATCATCCTTTGTTTACTTTGGATCATGTATCTCCCTTTGTGTTTTGTGGATCTAGCACATGTGTAATCGAATCTTGTTGGTTTGAGTGATTCTCTCGTGTTTCCGCTCGTGATTCCCCTCGTGTTCCTCTTTGGGATCCGCTCCTTTCGTGAAAGATCGGGCCATTAGGGTTCTACCCTACATCATAGCGCAAGATCAGCATCGGCGTGACGACGCTTGCTACTCGAGGAGAACCGTCTCCGGGCTGCTACACGTGCTGCACGCTATCAGCAAGCCCTGCGTCGCGATCATAGCAACAGGGTTCAAGCCTGGTGTTTTGAGGAAGGTGACCTTGTCCTTAGGCGCGTTCAGTCCGCCAAGGGTACAAACAAGTTGTCGCCAAAGTGCGAAGGCCCTTACCGGGTAGTACGAGTCACCAGACC
Organism: Aegilops longissima; assembly: GCA_021605205.1. Classification (NCBI taxonomy): domain Eukaryota; kingdom Viridiplantae; phylum Streptophyta; class Magnoliopsida; order Poales; family Poaceae; genus Aegilops; species Aegilops longissima. The sequence goes on from CM038676.1 coordinate 315,167,156, forward strand.
CGGTGCAGTCTGTCTGGAGACCGGAGTTGGCATTCAATTGCAAAACTCATGGAATATTGAGCATCTCCGCAAGTTCTACCCGTAAGGTGCGGCTGTCGGGCCCTGCCCGGCAGCCATCCTTTTGTACAGGCCTTGCCTCAGTTGCATGTAACCCCTTGTACAAAGCCAGGGCGATGACCCTGTGCAAGAGAAAATAAACGAACCGCCGGGGGGCCACTGACTAAGTTGCATGCATGCATAAGCATCCCAAGATCATCACATAAGCATTTCATGAGCATTTGCAAGTGCATATAGATAGGATCACATCCTGCATTCATTCTCATCTACATGAAGTTGCAGGTTCCTACCATGAACTTGGCTTCAACAAGGAGTTGAGAAGGTTGCCCGGCACTGCGATCCCTGGCAAGCCAAATAGATAAGTTCTACCTCTTATCCGTTTGTGTTCTGTAAGCTATAACTTGTGCATGAGAAAACCTCGCCACTCTTTTAACTTAGGTGCTCCCATCCTTGACTCGAATGTTGCTTCGGCCAGGATGGTCGCAGTGGCCTTTGGTGAAAGCAAGTTGGTGGGGGGCTGGTCCCTTCGGTTTTGCCTGGTAGACACAGTTCTCCGGCAAACAAAAAGGTGCCGACAGGATAGCCTGTCGGGGAAAACTCGTTTATTGACACTAAGGAGGTATCCCACCTCTGCATGGACATATACATGCACGGGTTCCCGGCAAGGTTCATCTTTTTCATTAACATGCTAGGTAATACAAGTACAAGCATTACAGAACACAAACATGGACTCGAGAGATGACATTATTTGAATAAAAATTTGGCAAGTGCCTACAGATTTAAGATTGAAAAAAGATAAGTGCTCCGAAAAATCCTCTCTCTGTCCCTCTTATTCCAGGTAGTGCGATGGGAAGAGAAGAGGGTGGGTGACGCGCTGACACAACGCCACCCCGATCCCCTTCAGGAGATGACGAAGCTGACAAGATCGGGAGTGGCGAGGCTGCGAAGGAGGAAGAAGTGTAGAGCGCCTCGGCGGCCCTCTGATCACCACTCCCAGGACTGAGCGGACGACTCCAGCACAGGCACCGGCAGAGGAGGACGCTAGGGCCCAGCCAGAAGACCCTCCAGGGGAAGCGGGAGCGCCAGAGGGGCAAGCCCATCCCCGATAGCTGGAGAAAATGGTGATGGCGGCGCCGGGGAAAGGGGGGAAGAGTCAGACAGATGGGCAGCAGGTCGCCAATACGAGATGAACGCGTCGATGCAGTCGTGCTCCTACTGGACGGCCTGACTCCCGCCTTCTCCTTCTCCCTGGTTTCACCTCCATCAACACCATTCCAGGGGAGAGCCAAGGCTCCACCCAGGCACCTTCCCCGGATAGAAGGCGAGCGACCAAGATGACCAGGGGGCTCAAAACACGCTGCTCCCACCTCGGCGGGCAGGACCTCGTCGACATCAACCTCAATGCCTCCGGGAGGGGCGGTGCTTGGATTACCAATGATCTCCGGCTCTGCCTCCCGGGTAAGCCCCGAAGGCGCCGAGAGATTCATCGCAGCAAGGACCGGGCTCACTCCTTGAGCACCAGCACCAACTTCTGGCAACGCCAGCCTTAAGCAAGAGCCCGGGGGCTGGCCCCAGGCTCTTCTCTTCAACATAATCAGCGAGAAGCAGAAAACAGAGGAGGGTGAATGCGAGGATGGATGGCTCCAACCTCCCTTCGCCGCTCCTTTTATAGGCAGGCCAGGGAGGAGAGCCGCTCCCTCAACAGGCGGCCGCCGCCCTCCTCCCCCATTTCAAGAAGGCCGATGATACGGAGCATCCCTCACTCATCCCCACGGACTCTACTACAACTCGTCAAGTACCTCGTGGACCAATGACAAGAGCACGTGCATGCACCATCAAAATCGAGGTTAACTCTTTCCTCTCCGAGTTTCGTCCGGATTCACTCGAGAATGGGATTGTACCTCAAAGAGACATGTTGTGCATTCTTAGGTATTTCGAAGATCATGACGAGGAAGCTCGGAGGAATCACCAAGTTCACCGGAGACCTACGGAGGAGGAGAAGGAAGAAGGACGCATGAGGAGCACGAAACAAAGGTGGTCTCGGACCCCCTGGTGATAGAGGCGGGGTGTCCCGATCTTTCGGTGAGATGATAACTATCGATTTGGTGGAGATGACATTGACGATCCGACTACAAACGTGCACGACGTTGCACCTTAGCAATCGCTAAACCAACTCCGAGAGCTTATTGACCACGCGCGGAGCACGGTCAACCTGACCACGAAGGTCTATTCCTGCAAACAATCAAAGAACAAGCAATAATATGATAAAGCAATCTGAATATTGCGAATATATATGAAGTATTGATAATGGTGGGGATCCGTAAGCGGTCTTGGTCTGGTCGTTGGACACAAACAAAGTACACGAAGTTGCAATGGCTAACTTTTAACTAAACAAATCCCAAAGTCTAAACGACGCCCTAAGGGTTGTATATATGGAGGAAGAGGGGGGAATTTCGTGGCCCTTGGGGAAGGGGTCTGAAACCAACCCTATCTCTTGTTTCCCCACACGTACAGACTCAAAACAACCTATACTCAAGTATTTCGAAATTACATGGGCCTGGCCCAATAATAAGGTGACGCAGCACCTAGAATAGCCTCTGGACGAAAGTTATGAAGTAGCATCTTGTATATTTCATCCGAGGCTTCATGCACGCATTATGGTGGCTTCAACATCCTGAAATCATCAATTTTAACTCCGTTCTTGTTCCCCTTGTGCATGCCATCATCTCCATGCTTGTTCTTGCTCCAATGTTCATCCTTCTCCAAGCTAGGCCCTTCATTTGTAAGCAAAACAAATGTATCCAATTTAGGCAGCATCATATTCTCATGAACATTAGAATCATTACCAAGAAACAAAAGTACCTGGTAATTTAATTGTCGTGCGCGAGCTCTAGTAATTGGTCCAGTATGTATAGCAGCAGGGGCTGTGGGTGTAACAATGGTATTGATTTCCTCATCATCTCCCCTTCTTGAAATGAAGTCGTCCTCAACGGAAGCTCATCATCCTCACCCAAATAAGGCTTCAAATCTGCAATGTTAAAAGTGGGACTAACCCCAAAATCTGTAGGCAGCTGAAGTTTATATGCATTATCATTTATTTTCTCTAACACCTTAAAAGGACCATCAACACGTGGCATTAGCTTTAAATTGCGCAAATCAGAAAATCTATCCTTACGCAAATGTAACCAAACAAGATCTCCAGGTGCAAACAGAATATGTTTTCTACCCTTATCTCCTGCAAGTTTATATTTAGCATTCATACACTCAATGTTTTCCTTATTTAACGCATGCATTTTTAAAATCAATTCAGCACATTTTTTAGCATCAAAATTAACCTTCTCCCAAGATGGAAGAGGCAAGAAATCAATAGGTGCACGAGGTAGGAAACCAGACACAATTTCAAAAGGGCACATCTTAGTAGTAGAATGCAATGAACGATTATAAGCAAATTCAATATGAGGCAAGCATTCTTCCCACATTTTCTTATTATTCTTCAAAACAGCCCTAAGCATAGTAGACAATGTTCTATTGACTACTTCAATTTGTCCATCAGTTTGGAGGTGACAAGTAGTACTAAAAAGCAGTTTAGTCCCCAACTTAGCCCATAAACATCTCCAAAAGTGGCTAAGAAATTTAGTATCATGATCTAAAACAATAGTATTTGGTACACCATGCGAGCGGATAATTTCACGAAAGAACAAATCAGCAACATTAACAGCATCATTGCTTTTATGACATGGTATAAAGTGTGCCATTTTCGAGAATCTATCCACGACAACAAATATGCTATCCCTCCCCTTCTTTGTTCGAGATATACCTAAAATAAAGTCCATAGATATATCCTCCCAAGGAACACTAGGTACAGGCAAAGGCGTATATAAACCATGAGGATTGAGATGTGACTTAGCTTTTTGACATGTAGTGCACTGAACAACAAAACGCTCAACATCCCGTCTCATCTTTGGCCAAAAGAAATGTGTAGCAAGTATATCCTCCATCTTCATGACGCCAAAGTGCCCCATTAATCCTCCTCCATGCACCTCCTGCAACGACAAAAGACGAACGGAGCTAGCTGGAATGCATAGCTTGTTAGCACGAAACACAAATCCATCGCTAAGAAAGAACTTGTTCCAAGTTCTCCCTTCCTTACAATTCTGCAATACATCTTTAAATTCAGCATCATGCACATATTGATCTTTGATTGTCTCCAAACCAAATATTTTAAAGTCAAGTTGTGAAAGCATAGTATAACGACGAGATAATGCATCAGCAATAACATTTTCTTTACCCTTCTTGTGTTTAATGACATAAGCTAAAGTCTCAATGAATTCAACCCATTTAGCATGTCTACGGTTCAGTTTTGCTTGACTTTTAATGTGTTTCAAAGATTCAAGATCAGAATGTATAACAAATTCCTTGGGCCATAAATAATGTTGCCATGTTTCTAAGGTCCGAACAAGAGCATATAATTCTTTATCATAAGTAGAATAGTTCAGACTAGGCCCACTCAATTTTTCAGAAAAGTATGCAACAGGTTTGCCATCTTGTAGTAACACACCTCCTAATCCAATTCCACTAGCATCACATACAAGCTCAAAAGTCTTATTAAAATCAGGAAGTTGGAGTAAAGGAGCATGTGTCATCTTATCTTTCAATACCGTGAAGGATTCTTCCTGTGCGGTACCCCAAACAAAAGGCACATACTTCTTTGTAAGCTCGTTGAGAGGTGCAGCAATGGTGCTGAAATCTCTCACAAAACGCCTATAGAAACCAGCGAGGCCAAGGAAACTCCTCACTTGTGTGACCGTTTTGGGCTGCGGCCAACTCTCAATAGCTTCAATCTTGGCTCTATCAACTTCAATTCCCTGTGGAGTAACAACATAGCCAAGAAAAGACACTTGGTCGGTGCAAAATGTGCACTTCCCAAGGTTACCATACAAATGCGCATCACGTAGAGCAATAAAAACAGCACATAAATGTTCCAAATGTTCCTCCAAAGATCTACTATAAATCAATATGTCATCAAAGTAAACTACCACAAATCGTCCAATGAAAGCACGTAAAACTTCGTTCATTAATCTCATGAAAGTACTAGGTGCATTAGTTAACCCAAAAGGCATGACTAACCACTCATATAATCCAAACTTAGTTTTAAATGTTGTTTTCCATTCATCTCCCAATTTCATACGAATTTGATGGTATACACTACGCAAATCAACTTTGGAGAATATTGTAGAGCCACTCAATTCATCAAGCATATCATCTAGCCTAGGAATAGGATGACGATAACGAATAGTAATATTATTAATGCCTCTAAAATCTACGCACATACGCGAAGTACCATCCTTTTTCGGCACTAAAATGATAGGAATAACACAAGGACTAAGGGATTCGTGTATATAACCTTTGTCGAGCAGCTCCTGTACTTGACGCATAATCTCCTTCGTCTTGTCTGGATTGGTACGGTATGGTGCACGGTTGGGTAATGATGCACCGGGAATTAAGTCAATCTGATGCTCAATCCCTTGAATGGGAGGTAATCCCGGTGGCACGTCTTGTGGAAAGACGTCAGCGAACTCCTGCAAAATGTTAGTGACAGCAGGAGGCAAACAGGAAGGCACATCCTTGAATGAAAATAACGCCTCTTTGCACACAAAAGCATAGCAAACATATTTGCTAAAATCTAGATAATCAATATCAGATTTGGTGGCAAGTAAACATGCACTTTTCAATTTAATTTCAGAAGCAACACTAGATGGTTTATTATTAGGCTTCATTTGTTGCTCAAATTCTTTTGCCACAACCTAATTTTCACTGTTATTTTGCTCCTGTTTTGCTTTATTAGCTCTATTAATATCATCTTTCAAAATGGAATCAGGAGTCATAGGAAGCAAAGTAATATTTTGTCCTTATGAACAAGAGTATACTGAATATTTCTACCATGGTGTACGGAATTTTTATCAAATTGCCATGGTCTACCAAGTAATGAGGAACATGCTTGCATGGGTACCACATCACAATCAACATAATCAGCATATGTAGAGATGCTAAAATGCACACGAACAGTACATGTTACCTTAACTTTGCCGCTGTTGTTGAACCATTGGATGTAGTAAGGATGTGGATGTGGTCTTGTGGTGAGAGATAGCTTCTCCACCATCTCCATGCTAGCCAAGTTGTTGCAGCTCCCTCCATCTATGATGACGCGAATAGAATGTTCCTTCACAACTCCCTTTGTATGGAACAAATTATGCCTCTGATTTTGCTCAGCTTGTGTAACCTGCACACTCAAAACACGTTGAGCAACTAAACATTCATACTGTCAAGATCTTCAAAGAGCCATGTATTGCGCCTCATGATCGTAATCATCTCCACCGTGTTCTTCATGTGTAATAAGAGCCAAAGTCTCCTCATCATAGTCACTAGCGGACTCATACCCACCATCCTCAGTAGAAATCATCACACGCTGAGATTTGCATTCTCTCGCAGAATGTCCTGTTCCCTTACAACGACGACAAATAATATCACTTGTGTGCCCTATTGATGCCATGGAAGAAGAAGAGCTCTGTGTAGGCCCGGTAGGTGCGCTCTTGGCAAATAGTGGCGGATGTGCCTGCTTTCTTGTATCACGGCTGGAGGTGGCACCTGATGGCGGTGCAGGTGCAGTGGAAGTAGAAGATGCACGCGGTGTCCATGAGGAAGGTCGACCTGTAGAAAAGTTAGTGCGCGCCATTGCTTGTCGATCCTGCACTTCACGTTCAGCTTTACAAGCAAGATGGAATAAACGAGTGATATTAGTATACTCCTTGTACTCTAGAATGGTTTGAATCTCTCTATTTAATCAACCCATAAAACGTGCAAGCATAGCTTCATTCTCCTCAACAATACCACATCTAATCATGCCAGTTTGTAATTCCTGATAATATTATTCTACATAATGTTTTCCTTGTCTTAAACGCTGCAATTTTTTAAGTAATTCACGTTGATAATATGGTGGAACCCAATGAGTACACATAGCAGTTTTCAAAGTAGCCCAAGTAGCTGGAATAGGATATAATCTACAATGTTCACACCACCAAACACATGCAAAGCTAGTGAAAGCACAAACAACAACAGGAACACGTCTCTCCTCAGGATATTGTAAACATGTAAATCATTGTTCAGTTTCTAACTCCCAAGTAAGATATATATCAGGAACATATCTATCCTCAAATGGTGGAATATTCAATTTCATTTTAGGGAGATGGTCATGATCTCGTACCTGAGGGGGAGCTCTACTGTCGGTGTCAAAACCGGCGGATCTCGGGTAGGGGGTCCCGAACTGTGCGTCTAGGCGGATGGTAACATGAGACAAGGGACACGATGTTTTTACCTAGGTTCGGGCCCTCTCGATGGAGGTAAAACCCTACTCCCGCTTGATTAATATTGATGATATGGGTAGTAAAAGAGTAGATCTACCACGAGATCAGAGAGGCTAAACCCTAGAAGCTAGCCTATGGTATGATTGTTGTTCGTCCTACGGACTAAAACTCTCCGGTTTATAAAGACACCGGAAAGGGCTAGGGTTACACAGAGTCGGTTACAATAGGAGGAGATCTACATATCCGTATTGCCAAGCTTGCCTTCCATGCCAAGGAAAGTCCCATCCGGACACGGGACGAAGTCTTCAATCTCGTATCTTCATAGTCCAAGAGTCCGGCTAAATGTTATAGTCCGGCCATCCGGACACCCCCTAATCCAGGACTCCCTCAATAGCCCCCGAACCAGGCTTCAATGACGATGAGTCCGGCGTGCAGATTGTCTTCGGCATTGCAAGGCGGGTTCTTCTCCAAATTCTGTGTACCTGTTGAATAGTGTCCGGCTTCTCATGAATATTGCGCTCCTTGGCTTCCACGCCCAATAATGGCCGTCTTCCACATGTCAAACGAATGCGAAAAGCTAGGGTGTTTTTACATTTACCCCCCCTAGCTGCGCAAATGAGCTGCCTATAAAAGAGACGAGGATTTAGATCCGAATCACACCATCTTCCCTTTGTGAGCGTTCATCGGAGCGCATCCGACAGAGATCCATTCCATCATGGCTAGTCGACGCAGCTCCTCCTCTCGCCCTCCCATCCCTCAGCCTGGAGGTTGGGAGAGATGTTCCGTCCCGCACAGCGAGCTACTGACGCTCCAAACCAAGGGATTCCTTCTCCCAGCCTTCATGGTCCCGGTTCGAGCCGGACTTGCCACCTATAATGGCGGAGAGCAAGCGGAGCGCGTCCCCAGTCCCTCCAAAGGAGAGCGGGTATGCCTTGTCCCTTATCGATAAGAGGGCTCGGATTTCCAATTCATCCGTTTCTCGGGGCTCACGGAGTTCTACGGCCTCCGGTTGCACAACCTTACGCCTGCCTCCATATTGCATATTGCGGGCTTCGTAGCCCTTTGCGAGCTGTTTTTGGGCATCGAGGCTCATTTCGCGTTGTGGAAGAAGTTGTTCCGCCTTGTCCCCCGTTCTCAGGAGGGGTCGATATATCAAGTGGGCGGAGCCGAACTATGGCGCATCGCCGGGACCGGATATCTATCTGGAACCCCAAGGAAGGCGTCCGAAGACTGGCCTTCAGAATGGTTTTATATAGAAGACGTCCCCCTGCCGGACCCTGTTCGGATCGGCCTCCCCGAGTTCAATAATGCTCCTTTGAAGAAGCGCCTAAGCTGGCGTCCACGGAGCCCTCAGAGGGAAAATGGCAAGGACGTCCTTTACCTAATGAGCCACATAATGTTGTTAGCTCATTTCGGACTGACCATGATCGGGGTCATGGCCACATGCATTATGCGGGGGGTGCAGCCGCTTCAGTATAGAGGCCACCCCATGTGGGATTTCAACGGGGAGGATGATGCCACCCGCTGCGGCCGTAAGGGGCCGGGATCGTTGCTGCTCTGATGAAGATCTTGTCCGCATTGTACAAGGGAGAAGAGGAGGAGTTCCTCCGCGTCAATCCACAGGGCGGATTTTCTATGTACAATCCTCCAAGCTGGGTAAGCGGACACTTCTTTTTGCCCATCCGTTCCATATTCCCATAGTTAAGTACCTTATCTTGTGATTTCAACGCAGGAATTGCGCCGGACCGTAAAGGATATAAACAGCCCTCCTCCACAACCCGAGGATCCTGAACGGTCCCTCGACCCGCCCTCCCAAGAGGATCCAGACATATCCGTGGAGCTGATCGATGGGGTATTTCACCAACTGAGCATCAACAATGCCTTGGTGGCTATTACAGCCGATTATTGTAACATCCCAAAATTCTAAATTTTGGAATGTTATAATAAATAGATAGATTTGATTGATTGTTTGATTGATTGACTGAAAGTGAGTGAATTTGAAACTTTTTGAAAGTTAAATGAGAGGGAATAAAAGGACTTTCCCAAACTTTCATTTTTGCCTTTATGATCTTCGGGAATTCAAATTCTCTTCGTCACAAAACCCTGGAGAGGAGATGACATGACTTCTTCCATTTATTTAAATTACAAGGGGTGTTGAAAATATTTGAATTTCATTTGGAAAATATTTCCAACCCATGAACTTTATGCAAGTCAATGATTTTCACGAGCGAAGATAAAATGACTTCTTCAAAACATATGAAATATGAGTTGGGAGTTTCAAAGAATTAAATTCAAAGTTCTTTTGAATTTATTTTTCAATTTGGAGTTATTTGAGTTTTATTCAAATTATTTTTCTCCAAAAATAAAATATACAGAAAATAGGGTAACATGATTCCTACATCGAAAAAATGGAGAGAAATAAGTTTGAATTAATTTTGGTATTTTTAAAATGATTTTGTTGATTTTATTAGAGCAGAAGCACTCTCTGCTTTATTTGAATTTGTGTGTATTTTATTTGAAGCTAGAATAATGTTCACTGGTAGGAAATCTTTTCTGAAAATTTTGATATATAATATGCCTATATTATATTTTGTATTTACCTCTTTTGTTTTATTTCTTTGTCTGTTTTTTTTAAACTCCTCCGCTGAATCGGGCCGGCCCAGCTCAGCCAGGCAGCTTTGCCCAGCCAGCGGCCAGGCTGCCGCTTCGAAGCTCCCGGCGGGAGTCCCGCCCGCAAGACGACTCGCCGGCCACCGCCTGGCCGAGTCAGCCTCCCAGCCGCTTGCCCTGCCCGCCAGACGCCACCGAGGCCGTTTCCCCCCTATAAATCCGCCACCCGGACCCTCTCTCTTCTCTCTCTTCGCCGCCGCCTTGCGCCGCATCTCGCCGCCGCCGGCGAGATCCAACCGCCGCCGCCCCGCTCCGTTTAAATCCGCCGGAGCCACCGCCGACGCCGCCAATCTCCTCCCTCGCGCGCCGCCCTCCCGACCTCTCCGTTGCCCTCCTCGACCACGGAGACGCCGCCCATGACGTCCGAGCCGCCGCCGCCTCTCCCTACGCCGCAGCTCTGATGGATGATGCGCCTCGCCTCTCCCCTCGTCGTCCGATCTGGATCTGACGGTCCAGATCATTTTGTTTTTTTTCTCAAATCGTTTTAGGTTAAGTAGAAAACGTTCATTAGTTAGGGTTTGCACCGAACGGTTTTTCGTTCGTTAGCTTTCGTTAGCGAACATTCGTTAAATAGCCTTTACTTTTTATTTTTATTCCGGCCAGGGACCTATTCGTGATAATTTTCTTCACAGATTAGTCCCTAATCTTCAAACGGCTATAACTTTTTACTCGTTAGTCCAAATCCGATGAAACCAACGCCCACTTCTTCGTTATGATCCCCTCTATCCAGTAATACAACTTAAACATGTTTTTGAAAGTTTTAAAATTTGAATTCAAAATAATTTGTATTTGAACTTCGTTTGATCATAACTTGAGTTTTATAACTCCGTTTGAGTTGATTCTTTTTGCAAATCGAAGCTCTTGACCTAAACTTTCTGATAAGGCCAAATACACATGGTTTTGGTACTATTAGAAATTGTTTATGTTGCAAGAGTTATTTGATTGGTTTTGATGTTTTCCGAATTGTTTCTTCGTTCTATCTGATGTTTTGAGTGATTGCTTATGTGTGGCTACTGTTGATTGCTTACGATAGATTGACCGGAGTGTGACGAGTAGAACTATCAAGAGTTTTGAGTGTGAATCATCTTCATCAACTTTCCAGGCAAGTAACACTTGATCATAACTTTCATACCCAGTTTTATGCATTAGCTCAATCCTCAAACATTGCATGATTAGGATGTCATTAATTTGTGGGTTGGGAAGTAGATGATGAGGTAGGAACCTATTGCCCTGTTACTATCAAACCCTTGGGAGTTACTCTACGTGTTGCTTATATTGCCATGCTATGCTCGTAGACGTGGTTTGGGTTTGAGAGATATTCACGACATATGTGAGATTGTTAATTAATGGTTTACTTTAAGGTGGCAACTTAAATACACATCTGGGTGGATTGAGGCACCTGGGGAACCCAGTGTTGTCTTTTTTTTGAAATCCGGGGTAGTAGTGTGATCTTCCTATGGACCGCCACCAGGGCTCAAAGGAACTGAGATTATTCATGCTAGAAACTTCCGTGTGCAGCCACAAGCTATTATGGGCTCTAGCATAGTTGAGTAAGTTGCGTGAAGCTCTTGAAGAGGTAGGTCAGTAGGTAGTGGGTTTTATAGGTTTGGTATGATCTATCCGAGTAGAGAGTTAATGTTTACGAAAGATCGTGTCTCGGTCATCCGTCTCTCAAACACCATGCAAAGCGAGAAACCAACGGAGGCGATCAAGTCTTGTGGGGAAAAGTCATAAACCTCTGCAGAGTGTACAAACTAATCATGGTTAGCCGTGTCCCCGGTTATGGACAATTCTGAGTATCTAGTACTTGAGTATTCACATGTATCTCATCACTCTAAATTAATATTGTTGGGATGTTAATTATCTTTAATTGGGATCATTGAGTTGGGGGGTACCTTCTCAATGATGTTTCAACTACCATGATAGTTAAAATAAAATTTATACCTTTGATGTAGGGAAAACTGGCTTTATGCAAAACTGTAACCATAGAGCTTTCCACCAGCCATATATGCATGTAGTATAGCCTATTCTTTCATTACTCTCTATGTGTTACATTGCCAGCATATTCCATGTGCTGACCCATTTTCGGGCCGCAACGTTTCATGTTGCAGACTTTTCAGACGACGAGTAAGTGATACGTTAGGGTTACGACTTCCTATAGTCAACTTTGCCATTGGTGTTGATGGGAATCCACAACCTTGTTGCTTCCGCTACCTTTTGGATTGAGGTAATAGTATTTACGCTACTTTATACATGTGATTTACCTCTGTTATAAATCCTTCGAGTACTGTGTGTGTCAGCATACCGATCCAGGGATGACACTAAGCACAGAGACTTGATCCATTCGGGTCGGGTCGCTACAATTATCCTGGACTGCTCCCCGCCTCACAAGTAATCGAGACCGAAGTCCCAATACTTCGAAGATGATCCATCCGTGCTTATTTTTTATCACCGTATACCAATGATGTTTCGTAGGGGAGGATCCCGAGGCGGAATGCCGAACCTGTGGCGACTAGCCAACAGGGGACCGCGAGGGCGGGTAGGCTAAAGAGACAGGCAGTCCGGGTCGAGGCACAGGCGCAGCAGTAAGGCGCGCTACCTTATTCCAAGGGATTATTCTTACGATGCACACTAACGCCCGTGCTCTCCTTTTCTTAGGAAAAAGAGGGCTCGCCGGACTATATCCGGAGAGATTGCCAATCGAGCCTCCACCAGCCAGAGCTCAAGCCAGTCCGAAGCGAGGCGAACACGAGGCGTGCGTCAGACGCTCCTCCGACAGAGGATGCGGACAGACTATCCGCCACCAATTCCGAGGTGGAGAGTGCCATGAATCACAGGCGTCGCCGGACAGTTCTTCGTGACGCCGGTTTCTCCCAAGAGGCATTGGATGCCTTCAATTCGGGAGATGCGTACCTCCGTGCCACTCAAAATAGTCTAGCCAGAGCCACGGAGCAATATGTTAAAGACATACGGGTGAGAAAATTTGATGGTTATATATGTCAGTAGCCCCCGAGACTTGAAACAGTTAGAATAACTGATTTAAGGATCATTTGTTATGCAGGATCTTACAAAAAAGAATACCCAACTGTCCCAGGAGCTGGAAGAGTGCAAAGCCCAACTTGAGGCCGCACTAGCCGCGGGACGGGAGGCCAAGGAGACCCCCTCTGGTAATATACGCTTCGAAAGATAAGTATGTTGTGAAGTGCGGCGTGTGTGCAAATCTGACAATATCATTGCAGATGGCGCCGGAGTAGATCCGGACAAGCAACAACTCTTGCGTCGGTTAAAGGCCGGCGAGAGCGTGCTTACGAGGGTGAGGCAGGAGAAGAATAATCTCCAAGATGCTAACACCCAGCTGGGCGAGGAACTAAAGGATGTTCGTGCCCAACTGTCGGACTCCGTGAAGGAGAATCGACGGCTTCGACGCGACATTTTTAGTAAGTGCTTGAACGAACTTTGAAAAAGAGTTCGGCGAGGAAGTCGACTAACAGAGTTATGTCTGTAGGTATGCTCACAGGTCATCCTGCAGAGGAAATGCCCGGTTCTACGGGTAACCTTCTTCCCGAGCTCTTACAACTGCATTTAACGAAGTTTGGCGGTGATGAAAGGCGTCGCCTGTGCCTTGTGGCCATCTGTCTCCATGCCCGAAGGCCTTGGAGAGCTTGCAGAGAGGCTTAAGGGAGCACGGCGCCGCTTCCGATTATGGAAGATATCGGCCTGCCGTCAAGGTGCCAGGGAGGCCTGGGCCATGGTGAAGACGTGGTACACGAAGGCTGACCCAAACCACATGGCCGAGGTCGGACCTGTGGGGGACGATGGGAAGGAGATCCCTATGAGCTTAGTGTACGGCCAAGTAGAGTTGGCCGCCAAATATTCCCAACAGGACTGTAAACGAGACAGCCTGTTGGATGGTATTGAAGAGGAATATGCTCAGTCAAATTGACTATGTAATTTAAGATGACATGTAAAATGCCTTCTAGCCGGATTGTAGATCGTTTGTCATGGCGGACCTTTTCGCTTCAACCTCGGGACCCGATAGTCCGGAGTGTGTCCGAATACCCTCTCGTTATGTAAGAACCGGGCATGCATGGAGACCAAGCGTAGGGGTCATTAGTGCTTGAATGCATAAGTGCCCAACTAGTTATGTTATATTACATGGTTAGTAAGAAACATCTTCCAGGAGAATAGTTCCGTTAGGGGTTCTTTTTCTCAGGAGGCATGCCCTAAAGTGCATGTCCGATCGAAAAAAGCAGTAAAAGCATCCGGGGCAGATAAATAAACAAGTGAGAAATCATCTTTAGTTCACCGACCAAATATTCCCTTAAGAACGCTAGCTTTGGCTTCACCCACTGAGGTACACATCCGTGACCCGGCAAGAATAATCGCAGAGGTGCTCCCTTTACCGCCTAGCCGAACAATTGGGAACGTAGGGGTAAGCACAAGAGCCAGGCAACCCATCTTGGCCAAAACTTAAGTCATATCGATGCATATAATGGTGAATAAAAGGTACATGCGGAAGTGTGACACATGTGTTGGGCGTGAAGCCCGCATAAGTAAGCTTTTGTTAAGGAAGCCCCCAGGTATAACGAGCGCGGATAGCGCGTCAATTGTGTGCGAACAAGGCGCGAACGAGCCCTTAAAGGCTGTAAGAGAAAGGGAGGGAGAAGGCGAGAAATATAAGACAGCTAATGTGTAAAAATAGACAGAGGAAGGAGACGAACACAGTGTCCGGCACTAGGCGTAGAATCTTCGGAGACGGGCTGCGTTCCATTGGTTCGGCTCGAGTCGGTTATCCGATGCATCTCGCAGATGGTACGCTCCACCAGTCAGGACTTGGTCAATAATAAAGGGACCTTCCCATTTGGGCTTGAGTTTGTCCTTTTTCTTGTCTGGCAGGCGTAGAACTAACTCGCCAACATTGTAAGTTTTAGCCCGTACTTCTCTGCTTTGATATCTTCGAGCCTGCTGTTGATAGAATGCAGAACGGGCTTTTTCCATGTCACGCTCCTCCTCCAAGGCGTCCAAACTGTCCTGCCTATCGAGTTCGGCTTCTCTTTCTTCGTACATGCGCACGCGAGGTGAGTCATGAATTATGTCACAGGGCAGAACTGCTCTGCGCCGTATACCATAAAGAATAGTGTGAATCCGGTGGTGCGATTCGGCGTGGTCCGCAGCCCCCAGAGTACGGAGTCGAGCTCCTCTACCCAGTGCGTGTTAGATTCCTTGAGGGACCGCACTAATCTGGGTTTAATGCCGCTCATAATTAGACCATTTGCTCGCTCGACTTGACCGTTAGTTTGTGGGTGATAGACTGAAGCATAGTCGAGCTTGATGCCCATGTTTTTGCACCAGAGTTTGACCTCGTCGGCCATAAAGTTCGTGCCGTTATCAGTGATGATGCTGTGGGGGACGCCGTAACGGTGTACAACCCCTGATATGAAGTCTATCACTGGTCTGGATTCGGCCGTCATAACAGGCTTGGCCTCTATCCATTTGGTGAATTTATCCACCATGACCAGTAGGTATTTTTGCTTGTGGGTTCCTCCTTTAAAGGGTCCAACCATGTCAAGCCCCCAGACCGCGAAGGGCCAGGTGATGGGTATAGTTTGGAGGGTGGTGGGTGGCATGTGGCTTTGGTTAGCAAAGAGCTGGCAGTCGACGCATCGTTGGACTAAGTCCTGAGCATCTGCCCGGGCCGTCGGCCAATAAAATCCTGTACGGAAGGCCTTGCTTACAAGGGCCCGGGCTGCAGCGTGGTGCCCGCCGAGTCCGGCATGAATTTCAGCCAGGAGATTCCGCCCTTCCTCTTCGGAGATACACCTTTGAAGGACTCCGGTGGTGCTTTTCTTATAAAGCTCTCCCTCATGGACTTTATAGGCTTTAGATCGCCGCACTATGCAGTGTGCCTCGTTTTGGTCCTCGGGAAGTTCCTGCCTGATTAGGTAGGCTAGGAATGGTTCTGTCCACGGGGCAATGACTGCCATTATTACGTGGGCTGAAGATGTTACTCGTTGGCGAGCCTCCGGTTGTTGTGTCGAATGTTCGGTGTCGGGCAGTGCGGTTGGGTCCGGGCTGTTATTTCCGGACTCCCCTTCCCATAATACGGTTGGCTTGAACAGCCTCTCTAAGAAGATATTGGGGGGGACGGCATCGCGCTTTGCGCCAATGCGTGCCAAGACGTCTGCTGCCTGATTATTTTCCCGAGCTATATGGTGAAATTCGAGCCCTTCAAACCGAGCTGACATTTTTAGGACGGCGTTGCGATAAGCTGCCATTTTCGGATCCTTGGCATCAAAGTCTCCATTTATTTGGGAAATCGCGAGGTTCGAATCGCGCAGACCTCCAGCGTTGAATGCCCATGGAGACCGCCATCCGGAGACCATGTAGAAGGGCCTCGATTCGCTGCGTTGTTGGAGTCCGTATACATTATCTCGAGTACGATTGAACTCAGATCTCTGTTGGGGATGTCATAACGACGCCAGCCCCAGACCGCCAACATTTTGGAGCCGTCGAAGTGCATGATCCAGTTGGAATATGTGCCGTACTCTTTAGGGAGTTCGGCTTCAGTCCATTCGGCGACGAAGTCGGCCAAAACTTGCGACTTAATAGCTCGCCGTGGCTTATAGGTTATGTCGAACGGGAGGAGCTCAATAGCCCATTTGGCAATCCGGCCCGTCGCGTCACGGTTGTTTATAATGTCGTTAAGAGGTACTTCGGAGGCTACTGTAATCGAACACTCTTGAAAGTAGTGCCGCAGCTTCCGGGATGCCATAAACACCACGACGCTATCTTTTGATAATGCGGATACCGTGACTTGCATGGAGGAGGACGGTGGACACGAGTAAACTGGTTTTGAAGGGGAACTTGTGTCCGTCCGCTTCTCGTTAGACAACGAGCACCGCGCTTACAACTTGATGAGTTGCGCGATGTATAATAGCATTGGTTCCCTATGTTAGGCGTGGCCAGGACCGGTTTGTTTCAATATGGATTTTATTTCTTCGAGTCCGCCGTATGCATCCGGCCCACTCAAGTGTTCGTGCACCGGAGGAGGCGATAAAGGGGTAATGCCTTTTCTCCCAAGCGGGAGATAAAGCGGCTTAGAGCCGCCACGCATCCAGTCAATTTTTGTATTTGTTTGAGGTCCTTTGGGATATCCAATTGTGACAGAGCTCAGATCTTGGCTGGGTTTGCTTCAATTCCTCTACCGGATACAATGAAGCCCAAGAGCTTTCCGGCTGGTACGCCGAAAACGCATTTTTCCGGGTTAAGCTTGATGTCATATGTTCGGAGGTTATCGAATGTGAGCCTCAAGTCGTCTACTAGAGTTTTGACATGCTTGGTTTTGACGACCACATCATCTACGTATGCCTCCACTGTTTTGCTGGTTTGCCAGACATGTCTGAATCATGCGCTGATATGTTGCGTCGGTGTTTTTGAGCCTGAAGGGCACTGTGTTGAAGCAGAATGGGCCGTATGGGGTGATGAATGCCGTTCCGGCTTGGTCAGGCTCTGCCATCTTAATTTGATGGTAGCCGGAGTATGCGTCGAGGAAACACAATGAATCATGTCCTGCGGTAGCGTCGATAATTTGATCGATGCGAGGGAGGGGGAAAGGATCCTTTGGGCAAGCCTTGTTGAGGTCCTTGAAATCGACGCATAGGCGCCAGGATTTGTCCTTCTTTGGTACCATCACCAGGTTTGCTAGCCAGTCCGGATGTTTTATATCTCGATGAATCCGCCTCCAATAGTTTGGCTAGCTCCTCTCCCATGGCTTGTCTCTTAGGTTCGAGAAACGCCAAGAGCCTTCTTGACTGGCTTGAAGCCTTTTAGGATGTTTAGGCTGTGCTCGGCCAGCGGCGTGGGATTTCTGGCATGTCGAAGGGGGCAGGCAAAATGTCCCAATTTTCGCAGAGGAATTCTCGTAATGGCGTCTACATCAAGGTTTAATTGCGCCCGATGGAGGCCGTTTTTGTAGGGTCTGTTGGATGGACTTGGAATTTGACTATTTCGTCTGCCGGTTTAAAGGAGGTGGACTTGGGTCTTTTATCGAGTATCACGTCGTCCCTGTTCACCATGGAGCGCAGCGCAGTCAGTTCCTCGGCCCCTAGGGCTTCGGATAGTGCCTCAAGGGCCAGTGTGGCTATCTTATTTTCGGCGCGGAGTGCCATGTCCAGGTCACTAGCAAGAGTGATGATTCCGTTGGGCCCGGGCATTTTGAGCTTCATGTACCCGTAATGGGGTATAGCTTGAAAAATTGTGAATTCCTCTCGCCCTAATAGAGCGTGGTATCCGCTGCTGAACGGGGCCACTTGGAACGTGACCTCCTCGGACCTGTAGTTATCCGGCGTGCCGAACACCACATCCAGTGTGATTTTTCCTGTACAGCACGCTTCCCGACTGAGGATTATTCCTCTAAAGGTTGTGCTGCTTCGCTCAATGCGGCTCCAGTCTATTTCCATTTTTGAAGGGTTTCTCGTAAATGAGGTTCAATCCGCTGCCACCGTCCATGAGTACCTTGGTAAGGCGAAGCCGCCCACTATTGGACCGAGGACCAATGCGGTGGTGCTCGGGCTGTTCGAATTTAGGTTCATCACGGCATTAAAGGTAATAGCCGTGTTACCCATGGGTTTATCGTTGCTACTTGGTAGACTTCGCAAGGCTGCAGAGTGTTCGCTTCGCACATTATTTGATGCGAAAGTCTCAAGACTGTTAATACCGCATCGTATCCCGGGCTGGTGCTCTGTGGATTCTGGGGTTAGAAGCTCTTCGCCACTTTTGGCCACCTGCCGGAGTATCCAACATGCTCTATGGCTATGAGTTGGTGTGGCGCCCTCTGTACTATGAATTTTACAGGGTCCATCGAGCCATCCCTCCAGTACGGTTCCATGCCCCGTAGGGGTTTTTTGTTTTTCGATGTTTAACCCAGGTGACTTTCGATAATGCACCCTTTTATTTCGAACTGGGTTTGTATTCAGGGCTAGATTGTCCCAAAATCTTACTTCGGTTTTCCAGGCGCTTTCCATCTCACAGTACTTTCGTACTATGGACGCCAAGTCAGCAAAGCGTGTAATTTCACGGCGACCTATGGCGTTGAGGATTCCCTTGTCCGTGCAATTATTGCAGAAGAATGAAATTATGTCTTCCTCGCGGCAGTCCTTTATCCTGTTCATAACCAGGAGGAATCCGGCCCAATAATGATGTACTGTTTCCTCGGGCTCTTGCCTAATTTTGGATAGATCGCTTATGTTCGGGTGGGTGGGTGGAATTAAATCTGAAACCTCACCCAATCTGAGACTCAAGGGCCAAGGAGTTTCCGAACTCGGAAGTTTGGATTCTTGGATGCTGTCCAATGAATCTAGCCCGTTGCCTGACTCTAAGTTCAGGTCTTGAGTGACGTCGTCCCCTCCGCGGGTATCCTTCTTGGAGGGATCGGGAATCCGGACATAGCTAGTCCTTAAGATAGATGAAGGGCCGCCGCATTGTTCCTCCACCACAGCAACGTGATGGGTGACCTGGGGAGAGTTAATCTCTCTCAGATCGGGTTTAGGCCCAATCTGATTGTAGTCTGTAGCGACATCCAGGGCAGCGATGTGATCCAGGAGCTCGTTTAAGGAAGAGAGCTCCGTCGGATCTAACTGCTCGGTGAGTTCCGAGTTGACGTGAAGATTGCTTTCGATGACCCGAGAAGTCATCATCGGCGCGGCGGCCGAACAGGCGGTCATAAGAAAACCGCCTAGCCGGAGAGTTTGGCCGATAGCCAAAGCTCCTTTAGCAACAGTACCTTCTTTAAAGACGGGATGAGGCATCCTTCCTGATGGCGACGGCACAGAGGAACTCTCAATGAAAGCACCAATGTGGGTGTCAAAACCGGCGGATCTCGGGTAGGGAGTCCCGAACTGTGCGTCTAGGCGGATGGTAACAGGAGACAAGGGATACGATGTTTTTACCCAGGTTCGGGCCCTCTCGATGGAGGTAAAACCCTACTCCTTCTTGATTAATATTGATGATATGGGTAGTACAAGAGTAGATCTACCACGAGATCACAGAGGCTAAACCCTAGAAGCTAGCCTATGGTATGATTGTTGTTCGTCCTACGGACTAAAACCCTCCGGTTTATAAAGACACCGGAAAGGGCTAGGGTTACACAGAGTCGGTTACAATAGGAGGTGATCTACATATCCGTATTGCCAAGCTTGCCTTCCACGCCAAGGAAAGTCCCATCCGGACACGGGACGAAGTCTTCAATCTCGTATCTTCATAGTCCAAGAGTCCGGCCAAAGGTTATAGTCCGGCCATCCGGACACCCCCTAATCCAGGACTCCCCCACCTACCATTGCCATTATTTGCACGTGGACGACCTGGTGGTTGTGGTGCTGGTGGTTGCACGTAGTTCTGATTTTGATCAACCTCATCCTCGTAATCAACCGCACAATCATCCTCCGCATCAGCTGCAGGAGCCACAGAAGTATCAGCAGCAGCACCAAAAGTTTAGCCAGGATGAAGAAGGACACAGCTCGCTCGGCGGAGGGCTGTTTCGCAAGGCCAGTGATCTTCTCCATGGCCTCTTCAAAATTGTTCAGCACATCTTGCACCTATTCAGTCATTATTCGCTGAAACTTATCATGAAGCACCTTGTTCGTTAAATTCTCCCAGTCAATCTCGTCGGCTTGTGATCCTGGCATGGTTAGCAACAATAGAAACACACAAGAATATGATCCTACATACTACTAACAAGTGGTGGTGGTGGTGGTGGGTGTCACAAATCCGTCAAGCAAATCTCAAATTCTTACCAATTCTTACCAAGCAGCAGGTGGTGACCAGCAACCGATGTAGTCAAAACTCTCAAAGCTTGGATAGAGCGATTACCAGGGGGAGTCAAATGCATGACATAGATGTTTGTGGAGCTGTGAAGGCTTATAATATGGTAGCAAAAAGGGTCAGCAATAATCAATTCAGATATGCAAAGTTGAATAAACGCTCAACAATGGTACTGTGCTGGTCCTAGGCTAGACCGTACTAGAGACGCGAGCCTAGAACACTAACAAAATCACGACGCTGCACGTAAACAAGGGAGGAGCACACTCTGAATTTTTTTTCTTTTTTTTCACTTTTTTTGCACTTTTTTCTCTTTTTTTTGCTCCGAGCCATCCTGGCAGTTTAAACTGGAACTATTTTTCTTCTGCGGATGGCTCTAGAATTAGTTTTTTTAAACTGGAACTATTTTTCTTCTGCGGATGGCTCGGAAGTTGGGGAGTCCTACTCTGTGACGACTCGGAGTATCCGTGATCTGGAAATTGAAAACAAAGCAACAATTACTGGACTCGGACTAGGACTGGTGGAGGAGATGAATCTAGTGGAATCTCGGACTGGTGGCGGAGATGAATCTGGTGGGACTCAGACTGGTGGCGGATATATGTTGCAGGTGGACTCGGATTGGCGTGATGGCGACTGATATTTGGTGGCATATATGGACTCGGATTGGTGGTGAATATGTGGCGGTGGTATATGGCAGCGGCGATGAAGTTGGTGTGGTGGTGGTATATGGCAGCAGCGATGATGATGATGCGGTGGTGATATATGGCAGCGGCGACGTGACAACCTGTGAACAGAACTCGAAACTCTAAAGGACTAGACGCTAAGACCAGCAACTTGACACGACGATGCAACCGCAAATTCAACAAAGCAAAAACATAAAATATTATGCAAAGGCTCAGATTGGTTCGGATAGGATGATGGACTATAGGTATGAAGAACAGACTCGATCTCAACTACGAAAAACTATAAAATCTCACCGAGCAACCTGGAAATCTGATACCACTTGATAGAGACAAAGGTGTCCCGTATTTCGGTGAGATGATGGATATCGCTTTGGTGGAAGTCAACTTGGATGATCCGACTACGAATGTGCGAGGACGTTGCGCCTTAGCAATCGCTAAACCAACTCCGAGAGGTTATTGACCACACCGGAGCATGGTCAACATGACCACGAAGGTCTGTTTCCTGCGAGCAAACGAAGAACAAGCAAGAATATGATAAAGCAATCTGGATATTGCGAATATATATGAAGTATTGATAATGGTGGGGATCCGTCAGCGGTCTTGGTCTGGTCGTTGGACACGAACGAAGTACACAAAGTTGCAATGGCTAACTTTTAACTAAACAAATCCCAAAGTCTAAACGATGCCCTAAGGGTTGTATATATGGAGGAAGAGGGGGGAATTTCGTGGCCCTTGGGGAAGGGGTATGAAACCAACCCTATCTCTTGTTTCCCCACACATACGGACTCTAAAAACAGCCTATACTCAAGTATTTCGAAATTACATGGGCCTGGCCCAATAATAAGGTGATGCAGCACCTAGAATAGCCTCTGGATGAAAGTTATGAAGTAGCATCTTGTATATTTCGTCCGAGGCTTCATGCACGCATTACGGTGGCTTCAACGTCCTGAAATCATCACTTGTAACTCCGTTCTTGTTCCCCTTGTGCATGCCATCATCTCCATGCTTGTTCTTTCTCCAATGTTCATCCTTCTCCAAGCTAGGCCCTTCATTTGTAAGCAAAACAATTGTATCCAATTTAGGCAGCATCATATTCTCATGAACATTAGAATCATTACCAAGAAACGAAAGTACCTGGTAATTTAATTGGCGTGCGCGAGCTCTAGTAATTGGTCCAGTATGTATAGCAGCAGGGGTTGTGGGTGTAACAATGGTATTGATGTCCACATCACCCGGAGATGATGCGGAGCATCCTACGATCATCCCCATGTACACTTCGACTACTCCCCAAGCCCCAAGTGGACATACGATGAGACCTCGACCATACGCCATTGGACACAAGGTGAACTCACTCCTCTTCGATCCGTCACTTTCCACATATGAGACATGGTTACTACCTCATGCATGGACCTTGTGTATACTCAGGCTCATACGGGATGACCATGGAGATTCAAAGGACCAAGGCCAAGCATGGAAGAGAAGACGGAAGAAAGGAGAAGAAGATGGAGCAGCTGCTGGTGTCAGTCCGGACGTCCGGACCTCCCTCCGGATCATCCGGATGCACTCCCGGATCATCCGGATGCCCTCCCGGATCATCCGGGTAATCCCGCAGCCACGACACACGAAGCTTGCAGAATCCTCCCAGCGGAGCCGGATCATCCGGACGAGGACCCGGATCATCCAGACGATGCCCGGATCATCCGGACCCCCATCCGGACCATCCGGCCTTTGCCTGCGCGCATGACTTGGGCCGAGGCCCGTGTACCACTTCGCCCCTCACTTACCCCTTCGTGGCTTAGCACTATATATGGACCCTCACCTCCTCCATTTGAGGGTTAGCGTCGGTTTAGCTCATTTGGGAGGTAGAGCCTCACTCATCCATACGGATCTCCTCCTCATGAGAGACAGCGACCTCTTCGGAGAAGATCCAGCTGGATTCAAGACCCCTTTACGGGAGGATCCCTCGTGGATTCAAGACCTCCTCTCGGAGATGAACTACCGCTACTTGTATCATCCTTTGTTGGATTTGGATCGTGTATCTCTTTGTGTTTTGAGGATCTAGCACATGTGTGATTAATCTTGTTGGTTGAGTGATTTTTCTCGTGTTTCCCCTCGTTTTCCCCTCGTGTTCTTCGTGTTCTTCGTGGGATCCGCTCCAATCGTGAAAGATAGGGCCACTAGGGTTCTACCCTACATCATCTTGGGTCAGAGCAAGGTTGATCACGTTTTTGGAGCCCCTACCCTTTGTTTTCTAACCTTCTTTTGCTTGATTTAGTCCTAAATCCGAAATCCCCACCAAAAATAGCCCCACTTTTTTTGTGATTTGTTGGTTTTGATGATGTTTTGTTGATTTTGATCCGTGGATTTGCTTGTTTCGAGTGGATCTAGCATCTCCCCAAGTTTCCCCACCTTCCATCCACAAAATCTCCTCAATTTTGCCCCGAAAATCATCCATTTCCGCCCAAAAATTCGTCCCCGAGAGGAAATCCCGAGCAGTTTGACCTGCCCGGATCATCTGGACCTTCTCCCGGATCATCCTGACACCTCCCGGATCAGCTGGGCCCTATCCCGGATGTCCGAATAACCCACGCACCCGAACAACAGAACTGGAGCTGACGAACCCGGGTCATCCGGAAGTACTCCCGGATCATCCAGACCAAGCCCGGATCATCTGGACCTCCTCCCGGATGTCCGGCTAACCCTGAAACTGGTAGGGCTGAATTCTCATTTCGGCCATAACTAATTCATCCGGAGTCCGTTTTTGACGTTCTTTAGCTCATTTTGAAGCCCTCTTGACTTCCCCCTTACCACAAAAATATCACCAACACCATTTGACTCCATCATATTTTCTGAATTTTGGCAAGTTTGCCTAGGCTCTCCACCATATCATCCGCATTCCCACCATCGAATTCCGCAACCTAACCCGTTTTGTTCCCCATCGCATTAGTGGTTGCTTGACTTGTGATTTGAGTCTTCTAAGGTGTTTCGGCTACTTAGGGACGGTTGCTTCTTCATCAACCACCACCACCACTTCCGCATTGCCGCGTGCAAAACTACCACCACATTCCGCTGCCACCATTTGACTTGTGTCCTAGAGATTTTGAGTTGTGGTTTTTTCGTTTTCTAAGGTGTTTCGGCTAATTAGGGACGGGTCGACATCGACAACACCGCCTCTCATCATCGACACAGACGGTAACCTCGACTACATCATTGTACATTCCCCTTGCAATTGCATTGTTAACCCCTAGCCCATTTTGCATCACTTTCCTATCGAGACTAGCCTTTTGAGTATTGCCAGCAACGTGACTTGTGCACATTAGTGATCATTGATCTACACCTCCCATTGCATACACACCATATCATATTGGTATCATATCATCTCGTGTTCCTCAAGATTGTTCCAGCATATACACAATTGCTATCTTGGTTTGTGCATTGTGCAAAAGTGGCCATACAAAAAAAAGAGAATAAAGATTTTAAGCCAAAGAAAGAGAAGAACAAAGAGCTTGTAAGCAAGTGCCATAGCATCATACCACATTGCATATAAGATTGTCATATCCGATCATCTTGGATCATCTTGAGAGAACACCGGGAACCATATATACATAGAATACTTGGGATAGAAAGTTTGTCCATTTTGCATCTTATAGGTTCTGCACCTGTGTCTTATCCTCCTATTGAGCAATCGTGCTAGCGTCTCTCTTGAGTTGTGCAACACGAGCGTTTTTCGTGGATTCCACATTTTGTGCTCATTCCTTGGTTGCACGACACCTGAGGGAGTCGTGGATTAGGGGGTGTCCGGATAGCCGGACTACCATCATCAGCCGAACTATCATTTGCCGGACTATCATCATCGACCGGACTCCAAGACTATGAAGATACAAGATTGAAGACGTCACCCCGTGTCCGGATGGGACTTTCCTTGGCGTGGAAGGCAAGCTTGGCGATACGGATATGTAGATCTCCTACCATTGTAACCGACTCTATGTAACCCTAGCCCTCTCCGGTGTCTATATAAACCGGATGGCTTTAGTCCGTAGGACTACAATCAAAACAACCCTTACAATCATACCATAGGCTAGCTTCTAGGGTTTAGCCTCCTTGATCTCGTGGTAGATCCACTCTTGTAAACATCCACAATATCAATATCAATCAAGCAGGACGTAGGGTTTTACCTCCATCAAGAGGGCCCAACTCGGGTAAACATCGTGTCCCTTGTCTCCCGTTACCATCCGCCTAGACGCACAGTTCGGGACCCCTACCGAGATCCGCCGGTTTTGACACCGACATTGGTGCTTTCTTTGAGAGTTCCTGCGTGTCGCCGCCGATAGGCGTGATGGCCTCTTCAATCGATAACGACGCAGTCCTGGGTGAGACCTTTCTCCCGGACAGATCTTCAGATTCGGGCGGCTTCAAGACTACGGGCCAACTCCCTTGGCTATCCGGAGCAGATCAAAGCTACGCCCTGGCCGTCGGTCAGGTTTGAAGCTTAAACTTCACGTCCGATATCGCGGGGACTTGATCTCGATGGATCTGAGCCACAACCGAAGCGTGCGCTGCTGTCACGATGGGCATGACCTAACTCGCCACCGGACAGCACCTTGAGGTCAAGACACTAATCCGCCCGACTCATAGTCCGGAGCCGATCGTCAATCGAGGACGGATGGCTGGACACCGCCTCGAGCCGCAATTCCAACGGCGATGGAGCCGAACACTTACCTTGTCCCACGTAAAGCCCATGACTCAAGGTGCCGGACTTCACGGACTCCAACCTCCTGCGCCTACCGCCGAATCCGATTGGGCGCCGATCATGGAATTCACCGCTGCGGACATCTTTTCAGCACTCGCCCTTCGGCGATATCATAAATTCATTGAAGCATCTATCGCTATTCGGAGAGCCCTGGCCGAACTACGGCCAGGACGGTTGGGACGCGGATGACGAAGAAATTCGGATCCCACCCACCACCCACTTCGTAGCCACCGTCGACGATTTAACCGACATACTCGACTACGACTCCGACGACATCGACGGTATGGACGACGATGCCGGAGACTACCAAGAACCAGTGCCTACAGGACACTGGAAGACCACCTCGTCATACGACATATACATGGTGGACACCCCAAAAGATGGGGACGGCGAAGAAGCAGCGGAGGCCGATTCCTTAAAGAAACAGCCCAAGCGCCGACGTCAGCGGCGCCGCTCTAAATCCCGCCATGGCAAGAATGGAGATTCCGGCACAAGAGATAATAACACCCCAGAAAGTGCCGAAGACAACTCCCTCCAGCACGATCCAGCGCAGGAGGAGGCAGAAGCAAGCCCTCAGGAGAGGGCGGCAGACGAAGAGGTCGAGGATGACAATTACTTACCTCCCTCCGGAGACGAGGCAAGCCTCGCGACATTTAATTCGTCGCACACGAGGATCCCGTCGAACAAGAGCGTTTCAGACGCAGGCTAATGGCCACGGCAAACAGCCTAAAGAAAAAGCAACAACAGCTTCAAGCTGATCAAGACCTACTGGCCGACAGATGGACCGAGGTCCTCGCGGCCGAAGAGTATGAACTCGAACGCCCCTCCAAAAGTTACCCAAAACGCAAGTTGCTCCCCCGATTAGAGGAGGCAGCATCACCAGCGCACAATATGGCAGACCGACCACCTCGTGGCCGTGATAGAGAGGCATGCAAACCCTCCACCAAAACCGTACCCCGGAACCGCTCTAAAAGCAGGAAGCCACGGGGGAACGCGCCGGACTTGCGAGATATATTTTAGGACAAGGCAAGACAATCCAGATCTATCTATGGATCACGTGGACGCCCTACGACCCACGCATTTAATACCGTCGACCGGATACAACTACTCCGCCGGGCGAACACAGCAGCATAACGCCTCTCGAGCTACGCCGCGATATTGCTCAATACTGAGGCGCCAAGACACCCACTATGCTTCATCGACGAAGTAATGGATCATCAAATCCTCAAGGGTTCAAACCCGTTAATATCGAATCCACGATGGCACAACAGACCCAGCGGTCCGGATTGAGGATTATCTCCTCCATATACACATGGCCCATGGCGGCACGCATCTTCACGCCATCAAATATCTCCCGCTCAAGCTTAAAGGACCAGCTCGGCATTGGCTTAACAGCCTGCCCGCAGAGTCAATTGGATGCTGGGAAGACCTGGAAGCCGCATTCCTCGACAACTTCCAAGGCACGTATGTGCGACCACCGGACGCAGATGACCTAAGCCACATAATCCAGCAGCCAGACGAATCGGCCAGGCAATTCTGGACACGGTTCTTAACAAAGAAAAATCAAATCGTCGACTGTCCGGATGCAGAGGCACTCGCTGCCCTCAAACATAACATCCGCGACGAGTGGCTGGCCCGGCACCTAGTACAGGAGAAGCCGAAATCCATGGAAGCCCTCACATCCCTCTTGACCCGCTTCTGTGCGGGAGAGGATAGCTGGCTCGCTCGCAGTAACAATCTCAGCAAAAACGCTGGCAGTCCGGATACCAAGGACCGCAATGGCAGGTTGCGTCGAAACAAAAACAGACGCCGCATTAACGGCGACAGCAATGAGGATACGGTAGTCAACGCCGGATTCTGAGGCTCCAAACCCGGTCAACGGAAGAATCCATTCAAAAGAACCACTCCGGGCCCGTCCAATTTGGACCGAATACTCGACCGCTCTTGTCAAATACATGGAACCCCCGAAAAGCCAGCTAACCATACCAACAGATAGTGTTGGGTATTCAAGCAGGTAGGCAAATTAATCGCCGAAAACAGTGACAAGGGGCTACACAGCGATGACGAGGAAGAGACCCGGCCGCCGAACAACAGAGGACAAAAGGGATTCCCCCCTCAAGTTCGGACAGTAAACATGATATACGCAACGCATATTCCCAAGAGGGAGCGAGCGTGCACTAAGGGACGATACGTGATGGAGCCATCGCCCCAAAATTCAACCCATGGTCCTCTTGCCCGATCACTTTCGATCGAAGAGACCATCCGACCAGATATCCGCCATGGCGGATTCGCGCATTGGTTTTAGACCCAATCGCTGATGGATTTCACCTCACGAGAGTCCCGATGGACGACGGCAGAGCTCTGAACCTGCTTTATCGGGATACGGGCGCAAGATGGGCATAGACCCTTCAAGGATTAAACCTACAACGACGACCATCAAAGGCGTCATACCAGGTGTCGAGGCCAATTGTACAGGCTCGATTACTCGAAGTGGTCTTGGATCCCGGATAATTTCCGGCGAGGAGTTAATCTTCGACATAGTCCCGTTCCGCAGCGGCTATCACGCTCTGCTCGGACGAACCGCTTTTGCAAAATTCAGCGCGGTGCCGCATTATGCATACCTTAAGCTCAAGATGCCAGGCCCTCGTGGAGTCATCACGGTCAATGGGAACACGGAACGCTCCTCCGAACGGAGGAACATACAGCAGCTCTCGCGCGAAGTACAGAGCAGCCTTTTAAGGCAATTCTCGAGTCCGGCCGTTAAAAGACCGGACACGACCAAACGTGCCCGGAGCAACATCAACCAAGACCACCTGGCACGTTCCGTGCACGCGTAGCAATGCGGCCCCAACCCCAACCCTCGCAAAACTGCAAGACAAACTCTCACAGACATCATTACGCCTACGGAGATACCATGGGCATAGGGGAAGGGCACAACCACAACAGACCAGTGCGGTTCGACCACACGGGGCTCCCAAGTGTGTCGCTCTTTTTCTTTCATTTTCTCTTTTTATACAGAACTCAGTCCGTGGCGAACCTGCCGAACTCATGATGCAACAGCCAGGAAGGACAAAGGCGCATTTAACACTCACGTGGTCTCCATCACGAGCATTAAATTTGTTAAAATACAACATTCCGCAGCCTACCCCTGGAGGGAGACGCCTTTAATTCGTCCAATCCCTTGTTTTCCGCACTATTTGTATCATTCCGCACTGATAGAATATCCTCTCGAATAAAATGCAGCACTGTTTGCCTTTAATTGCATTACTTTATATATATATATGTTCATTTACGACATGTTGCACCCGTGCATCTTGGTACGGCCAAACACACCAGGGGCTTATGTCCTCCGCTTTATGGTGTGATAAAGTCAGCACACTTTCACAAGTGCGGCACCCCGAACTTATAGCATTATATGAATCAGCTCCGAATCATGCCTTGGGTCAATAGTTGGGTTTGCCCGGCTCCCATGTTCGGCACCTTACGTTCCGTTCTATTGGCTAAGGTAGCACTGGGAGAACCACTGCGATTGCGCCCCGGTTGAGCCGGTTAACGCCTCGATGAGAAAGCTAAAACTGACCGGCATGATAAGGCGAGAGACTGGTCGCTGTTCGAGAGGTCCTTTCGGGTCCTTAAAGACCTACGCCGCTTCGAGCGAAGTTCCGGATTATGTCCGATGAAGGCGTGGATAGCGCCCCAATTCGGTCTTCCGAATACTAGGGGCTTCGCCGAAATTTAAAATTATAGAATTCTATGGCTAAGTGAGAGTGTTCAAGCACTATAAGTCTGGTTGCCTTGTTCGTTGTGTTGAGCGCCTACCTAGATGGACCCAAAAATGGGAACAAGAGTGCTCAAGTTTATCCCGAACACCCCAGCACTCGTGGCATGGGGGCTGAAGCCGATGACTTGCCATCTCTCAGATTTAATAAATGGCCGCACAGAAGGTAATATTTTAAATTAAACAAGCGTTGCTTAGCGCATATGAACAAAGTTTTCAGCGCACAGGATAACACATTGCGAATTCACTCAAAAATTATATCCCTGGGGCACTCATCCGCAATCTTGCGGGCACCCTTCAGGACAGCCTTATAGTAAAGTTCGGGCGACGATGCTCCTTGCCCGCTGGTGGCGCGTCGCTGATTAGCTTCTCCGCATCCAGCTTGCCCCAATGCACCTTTTGCGCGGGCAAGGGCCCGACGAGCACCTTCAATACTGGCGGAGCGCTTGATAACCTCCACCCGTGGGCACGCATCCACCAGCCGTCGCATGAGGCCGAAGTAGCTCCTGGAATGGCCTCTCCGGCCACACCGGACTATGAGGCCCTTCATGGCCCGCTCGCCACCTTAGGAGCTCGACCAGCTGCTTCACCTGGTCGCTAGGGGCACGGATGGCCGGCCAAGATATCGAGACCGAAGACCTTCTCCGCTGAGCTCCCTCCTCGGCTCGGTAGAATGCGTGACATCGAGACACGCCATGCGAGGCAGATCTGCAAACGCATACGAGAGCTCCGAATTCGGGTAAGTATAACGTAATTTACATTCACATGCTTGCTTTGCATGAAAAATGCCTTACCCGCCGCTATCTTCTTCATCAATTCAACCTCTGAAAGGGACTTATGGGCCTCGGCCTTGGCGGTTTTAGCACTTTCGAGAGCCGAGGCAAGCTCGGACTCGAGTCTTTGAGTCACGCCCAAACTCTCCTGCTTTTCCATGAGAGCACGGAGCTCTTGCTGAACCACCGCCACCTCGCCTCTTGCTTTTCTCGCTCTGCCCGTTCCGTGGCTGCATTGCGTTCGTCGCGGACACGGCCTCCTTGAGGCCGCCACCTCGTTCGTGGCCCTGCAGTCCATGTTATCCTTGTTATTTTTGTCGCAACCTAAATCCTTTTCTCAGAAGGTACAAATTCAAAGTGGTGTTACTCACCTTCTTTGTCTTGAGCTGCTTCTGGCGCGGCCGAGCTCTTGCCGGACCGCCGAGCTCTGCTTCAACGCACCGACCTCCATGATCAGGTCTGCGGCAGAGGTCAGCAGCAGCCTGCAACCCATATTGACATAATTTTTAGCAACCCTGCGTATATCTTTTTTAAGATCCTCGGTCCGCTTTTCTTTCCGAACACGAACCGAGCATCGGGGCTACTGTCTATGCGGTATTACATTGCATATTTTTAACTTCTTACCTGAGAGCCTGATAGAAGGCTATTGCAGGCTTCGGTCAGCCCGCCTTTGGCGAGCTGCACCTTCTGAATCACGGCACTCATAATAGTGCGGTGTTCTTCCTCGATGGAAGCGCTCTGCAGCGCCTCCAACAAGTTACCCGGCGCCTCCGGTTGGACGGAAGCCACCGGCGTCACGGTCTTACCCTTCTTTCGAAGGGGCCGCCGCCGGACTCCGGAACCACTGCGGGTTCATTGTGGAGTCCGCGCAAAGTCGGGAGGGCGCCTTGTGGCGCCTCGAGCCTCCCCGATGGGTCCTTCGGGATCCCACCTCGGCGTCTTCGATGTCGCGAGGGGTGGAGGCGGTCGGGATGGAGTCTACATCCGGCGAAGCCAACGACCGCTTCGATGGAGCGGGAGATCATCACCGGCGGACTACAGGCAAGTATGCGGCATTAGAATGACACTATGTGACGCGAAAAAGAAATTATAAATCATTCAGAATCCGGATACTTACGATCTCGCGGAGGCTGGCCCTCGAAGGCCATTCTTCCTCGCCAGCGTTGATGTTGGCAGAGCTATCCGGGAATAGTCCTTCCCTCTTGGACCCACCGGCCTCCCTAGTTGGGGAAGCCTTCCTCTTCCTCTCTCCTCCTCTGGGAGAGAGTCCTCTTCCTCCTCCTCATTTTCGGGGGAGGAGTCAGCCCTGGAGTCGTCGGACACCTGAAAGCGGGCACTCTTTCGAGCACCCGTGGCCTCCTTCTTGGCCTTCTTCTCCGGCACCACGTGCGGTGCGGAACCAGCAGCCTCGCTAGGCGGCGTCTCTGGATTTTTCGGCATAGGAGCCGGACAGTAATCTGCTCCGCCTTCTTCATCCAGTCCTGTCAAAGGAAAAGGGGAAAATTAAAACCCGCATAGAGTCAAACTTTGGAAAACGAGTGTCCCGTAAAGGGGTAGAATCACTTACCTCGTCACCTGGCGCTGCGGCGAAACCGCGATCTTCAATCGCGGATGCGAAACCGGTGCCCTTGAACAGCACCTTCCAGGCGCCTTCGTACGTCGTGTCGAAGAGCTTGTTCAGCGCCTGGTGCTGTTCCGGATCGAACTCCCATAGATTGAATGCCCGCTCTTGGCATGGGAGAATCCGCGGACGAGCATGACTTGGACCACGTTAACCAGCTGAGCTTCTTCACCAGCTTCTTGATACAGGTCTGGAGTCCCGTCAGCTCGTTCAAACTGCCCCACAGCAAGCCCTTCTCTTTCCAGGAGGTAAGCTGCGTGGGGATACCAGATCTAAACTCGGGGGCCGCCGCCCATTTAGGGTCACGCGGCTCGGTGATGTAGAACCACCCGATTGCCACCCCTTGACGGATTCCACGAAGGCCCTTGAACAAAGGGCGTTGGGCATCTTGCCCAACATGGCGCCCTCCGCACTCCGCTTGAATGCCCTTCACTACCTTGCTTGACATTGAAGGTCTTGAGCCAAGCGAAGTGGGGCTGGATGCAGAGGAAGGCCTCGCACACGACGATAAACGCCGAGATGTTGAGGATGAAGTTCGCACCAGATCATGGAAATCCAGGCCGTAGTAGAACATGAGCCCCGGACAAAGGGGTGAAGTGGAAAGTCCGATCCAGCGGAGGAAGTGGGAAAGAAAGACAACCCTCTCATGGGGCACAGGGGTGGGGATGAGCTGCCCTCGAGGGCAGCCGGTCTTGCGATGTCGCCGGAGAGGTATCCGCGCCCAAGAAGTTTGGCGATTGGCTCCTCCTTAACGGTGGAGGCCAACCATTTACCTCCCGCCGGACATGGTCGGAGAAGGTTGAGACGAGATCGCGAACTTGGGCGCTGGAGCTCGAATGCCGGAGATAGATAAGCAAAGGAGGAAGAAGGCGAGGTGAGAAGGTGAATCCTTATCCCTTATATGGGCGCGCGAAGTCTTACGCGTCCCCCACCGGCCTGGTAAAACTCGCTTATCTCCCAAGCGTCACCATCGATGACGCGGTTGGGTTACCCAGGCCCGTATTGATGAGAATCCCGGATTAAGGGGAAACACAATCTCTGCTTCGACAAGACGTGCCAAGGAAACCGCTTCGCTAAATGTGCTGAGGTGGTAAAGTAAAAAAGCAATTCGAGTAATGGCTTGGTAGTGGTGTGACGTCATGCCACGGAAAACGTTAGCAGATTGAGCTTGTGTATATATTATTATTCTCTCTACGGTGGAATGTGGAATTTATTTTGCAGAGCCGGACACTATCCTGGTGTTCACAATCTTCTATCATTTGGAGGAGGAACCCGCCTTGCAATGCCAAGCAATATACACGCCGGACTTATCGTCATTGAAGCCTGGTTCAGGGGCTACTGAGGGAGTCCTGGATTAGGGGGTGTCCGGATAGCCGGACTACCATCATCAGCCGAACTATCATTTGCCGGACTATCATCATCGACCGGACTCCAAGACTATGAAGATACAAGATTGAAGACGTCACCCCGTGTCCGGATGGGACTTTCCTTGGCGTGGAAGGCAAGCTTGGCGATACGGATATGTAGATCTCCTACCATTGTAACCGACTCTATGTAACCCTAGCCCTCTCCGGTGTCTATATAAACCGGATGGCTTTAGTCCGTAGGACTACAATCAAAACAACCCTTACAATCATACAATAGGCTAGCTTCTAGGGTTTAGTCTCCTTGATCTCGTGGTAGATCCACTCTTGTAAACATCCACAATATCAATATCAATCAAGCAGGACGTAGGGTTTTACCTCCATCAAGAGGGCCCGAACCTGGGTAAACATCGTGTCCCTTGTCTCCTGTTACCATCCGCCTAGACGCACAGTTGGGACCCCCTACCCGAGATCCGCCGGTTTTGACACCGACAACACCATTTATCTATCCATGTTTGTGTTTCCGTGTGCCATCCATATTGCTACTGGTCTACTTGTTTTGCTTGCAAATTTGTGAATCTCCTTCAACATTATTGACTCTTGCTAACATTTTGCATCAAATTTTTTGTGCCACTATCCTCACCGAGCTCCACCATAAGCCTTACTTGTGTAGGTGTGAGAACCGACAAGAATTTCTACTAATTGTGCTATTTCCTTGTTCACAGTTGAGTGATCATTGATCCATCTTCAACATTGGTCAAGGTACATTTGGTCTAGTACTTCTTTTTCTCCCACTCATATTTGCTCGAGTCTTGTGATGGATAGGCAAGGCATTTCCTCTCCGGTCCTCGACATCAACGACGACGTGAACAACTACATCACCAAAGCGTCCATCTTCGATCTACAACAACAAATACAAGGCACACAATCAAAATTGCGAGAGTGCATCGAGAACATCTCCATCGACATTCGTCACTCCGAAGCAAGGAAAAGGGACTACATTGACAAGAAGCTTTCCGCACATAAAGAGGAGCAAGATGCAAGGATGGAGGAGATTCGGGCCTTGATCAAGTCTTCTTCCCCTTCGTCATCTTCAAGGTGGCGACGTTCAAGCCACAAGTCTTCGGAGCACGAAAACGGTGCAAGCGCAACTCGTCCACGTCCACATCTACATGGCGACCACCATCACATTCGTGATCCACAACGTCATGAATGGCAGGTCACTTCCAAGCATCATGTGCACGACGATGACGAATGACATCTACTACGAGCTCAAGCATGACAACGACATCATCATCATGAAGATGCTCCACAAGTGCAAATGCACAAGTCCCAACAATCCCTACTTCACGCCAAGTCCAAGCTTCATGAGCAAAAGAGAAGACCGCGAGACGAGCACCACCAAGACGAAGCTACGGCTACCACCACCACTTCGGCATCTTCGCCAAGTGCTATCAAGGCATCTTCGCCTTTGGACGTACGACATCTTCGCCTACTTCCCACGAGTACGCCTATAATGACTTCATCAAGTCCAGGGCGACCACCTACAAGTGTGGGCGACACTTCCATCTTCGGAAGCCCCTCAAGGAAGATGGCCGAGCATGGGAAATTCCCTTTGGTCATGGAGACGATGATGTAGGGAAGATCCCTATGGGGCTGATCTTTCACGTTTGGAGAGGATCCCTACGGGGAACACGAAGAATGCGCGAAAGAACATGAGGGAAATCACGAGGGAAAACAAGAGAAACACTCAACCGACACGAGTATGATCACACAAGCGCTAGATCATCGAGGCACAAAGTAACACGAGATATGAAGTCAACAAGGGACGATACAAAAGGGTAACCGTTCTTCTCCGGGAGGAGGTCTTGATGGGGCCACCCTAGAGGGGGTCTTGAATCCAGATGGATCTTCTCCGAAGAGGTGAGGTCCCTCACGAAGAGTAGATCCGGTATGGATGAGCAATGCTCTATCTCAATGAGCTAAACCAATGCTAACCCTAGAAAGATGAAGATGGGGGAGTATATATAGTCTAGGTGGGCGAAGGGGTACACGGGCCTCGGCCCTTACACTGTGCGCAGACAGGGGATGCCGGATGTCCGGGCATCGTGCCGGATGTCCGGGCCTTTGCGAGGTGCCGGATGTCCAGGCTGGAGAGGCCGGATGTCCGGGCTGGCGGCGGTGGCCTTGATGCTCTCTCGATAGGTAGGTTCTGGATGTCCGGGCGAGGGGCCGAATGTCCGAGAGCCTGGGACGGGCCGAATGTCCGGGCCTGTGCCCGGATGTCCAGGCTGGAGCGCTCTTTCTTCTGGAGGTTCTGTAGCGTGGCACCGGATGTCCGGGCTTCTGGCCGGATTTCTGGGCTGGGGCTGGATGTCCGGGCTGGACGCCGGATGTCCGGGACATGTAGACTTGGGCGTCTGGGTGGCTGCTGCTGTGGTTGCTCCAGGGGCCAGATGTCCGGGGTCCTGGCCGGATGTCCGGGGCCTGGGAGGTGCTCTTGACTCTTTCCGTTGGTTCTCCTCATCCATGGACTTGGCGACTTGTCCGTCTTCATGTACATCTCCGAGAGGGTCCTCTTGACACCTAATCATGCATAGCATATCGGACTCAGGTAATAGCTATGTCTCGAGTGGATCATATGTGATAACACTAAGGAATGAAGTCACCTCGTTCTCGAGAGCTCTAGCTCTAGCTCGTGTCATGGGTCCTCTTGGTGCTTGATGAGACAATTGTAGATCCATGGGGATGACTGAAGGATGCTCCGCATCATCTCCCCTCCCTTGGGAAAGATCCGACCTCGGATCGAAATCCTCATCAACATGGTACGGGGAGAGATCCTTGATGTTGAAGATGTCGCTCACGGAGTACTTGTCGCATGGGATGTCGATCTTGTATGCGTTGTTGTTGTAGCGTGCAAGCACCTTGAATGGTCCATCAGCTCATGGTAGAAGCTTGGACTTGCGTTCGTTGGGGAAGTGGTCCTTGCGAAGGTGTAGCCACACGAGATCCCCAACATTGAATATCATGGGTTGCTTGTTGTCGTTGATCTTGGTCGTGAATCGTTGTACTTGGCGCTCGATGGTGTGCCTTGTATCTTCATGCATCTTCTTGAGGTAGTTGACTCGGCCACTTGCGTCCATGTTTGTGCGCTCTTGTA
Source organism: Aegilops longissima (assembly GCA_021605205.1). Lineage (NCBI taxonomy): Eukaryota > Viridiplantae > Streptophyta > Magnoliopsida > Poales > Poaceae > Aegilops > Aegilops longissima. The sequence continues at coordinate 315,204,188 of CM038676.1, forward strand.
GTGGTAGAGGAAGAATGTCCAATGGGGACAACGGGTTGAAGCCGTAGACGACCTCGAAGGGGGACTTGCCGGTAGTCGAATGTCTTGCTCGATTCTAGGCGTACTCGGCGATAGGTAGACACTCCTCCCGCCCCTTGATGTTCTTCTTTATCAACACGCGTAGTAGAGTGGAGAGCGTGCAGTTCGTCACCTCCGTTTGGCCGTCAGTTTGTGGATGGTATGCCGAAGAGAACAAAAGCTTGATTCCGAGCTTGGCGCACATGGTCTTCCAAAAGTAACTCAAGAACTTGACATCGCGGTCCGAGACAATCGTCTTTGGCACTCCATGAAGTCGCAAGATTTCCCTACAAAAGAGATTGGCAACATGTGAAGCATCGTCTATCTTGTTGCAAGGGATGAAATGTGCCATTTTAGAGAATCGGTCCACAACAACAAACACGGAATCCTTTCCATTTCTAGTTCTAGGCAAACCAAGTACAAACTCCATGCTAATGTCTTCCCAAGGTTGATAAGGAATAGGAAGAGGCATGTAAAGACCATGGGATTGATCTTTTGACTTAGCTTTGCGACATGTAGAGCATCGGTTGGTGAAGCGATTGACGTCGCGAAACATCTTTGGCCAAAAGTAGTTTTTGGAGAGCGTAGCATGTGTCTTGTCGTGTCCAAAATGTCCCATTAGTCCTCCTCCATGAGATTCTTGCAAAAGCAACAAACGAAGAGAAGTCTCGGGGATGCAAAGTTTGTTATCTCTCATAAGATAACCATCCTTGATGTAATATCGTTCCCAAGATGTATGCGTCAAACATTTGGCATAAGGGGTTGCAAAAGATGGATCATTATCATACAATTCTTGGATGTGGTCAAAGCCAATAAAATTCAACTCAAGTTTAGTAACAAGTGTGCATATGCGTGAAAGTGCATCCGCAACTACATTTTCCTTGCCCTTAATGTACTTGATCACATATGGGAAAGATTTGATAAATTCACTCCATTTGGCAAGGCGCTTGTTCAACTTAGTTTGACTTTTTAAGTACTTAAGCATTTAATGATCGGTATGGATGACAAACTCATGAGGCCGAAGGTAATGCTCCGAAACATGTAGCACACGCACTAAGGCATACAATTCTTTGTCATAGGTGGGATAGTTAAGTTGAGCACCGGAGAGTTTTTCACTAAAATATGCAATGGCTCGTTTCTCTTGCATCAAAACTCCGCCAATTCCGGTACCACTTGCATCACAATGAACCTCAAAAGTTTTGTCAAAGTTGGGCAAAGCAAGAATCGAAGCATGATGAAGAAAATACTTGAGCTCATCAAAAGCGGTGGATTGCAAAGATCCCCAAATTAAAGGAGCATTCTTCTTACTCAAGGAATGCAAAGGGGCGACAATAGTGCTAAAATCTTTCACAAAGCGACGATAAAAATCCACAATGCCAAGGAAGCTATGCACTTGTTACAAATTGGTTGGTTGGGGCCATGTTTTAATAGCTTGAATTTTAGATTCATCAACATGGACTCCCTTAGAAGAGACAATGAAACCCAAGAAAACCAACTTGTCAACTCCAAATGTGCACTTTTTCATGTTGGCATAAAGACGTTCCTTGCGAAGCGTTTGCAAAACAGACCTAACATGCTTTAGATGCTCTTTCAATGATTTGCTAAACACAAGAATGTCATCGAAGTAAATGACAACAAAGACTCCAATATAAGGTCGAAGCACAAAATGCATAAGACACATGAAAGTACCGGGAGCTTCCGATAAACCCATAGGCATGACCAACAACTCATACAAACCAAATTTTGTTTTAAAAGCGGTCTTCCATTCATCACCCTCTTGTATGTGGATTTGGTAATAACCACTTTTAAGATCAATTTTTGAGAAAATGGTGGCACCGCTAAGTTCATCTAGCATATCATCTAAGCGAGGAATGGGATGCCTATAACGCGTGGTAATAGCATTGATTGGTCTACAATCGGAACACGTGCGATAACTTCCATCTTGCTTAGGAACAAGTATAACAGGAACGGCACAAGGGCTTAAGCTTTCACGTACATGACCGTTGTCTATGAGTTGTTGTACTTGCCGTTGGATTTCCTTTGTTTCTTCGGGGTTGACACGGTATGGAGCTTTGTTTGGTAGAGGTGCTCCGGGGATGAGGTCGATTCGATGCTCAATGCCTCGTAGAGGAGGTAGACCCGGAGGTAGCTCATCGGGGAAAACATTTGGAATTCCTGCAAAAGAGATTAAAACAGTAAAGGTAGCTCGTGAGAGGTGTTAGTTTTTGGTTCCCCATCCTTGCACACAAGGACAAAGTGTACAACACTCGATGGGTTCTCACACACTTCTCTCATCTCACTTTTGGTGGGAAAAAGGACTAGATTTTTTCTCTCTAGGCGAAAAGGCGCTCATGTTTGGCTTGTGGCTCTCACTCACTTTTTGGTGGTTTACTCTCTCTCATTCTTCTCTAAACGGTGGGTGGCTTGCTTGTCGGCTATCACTTGACTAGGAGACATAGGTCGTAGCACATATTCCTCCCCTTTCATCTTGAAGCTATAGTGGTTTGTGCGTCCATTGTGCATGACACCTCGGTCGTATTGCCATGGCCGTCCAAGAAGGAGGTGGCAAACGGTCATCGGAAGCACATCACACTCCAAATGTCTTCATAGGCTCCAATTTTGAAAGAGACTTGTACCCGATGGTCGACTTGGATTGTGTCGGTGTTGCTTAGCCATTGAACCTTGTATGGGTGAGGGTGCTTCATTTTCACCAATTGGAGCTTGGAGCATAGTTCTTCACTTGCTAAGTTATGGCAACTCCCTCCATCGATGATGACCTTGACGGACCTTCCATTGATGTCGGCCTTTGTGTGGAAGATATGGCATCTTTGGTCGTCTTCTTGTTGATGTTGAAGAGTCAAGACCTTGGAGACAACAAGAGCGGGGCTTGAATCTTCATCACAAAAGACTTGATCATCTTCGTTTTCATTGCTCACTTAACGGTGCATGGCCACTTGCTCAAGGGCTTCCATTTCTCCTTCACTCATTGAGTCATAGGTGCCGTCGTCGTTGAGGATCATGGTGCGCTTGTTTGTGCACTCGAAGGACTTGTGACCTCGTCCGCCGCATGTAAAGCATTTGAAGGAGCTTTTTTTGACGGTCTCATCGGTTGGAGTAGATGATGAAGCGTGCGGCTTGTAGTTGCTTGTAGGAGGTTGAGGACGACTTGAGCTTGTCGAATTTTTCTTGTAACTTGACTTTTCGCCATTGCTCGTAGAAGGATTGGCTGAAGTGGAAGGTGGATGAGTCGTTGAAGCTTGGTTGTTGTAGCCGAATGTCTTGGAAGAGAACTTGGCGTATTTGAAGTCATCTTGCACTTGACGTTCTGCTTTGGTAGCTTGATGCACTAGCTAGATGTGGTTCGAGTATGGTTGGAAGTCGGCAATCTTCTTGATAGGATGATTGACTCCATTCAAGAAACGTAGCATAGTTTGCTCATCATCTTCTTTGACATTGGCTTGTATCATGGCAATCTCCATTTCCTTGTAGTATTCTTCAACGCTCTTGGGTCCTTGCTTGAGAAGTTGGAGTTTCTTGAAGAGGTCGCAGTTGTAGTAGTTTGGCACAAAGCGTGCTCTCATGACATCCTTCATTTGTGCCCAAGTGGTGGGTGGTTCACCTCTTGCCTCTCGGCACTCAATGACTTGTTCCCACCATATGAGCACATAGTCTTGGAACTCAAGTGATGCCATCGCCATCTTCTTCTCTTCCTCATAGTTGTGCAAACGAAAGATTTTGTCGACCTTCAATGCCTATGAGAGGTAATCTTCGGGATCATTGCTTCCATTGAACTTGGGCATGGTGAATTTTAGCTTGCCGTAGCGTTGCTCTTCATTGTTTCTTGGACGATGGTCATGATGATGTCCTTGACGTGGAGGGTTGTCCACCTCATGTTGCTCTTGGCGTGGAGGACGTCCATGATCATCTTGCTCTTGTTGAACTTGAGGTTGAGGAGGAGCTTGTCGAGCTTGTGGAGGAGCTTGATGAACTTAACGTTGCACTCTCGGTTGATAGGTTCACTCTTGGATTTCTTCTCGAAGTGCTTCCTCTTGGTTGCGCCGATATCGGTTGCGGTTAGCGTAGGTTTGACTTGATTCTTGAAGGGCACGGTGCGCCTCAAGAGCTTGTGCTTCACATTGTTGTCGTTCTTGTCATTGCGCCTCGGCATCTTGTGCATCTTGATGTTGGCGGGCTCGCTCCTCTTGTTCTCGTTGACTTTGGCGTTGCCTTTCTTGTGCTTGAGCAAAAGCTACTTGGTGTGGTGGAGGACGAAGTACTTGCTCATCGACTTGCTCTTGTGAATGCTTGTTGTGTAGAGGATTGCGAGATGCATGACGGTCTTGACGCGCGGCACGGCGAAGAGTGTTTGATGCCGGGGTACTTGAGCCGGAGAATGTGTCGTCGGAGTGGCGACATGAGTGGCTCCGTCTTGAGTATGAAGAAGTTGTAGAATGACGGTGCACCAACAAGGCGCGGATCTCGTCCATCCTTGCATCATTCTCTTGCTTCTGAGCGTCGAGCTTGTTGTCGAAGTAGTCTCTCGTACGTTGCTTGGAGAGTCGCAAGTCGGTGGCGAGGTTATCAATGCGGTTGCTCATTGCTAGTTGCTCTTCATGCAAAGCTCGTTGTGCACCAAAGAGGTGAGTCTTTGTGACAAAGGATGACATGTCGTCATCTTGCATGAGGATGGGTGGGTTGGTAGAAGAACTTGGCCTATCCATCATTCCAAGCAAAATGTGAGTGGGAGAAGGAAAAGAACTTATACCAATTGTACCTTGACCGATGTTGACGATGAATCAAGTTCACTCAAATGCGGACAATGAAATAACACTATTGGTACCATTTCTTGTCTGTTCTCACACCTACACAAGTAAAATCTTATGGTGGAGCTTGGTTAGGATGGTGTTATAAAATTTGATGCAATTATAAGTGAGCTTCAATAATGTTGGAAAAGATTCACAAATGTGCAAATGCAACAAGTAGACCAATAGCAAGATAAGGTACACGGAAACACACACGCAAATAGATAAGTGGGATTGTGCAACCAAGGGTGAGCCAAAATGTGGAGTCCACAAAAATGCTCTTGTTGCACAATACACGAGAGACACTAGCACGATTGCACAATAGGCGGATACGTAACTTGAGCACAACCTACTAAGCAAAATGCAACTACCTCTATCTCAAGTATGCTATATGTATGGTGTGTCGGTGATATGATCCAAGATGATCGAGTATGACAATCTTAATGTTGTATGATGCTATGGTTCTTGCTTATAAGCTCTTTGCTTATCTTTCCTCTTTGCTTAAAAGCTTGTTTGGCTCTTTGATGTTTGAGCTCTTTTCTCATGCAATGCTTCACGAACCACGATAGCAATTGTGTATGCGATGGCAACTTTGAGACACAAAAGATGATGCTAAGATGTGCACCACTATGGTATGGTATGTATGCTATGGAGTATGATCACTAATGTGCACAAGTCACGTTGCCGGCAATACTCAAAGGCTAGTCTCGATGGGTAATCTATGCAAATGTAATGCCATGGGGGTTATCAAAGCAAATTGCAAGATTGACAAAGATGTCGACGAGGTTACCGTCCTTGGCGATGATGAGTAGTCGATGGAGATGAGTGGTGGTGAAGTTGACGACGAACTGTACCTATATAGCCAAAACACAATAGGACACGGGAATCAAAACCCAAAATCTCAAAGAACGAAACGTCTCAAAATTGTCATAGGAGGTAGTGGCGAGCGGTGGTGTTGCTTGTGGAAAGCGGTGGTGGTATGTATGCGGAAGAAAACGCGGGCACCGGGGCAAAATTTGGCGAAACAAGGCGGAAAAGGGCACGGGAGATGGAACTGCTGCTGCCAGGGGCCGGATGTCCGGGCCAGCGGCCAGATGTCTGAGACGCCGGATGTCCGGGGACTCGGCCGGATGTCCGGGCTCCTGGATCTCGGACGAACTCGAGGAACACCGCGGGGAAAAGGTCAACTCCGTGGAAAAATTAGGACGAATTTGTGGATGGAAATTGCGGATAAGATGGGGAAAAGCTAGATCCACTCGATGCAAAGCAGATCCATGGATCAAATCCAACAAAACTTCATCTCACTAACAAATCACAAAAGAAATTTTGGGGCTATTTTTGGTGGGGATTTTCGGATTTAGGACGAAAACAACAAAATCAAGCTAGAAAACACAGGGTAGGGGCTCCAAAAACGTGATCAACGTGGCTCATGATACAAAGATGATGTAGGGCGGATCGCTATGGGGCCGATATTTCACGTTTGGAGAGGATCCCAACGGGGAACACGAAGAACGCGCGGAAGAACACGAGGGAAATCACGAGGGAAAACAAGAGAAACACTCAACTGACACGAATATGATCACACAAGCGCTAGATCATCGAGGCACAAAGTAACACGAGATCCGAAGTCAACAAGGAACGATACGAAAGGGTAACCGTTCTTCTCCGAAAGGAGGTCTTGATGGGACCACCCTAGAGGGGGTCTTGAATCCGGATGGATCTTCTCCGAAGAGGTCGGTCCCTCACGAGGAGTAGATCCGGTACGGATGAGCAATGCTCTATCTCAATGAGCTAAACCAATGCTAACCCTAGAAAGAGGAAGATGGGGGAGTATATATAGTCTAGGTGGGCGAAGGGGTACACGGGCCTCGGCCCTTACACTGTGCGCAGACAGGGGAGGCCGGATGTCCGGGCATCGGGCCGGATTCCGGGCCTTTGCGAGGTGCCGGATGTCCGGGCTAGAGAGACCGGATGTCCGGGCTGGCGATGCTGGCCTTGATGCTCTCTGGATAGGTGGGGTCCGGATGTCCGGGCGAGGGGCCGGATGTTCGGGAGCCTGGGACGGGCCGGATGTCTGGGCCTGTGGCCGGATGTCCGGGCTGGAGCGCTCTTTCTTCTGGAGGTTCTGTAGCGTGGCGTCGATGTGCGAGCTTCTGGCCGGATTTCCGGGCTGGGGCCAGATGTCTGGGCTGGACGCCGGATGTCCGGGCCCTGCAGACTTGGGCGTCTGGGTGGCTGCTGCTGTGGTTGCTCCAGGAGCCGGATGTCCGGGGTCCTGGCCGGATGTCCGGGGCCTGGGAGGTGCTCTTGACTCTTTAGGTTGGTTCTCCTCATCCATGGACTTGGCGACTTATCCATCTTCATGTACATCTCCGAGAGGGTCCTCTTGACACCTAATCATGCATAGCATATCGGACTCAGGTAGTAGCCATGTCTCGAGCGGATCATATGTGATATCACTAAGGAAAGAAGTCACCTCGTTCTTGAGAGCTCTAGCTCGTGCTCGTGTCATGGGTCCTCTTGGTGCTTGATGAGACGATGGTAGATCCATGGGCATGACTGAAGGATGCTCTGCATCAGACGAGCTACTAGATGCCACATCGTATGGGTGGGCCTCCAACAAGAAGACGGCGACAAGAAGGTTGAGCATGGGACTATCCCTTCAACCAAGGTGGAGATAGGAGTTGAGCATGGAGACATTTGCATCAACATCTCTCCGACACCCACATATGAAGAGATGCCCCAATTCCCATGTGAGGAGAGCCACCCCACCATGAGTGATATGAGTGACCCCACCATATGTGAAATAGAGTGCATTTCCTATGAGAGGATGAGTGTGACCACCACTAGCCCCACACATGAGAGCACGCCACACATCCTATGTGAGGTTGAGAGCCATTTGAGTGACTCCACCAACAATATGAGTGAGAGCATCTTACCGGGAGTGAGTCAGCCACAACACTTAGTGAGTGAGGTAGTTGACACGGCACGTGAGGCCACTATGATTTCTAACGACTTAACCTCTACTCCTAGTGTGTTTTCTTCTTTGGTGCTAGGTCTCCTACATGACGACATGCCTACCCTCGATGAGTCCAACCCTCCAATGGGAAAACCGACAGCCATGGTGGACGATGATGCACCCCCCACATGGTTCCATCAAGATGAAGATGACAACGAGTGGATCTTCAACACCTCACCTACAACACATGAGCGATGCTCCAAAGGTAACATAGGTGATGGTGCTTCTCTTGTCCCACTAGTGGACTCTCTCGACATCGATTGCTTGCATGATGTTGATCCACCTATTCCCATGTTTCATGCGAGTGCGACTTCTTCATGTCATGATTTACCTATTTATGATGAATATGATGATGAGAATGTTGAGTTGCCTAGTTGTGATGCTATGCTCTATAGGATATTATGTGAAATTTCTTTTGGTCACATCATGTTTGACAATCCTTTGAACTTGTCATATGCTATGAGTGAGACCTCCCATATTGCATCATTTCAATCTCAACATAGTAACTATGCATGCCCCATTAAAATAAATCCCATTTGCACTTACGACATAGACGACGAGATGATGGTCATTGGCTTTTGTTTTTCATGTGATGATATTGCCATGCTTCCTTTACATGATTAGCGCAATTCATCTACTATGCCATGCCATGATCAAATTGTTCCAAATATGCATTGTTTTGGATGTTGTCAATATTCTCCACGTGATGTTTCCGTTAATGCTCATGAGGAGACCCCCATAGTTTCTTCATACATATTAGGAGATCTTGATGCATTCCATACTTTGTATAATTTCCATGATTGCTTGCACCATATGCATTCCATGAATAACAATGCTCTAGATATTTCTCAAGATGCATTACATCCTTTGAGTCTCCATTATGCCATACATAACAACAAACCCATCATGATGGATGACATGTTTCTATATCACGCATCTCATTTATTTGAGCATTGGCTATTTAGTGCTAACCAACACAAGCACGTGCGCATCATGATGGATGATGTGTACATCTACCATGCACACATAATTTTTCCTTTGCCTTTGTTTTGTGTAGGTACTTATGAACACTCTTCAACCTCTCAATCCCAAGAATTGAAGAAACGAGCTCTTGAGAGCAACGATGACTTGGGATCCCGTGGACTATCCTTACCACCGTTCCTTTTGCGCAAGGACTATGCGCATCTCTTTTACTTGGCTCTCACATGGCTATGGGCTATATATCACTTGTCCCTTTATGCCCATACTATCGTGTTCACTTTGCATGTTACGCTTCTTTACATGCTTTTGCCATGCAATTGTGACCCTTGCTTGCATCTACCCATGCTTCACCATTAAGATACTCCTATGTGTATTTTCATGCTTGGTGGAGATCCTTGTTGCTATTGCCATGGTTACCATGTGCTTCATGCTATTGTTGATTGTGGTGTTGGGAGAGTCATGATGCCCCATGGATATTTACATATGGCCTCTCGCCAATACATTGATGATATTTTTCTCATATCTTGCTTTTATGCTTGTGCTATGTCATGTGAATTATTCATGCACACTATTTGCATCAATGACATGATTGCCATGATTCCTCCTAGTATGTTGCATCTTCGCACTACTAGCTTCCTTGACTTGATCGCTATGATTGCTTGATATGTTGCATCACCCATGTTCCACTCTTACTCGCTTTCTTGGGTTGATGACATATATGTTCATGGCTCTCACTTGATTTGTCTTGAGCATTGTCTCTTGTATCCATTAGTTGCCTCTTTCATATCCACTTGTATTGAGTGCAACCATACTATGCTTATTGATCTTGGAGACTTTGACACCTTACTTGTGATGCATGCTTGTTCGATTGAGCCTATTGCATTTGGATGTTCTTGCATCATATGCCTCCATACTATGCAATACTCCCTTGTCCTTTCTTATGATGAGCATGATGCATACACTTGTTGGGTATCTTACCACACGAATGATAGGTTTTGCACTTCCGCTAACGTCATTTGTTTTTCCGAGTGTTTGCCATGTTCTTTCATTTTGAAGGATTCACAAGGCGGTGCCGTTATGCGACAACTTGGTCATGCGAAGGCATACACGATGTGCAACACCAACATTTGCGAGAATATCCTAAAGGTGAAATCCTTCCCTTTGAGCCATCATCAATTATGCATATTGGATGGGTCATTCTTTCATTGTGGTTTCCTTCTTGTTGTCTACATGATACATCTCGCAACGGAGGAGCGACATTGGAGATGGACCATATGGACCTTCAAGTTGAGGAGTGCCACGACATCGAGAATTGGTACATCAACACTCCTTTGACACAGTGCATCAACCCATACATATTCGTTGATTGTGTTCCCATACGTCATGCTCGATGGACATATCATACCCATAGCAAATTTGCATCTTATGCATGGATTGACTCACATTATGCTTGCCTTGTTGCATCTATTTCCATGTCATCCATGATATATGAGCTTGTGCATTTCCTTAGCAAATATGTTGTGATCAACCTTGATGGCATATTCATACATCATGATCATATTGCCCACCATCAATTGCATGATACCATACTCATATTGAGAATCCATTGCCATATTCATGCTATTGATGAATCGTCTCTCTATGACATCATTTTGCACAATGGTAGAATTTCTTGCTTTTTGCACCATGCTAATTACCCCATGAATGCTTTGCATATCAATCTATCTCATCTTGATAAGCTTCATGCACTTTGTCACGAACAATCTTGCCACATGGACCCATTCTTACATGATGGACACTTTGTGTGCGCTAACCATTGTATTTCCGAGTGTCATTTGTGTTTGCTTTTCTTGCATGTATACCACTCCGGCAACACCTTGGAGTACTTGGATTGCGTCTTGTCTTCCACTTCGTCCAACTACAAGTCCGTCCATGACAACCGTTTCCATGGTGATAAGGATCACGATCCGAGGTCAGATCTTTCCCAAGGGGGGAGATGATGCGGAGCATCCTACGATCATCCCCATGTACACTGCGACTACTCCCCAAGCCCCAAGTGGCCATACGATGAGACCTCGACCATACGCCATTGGACACAAGGTGAACTCACTCCTCTTCGATCCGTCACTTTCCACATATGAGACATGGTTACTACCTCATGCATGGAACTTGTGTATACTCAGGCTCATACGGGATGACCATGGAGATTCAAAGGACCAATGTCAAGAATGGAAGAGAAGACGGAAGAAAGGAGAAGAAGATGGAGCAGCTGCTGGCGTCAGCCCGGACGTTCGAACCCCCCTCCGGATCATCCGGACACAGCCGGATCATCCGGATGCCCTCCCGGATGATCCGGGTAATCCCGCAGCCACGACACCCGACGCTTGCAGAATCCTCCCAGCGAAGCCGGATCATCTCGACGAGGACCCAGATCATCTGGACGATGCCCGGATCATCCGGACCCCCATACGGACCATCCAGCCTTTGCCTGCGCGCATTACTTGGGCCGAGGCCCGTGTACCACTTCGCCACTCACTTACCCCTTCGTGGCTTAGCACTATATATAGACCCTCCCCTCCTCCATTTGAGGGTTAGCGTTGATTTAGCTCATTTGTGAGATAGAGCCTCGCTCATCCATACGGATCTCCTCCTCGTGAGAGACCGCGGCCTCTTCGGAGAAGATCCACCTGGATTCAAGACCCCTTTACGGGAAGATCCATCGTGGATTCAAGACCTCCTCTCGAAGATGAACTACCGCTACTTGTATCGTCCTTTGTTGGATTTGGACCGTGTATCTCTTTGTGTTTTGAGGATCTAGCACATGTGCGATTAATATTGTTGGTTGAGTGATTTCTCTCTCGTTTCCCCTCGTGTTTCCCCTCGTGTTCTTCGTGTTCTTCGTGGGATCCGCTCCAATCGTGAAAGATAGGGCCACTAGGGTTCTACCCTACATCAGCCCGGGCACCCGCCTGGGCCTCTCCAGCCGGCCCCGGGTGCCCGGCCCCCTCCCGCCTGGAGCTGCTCCTGCCCGCCCTGGGTGCCCGGGCCATCACCCCCGAGTGCCCGGCCTCTACAGCGCCAAGGGCGCAACCACCCTGACCGGTCCGGGTGCCCGGCCGGTTTTACCCCGGGTGCCCGGACCCCTCCGCGTGCCTGCGTGCACTTTTGAGATTTGGTCCCTTGTATCCCCCTCTTCCTCTCATTTTGTCCCTAGACTATATAAGCACCTCCCCTAGCTCATTTAGAGGATAGCTAAGAATAGATCTAAACATTAGAGCTTAGCTCATGTATCTCCCCTTGTGGGATTCCTCTTGAGAGAGAAGACTCCATTGGAGTACAAGACCTCCATTGGAGTACAAGACCTCTAGTGGAGAAGATCCCTAGTGGATAAAGCCCCCATCTAGGGAAGGATCTATCTAGATCATCAAGCCCTCATCTCCTTCATAGGATTTGGGATGAACTCTACCATGTATCTTGTTTCCCTTTGATTGTTCATGTACCTTGTGGATCTTGTGTGTTTGTTGGTCTTGTGGATGTGTGATTGGACTTGTTCTTGAGTGTTCCTCTTGTTTTCTCTCTTGTGTTCATCTTGTTCTTGGGGATTCCCCCCAACAATTCGTGAAAGATCTCCACATAGGGTTCCACCCTACAACATCTTGGTATCATGAGGCGCGTTTATCACGAATTTGGAGTTCCCCCCACCATTTTCTAGCCTTGTTTTGTGTGATTTCGTCCTAATTTCAAAAAAAAATCCCACCAAAAATAGCCCCAATTTTCTTTTGTGATTTGTTGGTTTGATGAGGTTTTGTTGGATTTGATCCATGGATTTGCTTGGTTTCGAGTGGATCTTGCCTTCCCCCATCCATCTCCACCTTTCCCTCCATAAAATCCACCAATTTCTTGCATCTTCCCACGAATTTCCGCCCAAATCCGTCACCCTCGGGCACCCAGACCTCAAACCTCGGGCACCCGGAGCCCCCGTGCAACCCCACTGACCACCCCGGGTGCCCGCACCCCCCCGAATCGGCCCAACACCAATCACCGTTTCGGCCATAACTTTCACTCCCGGAGTCTGATGTTCGCGTTCTTTAGCTCGTTGAGTAGCTATCGACATCTCCCTTCCATCTAGATAGGTTCCAACACCATTTTACTCCTTCAAACTTTTGGCATTTTGGCATCTTTGCCTAAGCCATCCACCATATCATTCCGCCAAACCACCATAGCTTTCCGCAACCTAACCCATTTTGATCATATAGCATTTGTGGTTACTTGAGGGGTACCTTGAGTCTCCTAAGGTTTTTCGGCTACTTAGGATGGTTGCTTCATCATCAACCACCACCACCACTTCTGCATTGCCAACTCCGGAGCCACCAACGCATTCCGCAACCACCATTTGACATTTGCCTTTGGAGATTTTGAGTTTGCGGTTTTTACCATTTCCTAAGGTGTTTCGGCTACTTAGGGATGGGTCTACATCATCTTGGTATCTACATCAAGATCACCGCCACTCATCATCGCCACGAGGTCGTCTTCGACATCGACCACTTCACCATTTTGACAACCTAACCGTAAGCAAAACGGTACCCTCTATATCATCTTGGTATCGTGGTATCCCATCATTGTACATTCTTGCCATTACATTGTTAACCCCTTAGCCAATTTTGTGTTACTTTCCTATCGAGACTAGCCATTTGAGTATTGCCGGCAACGTTACTTGTGCACATTAGTGATCCATTGCATACATACCATATCATATTGGTATCATCTTGGTATCATCATATCATCCCTTGTGCCACAATATTGTTCCCGCATATACACAATTGCTATCTTGGTTTGTGCATTTCACATAGTGGCCATAAAAAAGCTTTTAAGCAAAAGGAAAAGAGAGCAAAGAGCTTGTAAGAAATAGCCATAGCATCGCCACATTGCATACCATACTACCATATTGATCATCTTGGATCATCGTGTGCGAAACACCGGAACATCATACATATATAGCATACTTGGGATAGAAGGCTCATACATTTTTCATCTTATAGGTTGTGCACAAGTGTCGTATCCGCCTATTGAGCAATCGTGCTAGCGTCTCTCTTGAGTTGAGCAACATGAGCATTTTCCGTGGATTCCACATTTTGTGCTCATTCCTTGGTTGCACGACCCCATTTATCTATCCGTGTGTGTGTTTCTGTGTGCCACATCTTGGTATTGGTCTACTTGTTTCACTTGTGAATTTGTGAATCTTTTCCAACATTATTGACTCTTGCTAACATTTTGCATCAAATTTTTGTGCCACTATCCTCTCTGAGCTCCACCATAAGCTTTACTTGTTAGGTGTGAGTGAACTTGGTATTGTTTATCTCATTTCCTACTCACCTATACTCGAGTCTTGTGATGGATAGGCAAGGCATTTCACGTTCGGTCTACAACAACAACGACGAGTTCGAAGCCACGAGAAACTGCAATGATGCAAAGATGCATGCTCAAATGGAGGAGATCAAAGCCCTCATCAAGTCCTACAAGCGATCTTCCTCATCTGCGAGAAGACGCTCAAGAGCTCATGCTTCGGAGCTGCCATCTACGGCAAGATCACATCGGCATCGACACCCTCACCACCAAGAACGTGAAGGTCAAGAACTCAACACCAACAACCGCTCAACGACCTCACCATCGCCCTTGGCATCTTCACCAAGCGACTTCAAGGCATCTTCGCTACGGACATATGATATCTTTGCCCACAAGTACCTCAAGACTACGCTCAAGAGAAGCTCCCCAAGCTCAAGTTCGTGACTTCCACAAGCTACTACGACCTCGACATCGACCATGCGATTCCTTTCTATGGGACTCAAGAACCCGAGGAGTATCTCGAGTGGGAGCGCTTAATGGACGACCACCTCAAGCTACATCAAGTTCCTCCCGAAGATCAAGTGAAGTGCGCCACAAGGAACTTCCACGACTACGCGTCCACATGGTGGCTTCACACACCTTCGGAGGGCTACGACATGAGTTGGCCCAAGACGAAGAGAGCTTTGCAGTTTGAGTTCGTGCCTCCAACCTACACGGAACATCTTCTACGCCAATTGGAGAACACGATCCAAGGATCCAAGTCCATCGACAAGTACTTCGAGGAGAAGAAGATTGCCTTGCGACGAGCCGGCGTGGACGACCCTGTTTCGAGGAAGTTCCACTTCATGATGGGATTGAACAATGACATTTCCAAGACTATCTTCCTCGAGAACTACAAGTCCCTCGGTGACAACTACATTGGTGCTCTCACGGCGGAACAAGGACTCATGAAGGCCATGGTTTCTCCACCCCAAGCTCAATTCGTGACGACCAAGCTCCACGAGATGATCGAGCATGGGATTTTCCCTTCGGTCTTGGAGGAGAGCGATGATGTGCCATCTTTGGCCTTCATCCACGGCGAAGACGGCGAGATGGTTGAGCATGGGATTTTCCATTCGACCACGGCGACGTATGATGACTTGAGTGACTTGTGCCACCATATTGAGAGTGAGAGTGACTTCACCACTAGCCCCATATATGATGAGTTGCCACAATTCCCATGTGAGGAGAGCCACAACTCCCACCACTTGAGTGAGACGAGTGACTCCACCTATGTGACATTGAGTGCACCTACCTTGAGGGACTGAGTGAGCCACCACCACATAGAGAGAGTGAGGTCATTTCAATTTCTAACAACTTAACCTCTACCTCTATGGTGTCTTCTCATTTGGTGCTAGGTTCCATATATGATGATGCGCCGATCCGCGACGACTTCGTCCTTCCTATGGACAAGACGATGGCCATGGTGGACTATGATGCACCCCCCACATGGTTCCATCACGATGATGACGTTGACCACGCTTTGGTCTATCCCACCTCACCTACACCACTTGAGTGGAACGAGAAAGGTAACATAGGTGAAGGTGATGCTCTTGTCCCACTAGTGGACGCTCTTGACACTGATTGCTTGCATGATGTTGCTCCACCTATTACCATGCTTCATGCTAGTGTGACCCATGCGATGATTTACCCATTTATGATGAGTTTGAGGATTGCCATGTGGAGTCTATTAGTCGTGATGCCATGTTACATAGGATATCATGTGAAAATTCTTTTGGTCACATCATGTTTGACATTCCGCTTGACTTGTCATATGCTATGCATGAGATTAACAATATGTCATATTTGCAATCTCATCGTAGTGATTATGCATATGCCATCAACATAAACCCAATTTGCACTTATGGCATAGATGACGAGCCCATGGTTATTGGCATTTGTTTTTCTTGTAATGATATGGATATGCTCCATTTGCATCATTTATATCATATGCCATGCCATGACCACTTAACTTCGAATATGCATTGTTTGGATGTTGTTCATATTCTCCATGTGATGTTTCCATGCTCATGAGGAGACCCCCATAGCTTCCTCATCCATGTTAGGAGATTTTGATCCATCCCATCCATTGCATGATCCCACTACTTGTGTGCACCACATGCTCACCATGAATTAAAATTATATTGATGTGCCATATACTTGCATTCTCAATTTGTGTCCTCATCGTGTGATACACAATAACTATTCTTGCATGATGGATGACATGTTCTTATACCGTGCATCAAATTTCTTTGAGAGATGCTTATCTTGTGCTAACTCACACATGCACATACACATCATGATGGATGATGTGTATATTTACCATGCACACACTTTCTTTGGTTTGTGTCTCTTTTGTGTGGGTACACATGAATACTTGTCAACCTCGCAATCCCACGAGTTGACAAAATGAGCCCTAGAGAGCAATGATGACTTGGGATCCCATGGATTTCCTTTCCCACCGCTCTCTTCGTGCAAAGACTTCACGCATTTCTTCTACATGGCACTCACTTGGCCATGGGTTATTGTCCATTACATATTATATGCCTATATTGCCATGTTGACTTTGCATGATATGATCATTACTATGCCTTTGCCTTGCATTTGTGACCCATGCTTTGCATTACACATGATGATTGATTCTCATACTTTTATGTGTCTTTGCAAGCTTGGTGTAGATATTGCTTGTTATCGCCATGTTTCCTTTGTGATCCATTCCGATAATACATTGATCTTCCATTGTGCTCGTGCTTGCGATAGGTCATGTGCATTAACTATATCCACTATTCTCTCACATGACATGATTGCCATGATTTCCTCTAGTGTGTTGCATCTTCGCTCCACTAGTTTGCACAACTTGATTGCTATGCTTTCTCATGTTGCATCCAATTCTTGGATGACTTGCTACTATCACATGTTTGGTTGCAACAATGTCATTACTTCACATATGTCTAAGCCTACTATTTGCTCTCATGACTTGATTGCCTCGCACATGTTGCAAAATTGCTATATCATTTGTGTTGAGTGCCTCACTTTCTTCACCACACCATATGCACATTATGCTTGGATTGTATTGCACTTGCCCCATGTGTTTAGACATTTCATTTCTCTTGGTGTTGTGGACGACTCTTATGCCTACCATAGACCGTTCATTGAGAGTCTCATGCATGCTTGCTATGGGCTTGAGGTAGATGCTTATTCTCATGTCCAACCTATTAGCACCTTCACCTTTGCATGATTGTTTCCATGATGCTTTTCCATGTGCTCAATTTGGATGCTTACATTCCATGCCACACTTCTTTTTCAAACCATATGCTATGCTTGATGACAATGCTTGTTGGGTGAATCACCTCTTGAATGCTTGGTTTTGCTTTAATGCCAACCACATTTGTATTTCCAAGTGCTTATTATCTTTGCTCCTTTTGAAGGAACTACAAGATGGTGCGACATTGGAGAGTGCCAATTTCGTGCTTGGAGATGATAAGTCCTTGGTGGTTGTCCACTTCTACACGGCGATGCCCTCTCTTACCCATGGTGATGAAGATCACTATCCGTGGACGGATCTCTCCCAAGGGGGGGAGATGATGCGGAGCATCCCTTGCTCATCCCCATGGACTTTACTACAACTCGTCAAGCACCTCATGGACCAATGACAAGAGCACGTGCACGCACTGTCGAAACCGAGGTTAACTCTTTCCTCTCCGAGTTTCGTCCGGATTCACTCGACAATGTGATTCTACCTCAAAGAGACACGTTGTGCATTCTTAGGTATTTCGAAGATCGTGACGAGGAAGCTCGGAGGAATCACCAAGTTCACCGGAGACCTACAGAGGAGGAGAAGGAAGAAGGATGCGTGAGGAGAACGAAGCAAAGGTGGTCTCGGACCTCCTCGGGTGCCCGGCCACCAAGGGTCCGGGTGCACGGCCACCCCCAGCCGCCGGCTGGCCGCGCCTCTGGCCACCCCGGGTGCCCGGCCCTTGGCCCCGGGTGCCCGGCCTCTGCTAGGCCTCGCCCCAGCCACCCCGGTTGCCCAACCGCCCGCCTGGGCCTCTCCAGCCGGCCTCGGGTGCCCGGCCAAATGGCCCCGGGTGCCCAGCCCCCTCCCGCCTGGAGCTGCTCCTGCCCGCACCGGGTGCCCGGGCCATCACCCCCGGGTGCTCGGCTATCGGTGTCAAAACCGGCGGATCTCGGGTAGGGGGTCCCGAACTGTGCGTCTAGGCGGATGGTAACAGGAGACAAGGGACACGATGTTTTTACCCAGGTTCGGGCCCTCTCGGTGGAGGTAAAACCCTACTCCTGCTTGATTAATATTGATGATATGGGTATTACAAGAGTTGATCTACCACGAGATCAGAGAGGCTAAACCCTAGAAGCTAGCCTATGGTATGATTGTTGTTCTTCCTACGTACTAAACCCTCCGGTTTATATAGACACTGGAGGGGGCTAGGGTTACACAGAGTCGGTTACAAGGAAAGATATCTACATATCCGTATTGCCAAGCTTGCCTTCCACGCCAAGGAGAGTCCCATCCGGACACGGGACGGAGTCTTCAATCTTGTATCTTCATAGTCCAACAGTCCGGCCAAAGGTTATAGTCCGGCTGTCCGGATACCCCCTAATACAGGACTCCCTCAGTAGCCCCTGAACCAGGCTTCAATGACGATGAGTCCGGCGCACAGATTGTCTTCGGAATTGCAAGGCGGGTTCCTCCTCCGAATACTTCATAGAAGATTTTGAACACGAGGATCGTGTCCGGCTCTGCAAAACAAGTTCCACATACCACTGTAGAGAGAATAATATTTTCACAAATCTAATCTGCTGACGTATTCCGTAGCGTGACATCACACCACAGCCAAGCCCTTATTCGAGTCGTTTTTCACACCCCACCTCTGTGCGTTTCGCGAGGCGGTTTCCTTGGCACGTCTTGTTGAAGCAGAGATTGTGTCCCCTTATCGCGGGATTCTCATCAATACGGGCGTGGGTAACCCAACCGCGCCATTAACTACGGCGCTTGGGGGATAAGCAAGTTTTACCAGGCTGGTGGGGGCGCATAGTTTTGTCCGCCCATATAAAGGGATAATGATTCACCTTTTTCTACCCACGCCTTCTTCCTCCTTGCTCATCCATTCTCGCGCATTCGAGCTCCAACGCGCAAGTCCATGTTCTCATGCTCGACCTTCTCCAACCATGTCCGGAGCGGGAGGCAAGTGGATGGTCTCCTCCGTCACGGCGGGAGACGTCAAAAAGCTGAGGGGAGCCGGATACCTATCCGAGGATATCGCACACCGGCTCCCAGATGCGGGGCAGATCATACCCACCCCAAGGCCCCATGAGAGGGTTGTATTCCTTACCCACTTCCTCCGCGGACTGGGATTTCCCCTTCACACATTCGTCTGCGGGATCATGTTCTACTACGGCCTGGATTTTCACGATCTGGCCCCGAATTTTATCCTCAACATACCGGCGTTCATCGTCGTGTGTGAGGCCTTCCCCCGCATCAAACCCCACTTCGGCTTATGGCTGAAGACTTTTAATGTCAAACCGAAGGTGGCGAGTGGACAGCAGGAGGAGTGCGGAGGCGCCATGGTGGGCAAGATGCCTAACGTTACATGGCTTGAGGGCTCCTATGTGGAGACCATAAAGGAGTGGCAATCGGGGTGGTTCTACATCACCGAGCCGCGCGACACCAAATGGGCGGCAGCCCCCGATTTTCTATCCAGAATCCCCACGCGGCTCACCTCCTGGAAAGAGAAGGGCCTGCCCTGGGGTAATCCGGTAGAGCTGACCGGACTCCATACCTGCATCCAAAATATGATAAATAGGAAGCTCAAGCTCGTCAACATAGTCCAGGTCATGCTCATCCGCCGGATCCTCCCGTGTCAACAACGGGCGTTCAATTTGTGGGAGTTCGACCCGGCCCAGCACCAGACTCTGAGCGAACTTTTCGACAAGACGCACAATGACATGTGGAGGGTGCTGTTCAAGAGTGCCGAGGTCCCCCCACCCCTCACCGAGGATCGCAGACTCAGCGCGCAGCGCCAAGCCGGCGTGGTAAGCTCTTTTATTAGTTACATGGTATTCATTTTCCCCGGTATAACTTTATGCGGGATCTAAGCTCCCATACCTTTGACAGGAATGGCTGAAAACTGCCGAACAGATTGACTGTCCAGCTCCTCTGCCCGAAGACCCAGCAGATGCTCGCTTAGCGGAGATGCTGGTTCCGGCGCCTTACGTGGTGCCGTAGAAGAAGGCCAAGAAGAAGGCCACGGGAACCCGAAAGAGTTCCCGACGCCCGGTGGTATCGGACTCATCGTCCGATGACTCCAAGGCTCACTCCTCCACGAAGACGAGGAGGAGGAAAAAGAAGCTTCTTCCCCTCCAGCTGGGGGAGAAAAGAAAAGAAAGGCCACCCCAACTAGGGAGGCCGGAGGGTCCAAGAAGGGAAGGACTCTCCTTCCGGACCATTCTACCACCGTCGCCGACAGCGAAGACAAGTGGCCACCCAGGGCCAAGCCCCCGGGTAAGTCGTAAGTGTTCGGATGCCAGAGTAACTCATAGCGTTCCTTTATTGCACAGTTTCTCCTAACCCTGGATATAATCATGCAGTCCACCCCGAGCCCGAGTTGACATATCGTCGAGTGGTTCATTGGATTCGTCGGATGTGAACAGCTTTTCACTTCCAACCGCCTCCTCTCCTCGCCCTACGGACAATGCCGAGGTATTGTCTCAAGGGGTTCAAACGAGGGAGGTAGTCTGAGGCGCCTCAAGGCGACCTCCTGGACTCTAGGCGCAAAGGGAGCAAGGCTCCCAAGGGCTCCAAGTCCGGCCCTCGGCCGAACATCGCGCCGGAACCTCCAGTGGTTCCGGACTCCGGCAGGCAACCCCCTTCCAAGAGGGGCAAGCCGCCCGTGCCGGTGACCTCCGTCCATCCGGAGGCACCGGACAATTTGCTGGAAGTTCTTGGAGGTGCTTCCATCGACGAGGAGCACCGCACTGTTATGAGTGCGGTGATCAAGAAGGTTCAGTCCGCCAAGAGCGGACTGACTGAAGCCTGTGCCAGCCTTCTAACAGGCTTTGAGGTAGGTATTAAAAATATAGGAAAATATTACCGCATAGACAATAGCCCCTGATGCTCTGTTTGGTGTTTGCAAAGAAAAGCCGAATAGAGGATCAAATAATATCCGCAGGAGTCTAATACAAGTATGTCTATATGCGCATGCAGGCTTCATTGCTGACCTCCGCCGCACGGACTGCGGAGGTCGCCACGCTGAAGCAGAACCTCGAGCGGTCCGAGAAAGAGCTCGACCTTGCTAAGAAGCAGCTCGAGGAGAACAAAGGTAAGTAATACCTTGTGTACGTATATAAAAAAGGTGTAGTTGCAAAAAATGACAGGATCTTTGTGGATATACCAGGGGCCACGACCGATGTGGCGACCCTGAAGCAAGCGCTGTCCGAGGCCAAAAACAAAGCGGCCGCGGAGCGCTCCGAGCAGGGGAAACAAGAAGCGCGGGTGGCGGAGGTGCAGCAAGAGCTCCAGGCTCTCATGAAAAAACACGAGAGTTTGGAGCTTGACTCGAAGACGCGAGAGTCCGAGCTTGCCTCGGCCCTTGAGAGCGCCAAGCATGCCAAGGCCGAAGCCCAAAAGGCCCTCCAGGAAATTGAGGCGATGAAGAAGATAGGCGCGGGTAAGGAATTCATTATGCAAAGCAAGCATGTGAAAGTGAATTACTTGTTACTTACCCGAGTCCGGAGCTCTCCAGGAGCATTTGCAGATTTGCCCCGCAGTGTGTCGGATGCCGCATAGCACTACCGAGCCGAGGAGGGGAGCTCGGCGGAGAAGGTGTTACGGTCTCGATATCTTGAGGCAGAACACCCGTGTGCTTAAGCGACCAGCTGAAGCAATTGGTCGAGCTCCATAAGGTGGCCGAACAGGCCATGAAGGGTCTTATAGTCCGGCTGTGGCCTGGAGAGGCCATGCCAGGGAGCTACTTCGGGCTGGTGAAGCGGCTTGTGGATGCCTGTCCTTGGCTTGAGGTCATCAAGCGCTCCGTCTGCATCGAGGGCGCCCGCAGGGCACTTGCCCGTGTTAAAGTACACTGGGGCAAGATGGACGCTGAGAAGCTGGTGAAGGATGGGCCACCGCAAGGCAAGGAGCATCGCCACCCTGAAATGTACTATGAGGGCGTCTTGAAGGTGCCCGCCTTATGGCGGATGAATGTTCCAAAGATGTAATTTTTGAGTGAACTCGCCCGTGTGATCCTGCATGCTGAAAACTTGTTCATATGCGCTATGCAACGCTTGTTTGAATTTAAATTACCTTCTGTGTAGCCGTTTAATAAATCTGAGAGATGGCGAGTCGTCGGCTTCTTCCCCCAAGCCAAGAGTGCTGGGGTGTTCGGGATAAACCTGAGCACTCTTTTTCCCATTCTTGGGTCCTTCGAGGGAGGTGCTCAGCAGAACGAACAAGGCAATCGGACTATAATGCTTTATCACTCTCACTTAGCCAGAGAATTCTATAATTTTAAATTTTGGCAAAGCCCCTAGTATTCGGAAGACCGGGTTCGGGGCGCTATACACGCCTAAGCTGGACAAAGCCAAACTCCTCGCCCTAAGCGGCATAAGTCTTTAGGGACTCGAAACCTCTCGAACATCGACCAGCTCTCTCCTTATCATGACAGTCAGTTTTAGCTTTCTCTACTGAGGTGCTTAGCCCAGCTGAACCGGGGCACAATCGCAGTAGTTCTCCTAATTCTACCTTAGCCGATATAGCGGAACGTAAGGTACCAAAACGTGGGAGCCGGGCAAACCCAACTATTGACCCAAGACATGATTCGGAGCCGATGCATATAATGCTATAAGTTTGGGGTGCCGCACTTGTGTAAGTGTTCGGACTTCTCACGCCGTATTATGGGGTACTTAAGACCCTGGCGTATTGGACGTACCAAAGTGTACAGGTGCAAAATGTCATTAATGAACATATATACCTAAAAAGGGAAGGAATAGAGAATGCGGAGATAGACTAGTGCTATGCATTGTTTATTCGAAAAGGGGTGCATTAAAGCGGGACAATACAAGTAGTGTGATAAGCAAAAAATGGGACTATTTGACATGTCTCCTCCAAGGGTAAGCTACGGAATGGTATTTAAAGCAGGTATTTCGCTCATTATAGAGACCACCTAGGAGTTCCATGATGCGACGTATATTTTGGCCCCCCTGGTCCTTGTATCGTGTGTTCGGCAATTATACTGCTGGACAGGGCTTCCAGAGAGTAAAGTCCTGAAAGATAGAAAAAATAACAAAGTAGGAAGCCCTGAGTGCGGTTGAGCCGCGTTTTGGGGCATTCCGTAATCGTGCCCCTCCCCCTGTGCCCATGGTATTTTCAATGCGTAATTATGTACGCGCGGCACGTATGTCGCCGTTTGGCTGGGGCTGGGGTAGGGGTAGCATTGCTATGCGAGCTCGGAACGTGCCAGGTGGTCTTGTTGCAGATTACTCCGGGAGCGCTTGAAGGCGTTCGGGCGTTTCGTCGCCGGACTGGGGAATTGCCTTGAGAGGTTGCTTTGTACTTCTGCTGCGAAGGCCGCAGTGTGCTCCTCCGTTCGGAGAGAGCGCTCTGTGTTTCCATTGACTGTGATGACCCCCCGAGGTCCTGGCATCTTGAGCTTGAGGTATGCATAGTGCGGCACCGCATTGAATTTTGCAAATGCGGTTCGCCCGAGCAGTGCATGATAGCCACTGTGGAACAGGACTATATCGAAGATTAACTCCTCGCTTCGGAAATTATCCAGGGATCCGAAGACCACTTCCAGTGTGACTGAGCCTGTGCAATGGGCCTCTACACCTAGTATGACGCCTTTAAAGGTCGTTTTTGTGGGTTTAATCCTTGAGGGATCTATACCCATTTTTCGCACTGTGTCCTGATAAAGCAGGTTCAGGCTGCTGCCGCCGTCCATAAGGACTCAAGTGAGGTGAAATCCGTCAATGATTGGGTCTTGGACCAATGCGGCGAATCCGCCGTGGTGGATACTAGTGGGATGGTCCCTGCGATCGAAAGTGATCGGACAGGAGGACCATGGGTTGAACTTTGGAGCGACTGGCTCCAGCGCGTATACGTCCCTTAACGCACGCTTCCGCTCCCTCTTGGGGATATGGGTTGTGTATATCATGTTCACCGTCCGCACTTGTGGGGGAAACCCCTTCTGTCCTCCGGTGTTCGGCAGTCGGGGCTCCTCCTCGTCGTTGCTATGTAGCCCCTTGTCTTTGTTTTCGGCATTTAACTTGCCGGCCTACTTGAACACCCAACAATCCCTGTTGGTGTGGTTGGCTGGCTTGTCGGGGGTGCCATGTATCTGACATGAGCGATCGAGTATACGGTCCAAACTGGACGGGCCCGGAGTACTTCCTTTGAATGGCTTTTTCCGCTGACCGGGCTTGGAGCCTCTGAATCCGGCATTGAATGCCGTATCCTCTGTATTGTTGCTGTTGATGCGGCGCTTGTGTTTGTTGCGATGTGACCTACCATTGCCGTCCTTGATATCCGAAGTACCAGGGTTCTTTGATATGTTATTGCTGCGAGCCAGCCAGCTGTCCTCTCCCGCACAAAAGCGGGTCATGAGCGTCGTGAGGGCTGCCATAGATTTCGGCTTTTCCTGGCCAAGGTGCCGGGCAAGCCACTCGTCGCGGATGTTATGCTTGAATGCTGCTAGGGCCTCTGCATCCAGACAGTCGACGATTTTATTTTTCTTGGTTAGGAACCGTGTCCAGAATTGTCTGGCCGATTCCTTTGGCTGTAGAATTATGTGGCTCAAGTCATCGGCATCTGGTGGTCGCACATAAGTGCCCTGGAAGTTGTCGAGGAATGCGGCTTCCAGATCTTCCCAACAGCCAATGGATTCTGCTAGCAGGCTGTTGAGCCAGTGCCGAGCTGGTCCTTTAAGCTTAAGTGGGAGGTATTTGATGGCGTGTAGATCGTGACCACGGGCCATGTGGATATGCAGGAGGTAGTCCTCAATCCATACTGCGGGATCTGTTGTACCATCGTATGATTCAATATTTACGGGTTTAAAACCCTCTGGGATTTGATGATCCATTACTTCATCTGTGAAGCATAGGGGGTGTGCGGCGCCTCTGTACTGGGCTATATCACGACGGAACTCGAATGAGTCTTGTCTGCTGTGTTTGGCCCGGCCGGATTTAATTTTACTGTATCCAGCGTGACGGTTATCGTCTCTCGTAGTGGGGCGCCCTCGTGATCCGTAGATCGATCTTTCTTGCTTTGCTTTATCCTCCAATATGTCTTGCAGGTCTAGCGTATTTCCCTGTGCCTTGACATTTTTCTTTGGATGGCGACGGGGTGCGGCTTGAGCTTTTGGCTGAAATATCTCTCTATCGCGGCCGCGAGGTGGCCGATCAGCCGCGTCATATGCTAGGGATGTAGGTTTTGATGCTTCCTCCTCTAATCGTGGTAGCAACCTGCGCTTTGGGTAGCTCTTGGAGGGGCGTTCGAGTTCATATTCCTCCGCCGCAAGGACTTCAGTCCATCTGTCAGCTAGCAGGTCTTGATCAGCTCTGAGCTGCTGTTGTTTTTTCTTAAGGCTATTCGCTGTGGCCATAAGCCAGCGCTTGAAGCGCTCTTGTTCGGCGGGATCCTCAGGCACGACAAATTCATCGTCGTCGAGGCTTGCCTCGTCTTCCGAGGGAGGCATGTAATTATCATCCTCTACCTCTCTATCTGCCGCTCTCTCAGGAGGGCTGGCTTCTCCATCCTCTGCGCTGAATCTTCTTTGGAGGAGTTGTCTTGGCACTATCCGAAGTGTTATTATCTCTGTGCGGTATCACCGTTTTTGCTTTAAGCGGGACTTAGGCGGCGCCGCCGGCGCCGGCGCAGGTTGCTTCTTGGAGGGACATCCCCGTTGTCCGTCGCCATTGCCTTCTTTGGGTGTATCCACCATATATATATCATATGATGAGGTGGCTGTCCAGGGGCCTGTCTTGGCGGTGGTTCTGTTGCGTCTCCTACATCGTCGTCCATACCGTCGATGTCTTGGTCAAGTCGAGCATGTCGGTCAAATCATCGACAGTGGCTACGAAGTGGGTGGTGGGTGGGCATCGAATTTCTTCGTCATCCGCATCCCAATCCTGTCGGTCATAATCCGGCCAGGACTCTCCTGACAAGGAGAGAGACCTTAGTGAGTTCAGTATGTCACCAAAGGGCGAGTGCTGAAAGATATATGTGGCGGTGAACTCCATGATCGGCGCCCAATCGGATTCGATTGGCAGGGGCACGGGTGGTTCGGAGTCCGAAGGAGAGTCCGGCAATTTGGAGTCACGGGCCTCGTGAAGGGTAAGGCTGGTATTCGGCTCGATCGCCGTTGAGGCTGCGACCTCCATGGCGGGGTCTAACCACCCGTCCACGGCTGGCGCAATTGGCTCGGAATTGAAGGTCGGAGCGGTTGCAGGTGCGATCTCCTGAACACTGTCTGACGGCAGAGCTAAATCATGCCCATCGTGACAGTGCGGTGCACTCGGCAGGGGCTCGAATCCGGTGAAGATCAAGTCTCCGCGGATGTCGTCCGTGTAGTTTAAACTTCCAAACCTGACCTGGTGGCCAGGGGCGTAACTTTCAATCTGCTCCAGATGGCCAAGCGAGTTGGCCCGCGGTACGAAGCCCCCGAATACAAAGATCTGTCCGGGGAGAAAAGTCTCACCCTGGACTGCATCACTATCGATGATCGAATGAGCCATCAAGCCTAACGATGACGACATAGAGGAACTCTCAATGAAAGCACCAATGTCGGTGTCAAAACCGGCGGATCTCGGGTAGGGGGTCCCGAGCTGTGCGTCTAGGCGGATGGTAACAGGAGACAAGGGACACGATGTTTTTACCCAGGTTCGGGCCCTCTCGATGGAGGTAAAACCCTACTCCTGCTTGATTAATATTGATGATATGGGTATTACAAGAGTTGATCTACCACGAGATCAGAGAGGCTAAACCCTAGAAGCTAGCCTATGGTATGATTGTTGTTCTTCCTATGGACTAAACCCTCCGGTTTATATAGACACCGGAGGGGTTAGGGTTACACAGAGTCGGTTACAAGGAAAGAGATCTACATATCCGTATTGACAAGCTTGCCTTCCATGCCAAGGAGAGTCCCATCCGGACACGGGACGAAGTCTTCAATCTTGTATCTTCATAGTCGAACAGTCCGGCCAAAGGTTATAGTCAGGTTGTCCAGATACCCCCTAATCCAGGACTCCCTCAATAGCCCTTGAACCAGGCTTCAATGACGATGAGTCCGGCGCGTAGATTGTCTTCGGAATTGCAAGGCGGGTTCCTCCTCCGAATACTTCATAGAAGGTTTTGAACACGAGGATCGTGTCCGGCTCTGCAAAACAAGTTCCACATACCACCGTAGAGAGAATAATATTTTCACAAATCTATTCTGCTGACGTATTCCGTAGCGTGACATCACACCACAGCCAAGCCCTTATTCAAGTCGTTTTTCACACCCCACCTCAGCGCGTTTCGTGAGGCAGTTTCCTTGGCACGTCTTGTCGAAGCAAAGAACGTGTCCCCTTATCGCGGGATTCTCATCAATACGGGCGTGGGTAACCCAACCACGCCATTGACTATGGCGCTTGGGGGATAGGCGAGTTTTACCAAGCTGGTGAGGGCGCATAGTTTTGTCCGCCCATATAAAGGGATAAGGATTCACCTTTTTCTACCCACGCCTTCTTCCTCCTTGCTCATCCATTCTCGCGCATTCGAGCTCCTGCGCCCAAGTCCACGTTCTCATCCTCGACCTTCTCCAACCATGTCCGGAGCGGGAGGCAAGTGGATGGTCTCCTCCGTCACGGAGGGAGACGTCAAAAAGATGAGGGGAGCCGTATACCTGTCTGAGGATATCGCACACCGGCTCCCAGATGCGGGGCAGATCATACCCACCCCAAGGCCCCATGAGAGGGTTGTATTCCTTACCCACTTCCTCCGCAGACTGGGATTTCCCCTTCACCCATTCGTCTGCAGGCTCATGTTCTACTACAGCCTGGATTTTCACGATCTGGCCCTGAATTTTATCCTCAACATATCAGCGTTCATCGTCGTGTGTGAGGCCTTCCTCCGCATCAAACCCCACTTCGGCTTATGGCTGAAGACTTTTAATGTCAAACCGAAGGTGGTGAGTGGCCAGAAGGCGGAGTGCAGATGCACCATGTTGGGCAAGATGCGTAACGTTACATGGCTTGAGGGCTCCTATGTGGAGACCACAAAGGAGTGGCAATCGGGGTGGTTCTACATCACCGAGCCGCGTGACACCAAATGGGCGGCAGCCCCCGAATTCCGATCCGGAATCCCCACGCAGCTCACCTCCTGGAAAGAGAAGGGCCTGCCCTGGGGTAATCCGGTAGAGCTGACCGGACTCCAGACCTGCATCCAAAATATGATAAACAGGAAGCTCAAGCTTGTCAACATAGTCCAGGTCATGCTCATCCGCCGGATCCACCCGTGTCAACAACGGGGGTTCAATTTGTGGGAGTTCGATCCGGCCCAGCACCAGACTCTGAGCGAACTTTTCGACACGACACACAAGGACGTCTGGAGGGTGCTGTTCAAGAGTACCGAGGTCTACATATCCGTATTGCCAAGCTTGCCTTCCACGCCAAGGAGAGTCCCATCCGGACACGGGACGCAGTCTTCAATCTTGTATCTTCATAGTCCAACAGTCCGGCCAAAGGTTATAGTCCAGCTGCCCGGATACCCCCTAATCCAGGACTCCCTCACCGGCCTCTACAGCGCCAGGGCGCAACCACCCTGACCGGTCCGGGTGCCCGGCCGGTTTTACCCCGGGTGCCCGGACCCCTCCGCGTGCCTGCGTGCACTTTTGGAATTTGGTCCCTTGAATCCCCCTCTTCCTCTCATTTCGTCCCTAGACTATATAAGCTCCTTCCCTTGCTCATTTAGAGGATAGCTAAGAATAGATCTAAACATTAGAGCTTAGCTCATGTATCTCCCCTTGTGGGATTCCTCTTGAGAGAGAAGACTCCATTGGAGTACAAGACCTCCATTGCAGAAGATCCCTAGTGGATAAAGCCCCCATCTAGGGAAGGATCTATCTAGATCATCAAGCCCTCATCTCCTTCATAGGATTTGGGATGAACTCTACCATGTATCTAGTTTCCCTTTGATTGTTCATGTACCTTGTGGATCTTGTGTGTTTGTTGGTCTAGTGGATGTGTGATTGGACTTGTTCTTGAGTTTTCCTCTTGTTTTCTCTCTTGTGTTCATCTTGTTCTTGGGGATTCCCCCCTCCAATTCATGAAAGATCTCCACATAGGGTTCCACCCTACAACACCAACCATCGTCTCACCAAGTGCCTAGTGGACCTATGACACGAGCACGTGCAAGAGCTCTCGAAACCGAGGTGACATCTCTCCTCTCACAATTGCACTTCGATGCACATGAGACATGGCTACTACCTCAAACGGAGACATTGTGCATACTCAGGTATCAAGGAGTTTGCCATGGAGAGGCTAAGGAGCAAGGAGAATCAGAAGAGGAAGATGGACGTGAAGACAGAGAAGAAGAAAGGCAAAAGCAGCAGAAGCCCGGACGATCGGGACCGCCGTCCGGACGATCCGGCCCCAGCCCGGACGATCCGGACCCCGACCCGGACAACCCGGCTAACCTGTTGATGCGGAGCATCCCACTTTCATCCCCATGTACACTCCGACTACTCTCCAAGCCCCAAGGATACATAAGATGAGACCTCGACTGTACACCATTGGACACAAGGGGAACTCGCTCCTCTTCGAACCATCACTTTCCAAATGTGAGACATGGCTACTACCTCAAATATATGTGTTATGCATGACTAGGAACAAAGCGGAAGACCATGGACAAGACGGGGAGGACACCAAGAACAAGGAACTACCGAAGAAGCTCCAGCGAGCGGACATCCGGACGACACCGGACGACCGGCCTCTCACAGCAAGCGGACGTCCGGCCCTTGGCGGATGACCGGCGCCTGAAGACCAGCCTACGCCAGCTACAGACCTCCCAGTGAGCGGATGTCCGACCCCACACCGGACATCGGGCAATATTAACGGAAGTCCGAGACTTCCGGACATCCGGTGTCCCGACCACAGAACACTTTCAGCGGACGTCCGGCGCTAGCGGACGTCCGGAGCTAGCGGACGACCGGTCCCCCTGGAACCACCCAACGTCCTATGCCCAGCGGACGTCCGGTCCCTGGCTGTGTCCAGTTGCGGGCTGAGGCCCATGTACCCCTTCACTTCGCCCCCATTTGCACTATGAATATAAATAGGACACCCCCTCCTCCTAGTTAGGGTTAGCATTGATTTAGCTCATTTGTGAGATAGAGCCTCGCTCATCCATACGGATCTCCTCCTCGTGAGAGACCGCGGCCTCTTCGAAGAAGATCCACCTGGATTCAACACCCCTTTACGGGAAGATCCCTCGTGGATTCAAGACCTCCTCTCGGAGATGAACTACCGCTACTTGTATCGTCCTTTGTTGGATTTGGACCGTGTATCTCTTTGTGTTTCGAGGATCTAGAACATGTGTGATTGATTTTGTTGCTTGAGTGATTTCTCTCGTGTTTCCCCTCGTGTTTCCCTTGTTTTCCCTCGTGTTCTTTGTGGGATCCGCTCCAATCGTGAAAGATCGGGCCACTAGGGTTCTACCCTACATCATCTTGGTATCAGAGCCAGCTTGTCTCATGATATCTTGGTATCATGAGCTACGTTGATCATGATTTCGGAGCCCCCCTCTTTGTTTTCTAGCCTTCTTTTGCTTGATTTCGTTCTAAATCCGAAAATCCCCACCAAAAGTAGCCCCAATTTTTTTTGTGATTTGTTAGTTTGATGATGTTTTGTTGATTTCGATCCGTGGATTTGCTTGGTTTCAGGTGGATCTAGTATCTCCCCAAGTTTCCCCATCTTCCATCCACGAAATCTCCGCAATTTTGCCCAGAAATCTCCATTTTCCGCCCAAAATCGTGTCCTGGAGCTCAAATCTCGCGTTGACCCAGACCCACCGGACGACCGACGTTTACTGGACGTCCGGACCCTCTCGAAGCACCGGACGACCGCTACTTACCGGACGTTCGGAACCCCGACCCCGAGCTGAAACAGCGGATTTCCGACCCGACTGGACGTCTGGCCATCGGACATCCGTCCATTTCCGGACGTCCGCTACCTTTAGATATTTACTTCGGCTGATTTTTGTTTTGTAAATAACTAATTCATCCGAACTCCGATTTTGACGTTCTTTAGCTCGTTTTGAAGCTATTGACATCCCCCATCCCACGAAAATACTACCAACACCATTTGACTCCATCAAAGTTTCGGAACTTTGGCATCTTTGCCTAGGGCTTCCACCACATCCTCCGCATAGCCACCACCGACTTCCGCAACCGAACCCTTTTTGTTTGCCACTTCATATGTGGTTGTTTGAGTTGTGACTTGAGTCTCCTAAGGTGTTTCGGCTACTTAGGGCCGGTTGCTTCTTCATCAACCACCACCACCACTTCCGCATAACCTTGCCCACCATACACTTCCACCACCCCAACTTAACCCAATTTTGTTTGAGCTTGTTTGAGTTGTGGCTTGTGTCTCCTAAGGTGTTTCGGCTACTTAGGGACGGCAACTTCAACTCCGACACATGTATAGCCCATCATTCCACTTCAGCATTGCCAAGTGCAAACCACCATCGCTTTCCGC
The DNA here is from genome assembly GCA_021605205.1 of Aegilops longissima. Classification (NCBI taxonomy): domain Eukaryota; kingdom Viridiplantae; phylum Streptophyta; class Magnoliopsida; order Poales; family Poaceae; genus Aegilops; species Aegilops longissima. The sequence goes on from CM038676.1 coordinate 315,236,168, forward strand.
TACCACCATTTGACTTTTTCCTTTGATAGCTTGAGTTCGCGATTTTTCCGTTTCCTATGGTGTTTCGGCTACTTAGGGACGAGTCTCCATCATCTTGGTATCTACATCAAGAACACCGCCACTCATCATCGCCAAGGACGGTAACCTCGACGACACCATTGTATATTCCCCTTAGCATTGCATTGATAACCTCTAGCCCATTTTGCGTCACTTGCCTATCGAGACTAGCCATTTGAGTATTGCTAGCAACGTTACTTGTGCACATTAGTGATCATACTCCCCATAGCATACATACCATATCATCGTGGTGCATATATTGATATCATATCTTGTGTCACAAGTTTGTTCCCGCATATACACAATTGCTATCTTGGTTTGTGCATTGTGCAAAAGTGGCCATACAAAAAAAGAGAATAAATCTTTTAAGCAAAAGAGAGAGCAAAGAGCTTGTAAGCAAGTGCCATAGCATCATACCACATTGCATATAAGATTTTCATCTGATCATCTTGGATCAAACACCAGGAACCATACATATATAGCATACTTGGGATAGAAAGTTGATCTATCTTTGCATCTTATAGGTTGTGCACAAGTGTCATATACGCCTATTGAGCAATCGTGCTAGCGTCTCTCTTGAGTTGGGCAACACGAGCGTTTTCCGTGGATTCTGTATTTTGTGCTCATTCCTTGGTTGCACGACCCCATTTATTTATCCGTGTGTGTGTTTCCGTGCGCCACATATTTCTATTGGTCTACTTGTTACGCTTGCGAATTTGTGAATCTCTTTCAACATTATTGACTCTTTCTAACATTTTGCATTGAATTTTTGTGCCACTATCCTCACCGAGCTCCACCATAAGCCTTACTTGTGTAGGTGTGAGAAACCGACAAGAATTGGTACCAATTGTGCTATTTCCTTGTTACACGGAGTGATCATTGATCCATCTTCAACATCCGTCAAGGTACATTTGGTCTAGTCCTTCTCCTTCTCCCACTCACATTTGCTCGAGTCTTGTGATGGATAGGCAAGGCATTTCATCTCCGGTCCTCGACATCAACGACGGCGTGAACAACTACATCACCAAAGCGTCCATCTTCGATCTAGAACGACAAATGCAAGGCGCACAATCAAGATTGCGAGAGCGCATCGAGAACATCTCCATCAACATTCATCACTCCGAAGCAAGGAAAAGGGACTACATCGACAACAAAGCTTTCCGCACAAAAAGAGGAGCACCATGCAAGGATGGAGGAGATTCGGGCCTTGATCAAGTCTTCTTCCCCTTCGTCATCTTCAAGGCGGCGGCGACAAAGTCGATCATCTTCGGAGCGCCCAAATGATGCAAGCGCAAGTCGTCCACGTCCACATCTCCATGGCGACCACCATCACATTTGTGATTGATGTAGGGCGGATCCCTATGGGGCCGATCTTTCACATTTGGAGTGGATCCCTACGAGGAACACGAAGAACGCGCGGAAGAACACAAGGGAAATCACAAGGGGAAATAAGAGAAACAATCAACCGACACGAATATGATCACACAAGTGCTAGATCGTCGAGGCGCAAAGTAACTGAGATCCAAAGTCAACAAGGGACGATACAAAGGTAACCGTTCTTCTCCGGAAGGAGGTCTTGAGGGGGGTCTTCTCCGTGAGGTGGTCTTGAATCTGGATGGATTTTCTCCGAAGAGGGGCCGCGGTCTCTCTCGTGGAGTAGATCTGGTACGGATGAGCAATGCTCTATCTCAAATGAGCTAAACCAATGCTAACCCTAGAAAGATGGGGGAGAAGGAGTATATATAGTCTAGGGGGTGAAGGGGTACACGGGCCTCGGCCCTTTACTGTGCGCAGAATGGGGGGCCGGATGTCCGAGCGACGGGCCAGATGTCCGGGCCTTCCCGAGGGGCCGGATGTCCGGGCTTGGCTGCCGGATGTCCGGGCTGGAGGGCTCGGCTTCTGTAGGTTCTGTAGCGTGGCGCCGGATGTCCGGGCTTCTGGCCAGATTTTCGGGCGTCGAATGTCTTGCACGATTGTAGGCGTACTCAGCGATAGGTAGGCACTCCTCCCACTCCTTGATCTTCTTCTTTATCAACACGCGTAGTACAGTGGAGAGCGTGCAGTTCGTCACCTCCGTTTGGCCGTCGGTTTGTGGATGGTATGCCGTGGAGAATAGGAGCTTGATTCTGAGCTTGGCGCACAAGGTCTTCCAAAAGTAACTCAAGAACTTGACGTGACGATCTGAGATAATCGTCTTTGGCACTCCATGAAGGCGCAAGATTTCCCTACAAAAGAGAGCGGCAACATGTGAAGCATCGTCGATCTTGTTGCAAGGAATGAAATGTGCCATTTTAGAGAACCGGTCCACAACAACAAACACAGAATCCTTTCCATTCCTAGTCCTAGGCAAACCAAGCACAAAATCCATGCTAATATCTTCCCATGGTTGATATGGAATTGGAAGTGGCATGTAAAAGCCATGAGATTGAGCTTTAGACTTAGCTTTGCGACATGTAGAGCATCGGTTGGTGAAGCGGTTGACGTCGCGAAACATCTTTGGCCAAAAATAGTTCTTGGAGAGCGTAGCATGTGTCTTGTCGCGTCCAAAATGTCCCAATACTCCTCCTCCATGAGATTCTTGCAAAAGCAACAAACGAAGAGAAGACTCGGGAATGCAAAGTTTGTTAGCTCTCATAAGATAACCATCCTTGATGTAATATCGTTCCCAAGATGTATGCGTCAAACATTTAGCATAAGGAATAGCAAAAGATGGGTCATTAGCATACAAGTCTTTTATGTGCTCAAAGACAATACCTTCAACTCAAGTTTAGTGACGAGCATGCATATGCATGAAAGTGCATCCGCAACTACATTTTCCTTGCCCTTAATGTACTTGATCACATATGGGAAAGATTCAATAAATTCACTCCATTTGGCATGGCGCTTGTTCAACTTAGTTTGACCTTTTAAGTACTTAAGCGTTTCATGATCGGTATGGATGACAAACTCATGACGACGAAGGTAATGCTCCCAAACATGTAGCACACACACTAAGGCATACAAATCTTTGTCATAGATAGGATAGTTGAGTTGAGCACCGGAGAGTTTTTCACTAAAATATGCAATGGCTCGTTTCTCTTGCATCAAAACTCCGCCAATTCTGGTACCACTTGCATCACAATGAACCTCAAAAGTTTTGTCAAAGTTGGGCAAAGCGAGAATCGGAGCATGAGTAAGCAAAGACTTGAGCTCATCAAAAGCGGTGGATTGCAAAGATCCCCAAATGAAAGGAGCATTCTTCTTACTCAAGGCATGCAAAGGGGCGTCAATAGTGCTAAAATCTTTCACAAAGCGACGATAAAAACCCGCAAGGCCAAGGAAGCTACGCACTTGTTGCAAATTGGTTGGTTGGGGCCAAGTCTTAATAGCTTCAATTTTAGATTCATCAACATGGACACCCTTGGAAGAGACAACGAAACCCAAGAAAACCAACTTGTCAACTCCAAATGTGCAGTTTTTCATGTTCGCATAAAGACGTTCCTTGCGAAGCGTTTTGTAGCGACCCGACCTCAGATGGTCAAGTCTCTGTGCTTCCGTGTCATCCCTGGATCGGTAATGCTGACACACACAGTACTCGAAGGATTTATAACAGAGTAGCAATCACACACTTATTACATCGAATGTCTCAAAAGAGAACTTATTACAATAATATGGCTTAAGGCCATCTAATACGATAACAGCGGAAGGCTTGGAAGATAAAGTGAGTCCATCAACTCCAACGGCATAGCTGAGCTGCACGGCAACGACCTATCGAACCTTACTCCTCGTCTGAAAAGTCTGCAACATAATACGTTGCAGCCCGAGAATGGGTCAGCACATGGAATATGCTGGCAATGTAACACAATAGAGCAATAACAGAATAATGCTAACACTACATGCATGTTTGGCTGGTGGAAAGCTCTACGGTTATAGTTTGCGGAAAGCAAATTTTTCCCTACATCAAAGGAATAAATTTTAATTTAACTATCATGGTGGTTGAAACATCATTGAGAAGGTATAACCCCAACTCAATCCCAATTAAGATAATTAACATCCCAGCAATATTAATTTAGAGTGATGAGATACATGTGAATACTCAAGTACTAGATACTCAGAATTGTCCATAACCGGGGACACGGCTAACCATGATTAGATTGTACACTCTGCAGAGGTTTGCGCACTTTTCCCCACAAGACTCGATCGCCTCCGTTGATTTCTCACACTACATGGTGTTTGAGAAACGGATGACCGAGACACAGTCTTTCAGAAACATTAACTCTCTACTCCGGGTAGATCATACCAAACCTACAAAACCCACTACCTGCTGATCTACCTCTTCAAGAGCTTCACATAACTTACTCAACTATGCTAGATCCCATAATAGCTTGTGGCTGCAGACGGAAGTTTCTAGCTTGAATAATGTCAGTTCCCTTTGAGCCTGGGTGGCGGTCCATAGGAAGATCACACGGGTACCCCGGGATTTCCAAAAAAACAGACAACACTGGGTTCCCCAGGTGCCTCAATCCACCCAGATGTGTATTAAAGTTGCCACATTAAGTTAACCATTAATTAAAAATCTCACATCTGTCATGAATAACTCTCAAACCCAACCACGTCTACGAGCATAGCATAGCAATATAAGCAACACGTAGAAGTAACTCCCAAGGGTTTGATAGTAACAGGGCAATAGGTTCCTACCTCATCATCTACTTCCCAACCCACAAATTGATGACATCCTAACCATGCAATGTTTGAGGGTTGAAACTAATGCATAAAAACTGGGTATGAAAAGAGTATGATCAAAGTGTTACTTGCCTTGCTGACGATCCGGGAATCCTAGAGACTCGTAGTAACACGCGCTTCCGCACCGGGATTCTATCGCAGTCAAACAACAGCATACATAAGCAACAAGCAAAGACGCACAAACGAAACTTCAACAGAAAGAGGTTGACCGGAGAGTTCAACTTAAGAACTCCGGTTCACAAGAAGAATCAAACCAAACGGAGTAACGAAACTCAAACGGCGAAAGAAACAAGATCCGTTTACTAATCTGATCTAGGGTCAAATTTTTACAGAGGCAAAAACTTGTTTGAGTTGACTATTCGGAAAGAGGGTTTCGAGATGAAATTCCAGATGCTTGAATCGGCTGATTCCGATAAACGAGCGAAAAGTCATACTAGTTCGAACATCGGATCAGAAATCGTGATCAGAAAAAATCACGGAATAAATCCGATAAAAAGAAAACGACGAACGGCTAAACGAACGAACGTTCGTTAGCAGAAACTAAACGACGAACATGTTCGTTAGAAAGAACGAACGAGCGAACGCTCGCTAAACAAATAAACCGAAAATAAAAACCGATCTATAAAAAAACGAACTAGGGTTTTTTCTAAAAAAAACCGAAGGGGTTTTTCTTTAAAAAAACGGGCGGCGAGTGGCTACCTCCGGCGAGGTCGTTCGTGGCGGGCGACTCGGCGGGCGGGGCGAGGGCGGCGGCTCGGCGAGGGCGTGGGGTGGCGGCTTAGAGGCGGCAGTGGCGATGGCGGCGGCGGCGCGACTCGGCGGCGGCGGCTCGTGGCTCGTGGCTCGGCTCCGGGCTCGGTGGTGGTGGTGGCTAGAGGGGGCGGCTTTTATAGGTTGGGGGCTCCGACTTGGGGAGGGTAAGGCGGTGGCGGCGGCTCGGTGTCCGGGTCGGACACTGGCGGCGGCGACGCAGGAAGGCGGGCGGCGGCTCGGGCGGCTGGGCGGCCTCTTTCGGTGGCGCTTAGCCCGATCGGTATGGTCCTCTTTTTTAAAACGTTCTACCAAACTTATAAAATCCTAGAAAAATAAATAAAAATCTAAAAATACCAAAACAAGTTTTCTCCGTCTAAATAAAATATTTAGAACATGATGAACTTTTCTTGGCCCCTAAAATGCAATTTTTAAAACATGCGAATTTTTCTAGGGGAAATAAAATTCCAAAAAAAATCAAATAAAAATCCAAATAATGATTTTAACATTTTTCCTCCGATATTTCAATTATTTTGGAGAAGTCATATCATCTCCTCTCATTTATTATTTCAAACTGAAATATTTTCCGGACAGAAAATAATTAAAATCAAAAATCCTCGTCTTCACTACTTGATAAAAATCAAATATGAAAATCGAAAAATCCCCAACTCTCTCCGAGGGTCCTTGAGTTGCTTAGGATTTCGAGGATTGCAAACAAAAGGCAATAAAATATGATATGCATGGATGACCTATGTATAACATGCCAAATTGAAAATTTGGGATGTTACAAACCTACCCCCCTTAAGATGAATCTCGCCCTCGAGATTCGGGTTGGCTAGAAAATAGGTGCGGATGGTCCTTGCGAATATCATCTTCTCGCCCGTGTGGCTTCCTCCTCGGTATGGTGGCTCCACTGGACTTTGCAAAACTTGATAACCTTGCTGCGAGTGACTCGACTGTCGAAATCAAGAATCCTTACTGGCTTCTCCTCATAAGTCAAATTACTATCCAATTGTATCGCCTCTAGGGGCACTGTATCCTTTAACGGTATATCGGCCATCTCAGCGTGGCACTTCTTCACTGTGATCGTGAAACACATCGTGAACTCCCGAAAATCCTTGAGTAACTCCAGCTTGTAGGCAACTTCTCCCATTCGTTCCAAAACACGATCACGGTCCTACAAATCTTGGGGCTAACTTTCCTTTACTCCAAAACGTTTCACTCCCCTCAAGGGTGATACTGCAGATAGGCTCGTCTCCAATTTCATAGGTTACTTCCTTGCGTTTTGAATCTGCGTAACTCTTACTGTCTAGACCGAGCAATCTTTAGTCATCTCGATCAGTTTAACCTTCTCCTCTGATTCCTTGATCAAATCTGGTCCAAACAAGCGGCGATCTCAACCTCATCCCACATCAATGGTGTTCTACATCTGCGTCCATCTGAGCTTGAGCGGTGCCATCTTCAAACCGGCACGGTAGCTGTTGTTGTCTGAGAACTCTGCGTCTGACAAATTGTCATCCCAACTAGATCCATAATCTAGCGCACAGGCTCTCAACATGTCCTCCAGAATCTGATTGACTCTCTCTGTCTGTCCATCTATCTGCGGGTGGAACGCGGTACTAAACTCCAATCTGGTACCCAAAGTCTGGTGTAGCTGATGCCAAAACTTTGAAGTAAACTGTGTTCCTCTATCTGATACGATGCTCCTCGGAACTCCATGCAAACATACGATCCTGGTCATATATATCTTGGCCAACTTTGCACTTGTATAGGTTGTTTTCACTGGGATGAAATGGGCTACTTTGGTCAAACGATCCACAACTACCCATATTGAATCATATCCTGCCTTGGTTCTGGATAATCCGGTAATAAAGTCCATGCCAAGTTTGTCCCACTTCCATTCGGGTATTGGCATAGGCTGTAACAATCCTGCTGGCTTCTGATGCTCTGCCTTCACTCTCTGACATACATCACATACGGCTACATACTCGGCAATATCCTTCTTCATACCAGTCCACCAGAAACGTTCCTTCAAATCCAGATACATCTTGGTGTTTCCGGGGTGAATCGAGTATGGGGAGTCATGGGCCTCCTGAAGTATTAACTTCCTGATCTCCGAATTGTTGGGCACATAAATCCGGTCCTCAAACCACAAGGTATCATGCTCATCCTCGCGAAAACCTTTGGCTTTTCCTTCGCCCATATTCTCTCTTATCTCGGCAATCTCTTTGTCCTCCTTCTGAGCTTCTCGAATCTTGTCCAACAATGTCGACTGAACCTCCATTGTTGCAATAAAACCTCGTGGAACAATCTCCAATCGAAGTTCCATGATCTCCGCAGCTAACTCCTTTGGCAATCCCTTGCTTTCAAGGATATTAGCATAACTCTTCCGGCTCAAAGCATCCGCTACGACGTTGGCCTTTCCTGGATGATAGTGTAGCTTCATGTCGTAATCCTTTATAAGTTCCAGCCATCTCCTCATGCGAGGTTTAACTCATACGTGTGAAAATGTACTTCAAACTCTTATGATCCGTGTACACATCACAGCGGTTTCCAATAAGATAATGTCTCCGTGTCTTCAACGCATGTACTACGGCTGCTAACTCCAAATCATCGTGGCATAGTTCATCTCATGTGGCTTGGTTGTCGTGAGGCATCTGAAACAACTTTTCCGTCTGCATAAGAACACATCCAAGTCCCAAGCGAGGCGTCACAATACACTTGAAACTCCTTATGTATATCCGCAATGTCAACCTTTGGGGCAGTAGTCAACCGTTTCTTCAACTCCTGAAAGCTTGTCTCGCAATCCTCTGCCCATTTGAACTTAGTATCTTTCTTTAGCAATTCAGTCATTGGCTTAGCAAATCTTGGAAAAATTCTCAATGAATCTCCGATAATATCCTGCGGTCCAAGGAAGCTGCGGATCTCGCCAAGCGAGGTGGGTGCCAACCATTCGATGATGGCCGAACCTTCTTGGGATCTCTTGCTATACCCTCTCCGATATAACATGCCCAAGAAATCCAACTTCCTTCAACCAAAACTCGCACTTGCTGAATTTGGCGTATAAGCGGTGTTCCACGAGTTTTCGAGAACCAAGCGCAAGTGTTCGCGTGCTCCTCTTCGTTCTTCGAGTATACCATAATATCATCAATAAACACCACAACAAACTTGTCCAAATACTCCATGAACACCTTGTTCATCATGCTCATGAAATAGGCAGGGCGTTAGTCGTCCAAATGACATGACCGTATACTCATATAATCCATACCGTGTGGTAAATCTTTGTCGTTGGTATATCCTTCTCTCGGATCTTCAAGCGATGGTATCTCGATCGAGATCAATCTTCGAAAACACCTTAGCTCCTTGCAACTGATCAAACAGATCATTAATCATCGGTAAGGGATACTTGTTCTTTATAGTTACTTCATTCAGAGTTCGATAATCACCAACCATCCTTAGGGATTTATCCTTCTTCTCCACCAAAAGTACTGGGGCTCCCCAAGGTGATGAACTTCTACGAATGTAACCTTTCTCCAATAGCTCCTTGATCTGCTTCTTAATTTCCTCCAGATCATTTGCGGGCATCCGATAGGGTCTCTTGGATATTGGCCCTGTACCTGGCAATATTTCTATCAGAAACTCGATGTCTCGATCCGGTGGCATGCTTGGTAACTCCTCTGGGAAAACATCCGGATAATCCTTTACTACAGGTACTTCCTCCTGTACAACTCCCGTGAGGGCATTCACTTGGCTCCTCCTAGGCACATGCCTAGATACATACTTAATCCTTTTTCCCTCTGGGGTGGTAAGATAAATTGACTTGCTAGCACAGTCAATACTTCCTCCATACTTTGACATCCAGTCCATACCTAATATCACATCCAATCCTTGCGACTCCAAGATAATTAGGTCAGATGGAAAAACATGCGTGCCAATGATTAGGGGTATCTGGGTGCACCATCTGCTAGCCATGTACTCTGCTCCAGGCGAGCTCACTAAAAGAGGGGTCCTAAGGGTTTGGGTTGGTAACTTAAACTTTTCCACAAATCCCCTTGACATGTATGAATGCGATGCACCAGTATTGAAAAGAACAAGAGCGGTAAATGATTGAACCGAAAACTTACCTATTACCGCGTCCGGCTGCTCTTCAACTTCCTCCACGTTAACGTGGTTCACTTGTCCTTTGTTGAATGGATTGGGCTTCTTCCCAGCGCTCCCATTTCCGTTTCCATTCTTTCCTTCAGGGCAGTCATTGGCATAGTGCCCTGTCTTCCTGCACTTAAAGCATATAACTTGGCTTAAGTCCCTCTTTGCGGGTGTAGCTGGGTTAGAGCGATTCTGATTATTGTTGACTCCATTCCCATTCCCGTTCTTTGCACCATTTTGATTATGCGATCCTCCTCCAGTATGGTTATGAACAAGTCCTCCCGAGTTCGGGGTTAAGCAAGGCTTCTGGTGAGCTCCTGAGTTATACTTCCCTTGTGCATACTTCCTTTTACGGTTCTCAATCTGCTGTTGCTTTCCTTCAATCATTAGGGCCTTATCTACCAACTCCTGGTAGTTGTTGAAAGTTGCCACCATCAACTGCATACTCATCTCATCATTCAGCCCTTCCATAAACTTCTCACCTTGCGGCATCTGTGGCCACATCATCAGGGCATAGCGTGATAACTTGCTAAACTCATCCACGTTCTTTGGGCCACAAGATGCGGTTCCCTGGCGTAAGTTGTGAAACTCACGCTTCTTTATCTGCATGGCTCCAGTTGAGACATGGGTCGTGCGAAAAGCTTGTTGGAACTAGTCCCAAGTGACATTGGCTATAGGAAAAGTAGCCGTGTAATTCTCCCACCATGCGGCTGCTGGTCCATCCAATTGATGTGCGGCAAAGCGCACCCTTTCAGCATCCGTGCATCCTGCGGTGGTTAACTCCCTTCCAATACGGCGTAGCCAATCATCAGCAACTATTGGCTCGGTGCTACTGGAAAACACCGGCGGTTGTAGCCTCAGGAAACGGGTTAAATTATCCACTGGCGGCGGGTTGTTGTTGGCATTGTTGTTGTTGTTGTTGTTGCCCTGGTTCTGAACTAGCAATTGCATCAAGGCATTCTGCTGCTGGATCAACTGGGTGAGCTCCGGTGGGAAAACAAAACCGGGGTCACGTCTCGGAGGCATCTGAGGGTTTTAGATGGAAGAGATTAGAATAGAAAAAGATCTAGGGGAGAAACACTACCCATATGCATATGAGGCAAACACACACATTCATTCAATCAAGCAAGGGCATACAAAACGGTCTAGGACTATCGCATAAGTGCTCAACTACTACTAATTACATGGGGGAATACTACTATTATATGGTGGTCATCTAGAAATTTTGATCAGTGGAAGACTCCATGATGTCTGCTCCAGCTTCGTCTTCATAGTCATCATCACTTGGATTAGAGTCGGTGTCGTCGATGATGATGTAGTTGTCCGGACAAGTGGGATCTTCTTCCTCTTCTTCCGGTGCTGGTCCTCCCATGAAGACTCCGATCTTCTTGACTAGGTCGTCATTCTTCTCCAGTAGGGTCTTGATTTCTTCCTCATATCCATCGCGTGTAAACTTGAGTTCTTCCTCCAGCTCGATGATCCTAGTTTTCGCCTTCTTCAAATCCATCATGTCTGCGCACATCTGATTCTCCTGACGTCGAATGTGCTGGTTTAGCTCCTGGATGTAAGCTACAATGGATTTATCCTTCTTGGTGCTGATTACTTCCCATTGCTCGTCTCGGCGCCCAAATATTTGATATATGGTGTCTTTAAGCTCCCGGTTGTAGACTTCTCCAATGCGTCTCATGGTAATGTGAGCTGCCATACTCTTGCCAAGGCTCCAGGTGGGTGCTTCAAAAGAAAACTCTATGGACTTGGAAGTTGGTGAGAACGTCCTTCCTGGAACTTGTACTTGAATCATCCAGCGCTCTTCTTCTGGTAAAGCGGCGTTGTACGTCCCGGTGAAGCTTGATATTCCAATATTCAGGTATCTAGTGACTTCCTTCAAGTGGCGTCCAAAAGGTGTGTCTTCATCCGGTTGTGCAAACTTGTTCTTCATCTCCGTCATCCTAAAGAGTGGAAAAATGGAGAGGAGTCAGAAATGAGTAGAGAAGAGTGACCTATGGTTTTATCTTAGTGGTCGTGTCCTACACTAAGCGTGTGCTCTGATACCATCTTATAGCGACCCGACCTCAGATGGTCAAGTCTCTGTGCTTCCGTGTCATCCCTGGATCGGTAATGCTGACACACACAGTACTCGAAGGATTTATAACAGAGTAGCAATCACACACTTATTACATCGAATGTCTCAAAAGAGAACTTATTACAATAATATGGCTTAAGGCCATCTAATACGATAACAGCGGAAGGCTTGGAAGATAAAGTGAGTCCATCAACTCCAACGGCATAGCTGAGCTGCATGGCAACGACCTATCGAACCTTACTCCTCGTCTGAAAAGTCTGCAACATAATACGTTGCAGCCCGAGAACGGGTCAGCACATGGAATATGCTGGCAATGTAACACAATAGAGCAATAACAGAATAATGCTAACACTACATGCATGTTTGGCTGGTGGAAAGCTCTCTGATTCTGATTTATGGAAAGCAAATTTTTCCTACATCAAAGGAATAAATATTAATTTAACTATCATGGTGGTTGAAACATCATTGAGAAGGTATAACCCCAACTCAATCCCAATTAAGATAATTAACATCCCAGCAATATTAATTTAGAGTGATGAGATACATGTGAATACTCAAGTACTAGATACTCAGAATTGTCCATAATCGGGGACACGGCTAACCATGATTAGATTGTACACTCTGCAGAGGTTTGCGCACTTTTCCCCACAAGACTCGATCGCCTCCATTGATTTCTCGCACTACATGGTGTTTGAGAAACGGATGACCGAGACACGTCTTTAAGAAACATTAACTCTCTACTCGGGTAGATCATACCAAACCTACAAAACCCACTACCGCTGGTCTACCTCTTCAAGAGCTTCACGTAACTTACTCAACTATGCAAGAGCCCATAATAGCTTGTGGCTGCACACGGAAGTTTCTAGCATGAATAATCTCAGTTCCCTTTGAGCACAGGTGGCGGTCCATAGGAAGATCACACGGTACCCCGGATTTCAAAAAAATCGACAACACTTTGGGTTCCCAGGTGCCTCAATCCACCCAGATGTGTATTAAAATTGCCACCTTAAGTTAACCATTAATTAACAATCGCACATCTGTCATGAATAACTCTCAAACCCAACCACGTCTACGAGCATAGCATAGCAATATAAGCAACACGTAGAAGTAACTCCCATGGGTTTGATAGTAACAGGGCAATAGGTTCCTACCTCATCATCTACTTCCCAACCCACAAATTAATGACATCCTAACCATGCAATGTTTGAGGGTTGAAACTAATGCATAAAAACTGGGTATGAAAAGAGTATGATCAAAGTGTTACTTGCCTTGCTGACGATCCGGGAATCCTAGAGACTCGTAGTAACACGCTTCGCACTCCGGGAATTCTATCACAGTCAAACAACAGCATACATAAGCAACAAGCAAAGATGCACAAATGAAACTTCAACAGAAAGAGGTTGACCGGAGAGTTCAATTTAAGAACTCCGGTTCACAAGAAGAATGAAACCAAACGGAGTAACAAAACTCAAACGGCGAAAGAAACAAGATCCGTTTACTAATCTGATCTAGGGTCAAATTTTTACAGAGGAAAAAACTTGTTTGAGTTGACTATTCGGAAAGAGGGTTTGAGATGAAACTCAGCTTCGAATCGCTGATTCGATAAGCGAGCTTAAAAGTTATACTAGTTCGAACATCGGATCGAAATCGCGATCGAGAAAAATCGCGGAATAAATCCGATAAAAGAAAACGACGAGCGGCTAAGCGAGCGAGCGTTCATTAGCAGAAACTAAACGACGAACACGTTCGCTAGAACGAACGAACGAGCGAACGCTCGCTAAACAAATAAACCGAAAAGAAAAACCGATCTATAAAAAAACGAACTAGGGTTTTTTATAAAATAAACCGAAGGGGTTTTTCTTAAAAAAAACCGGGCGGCGAGTGGCTACCTCCGGCGAGGTCGTCCGGCGGGCGGGTGACTCGGCGGGCGGGCGAGGGGCGGCGGGCTCGGCGAGGCGCTGGGTGGCGGCGGCTTAGAGGCGGCGGCGGCGACTCGGCGATGGCGATGACTCGGCGGCGGCGGCGGCTCTGCTCGGGCCCGGTGGTGGTGGTGGCTAGAGGGGCGGCTTTTATAGGTTGGGGGCTCCGACTTGGGGAGGGGCAAGGCGGTGGCGGCGGCTCGGTGTCGGGTCGGACACGGCTGCGGCGACAGGAAGGCGGCGGCGGCTCGGCGGCTGGGCCGGGCTGCTCTGGTGGGCCCTTGGCCCGATCGGTATGAATCCTCTTTTTTTAATGTTCTGCAGAAACTTATAAAATCCTAGAAAAATAAATAAAAATCTAAAAATACTAAAACAAGTTTTCTCCGTCTAAATAAAATATTTAGAACATGATGAACTTTTCTTGGCCCCTAAAATGCAATTTTTAAAACATGCGAATTTTTCTAGGGCAAATAAAATTCCAAAAAAAATCAAATAAAAATCCAAATAATGATTTTAACATTTTCCCTCCGATATTTCAATTATTTTGGAGAAGTCATATTATCTCCTCTCATTTATTATTTCAAACTGAAATATTTTCCGGAGAGAAAATAATTAAAATTAAAAATCCTCGTCTTCACTACTTGATAAAAATCAAATATGAAAATCGAAAAATCCCCAACTCTCTCCGAGGGTCCTTGAGTTGCTTAGGATTTCGAGGATTGCAAACAAAAGGCAATAAAATATGATATGCATGGATGACCTATGTATAACATGCCAAATTGAAAATTTGGGATGTTACACGTTTGCAGAACAGCCCTAACATGCTTTAGATGCTCTTTCATTGATTTGCTAAACACAAGAATATCATCAAAGTAAACGACAACAAAGACTCCAATATAAGGTCAGAGCTCAAAATGCATAAGACGCATGAAAGTACCGGGAGCTTCTGATAAACCCATAGGCATGACCAACCACTCATACAAACCAAATTTTGTTTTGAAAGCGGTCTTCCATTCATCACCCTCTTGTATGCTGATTTGATAATAACCGCTTTTAAGATCATTTTTTGAGAAAATGGTGGCACCGCTTAGTTCATCAAGCATATCATCTAAGTGACGAATGGGATACCTATAACGCACGGTAATAGCATTGATTGGTCTACAATTGGAACACATGTGATAAATTCCATCTTTCCTAGGAACAAGTATAACGGGAACGGCACGAGGGCTTAAGCTTTCACGTACATGGCTGTTGTCGATGAGTTGTTGTACTTGACGTTGGATCTCCTTAGTTTCTTCCGAGTTGACGCGGTATGGAGCTTTGTTTGGTAGAGGTGCTCCGGGGATGAGGTCAATTCCATGCTCCATGCCTCGTAGAGGAGGTAGACCCGGAGGTAGCTCATCGGGGAAAACATCTTGGAAGTCCTGCAAAAGAGATTGAAACACTAGAGGTAGATCGTGAGATGTGTTAGTTTTTGGTTCCCCATCCTTGCACACAAGGACAAAGTGCATAACACTCGATGGGTTCTCACACACTTCTCTCATCTCACTTTTTGTGGCAAAAAGGACTAGATTTTTCTCTCTAGGTGAAGAGGCTCTCAAATTTGGCTTGTGGCTCTCACGCACTTTTTGGTAGTTCACTTTCTCACTCTTCTCTACTCGATGGGTGGCTTGCTTGTCGGCTATCACTTGACTAGGAGACATAGGTCGTAGCACATATTCATTCCCTTTCATCTTGAAGCTATAGTGGTTTGTGCGCCCGTTGTGGATGACACCTCGGTCATATTGCCATGGCCGTCCAAGAGGAGGTGGAAAACTGTCATCGGAAGGACATCACACTCCAAAGTGTTTTCATAGGCTCCGATCTTGAAAGAGACTTGTACCTGATGGTCGACTTGGATTGTGCCGGTGTCTCTTAGCCATTGAACCTTGTATGGGTGCGGGTGCTTCATTTTCACCAATTGGAGCTTGGAGCATAGTTCTTCACTTCCTAAGTTATGGCAGCTCCCTCCATCGATGATGACCTTGACGGACCTTCCATTCATGTCGGCCTTTGTGTGGAAGATATGGCATCGTTGGTCTTCTTCTTGTTGATGTTGAAGAGTCAAAACCTTGGAGACAACAAGAGCGGGGCTTGAATCTTCATCGCAAAAGACTTGATCCTCTTCATCGTCATTGTTCACTTGTCGGTGCATGGCCACTTGATCAAGGGCTTCCATTTCTCCTTCACTCATTGAGCAATAGGTGCCGTCGTCGTTGAGGATCATGGTTCGCTTGTTTGTGCACTCGAAGGCTTTGTGGCCTCGGACTCCGCATGTGAAACATTTGAAGGAACTTGTCTTGACGGTCTCATCGGGTGGGGTAGATGATGATGAAGCTTTCGGCTTGAGGGTGCTTGTAGTAGGAGGACGACTTGAGCTTATCGAAGTTCTCTTGTAACTTGACTTGTCGCCGTTGCATGTAGAAGGCTTGGTTGATGTAGAACTTGGAGGAGTCGTTGAAGCTTGGTTGTTGGAGAAACCGTAGGTCTTGGATGAGTACTTGGCGTTCTTGAAGTCATCTTGCACATGGCGTTCCTGTGACGCCCTCGATTTAATCGTACACTAATCATACACACAAATGTGTACGATCAAGATCAAGAACACATGGGAAGATATCACAACACAACTCTGACACAAATTAAAATAATACAAGCTTTATACTATAAGCCAGGGGCCTCGAGGGCTCGAATACATAAGCTCGAAAACACAAGAGTTAGTGGAAGCAACAATATCTGAGTACAAACATGAGTTAGACAAGTTTGCCTTAAGAAGGCCAGCACAAAAGCATCTACGATCGAAAAGGCAAGGCCTCCTGCCTAGGAGCCTCCTAACTACTCCTGGTCGTCGGCGGCCTCCACGTAGTAGTAGGCATCGACGGTGGCATCTAGCTCCTGGGCTCCAACATCTGGTTGCATCAACCGGAAAGAAAAAAGAAAGGGGGGAAAGGGGGAGCAAAGCAACCGTGAGTACTCATCCAAAGTACTCGCAAGCAAGGATCTACACTACATATGCAACATTATCAAAGGAAGGTTGTATATGTGGACTGGGCTGCAGAAATGCCAGAATAGAGAGAAGGCATAGTCCTATCGAAGACTAGCATCTTCCGAAAACCACCATCTTGCAGCAACAGGAGGTAGTCGAGTAGCATAAAGTAAGGTAGTAGAAGTGTTATCAACCTCGGCCGGAGATCCTTTCTCGACTCCCTGCGAGAAAGCAATCCCAGAGCCATACTATCCAGTTCTCATCACAATCCATTTCTCATCACCATCCAGATCTCATCAGAAGTATCCAGTTCTAGTTGTATCGATCGGGATACAACTCCAAGTGTCCGTTACCGTAAGACAGGCTATCGATAGATGTTTTCTTCCCTGCAGGGGTGCACCAACTTACCCACCATGCTTGATTAACTCCGGCCGGACACACTTTCCTAGGTCATGCCCGGCCTCGGCCAAACAATACGCCGCAACCCGACCTAGGCTTAATAGAGAGGTCAAGCACGCCGGACTAAACCAATGCCCCCAGGGGTCATGGGCCATCGCCCCGGGAACTCCTGCACGTTGCGTGGGCGGCCGGTGAGCAGACCTAGCTACCTCCTTAAAAAAGGCGGGAGCTTACCAGTCCAATCCGGCGCGCGCCGCTCAGTCGCACGACGTCTATTAAGCTTCGGCAGATGCATACGACGCAGAACGCCCATACTATGCCCACGTGATGGTTAGTGCTATCAGGCCAGAGGCCCCTCGTATCAAATATCCAAATCGTAGTGGATTAGGAACGCGCGGTAACAAGCAGAGACTCACGAAAGATGTGACCCCGTTGCCCCGTCTCGAGGACTTGCCGCAAGGGCTAGGAATGCCCGGCCACGCCTCGTAATTA
This sequence comes from Aegilops longissima, assembly GCA_021605205.1. Lineage (NCBI taxonomy): Eukaryota > Viridiplantae > Streptophyta > Magnoliopsida > Poales > Poaceae > Aegilops > Aegilops longissima. The sequence goes on from CM038676.1 coordinate 315,253,758, forward strand.
TCTCGCGGGCACCCTCTAGCTCAACCCGACTCCACATCACTCGCAATTAAGCTCGCGCGGGTACCCCTTAGGGTCGACCCGTCTTTAGTAACATGGTGCAGTGTAAAGTCATAGTAACCATAGTAACTGTGTGTCCAAACATCAAGGGGAAAACCCGAGGAATCACCCCCGGTGGATTCCACTCGATGTAATCATCAAGGTGAACGTAAGAGGAACCACCCCCGAGGTTCACACTTGAGGGGTTGCACGACAGAGTCGTATCGGAAGTGGTTCAGGCGGAATCACCCTCGATGAACACGATCGAATAGTTACACTACAGGGTTAACATCAGAAGTGTTGTAGAGGTCTCACCCTCGGCACTCGATAGTAACCTAGTAGTGTCGAGCAACTAAGGGGAAAGTGATGTGCGGTGCCGGGGCCTGGTCTACGATCCCGTTGATCGGGTCTTCAATGATGAAGCATGGGCAACAAGGACAAGGTGGGGGTCATTGATAGATCACTAACCAACCTATACTAAGCAGTTTAGGATAAGCAGGTAAGGTACAACAGCAGATACAAAAGCAGGCTATGCCTAAGAATAGGAGCAAACAATTATAGTAGCAAAATCTAATGCAAGCATGAGAGAAAGGAAATGGGAGATATCGGGATTATCAAAGGGAGGGCTTGCGCGCCTGGTTGCTCTGGCAAGGAGGGGCCGTCGTCGACGTAGTCGATCACAGGGGCGACATCGGTCTCGGGGTCTACCGGAGAGAATATGGGGAAGAAAAAATAAATATAAAGCAAACATAGCATCACAAAGCATAACATGGTAATACGCGGTGTTAGGGGTGATCTAACGCAGTACTACACGTTGCAGACGGAGAGGGAAAACATCCGGAGGGGTTTTCCTGGTGTTAAGCATTTTCCGGACAGGTAAAAGAGAGGTGAAAGTTCCATGTTCAGCATGCTAGGTGCATGTGAAAGATGAATGGACAGCGTATTCGGGATCATTGGATTTTTCTGAGCAACTTTCATGTAGAAAATATTTTCATCTAAGCCACGGTTTATTTTATATTAATTTTTAAAGATTAAAGCATTTTTTAATTTTTTTTAATTCAAATCATAAACAGTGAAAAGTTTTTCTTTAACTCAGCAGGGGGCTAGTCACACTCAATGACAAGTGGGGTCAAGGAGCTGGGTTGACTCAGTCAACACCTTTACTAGTCAACCAGTGAACAATGCATTGGGTCCTATTTATCATTGGCACAAACTATTAATTGGGCTTTTAAATAAAAGGGGCCACATGTCATCTGTACCTAAAATTATTCTAGCCATTAATTAACACCTAGTAGTACTAATCCAAGCAAGGACCGGCCACTACTCCGGCCACGTGCACGACAGACACACACAGCACACACAAGTTAGTAGGCTAGGAGTTATTAACATAAGATATCATTTTGTGATTTTTGTAGGATTTAATCTAATCATCAAAAGGATTTGGTCCAGTGGGATAAAATGAAGTTTGTCATGTATACTTACTACTCATATTATTTTTAGGCCTGTTAGTAGTTGTTTAACCACTGATCAAAGGCTGTCAAGGGGGTTAGTCATTGTGAAAATAGGAAAGCTAGCAACATGTACAGTAGCTAGTAGCAGTACATGTAGAGAATCGATGGGCAGAGCCGTGGCACCGGCGATGCAGTGGTGGGGAGCGGAGCCGCGTGGGCGGGGCGCCGCGGCCGGCCGAGGGCCGGCGTGGCTGAAGGCGAGAGCAAGAAAACGCGGTGGCAGCGACAACAAGTAGCAGCGGCGAGAGCCGAAAGCAGCAACAACAGCAAAGCAAAGCAGAAGACTACAAGGAGAAGAAACAGCAGGGCGAAACGGAGGAGATGGCCACGCCATGGGCGCGGCTGGCGGTGGTGACGGCGGCGGGCGAGGCCAAGATGCAGGGAGCAGGGCGAGCAGCAGAGGAAGGCGGCGCGCGACACGGCAGTAGGCGGCGCGAAGTCGTCGCGCGGGCCGCGGCAATCGCAGCGGCGGCGGCGCGGAGCATGAGCAGCAGCAAGTAGAGGAGCAGGGGCGGGACGGAGGGCCGTCGGCCGCACTCGGGACGCGGTATGTGGCGCGTAAAGCACGAGGGTAACGGCGGGCTGGCCGGCCTTGTGCGGCGTTGGCCTACGACGAGGCGTTGCATGGTTCTACGGCTAGGGGAAACATAGGAGAGGGAAAAGAGGTCACAGAGGATCGGGCGCTCACAACGAAGCTCGAGGTGGGCTCGTGGAAGCCGGAGTGGCTCGGGGGAGCGGATCGACGAGGGGCAGTGGCGAACAGCGCCGGAGAAGATCGAAGTGCGTGTCGACGATGCAGCTCCATGGCTCCGATCCAGCACGTGTAGGTGACGAGGACGAGGCAGCGGTGCTCCCGGAGACGTCGGCGAAGCAAGTGGGGCTCAGTGGCGACGCGGGCAGCAAGGCGACAGAGACGACAGAGGTGGCCATGGCGGGTGAAGAAGCAGCGAAGCGAGGGGAGGGGGAAAAGATCCTGGCCTTGTCCAGGGCGTCGATGCTAGAGATCTTATCCCCTCCAGGTGGCCTGTAGCAACGCGATGGCGAGATGGTGCGGCATGAACGGCGTCCAGGCTCGGGCGCCATCGACAGCTGGGCAACCTGGGAGCAGGCTGGGCAGTACTGGTCCAACAGGCCTAAGTGCATAGTGGCCCGACTATTCTTTTTTTTTGTTAAGTATTTATTAAGTTAGCTACTGATTTATATTTGTTTGACCACCAAATGACTTTTGTAAAAATATGCAACTGGTCTAAACAAATACTAGGCATTATCTAGTACTGCCGCCAAAAGTTTGGAGTTTGTTTGAAATTAATCAACTTATGTTTGCATTTAAATGGTTCTGCTAAGTGTTGTTGGGCCACTTATTAATTTCCAAGGGAATTACCTGAGAGTCAAATGAGGTTGGTTTCATCACGGCAATGATCATGGGGATTTATAGAATAGTGTGAACATTTTAGTTTTACTGCTCGAAGAAATAATTTATTTGACTTTATTTCAAATTTGAAAATGGCTTTGGATTTTGGACATGTGGCAAGCTGCATAGTAATCATGATGACATGGCCACCATTAGGGGGAGATTACTGTAGCAAGATTCTTGGGGTGTTAGAAATCTCCTCCACTACAAGAAATCTCGTCCCGAGATTTAAGTGGGGAAGTAAAGAGTAACTTCGGGAGAACTGACCCTTATAGGGTTAATTATCTGGTGAACAATTCAGTGAATGAGGCGGAAGTATCTCTCGAGTTGAAACTTAATAAAACATCGAGAGCAAAGTATGGAGGTACAATAGGAAGTTACAACCGAATGGACAAACGATTGATACCTGAACAGAGTGTGATAAATGGGTTCAGAGCATCGGGAATAGATCATCTCTCGAAAGGTGGCTCGTGACATGATACGAAGCCAAATGCAAGAATATTTCAGAATCAAAGATATACAAGAGAATCAGGTTCTGATCCTTTGGAGCTGTGGGTTATGGGCCCACCATGTGGTTCAAAAGTAGGAAGGACGCTGACATATTGCACGCTCATGGTAGCAAGGCATGTCAGAGGATAGCCTGTCAGTTATGTTGGCAACAATCATTGGTACCAAGAGCGAGGGACAAAGAGAACCATATTCCTGCTCGTAAAAACGAGGTGGGCCAATAGGCAAAGTTCTCGTCCATCGGTGGTTACCAGAATGTTGTCAACGGTAGTAATAGGGTCTTTTACTGACAAAGTTATACACCGAGGTGTCTACATAAGCAGGGAATTATTTTTGCTTAGATCATATAGATCTCAAGAAAGGTTAAACAAGACAATGGAAAGGAAAATGTGTTTAAACGCATATTTCAGGGGTATATCCTTCCCAAGGACAAGCAGAGAATGATATCCATGATAAGACAGCAAGTTCACAAGCATTTAGATAAAGGGGGCGCGGGAAGAATCATGATATTACCCATACAACGGTGTTTGGATAATAGATCAAGAAACATTCGACAATGTGCTTCCAATGTTCTTGTTGATATCCGGAAAACCTCAGTCATGCTTCGAGGTAGCATTAACATGGTTTTCCAAGTAGGGGTTGGAGTTGAAGATCACAAGAAATACTCAAGGAACAATTGCAGGAATAGCAAGGAGTCCAAGGTATAACCAAGACATGATCAAACATGTGTTGGAAAGAAGACAAGGGGGTTGTCGATGATAACTCAAATCATCGAAGGTCAAGGATGATATTTCTCACCATGAATTCAATTGTCGTCTCAACAGAAGTCAAAATGTTGATGCTGATCATGATGCATTTGTCGAGAGGCTCTATGAAGATGCCATCAAGGAGCGATGCCATCAAGCAACAAGAAGGATGAAGTGAAAGGCTATTGGAACCACGGATACGACACAAGCTCGAAATCAAGCTTGTTGTTCGAGGTGAAATGATAAGATGAAGAAGATCAACGTAAGCTTAGCTCATCGTCGGAAGTTGCTTCGGGAAGAAGGACCGGGTAGCATAGTTAAAATTAGCTCGATAATGATATAGCCGATCAGGATAGGAATGATGTGACGGAGTATCACCCCAATTAAGAATTTACAAGAGGTAGTGCAATGACACAATATCATCGAGATAACATGAGGCAATACTTGAAGATAGATCAAATTAGAGGTTGGACAGATGAAATGACTTGTAGGAGACAAGTATTTTAACTTGTCCGGGAAATGGAATTAAGGAGAAACTATGGTCGGAACCACGATTATGAATGATCAAACCACCGATACAAGATGAACTTATAACAAGGGGTAATTATTTTCACGAGCAGCTTCCATGATAAGTTCTACATCGGTTCCATGGGCATGAACACAAAGGTTCAAGGTCGACTCCCACTTCTTCAATGCATAACCTTTCATTCACTTCTCGTTTTCGAAGAATTTGTAGTGCGAAAGATTTATCTGGTGAAGCACCAGAAGAGTATGACTCGCATCTTTTTCGAGTTCACACGGATTAGGGAAGGCATAGGTTCAACCCATAGGGGTATCTTAGGAACATATACCACTAATTTCAGGATTAAACTATACCCGCTCGAAAGCAGAGCATGGTTGACAAAAGCAGATGATAGAATTTACCAAATGCATTATATGTCAGGGCGAAACTCACAAGTTTTAATGAATATGAAGGACATTGTCGGATAATAATCCAACCAAGGATATGGCGGTCCATAAAAGATCTGATGTGAGTATCGATACTCACCCAGAAGAAGAAAGAATGCAAAGGCATTGGGTTATAGATATAACTGGATAACTTCAAAGCTGGGATACAAAGGAATTACGATTTTCAAATCAGAAGATCTGAACCAGAGGCTCTGATCAAAAGATAATTGAGTTAAATCGATACAGATCGACAATCAATCGAGGTTTGATTTGACAAGAACAAGCTCATGTTTGGAGTGACGTCTGAGCCGGAAGGATGAATGCTAGGATCTGATTGAGGATTACGAGCATTCGCGACATATTGGATCAAGGGACTCGAAACGATAGTGACAGAGGATGTCAACGAAGATTACTAGAAATATGGAATTAACCATAATGCAAGCAAACAAAAATTTCAACAACAATAGGCTGCTGAGGATTTTCGGAAGATCGGATGGTATTTCGAAGAATTTTGTGAAATACCTAAGCAATTGGGGATGAACGAATCCCCGATAATTGTGAGGACTTATTCGTACACGTATTCAGGCGGAAAAGGATCTGCAATGAAGCAGGCACAATGGATTCTTGAAACAACGGAGAGTGTTAGGAGTAACTTGTAACAATAAGAGCAACTGGGGATGAAGGTACAATCGGCAAGGATGTTATCCATGGGGACTTATCGGTGGTAAGGAACTGCAAAGCAGTGGGCACAGGGTCTTGGAAAACAACGAGGAGTATCTGCAGAATCTTCTCGCGAAGCAAGCGATCATCGGTAATGTTGGGGCTCTCTGGGAGGAAGTGGGTACGAGAACCTAATATCAGAGTTAGTAAAATGTTTAACCCGAATGGAAGAGAGATCAGAGTACCAGAGTATAGACGAGGAGTAAAAGATCCTAATACCACCCAATGGCGACGTGGACCCGTAAGACACACAACCATGTTAGTAAAAGTTTTTGTAGTGACTAGACTCAACTTCGGCCAAGGAGTTGGAAAGGGGGCTACCTACAGGCAGTCGGCACTGATACCAACTTGTGACGCCCTCGATTCAATCGTACACTAATCATACACGCAAATGTGTACGATCAAGATCAAGGACACACGGGAAGATATCACAACACAACTCTGACACAAATTAAAATAATACAAGCTTTATGTTATATGCCAGGGGCCTCGAGGGCTCGAATACATAAGCTCGAAAACACAAGAGTCAATGGAAGCAACAATATCTGAGTACAGACATGAGTTAGACAAGTTTGCCTTAAGAAGGCCAGCACAAAAGCATCTACGATCGAAAAGGCAAGGCCTCCTGCTTGGGAGCCTCCTAACTACTCCTGGTAGTCGGCGGCCTCCACGTAGTAGTAGGCATCGACGATGGCATCTGGCTCCTGGGCTCCGACATCTGGTTGCATCAACCGGAAAGAAAAAAGAAAGGGGGGAAAGAGGGAGCAAAGCAACCGTGAGTACTCATCCAAAGTACTCGCAATCAAGGATCTACACTACATATGCAACATTATCAAAGGAAGGCTGTATATGTGGACTGGGCTGCAGAAATGCCAGAATAGAGAGAAGGCCTAGTCCTATCGAAGACTAGCATCTTCCGGAAACCACCATCTTGCAGCAACAAGAGGGAGTAGAGTAGCATAAAGTAAGGTAGTAGAAGTGTTATCAACCTCAACCGGAGATCCTTTCTCGACTCCCTGCGAGAAAGCAATCCCAGAGCCATACTATCCAGTTCTCATCACAATCTATTTCTCATCACCATCCAGATCTCATCAGAAGTATCCAGTTCTAGTTGTATCGATCGGGATACAACTCCAAGTGTCCGTTGCCGTAGGACAGGCTATCGATAGATGTTTTTTTCCCTGCAGGGGTGCACCAACTTACCCACCAAGCTTGATTAACTCCGGCCGAACACACTTTCCTGGGTCATGCCCGGCCTCGGCCAAACAATACTCCGCAACCCGACCTAGGCTTAATGGAGAGGTCAAGCACGCCGGACTAAACCTACGCCCCCAGGGGTCATGGGCCATCGCTCCGGGAACTCCTGCATGTTGCGTGCGCGGCCGGTGAGCAGACCTAGCTACCTCCTCAAAAAAGGCGGGAGCTTACCAGTCCAACCCAGCGCGCGCCGCTCAGTCGCATGACGTCTATTAAACTTCGGCTGATGCATATGACGCAGAATGCCCATACTATGCCCACGTGATGCTTAGTGCTATCAGGCCAGAGGCCCTTCGGATCAAATATCCAAATCGTAGTCGATTAGGAACGCGCGGTAACAAGCAGGGACTCACGAAAGATGTGGCCCCATTGCCCCGTCTCGAGGATTTGCGGCAAGGGCTAGGAATGCCCGGCCACGCCTCGTAATTATCTCGCGGGCACCCTCCAGGTCAACCCGACTCCACATCACTCGCAATTAAGCTCGCTGGTACCCTCGTGGTCAACCGTCTTTAGTAACATGGTCCAGTGTAAAGTCATAGTAACCATAGTAACTGTGTGTCCAAACATCAAGGGGAAAACCCGAGGAATCACCCCCGGTGGATTCCACTCGATGTAATCATCAAGGTGAACGTAAGAGGAACCACCCCCGAGGTTCACACTTGAGGGGTTGCACGACAAAGTCGTATCGGAAGTGGTTAAGGCGGAATCACCCTCGATGACCACGACCGAATAGCTACACTACAGGATTAACATCAGAAGTGTTGTAGAGGTCTCACCCTCGGCACTCGATAGTAACCCAGTAGTGTCGAGCAACTAAGGGGAAAGTGATGTGCGGGGCCTGGTCTTCGATCCCGTCGATCGCGTCTTCAATGATGAAGCAAGGGCAACAAGGACAAGGTGGGGGTCACTGATGGATCACTAACCAACCTATACTAAGCAGTTTAGGATAAGCAGGTAAGGTACAATAGCAGATACAAAAGCAGGCTATGCATAAGAATAGGAGCAAACAATTATAGTAGCAAAATCTAATGCAAGCATGAGAGAAAGGAAATGGGCGATATCGGGATTATCAAAGGGGGGGCTTGCGCACCTGGTTGCTCTGGCAAGGAGGGGTCATCGTCGACGTAGTCGATCACAGGGGCGGCATCGGTCTCGGGGTCTACCATAGAGAAGAGGGGAAGAAACAATAAATATAAAGCAAACATAGCATCACAAAGCATAACATGGTAATACGCGGTGTTAGGGGTGATCTAACGCGGTACTACACAATGCAGACGGAGAGGGAAAACATCCAGAGGGGTTTTCCTGGTGTTTAGCATTTTCCGGACAGATGAAAGAGAGGGGAAAGTTCCATGATCAGCATGCTAGGGGCATGTGACAGATGAACGGACAGCGTATTCGGGGTCATTGGATTTTTCTGAGCAACTTTCATGTAGAAAACATTTTCATCCGAGCCTCTATTTATTTTATATTAATTTTAAAGGTTAAAGCATTTTTAATTTATTTAATTCAAATCATAAACAGTGAAAAGTTTTTCTTTAACTCAGCAGGGGGCTAGTCACACTCAATGACATGTGGGGTCAAGGAGCTGGGTTGACTGAGTCAACACCTTTATTAGTCAACCAATGAACAATGCATAGGGTCCTATTTGGAATTGGCACAAACTATTAATTAGGCTTTTAAATAAAAGGGGCCACATGTCATCTCTACATAAAAGTATTCTAGCCATTAATTAACACCTAGTCGTACTAATCCAAGCAAGGACCGACCACTACTCCGGCCACGTGCACGACGCACACACAAGTTAGTAGGCTAGGAGTTATTAACATAAGATGTCATTTTGTGATTTTTGTAGGATTTAATCTAATCATCAAAACGATTTGGTCCAATGGGATAAAATGAAGTTTGTCATGTATACTCACTACTCATATTATTTTTAGGCCTGTTAGTAGTTGTTTAACCACTGATCAAAGGCTGTCAAGGGGGTTAGTCATTGTGAAAATAGGAAAGCTAGCAACATGTACAGTAGCTAGTAGCAGTACGTGTAGAGAAGCGCTGGGCAGAGCCGTGGCGCCGACGACGCAGTGGCGGGGAGCGGAGCCGCGTGGGCGGGGTGCCGCGGCCGGCGTGGCTGAAGGCACTAGCAGCAGCAAAACGCAGCGGGCAGCGACAGCAAGTAGCAGCGGCAGTAGCCGAGCAGCAACAGCAGCGCAGCAGCAGCACTACAAGGAGAAGAAACAGCAGGGCGAGCGCGGAGGGAGACGGCCACGGCGGGCGGGGCGAGGCCAAGATGCAGGGAGCAGGGGCGAGCAGGCAGAGGAGGGCGGGCGCGCGACACGGCAGTAGGCGGCGAAGGCGGTCGCGGCAAGCCGTGGCAACTGCAGCGGCGGCGGCGCGGAGCATGAGCAGCAGCAAGTAGAGGAGCAGGAGCGGGACGGAGGGCCGTCGGCCGCACTCGGGATGCGGTATGTGGCGCGTAAAGCACGAGGGTAACGGCGGGCCGGCCGGGCTTGCGCGGCGTTGGCCTACGACGACGGCGTTGCACGGTTCTACGGCTAGGGGAAACGTAGGAGAGGGAAAAGAGGTCACAGAGGACCGGGCGCTCACAGCGAAGCTCGAGGTGGACTCGTGGAAGCCGGACTGGCTCGGGGGAGCGGATCGACGAGGGGCAGTGGCGAACAGCGCCGGAGAAGACCGAAGCGCGTGTCGACGATGCAGCTCCATGGCTCCGATCCAGCACGTGCAGGTGACGAGGCCGAGGCAGTGGTGCTCCCGGTGACGTCGGCGAGGCAAGTGGGGCTCAGTGGCAACGCGGGCAAAAAGGCGACGGAGATGACAGAGGCGGCCATGGCGGGTGAAGAAGCAGCGAAGCGAGGGGAGGGGGAAATGATCCTAGCCTTGTCCAGGGCGTCGATGCTGGCGATCTTATCCCCTCCAGGTAGCCTGTAGCGACGCGATGGCGAGATGGTGTGGCAGGAACGGCATCCAGGCTCGGGCGCCATCGACAGCTTTTTTTTAGCTACTGTATCCTTTATTAGAAGTTCAAAAACAAGGGGATACAGATAATTTCGGGCAAAATACTAAGCCACACGTGGCGCCCGGGACTGAGAGAAGCAGCTGCCTTTGCCAAGGCATGGGCTTCTCCATTGTGCTTTCTATTTTCATGAATGAACTCTACATTCTAGAGCTGCCGCCTTTGGTATTTGATATCCTGCAAGATGGAATGATAGTTGCAGGGAACTTCAGCTTGTATGCTCAACACTGCTTCCAGGCAATCTGATGCAACACATACTGATTGAACATGCAAATCTGCTGCAAGTGAGAGGGCCTCACTGCAGGCCTGTGCCTCGAGGATGGTAGGATCAAGTCGGCCTTCATGGATGACTGCCGAGGCACCTAGGTACTTGCCCCGTTTGTCCGTGCATACTACTGCTGAAGCTGCTCCGTCCCCGATCTTGGAAAATCCAGCATCCACATTTATTTTAACCTCATGATGCTCGGGCGGTAGCCAGTTAGACCGGGTCGGAATCACTTGACCATCTCCTGTTACATGCAGGTCCCTGCTATTTACATGCAGGTCCCTGGAGTTCACATGCGGGTCCTTGGACCTTGATTTTCTGTCTGGTAGCATCTTTAGCTCGGCTAAGAACTTCTTGATGAAAATGTGGGTGCTTAGTGGACTCTGAAATTGATTGTCGTGTAGAGCTCGACGTCTTGCCCACCAGATGGCCCACATGGTGACCAACACTTGTGCTAGGTCCGCCGAAGGTAGAGTGTCAACGAGCCATAACATCCATAGATTAGCATTTGTCTCCTTGTTTGAGATGATTGCATCCATCAGATCCTCTTCGGTGAGGGCCCAGACACACCGGGCCATGCGGCAGTCAAAGAGAGAATGGCGCCATGTGTCGACTGCTACGTGACAGATCGAACACTCCGCAGAGTCAGTCATGCTTCGATGCTTCCGTACCTCTCCTGTAGGGATAGAGCTCTTCGCCAACCGCCAGGCAAATACACGAACTTTGGAGGAAACTGCAGCGCCCCAGAGTGTAGACCAAGATCTGCAATCTGAATCAATGCGCGAGTGACCCTCATTGTTTTCCAGCCAATCCGTGCGTTGCTGCTTTATTGCGGACAATAGTTTGTAGGCTGATCTGACGGTGAACATTCCCTTTCATTCATAATGCCACGCCCAGAAATCTTCCCGTACACGGTGGCTTAGCGGGATATTGCAGATTGCTTCCTTGTCCATCATGTAAAAGTGTGTCTCAAGCATGTCAATATCCCAAGATGATGTGATTGGGTTAATGAGTTATGTAACCATCTGAGGAGGGTTCAGTGTTTTGGGACACACCGGTCGGAGCTTGAAATCCCTTGGTATCCAGTTGTCCCTCCAGATGTTGTTATGTTCACCGGAGCCAATACGTTTTACTAGCCCGAGCCGTAGAGTGTCTCTTCCTTCCATCAAGGATCGCCAAACCTGTGAGGGGTTCTTGCCTAGCTAAGTTTCAAGAATGGATGAGGTAGGATAGTAAACCGCTTTAAGGATCCAGGCGCTCAGGGAGTTTGGCTCCTGGAGAAGACGCCAAGCTTGCCTAGCAAGAAGGGCTAGATTGAAGAGCTCGATGTCGCGGAACCCCATACCTCCCATGAACTTCGGCTGCGTCATGACTTCCCACGATACCCAAGCGGTCTTTCTTTCGCCGTTTTTTGATCCCCACCAAAACTTCCTCAAGATGCCATTGATGTGCTGGCATAAGCCTCCAGGGAGCTTGAAGCACGCCATAGAGTATGTAGGAATTGCTTGAGCCACAGATTTGATGAGCACCTCCTTCCCTCCAACCGAAAGTGCTTTCTCCATCCAGCCTTGCACTTGCTTCCAAATCATGTCCTGCTCCAACAGGCCTGGGAGCAGGCTGGGCCTGTACTGCTCCAATAGGCCTAAGTGCACAGTGGCCCGACTATTCTTTTTTTGTTAAGTATTTATTAAGTTAGCTATTGATTTGCATTTGTTTGACCACCAAATGACTTTTGTAAAAATATGCAACTGGTCTAAACTAATACTAGGCATTATCTAGTACTGCCGCCAAAAGTTTGGAGTTTGTTTGAAATTAATCAACTTATGTTCGCATTTAAATGGTTCTGCTAAGTGTTGTTGGGCCACTTATTAATTTCCAAGGGAATTACCTGAGATTCAAATGAAGTTGTTTTCATCACGGCAATGATCATGGGGATTTATAGAATAGTGTGAACATTTTAGTTTTACTGCTCGAAGAAATAATTTATTTGACTTTATTTCAAATTTGAAAATGGCTTTGGATTTTGGACAGGTGGCAAGCTGCATAGTAATCATGATGACATGGCCACCATTAGGGGGAGATTACTGTAGCAAGATTCTCGGGGTGTTACAGTTCCGCCTTGGTAGCTTGATGCACTAGCTCAATGAGGTTGGAGTAGGGTTGGAAGTCGGCGATCTTCTTGATGGGATGATTGAGTCCATTCAAGAAACATGCCATAGTTTGCTCATCATCTTCCTTGACGTTGGCTCGAATCATGGCTATCTCCAGTCCTTGTAGTATTCTTCAACACTCTTTGTTCCTTGCTTGAGGAGTTGTAGCTTCTTGAAGAGATCGCGGTTTTAGTAGGTGGGCACAAAATGTGCTCGCATGACATCCTTCATTTGAGCCCAAGTGGTGATTGGAGGTTCACCTCTTGCTTCTCGGCGCTCAAGGACTTGTTCCCACCGTATGAGCACATAGTCTTGGAACTCAAGTGATGCCATAGCGATCTTCTTCTCTTCCTTGTAGTTGTGCAAACGAAAGATTTTGTCGACCTTCAATGCCCATGAGAGGTATTCTTCGGGATCATTGCTTCCATTGAACTTGGGCATGGTGAATTTTAGCTTGACGTAGCGTTGCTCTTCATTATGTGTTGGACGATGGTGATGATGACTTCCTTGATGTGGAGGGTTGTCCACCTCATGTTGCTCTTGATGTGGAGGTCGTCCATGATCACCTTGCTCTTGTTGAACTTGAGGTTGAGGAGGAGCTTGTCGAGCTTGTGGAGGAACTTGAGGAACTTGACGTTGCACTCGCGGTTGGTAGGTCCGCTCTTGGATTTCTCTCGAATTGCTTCCTCGTGATTGCACCGATCTCGGTTGCGGTTAGCGAAGGCTCGACTTGATTCTTGAAGGGCACGGTGCGCCTCAAGAGCTTGTGCTTCACGTTGTTGTTGTTGAAGACGTTGAGCCTCAGCGTCTTGTTCCTCTTGATGTAGATGCGCTCGTTCTCCCTCTTGGCGACGTTGAGGTTGTCGTTCTTGAGCTAGAGCAAACGCAGATTGGTGTGGTTGAGGACAAAGTACTTGCTCATCGACTTGTTCTTGTGAATGCTTGTCGTGTAGAGGATTGCGAGATGCATGACGATCTTGACGTGCGGCATGGCGAAGAGTGTTCGATGTCGGAGTACTTGAGCCGGAGAAGGTGTCGTCGGACTGGCGACTTGAGTGACTCTGTCTTGAGTATGAAGAAGTTGAAGAATGACGGTTCACCAACAAGGCGCGGATCTCGTCCATCCTTGCATCATTCTCTTGCTTGTGAGCGTCGAGCTTGTTGTCGAAGTAGTCTCTTGTTCGTTGCTCGGAGAGTCACAAGTAGGTGGCGAGGTTGTCGATGTGGTCGCTCATTGCTAGTTGCTCTTCATGCAAAGCTCGTTGTGCACCAAAGAGGTGAGTCTTGGTGATGAAGGATGACATGTCATCGTCCTGCGCGAGGAGGGGTGGGTTGGTAGAAGAATTTGGCCTATCCATCATTCCAAGCAAAATGTGAGTGGAAGAAGGAAAAGAACTTATACCAATTGTACCTTGACCGATGTTGACGATGAATCAAGTTCACTCAAATGCGGACAATGAAATAGCACTATTGGTACCAATTCTTGTCGGTTCTCACACCTACACAAGCAAAAGCTTATGGTGGATCTTGGTTAGGATGGTGGCACAAAATTTGAGGCGGAGCATTCGACAATCATCCCCATGTACACTCGAGCTTACGCCTTTGGACCTAAGGTGAATTCGCTCCTTTCCGAATATTCCCTTTCCACATGTAAGACATGGATGCTACTTCAAGCGCGGAACTTGTGCATACTCAGGTACACCCGAGGAGACCATGGAGAGCCCAAGGACCAAGGCCAAGCGTGCGCGGAAGCGAAGGATGGGGAAGGAAGAAGAGCTAGCTGCTACAGCGGCCGGACATCCGGCCCTAGCCCGGACATCCGGCCCTTGCCCCAGAACTCCGGCATCGGCTATCCAGAGTACAGCAGAAAGGACAGCGCAGCCCGGACATCCAGCACCATGCCCCGGACATCCGGCTCCTCCTGAAGCCCCGGACACCCGGCCCCTTCGCCCGGAAATCCGGCCCCGCCATCACCGAATGCATCTGGAAGACCCAGGCCAGCCCGTACATCAGGCTACCCAGCCCGGACATCCGGCCCATCCCGACCGCCCGGACATCCGACCCCCAGCCCAGACATCCGGCACCTGCCTGTGCGCAGAGAACGGGCCAAGGGCCCATGTATCCCCCTCTCACTTACCCCTTCATTGGCTAGCACTATATATACTCCTCCACCTCCTCCTAGTTAGGGTTAGCATTGGTTTAGCTCATTTGAGATAGAGCATTGCTCATCCGTACTGGATCTACTCTACGAGAGAGACCGCGGCCCCTCTTCGGAGAAGATCCATCTGGATTCAAGACCTCCTCATGGAGAAGACCCCCATAAAGACCTCCTCAGGGAGAAGAACCGGCTACCCTTTGTATCATCCCTTGTTAATCGTGTATCTTGTATCTCCTCTTGTGTTTCGAGGATCTAGCACATGTGTGATTGATCTTGTTGGTTGAGTGATTTCTCTTGTGTTTCCCCTCGTGTTTTTCCATGTTTTCCCCTTGTGTTCTTCGTGTTTTTCACGGGATCCGCTCCTTTCGTGAAAGATCGGCCATCTAGGGTTCCACCCTACATCATCTTGGTATCAGAGCTTAGGTTGATCATGATTTCGGAGCCTCCCCTCTTTGTTTTCTAGCCTAATTTTGTTGTGTTCTTCCCCAATTTCAAAATTCCCACCAAAAAGAGCCCCAAATTTTTTTGTGATTTGTTGGTCTGATGATGTTTTGTTGATTTTGATCCATGGATTTGCTTGGTTTCGAGTGGATCTAGCATTTACCCAAGTTTCCCCACTTTCCATCCTCGAAATCTCCGCAATTTTGCCCTTGAAATCATCAATTTCCGCCCCAAATCGAGTTTCGAAGTCCAAATCCCGATCTGGAATTGTCGGGACAGACATCCGGGGCTCAGGCCGGACATCCGGGCCCCACGCCGGACGTCCGGCTCCTGGAGCGCCAATCTGCTCGGTTCTGGATAGACAGCCCCGGAAATCCGGGCTCCACCCCGGACATCCGACCCCTGGGATTTCAGCTTTTCCCGTTTCACCGTTTTGACCGTAACTTTCACATCCGGAGTCCGATTTTCGCGCTCTTTAGCTCGTTGAGTAGCTATTGACATCTTTAGCTCGTTGAGTAGCTATTGACATATTTAGCTAGTTGAGTAGCTAATGACATCCCCAATCCATCTAGATAGGTTCCATCACCATTTGACCCCACCAAAGTTTTGGAACTTTGGCATCTTTGCCTAGGGCTTCCACCACATCCTCCGCAAAACCACCATAGCCTTCCGCAACCTAACCCAATTTGTTTCCCATAGCATTAGTGGTTGTTTGAGTTGGGATTTGAGTCTCCTAAGGTGTTTAGGCTACTTAGGGACGGTTGCTTCTTCATCAACCACCACCACCACCATAACTTCCGCATAGGCTTGCCCACCATACACTTCCACCAACCCAACTTAACCCAATTTTGTTTGTATAGTGAGTTGTGTCTCCTAAGGTGTTTAGGCTACTTAGGGACCATGCTTCCAACTCCGACACCGTGTATAGTTCACCACCGAACCCTCCACTTCTGCATTGTCTCACAAAACCCATCATTGCATTTCCGCAATCCCATTGAGCTTCCGCAAAATCACCACCGCATTTCCGCTACCACCATTTTGGCATTTGACATTTGAGATTTTGAGTTCACGGTTTTTCCGTTTCCTAAGGTGTTTCGGCTACTTAGGGATGAGTCTCCATCATCTTGGTATCTACATCAAGATCACCGCCACTCATCATCGGCAAGGACGGTAACCTCGATGACACCATTGTATATTCCCCTTGCAATTGCATTGATAACCCCTAGCCCTTTTTGCGTTACTTGCCTATCGAGACTAGCCATTGAGTATTGCCGGCAACGTTACTTGTGCACATTAGTGATCTACACCATCCATTGCATACATACCATATCATCTTGGTATCATATCATCTCGTGTGCCTCAAGTTTGTTCCCGCATATACACAATTGCTATCTTGGTTTGTGCATTGTGCAAAAGTGGCCATACAAAAAAAAGAGAATAAAGCTTTTAAGCAAAGAAAAAGAGCAAAGAGCAAAGAAGCTTGTAAGCAAGTGCCATAGCATCATACCACATTGCATATAAGATTTTCATATTCGATCATCTTGGATCAAACACTGGGAACCATACATATATAGCATACTTGGGATAGAAAGTTTATCCATTTCGCATCTTATAGGTTGTGCACAAGTGTCGTATCCGCCTATTGAGCAATCGTGCTAGCGTCTCTCTTGAGTTGTGCAACACGAGCATTTTCCGTGGATTCCACATTTTGTGCTCATTCCTTGGTTGCACGACCCCATTTATCTATCCGTGTATGTTTTTCCGTGTGCCACATATTGCTATTGGTCTACTTGTTTCACTTTGCGAATTTGTGAATCTTTTTCAACATTATTGACTCTTGCTAACATTTCGCATCAAATTGTTTTGTGCCACTATCCTCACCGAGCTCCACCATAAGCCTTACTTGTGTAGGTGTGAGAAACCGACAAGAATTGGTACCAATTGTGCTATTTCCTTGTTACACATTGAGTGATCATTGATCCATCTTCAACATCGGTCAAGGTACATTTGGTCTAGTTCTTCTCCTTCTCCCACTCACATTTGCTCGAGTCTTGTGATGGATAGGCAAGGCATTTCATCTCCGGTCCTCGACATCAACGACGGCGTGAACAACTACATCACCAAAGCGTCCATCTTCGATCTACAACAACAAATTTAAGGCGCACAATCAAGATTTCGAGAGCGCATCGAGAACATCTCCATCGACATTTTTCACTCCGAAGCAAGGAAAAGGGACTACATCAACAAGAAACTTTCCGCACATAAAGAAGAGCAAGATGCAAGGATGGAGGAGATTCGGGCCTTGATCAAGTCTTCTTCCCCTTCGTCATCTTCAAGGTGGCGACATTCAAGCCACAAGTCTTCGGAGCACGAAAACGATGCAAGCGCAATTCGTCCACGTCCACATCTACTTGGTGACCACCATCACGTTCGTGATCAACATCGTCATGAAGGGCAAGTCACCTCCAAGAATCATGTGCACGACGACGACGAACGCCTACGAGCTCAAGCACGGCAACGACATCATCATCATGAAGATGCTCCACAAGCGCAAATGCACAAGTCCCAACAAGCCCTACTTCACGCAAAGTCCACGCTTCATGAGCAAAAGAGAAGATCGCGAGACGAGCACCATCATGATGGAGCTATGGCTACCACCACCACTTTGGCATTTTTGCCAGGTGCTATCAAGGCATCTTCGCCATTGGACGTACGGCATCTTCGCCTACTTCCCATGAGTACGCCTACAATGACTTCGACGAGCTACGAGGTGCCACATCATATGGACCTCCCACACCAAGACGGTGACAAGAAGGTCGAGCAAGGGCCATCCCCTTCGACCACGGCAATAGGAGTTGAGCATGGAGACATTTGTGCCACCATCTCTCCGACATCCACATATGTCGAGATGCCCCATTTGTCATGTGAGGAGAGCCACCACCCCATGAGTGAGATGAGTGACTCCACCATATGTGCCATTGAGAGCATTCCCTATGGGATGATGAGTGTGACCACCACTAGCCCCACACAAGAGAGCATGCCACACATCCTATGTGAAGTTGAGCGCCATTCGAGTGACTCCACCAACCATATGAGTGAGAGCACCCTTGAGGGAGTGAGTGAGCCACAACACTTAGTGAGTGAGGAAGTTGACACGGCATGTGAGGCCACTATGATTTCTAACGACTTAACCTCTACTCCTAGTGTGTTTTCTTCTTTGGTGCTAGGTCTCCTACATGACGATATGCCTATAATCGACGAGTCCATACCTCCAGTAGAGATGACGATGGCCATGCTGGACGATGATGCACCCCCCACATGGTTCCATCAAGATGAAGATGACAACGACTTGGTCTTCAACACCTCACATACAACACATGAGCGATGCTCCAAAGGTAATATAGGTGATGGTGCTTCTCTTGTCCCACTAGTGGACTATCATACCAATGATTGCTTGCATGATGTTGATCCACCTATTCCCATGCTTCATGCTAGTGCGACTTCTTCATGTCATGACTTACCAATTTATGATGAATATGATGATGAGCATGTTGATTTGCCTAGTTGTGATGCTATGCTCCATAGGATATCATGTGAAAATTCTTTTGGTCACATCATGTTCGACAAACCTTTAAACTTGTCATATGCTATGAGTGAGATCTCCCATATTGCATCATTTCAATCTCAACATAGTAAGTATGCATGCCCCATTAAAATAAATCCCATTTGCACTTATGGCATAGATGATGAGATGATGGTCATTGGCTTTTGTTTTTCATGTGATGATATTGCCATTCTTCCTTTACATGATTTGCGCAATTCATCTACTATTCCATGCCATGATCACATAGAACTGAATATGCTTTGTTTTGGATGTTGTCAATATTCTCCATGTGATGTTTCTACAAATTCTCATGAGGAGACCCCCATAGTTTCCTCATACATACTAGGAGATTTTGATGCATTCCATACTTTGCATGATTCCCATAATTGCTTACACCATATGCATTCCATGAATAACAATGCTCTATATATTTCTCATGATGCATTACATCCTTTGAGTCTCCATTATGCTATACATAACAACAAACCTATCATGATGGATGACATGTTTCTATATCACGCATCACATTTATTTGAGCATTGGATATTTGGTGCTAACCAACACATGCACGTGCACATCATGATGGATGATGTGTACATCTACCACACACACACATGATTTTCCCTTTGCCTTTGTTTTGTGTAGGTACTCTCATATACTCGTCAACCTCTCAATCCCAAGAGTTGACGAAACGAGCTCTTGAGAGCAACGATGATTTGGGACCCCGTGGACTATCCTTACCACCATTCCCTTCGCGCAACAACTACGCGCATCTCTTCTACTTGGCTCTCACACGGCTTTGGGGTATATATCACTTGTTACTTTATGCCCATTGTGTCATGTTCACTTTGCATGTTATACCTCTTCCTATGATTTTGCCATGCAATTGTGACCCTTGCTTGCATCTACCCATGATTCACCATTATGCTACTCCTATGTGTATTTGCATGCTTGGTGGAGATCCTAGTAGCTATTGCCATGCTTTCTTTATGCCTCATACTATTGATGCTTCTTGGGTTGGGAGAGTCATGATGTGCCATTGCTATTTACATATGGTCTCTCGCCAATACATTGATGATATTTTTCTCATATCATGCTTTCATGCTTGTGATATGTCATGTGAATTATTCATGCCCACTATTTGCACACATGACATGCTTGCCATGATTCCTTCTAGTTTGTTGCATCTTTGCACTACTAGCTTGCTTGACTTGATCGCTATGATTGCTTGCTATGTTGCATCACCCATGCTCCACTATTACTTGCTTTCTTGGGTTGATGACATATATGCTCATGCCTCTCACATGATATATCTTGATCATTGTCTCTCGTGTCCATTAGTTGCCTCTTTCATATCCACTTGTATTGAGTGCAACCATACTATGCTTATTGTTCTTGGAGACTTTGACACCTTACTTGTGATGCATGCTTGTTTACTTGAACCTCTTGTATTTGTTTGTTCTTGCATCATATGCCTCCATACTATTAAATGCTCCCTTGTACCTTCTTATGATGAGCATGATGCATACATGATAGAGGCAAAGGTGTCCCGTCTTTCGATGAGATGATGGATATCGCTTTGGTGGAAGCCGACTTTGATGATCCGACTACGAACGTGCGAGGACGTCGCCCTTAGCAATCGCTAAACCAACTCCGAGAGGTTATTGACCACACCGGAGCACGATCAACCTGACCACGAGGGTCTGTTTCCTGCGAGCAAACAAAGAACAAGCAAGAAACTGAGATTGCAATCTGGATATTGCGAATATAAGATGAAAGCTTTATTGATCAAGGTGGGGTTCTGTGACGCCTTTGTCTGGTCGTTGAACACAAAACGGCACGCGAAGTTGCAGCTATGGCGAACTTTTAATCTAAACAAAACCCAAAGTCTAAACGACGCCCTAAGGGCTGTATATATGGAGGAAGAGGGGGGGGGGAATTTCGTGGCCCTTGGGGAAGGGGTCCGAAACCAACCCTATCTCTTGTTTCCCCACACATACGGACTCTAAAAACATCCTATAATCAAGTATTTCAAAATTACATGGGCCTGGCCCAATAATAAGGTCACGCAGCACCTAGAATAGCCTCTGGACGAAAGTTATGAAGTAGCATCTTGTATGTTTCGTTCGAGGCTTCATGCACGCATTATGGTGGCTTCAACGTCCTGAAATCATCACTTGTAACTCCGTTCTTGTTCCCCTTGCGCATGCCATCATCACCATGCTGGTTCTTGCTCCAATGTTCACCCTTCTCCAAGATAGGCCCTTCATTTGTAAGCAAAACAAATGTATCCAATTTAGGCATCATCATATTCTCACGAACATTAGAATCGTTACCAAGAAACGAAAGCACCTGGTAATTTAATTGGCGTGTGCGAGCTCTAGTAATTGGTCCAGTATGTATAGCAGTAGGGGCTGTGGGTGTAACAATGGTATTGATGTCCTCATCATCCTCCCCTTCTTGAAATGAAGTCGTCCTCGACGGAAGCTCATCTTCCTCACCCAAATAAGGCTTCAAATCTGCAATGTTAAATGTGGGACTAAACCAAAATATGTAGGCAGCTCAAGTTTATATGCATTATCATTTATTTTCTCTAACACCTTAAAAGGACCATTAGCACGTGGCATTAGCTTTGATTTGCGCAAATCAGGAAATATACCTTACGCAAATGTAACCAAACAAGATCTCCAGGTGCAAACACAACATGTTTTCTACCCTTATCTCCAGCAAGTTTATATTTAGCATTCATACGCTCAATGTTTTCCTTAGTTAACTCATGAATTTTTAAAATCAATTCAGCATGTTGTTTAGCATCAAAATGTAACCAAACAAAAGGCACATCCTAATTTGTAAGCTCGTTCAGAGGTGCATCAATGGTGCTGAAATCTCTCACAAAACGCATATAGAAACCAGCGAGGCCAAGGAAACTCCTTACTTGTGTGACCGTTTTGGGCGGCGGCCAACACTCAATAGCTTCAATCTTGGCTCTATCAACTTCAATTCCCTGTGGAGTAACAACATAGCCAAGAAAAGACACTCGGTCGGTGCAAAAGGTGCACTTCCCAAGGTTACCAAACAAACGTGCATCACATAGAGCAATAAAAACAACACGTAAATGTTCCAAATGTTCCTCCAAATATCTGCTATAAATCAATATGTCATCAAAGTAAACTACCACAAATCATCCAATGAAAGCACGTAAAACTTCGTTCATTAATCTCATGAAAGTACTAGGTGCATTAGTTAACCCAAAAGGCATGACTAACCACTCATATAACCCAAAAGTAAGATATATATCAGGAACATATCTACCCTCAAATGGTGGAATATTCAATTTCAGTTTAGGGAGATGGTCATGATCTCGTACCTGAGGGGGAGCCCTACCATTGCCATTATTTGCATGTGGACGACCTGGTGGTTGTGGTGTTGGTGGTTGCACGTAGTAGTAGTAGCAGTAGCAGTAGCAGTAGCAGATAGCAATGAGCAGCAGCGAGAAGAGAGCAGAGCAAGCAGCAGAAGAGCAAGAAGCAGCAAAGAAGAAGAGAAGATAGCGAGTAGTAGTCACTACTGGAGGGATTCTTGCATACTACTACTACAAGGATTCAATGTCACTACTGGAGGGATTGTTGCGAAGATGACACTAGATGCAATAAAACACATAGGTATGAAAAACATGGTCAAAGTGAACTTGCCTGGTAAGTTGATGAAGATAACAACACTCTCGAATAATGACTTGGTAGAACTATTCGTCACTCCGTTGAAAATCTATATAGTCAAACATAGCATTCATATAAGCAAACATCCTAGCAAACAATTCTAACACTCATAATAAAAATCAACAAAAAAAATGCAAATCACAAAGAACACAAAATAAAAAAACCAATGAAAACTACACAAGAAAACTACTAAAGAAAATTCTAAGACATAACACAAAATAGTTTTGTCCTAAGTAAAACTTAACAACAATTAAAACAATAAAATAATAAATTAACAGAAAAAAAATTAAAACAACTAAGTTAACAGAAAGTATTTTTTTTAGATTTTATTTGCAAAAGAAACAAATAAAAAGCTTTTATGAAACACTAACTATGACCTAAACAAGTTTTCATACAAAACTAAATAAAATAAATTTTAAAATAAAACAAAATTTTCTTTGGTTTACTAATAGAAACAAAACTAAATTTGTCAAAAGTGACAAAAATAAATAATTTAAAACTAATAAAAACAATAAAGAAAAGACTAAAACAGAACTAATAATAAAACAGTACTGTTTTGCTAAAAACCTAATTTAAATTAACCTAGAAATAAAATACTAAATACTACTGGATAAACAAAGGTCCTAGAGACCAGGAGCAAAAAGAATCGGTCAAAAATAATATTCCTAACTCAAAATAGCTCAAATCTAGTGATTTGAGAAAATTCATACAAACACAAATTTAAACTGCTCAAATGTGAAATAAAATTGAACTAACAGAAACTTCATAAAATTTGTGATCCATGGCAGTTGGAATCACTCAAAAATACCTCGTAGATAATTAACTATGGATTTTACAAGATTGAAACTATTCTGTTTTAAAAACAGAACGAAAAAAAAGTAGGTCGGGATTTACTGTAGCAGTTCCGATGATGGGGTTCTGATGGAGCTCCGGCAACGTCCTCCGGTGGCCCTCTGGCGTCGGGGAAGGGACGGTAGGGGGCGGCAGATCGGGGCGGAGCGAGTGGTTGGGTCGGTGGGTGGCTAGGATGGCCGGAGGTGGTGGGGCGGGGCGGCAATGGCGGCGGTGGTCCGGCGAACTCCGGCGAGGCGGCACAGCGACGTGGGGTGAGGAGAGGAGGGACTAGGGGAATCGATCGCGAGGTGGCCATTTATAGGGGGCAGGTCGGTTTGGAGGAGGGGGCAAGGGATTTCGCGAATCTCGCGATCTCCGGCGATGGCAGCGTGGCTGTGCTCGGGAACGAAATCCTGTTCGTGAGGAAGGAGATGATCTGGCGCGATTGGGCCGGATTTGGCCCAAAACAAAAATACCTTTCCTTTTTAAAAAGAATCCGCGAATAAAAATCATTTAAAAAATAAAATATAGGAGTATTATATATCAAAATGATCAGAAAAATAATCCCAATTTAATGGGATATTTTCCAGGGGCAAATAAAATACTTTTTGAAAAATCATTTTTTTTAAATTCAAACAAAAAATCAAAATGACTTTCAAAACTCCATCGAAAATTTATTCCAACATTTTTGGGGTGTCATGTTACTCCCTCTCAACACTTTTGTTCAAGTGTTCTTTGTCAGAAAAGTGTTTGAATAAAACTCAAATGCCACTTTGAGTTGAAAACAAAATTTAAATGACAAATTCAAAATGAAATTTTTCTTTACTTCCCACTCTCTTTCATTGAATAAATCATGAGGATCATTGAGTGGCATGAAGTTTGAAATATTTCCAAATTCAAATATTTTCAAACAAAAACTTTTTTTTTGGAAAGTCCTTTTATTCCCTCTCAACAAAACTTCAAATGTTTAAAATTCCAATCAATTTCACTCAATCGATCACTCAACAATCAATCAAACAATCATATATTTTAATTATTATAACATTCCAAAATTTAGAATTTTGGGATGTTACAAACTACCACACTTAAAATGAATCTCGTCCTCGAGATTCGAAGAGGCTAGCAAGAAAAGGTTAGGGGCTGGGGTCTTCTAGCAAATATTTTGGTCGAAAAGGTCAGGGGTGCTACCACACTTAAAAGCAAGGTTACAGTTCCAATAAACTCAGATACTTCCTCTGGAGTGCCGACAATATCTGTCTTTTCACATATCTTACAATAGCTCCTTCATTAACGCTCTTCTGTCAAAAGCATAGCGTTTTCCTCAAAATCTTGGGTCGCTTCGTCAAAGATGAAGTTCGCCCGAGACTGGATCTTAGCTGATAGGTCTGCGTCCATTCTAGACAACTATAGAAATACTCATGGTGGTCTACCATTAATGGTTTCTGCAGAAAAAGGGCCTTGGCTTATTTCTCACCGTATAATCTACGATTGGCAACAGCTGCCATGTACATGGGTTTATCATCTTACCATTCTAAGGCTTAAGCAAGGCTTCAACAAGCGTCGTAACTTTACTATGGTAAGTCTCTCAGATTTACCATTCCAAATATCAAGAGCAAATGATAAGAGTAAGTCGGTATGGTGATCAATCCATTCCGCACCCAGATCATTACCATGTATAAGGTTTAGCGAATCTCGCAATTCTACACTCGGGCATTCTCACAAGCATTGCAGAATTTCTCTTGTCCACGAACTGGGTTCGGATTTATCCATTAATTCTCCAAGCTGAACAAAACATCTATCGTTTCTTCACAACTCTCGGGTTTTTGCGTAACCTCCTACGAAACGTCTGCTGATCAAATCGCAGTCTTCCCAAAATTTCTTCTTCCAGTGGGTACTTGACCCTTATTAATTCCTGGGCCTGTGGGTTATGAGCCCACTTCAACACTTGTACAAATTTCACTCATCCTTGGAGTTACAATTGCTCCATTTTCCAACATTACACCACTTTAAATCCAATAACATTTCATTTCTTCATACCATCATATCAAAGATAAAACTCCAACTCATTTTTTTTTCCAAACTCCAACCTGTGGGACACATTTCCATTTCCATTGGTCCAGTGTTCTTCATAGGGTACTATCACCC
This sequence comes from Aegilops longissima, assembly GCA_021605205.1. Classification (NCBI taxonomy): domain Eukaryota; kingdom Viridiplantae; phylum Streptophyta; class Magnoliopsida; order Poales; family Poaceae; genus Aegilops; species Aegilops longissima. The sequence goes on from CM038676.1 coordinate 315,279,241, forward strand.
TTAAAATGAAATTCACAAATCCATCCATAGACCATATTTCTCATATCCTCGAAAATGGTCAAAATTCGTGTTCATAGAGTAACAACTCATACAATTAAACATATGAAAACATGTCACCTTAACTTTTTGATTTCATGAATCCATTACAAACTCGAGCACCCATTACATAACTCAACTTATTGTACTCATGAAAAAAAATTGGTTTCTACCACTCTTATTATCCATATCAAAATTCCAACTACTCAACTCCAGCTTCCTTCTTGTAGGAACATTTAGTAGCATAATGTCCTGCTTCCTTGCAATGAAAACACATAACTTTCGATAAGTCTTTGGGCTTCTTGGAGATGGTGCCTGCTCCTTGAGTTCCTTGCTTCCTTTCAAGACAATGATTGGCATAATGCCCGACGTCCTTACATTCAAAACAGGTAATATGACTCTTGTCCCTCTTTGCAGAAATTGGGTTGTTCTGAGGGTGTCTTTGTTTTCTCTTCCTGGGTTTCTTCGTTCTGATCAAACCTTTTATTCCCTATGGATCAAACTCTATTGCTTCCGTCGGGAAGTATTCCTTGGTGCAATACTGTGAAAAATGTCCTTCTTCTCCACATGAATAGCAGGCATTGGAGTAAAATCTGTTGAGGCCTTCTCCATCAGGGTCTTCAACACATTCCTTCATCACAGGTTCTTTCATAACTTCTCGGAGGGCTTCTTTCATTCCTTCTTCCTGCTCCTGAATAGTTTGTTGCACCATGGGGTAAATGTGACACTGAGTCGGGTAGTGGGTGGTTCCTTCACACAAGAAACAAGTCACCGACTAGTTGGGCATTCCTCGGTGGGTGTTTCTCCTCACAATGAGGGCATCCATCCTTGTGTTCCTCCGGTGTGTCCTATTTCTCCATAAATCTTGCAGCACAAGGTTTCTTCTTCGGGTTATCATAGTGCTTCCGAATAAGGCGTGATCTCAACAGGGTCTTTTTGAATTCCTCCCAAGTTCTTGCTCCATTACGTCCTTGTATGGCTTGATGCATTTTCCACCAGATTGCAGCACTCTCCGTAAAATGCTGAAGAGCATATGGAACCTCATACTTCCTTGCAATCCAATTTTTCTTGAGTTGATTCTCCATGTTTTGAATCCATAGCTCTGCCTCCAACTGAGTCATCGGTCCAGAGAATACCAGTCCTTCTTCAATCATCATCTATTGCCTCCAAGGGTTTTAGGGTGAGATAAGAGAGAGCTGGATAGAGAGAGATACACACAATACAAACAATAGTTTTGAAGAAACGAGTTTTATTTTGGGGCTCTCGGAAAACATCAAACAAATGACAGCTCACAAATCATCGCATCTAACGTAGGTGTATAACAGGGGTTTGGTCTCTAAAGGTCAAATAATTCTTCAGGAACTTCAAATTCTTCAAGTCTTCAGAGTCTTCAATTGTTGCAGCTGCAATTCTTCCAACGCATGGTGAAATCCTCTTTACTCTGAAATGGCCATCAGTTGTCCGATATTTTTAATTCTTGGAGTGACTTCAATTGATCTTCGTGTGGTCAAAAGGAAAGGTGTATATTCTAACTATTTGAGGTCAGAGGAACTACTTGATAAAATCAAAAAAGACGAGAAGTAAAGGATCCTTTTGAAAATAAAGTTTTTTGAGACATCCTGTCCTAGGGGCTTTCCGATTAATAGGGTCACGTTCTACAGTCAACATGTGCTCGATACCATATCAGAGCGACCCGACCTCGACGGTCAAGCCTACGTGTTCTGTGCCATCCTGGATCGTATGCTGCCACACACAGTACATCAATGTATATATCAAAGTGCAATCACATGTATAATTAACGTAAAACTGATATATACCTCATAAGTCACAATGGGAAAAAATAGTCGGTGTGGAGTCCCATCAACGCCATCGGCAGGTTGAGTGTAGACCGTAACCCTGCACGTGCTCTTACTCGTCGGAAGAAAGTATACGCAACAAGATACGTTGCAGCCGTGTAGGTCATTACATTGAATGTACCGCAAGATCGCAACATGAGAAAAGCAGATGATAAAACTATACTATATGCAATATGGCTTTGTGGCTCTGTGTCTGAGTTTTGTTTGCGTAAAAGCTGATTTATTTTCCCTACATCAAAGGAATAAATGAAGTCTGTACTATGGAGTTTTCTATCATGACATGGTTCCGCCAACCGATGTCTCATAGCCCAAAATCATCATAAGTTGCCCACAATTATGTTATCAGTCCGGTGTTGAGAGTTCCGAGATAGATCCAAGTCCAGATGCTCAAATTGTCCATAACCGGGGACACGGCTAATCGATTAGGTTATAACCCTCTGCAGAGGTTTGTACACTTTACCCGCAAGATTCGATCCCTCTCTTTATGTTCTCGCACTCGAGGTGTTTGAGAACAAGATGACCAAACATGGTCTTCGAAGAGTTCCCGACCACCGTCCGGTGCTCATCCAATCCTACCGTAGTTCTACATCTGCTAGCACCGCCCCAGCCAGATTCACCACTAAGGTCAACCAAGCGAGCCCATAGTGACTTGCGGTTGCACGGGTAAGCTTCCGGGCATGAAGTATTCTTCCGTCTCTTTGAGTCTGGGTGAAGCTTTCCGCAAGATGTCATGGCGCTTCTCCATGCATCCCGCCAACCACTGGTTTCTCCAGGTGCCCGTCAACCATCCTTCACCCAAGAGTGTGTATTGAATTCTTGTCTCGAGTCTTGAAGTCTTGAGGCCTTAAAGATGCAGTCCTTGCAGATTCCATCATGGAGTTATCGTCATTGGCGTAGATCCTCCATTCTCACACCACTCCGAGCACTCAAACCAACCCCGTCTACTATAGCGTAGCATTAAAATAAATAGCGTCCGGGCTTGGTAACAGGGTGATGGGTTCCTACCTCATGCATACTACTCAACTACAAGGATTCAATATCACTCTTTGGAGGGATTGTTGCGAAGATGACACTAGATGCAATAAAACACATAGGTATGAAAAACATGGTCAAAGTGAACTTGCCTGGTAAGTTGATGAAGATAACAATACTCTCGAATAATGACTTGGTAGAACTATTCGTCACTCCGTTGAAAATCTATATAGTCAAACATAGCATTCATATAAGCAAACATCCTAGCAAACAATTCTAACACTCATAATAAAAATCAACAAAAAAATGCAAATCACAAAGAACACAAAATAAAAAACCAATGAAAACTACACAAGAAAACTACTAAAGAAAATTCTAAGACATAACACAAAATAGTTGTGTCCTAAGTAAAACTTAACAACAATTAAAACAATAAAATAATAACTTAACAGAAAAAAAGTAAAACAACTAAGTTAACAGAAAGTATTTTTTTAAGATTTTATTTGCAAAAAGAAACAAATAAAAAGCTTTTATGAACCACTAACTATGACCTAAACAAGTTTTCATACAAAACTAAATAAAATAAATTTTTAAAATAAAAACAAAATTTTCTTTGGTTTACTAACAGAAACAAAACTAAATTTGTCAAAAGTGACAAAAATAAATAATTTAAAACTAATAAAAACAATAAAGAAAAGACTAAAACAGAACTAACAATAAAACAGTACTGTTTTGCTAAAAACCTAATTTAAATTAACCTAGAAATAAAATACTAAATACTACTGGATAAACAAAGGTCCTAGAGACCAGGAGCAAAAAGAATCGGTCAAAAATAATATTCCTAACTCAAAATAGCTCAAATCTAGTGAATTGAAAAAATTCATACAAACACAAATTTAAACTGCTCAAATGTGAAATAAAATTGAACTAACAGAAACTTCATAAAATTTGTTATCCATGGCAGTTGGAATCACTCAAAAATACCTCGTAGGTAATTAACTATGGACTTTACAAGATTGAAACTATTCTGTTTTAAAAACAGAACGAAAAAAAAAGTAGGTCGGGATTTACTGTAGCAGTTCCGATGATGGGGTTCTGATGGAGCTCCGGCGACGTCCTCCGGTGGCCCTCTGGCGTCGGGGAAGGGACGGTAGGGGGCGGCAGATCGGGGCGGAGCGAGTGGTTGGGTCGGTGGGTGGCTAGGATGGCCGGCGGTGGTGGGGCGGGGCGGCAATGGCGGCAGTGGTCCGGCGAACTCTGGCGAGGCGGCACAGCGACGTGGGGTGAGGAGAGTAGGGACTATGGGGGGAATGGATCCACGAGGTGGCCATTTATAGGGGGGGGGGAAGGTCGGTTTGGAGGAGGGGCAAGGATTTGCGAATCCCGCGATCTCCGGCGATGGCCGACGTGGCTGTGCTCGGGAACGAAATCCTGTTCGTGAGGAAGGAGATGATCTGGCGCGATTGGGCCGGATTTGGCCCAAAACAAAAATACCTTTCCTTTTTAAAAAGAATCCTCGAATAAAAATCTTTCAAAAAATAAAATATATGAGTATTATATATCAAAATGATCAGAAAAATAATCCCAATTTAATGGGATATTTTCCAGGGGCAAATAAAATAGTTTTTGAAAAATCATTTTTTTAAAATTCAAACAAAAAAATCAAAATGACTTTCAAAACTCCATGGAAAATTTATTCCAACATTTTTGGGGTGTCATGTTACTCCCTCTCAACACTTTTGTTCAAGTGTTCTTTGTCAGAAAAGTGTTTGAATAAAACTCAAATGCCACTTTGAGTTGAAAACAAAATTTAAATGACAAATTCAAAATGAAATTTTTCTTTACTTCCCACTCTCTTTCATTGAATAAATCATGAGGATCATTGAGTGGCATGAAGTTTGAAATATTTCCAAATTCAAATATTTTCAAACAGAAACTTTTTTTTGGAAAGTCCTTTTATTCCCTCTCAACAAAACTTCAAATGTTTAAAATTCCAATCAATTTCACTCAATCGATCACTCAACAATCAATCAAACAATCATATATTTTAATTATTATAACATTCGAAAATTTAGAATTTTGGGATGTTACACCTCATCAATACACTTGTTGGTATCTTACCACATGAATGATAGGTTTTGCACCTCCGCTAACCTCATTTGTTTTTCGAGTGTTTGCCATGTTCTTTCATTTTGAAGGATTCACAAGGCATTACCGTCATGAGACATATTGGTTATGTGAAGGCATACACGATGTGCGACACCAATATTTTTGACATTATCATAAAGGTGAACTCCTTCCCTTTGAGCCATCCTCAAGTACGCATGTTGGATGGGTCATTCTTTCATTGTTGTTTCCTTCTTGTTGTCTACATGATACACCTCGCGAACGGAGGAGCGACATTGGAGATTGGCTCTATGGACCTTTACATTGAGGAGCGCTCGGACTTATTGGATGCACCTTCGAACCTCCACTCTTGCCACGACATTGAGCATTGGTACACCAACACCTCCATATTTGTTGATTGTGCTCATACATGTCATGCTCGACGGACATATCATACTCACCACAAGTTTGTACCCTATGCATGGATTGACTCACATTATGATTGCCTTGTTGCATCTTGTATTCCCATGTCATCCATGATATTTGAGCTTGTTCACTTCCTTAGCAAATTTGTTGTGATCTTCCTTGATGGCATATTCATACATCGTGATCATATTGCCTACCATCAATTGCATGATAACATAATCCTATTACGCATACATTGCCATATTCATGCTATTGATAAACCGTCTCACTATGGCATCATTTTGTATCGTGGTTGCATTGACCATATTCACAACACATTTGTGAGCACAATGAATGCATTTGCTCCCATGAACACTTTGCATATCATTCTATATCATCTTGATAAGCTTCATGTGCTTTGTGACGAACAATCTTGCCTCACAGACTCATTCTTACATGATGGACACCTTGTGTGCGCTAACCATTGTATTTCCAAGTGTCGTTCGTGTTTGCTCTTTTTGCATGTATACCACTCCGGAGACACCTTGCAGTACTTGGATTGCGCCATGCCTTCCACTTCGTCCAACTACAAGTCCGTCCACGACAACCGTTTCCATGGTGATGATGACTACGATCCGAGGTCGGATCTTTCCCAAGGGAGGGGAGATGATGCGGAGCATCCGACGATCATCCCCATGTACACTCGAGCCTACGCCTTTGGACCTAAGGTGAATTCACTCCTTTCCGAATCTTCCCTTTCCGCATGGAAGACATGGATGCTACTTCAAGCGCAGACCTTGTGCATACTCAGGTACACCGGAGGAAACCATGGAGAGCCCAAGGACCAAGGCCAAGCGTGCGCAGAAGCGAAGGAAGGAGAAGGAAGAAGAGCCAGCTGCTACAGCGGCCGGACATTCGGCCCCAGCCCGGATATCCGTCCCTTGCCCCGGAAATCTGGCATCAGCTATCCAGAGTACACCAGAAAGGACCAGCGCAGCCCGGACATCCGGCACCATGCCCCGGACATCCGGCTCCTCCTGAACCCCCGGACATCCGGCCCCTTCGCCCGGAAATCCGGCCCCTCCATCACCGAATGCATCTGGAAGACCCAGGCCATGCCGGACATCCGGCCCGTCCCGACCGCCCGGACATCCGGCTCCCAGCCCGGACATCCGGCACCTGCCTGTGCGCAGAGAACGGGCCAAGGGCCCATGTATTCCCCTCTCACTTACCCCTTCATTGGCTAGCACTATATATACTCCTCCACCTCCTCCTAGTTAGGGTTAGCATTGGTTTAGCTCATTTGAGATAGAGCATTGCTCATCCGTACCGGATCTACTCCACGAGAGAGACCGCGGCCCCTCTTCGGAGAAGATCCATCCAGATTCAAGACCTCCTAACGGAGAAGACCCCCATCAAGACCTCCTCACGGAGAAGAACCGGCTACCCTTTGTATCGTCCCTTGTTGATCGTGGATCTTGTATCTCCTCTTGTGTTCCGAGGATCTAGCACATGTGTGATTGATCTTGTTGGTTGAGTGATTTCTCTCGTGTTTCCCCTCATGTTTTTCCCCGTTTTCCCCTCGTGTTCTTCGTGTTCTTCGCGGGATCCGCTCCTTTCGTGAAAGATCGGCCATCTAGGGTTCCACCCTACATCAAAATTTGATGCAATTGTAAGTGAGCTTCAATAATGTTGGAAAAGATTCACAAATTTGCAAATGCAACAATAGACCAAGCAAAATAAGGTACATGGAAACACACACACCAGTAGATTAGTGGGATTGTGCAACCAAGGGTGAGCCAAAATGTGGAGTCCACGAAAATGCACTTGTTGCACAATACATGAGAGACGCTAGCACGATTGCATAATAGGCGTATACTTAACTTGCGCACAATGTACTAGGCAAAAATGCAACGACCTCTATCCTAAGTATGCTATATGTATGGTGTGTCGGTGATATGATCCAAGATGATCGAGTATGACAATCTTAATGTTGTATGATGCTATGGTTCTTGCTTATAAGCTCTTTGCTTATCTTTCCTCTTTGCTTAAAAGCTTGTTTGGATCTTTGTTGTTTGAGCTCTTTTCTCATGCGATACGAACCAAGATAGCAACTGAGTATGCGATGGCAACTTTGCGACACAAAAGATGATGCTAAGGTATGCACCACAATGGTATGGTATGTATGCTATGGAGTATGATCACTAATGTGCACAAGTCACGTTGCCGGCAATACTCAATGGCTAGTCTCAATGGGTAAGCTATGCAAATGTAAGGCCATGGGGTTATCAAGGCAAATTGCAAGGTATGGCAAAGATGTCGTCGAGGTTACCGTTCTTGGCGATGATGAGTAGTCGATGGAGATGAGCGGTGGTGATGTTGACGACGAACCATACCTATATAGCCGAAACACAATAGGACACGAAAACCACAACCCAAAATCTCAAAGACCAAAACGTCTCAAAATCGTCATAGGAGGTAGCGGTGAGCGGTGGTGTTGCTTGTGGAAAGCGGTGGTGGTATGTATGCGGAAGAAAGCGTGGGCACCGGGGCAAAATTTGGCTAAACTAGGTGGGAAAGGGTGCGGGAGATGGAGTTGCTGCTGCCAGGGGCCGGATGTCCAGGCCAGCGGCCGGATATCCGGGACGTCGGATGTTCGGGGACTCGGCCGGATGTCCGGGGACTCGGCGGGATGTCCGGGCTCCTGGATCTAGGACGAACGCGATGATCTCCACGGGAAAAGGTCAACTCCGGGGCAAAATTCGGACGAATTTGTGGATGGAAATTGCGGAAAAGATGGGGAAAAGCTAGATCCACTCGATGCAACGCAGATCCGTGGAACAAATCCAACAAAACTTCATCACACCAACAAATCACAAAAAAAAAATTGGGGCTATTTTTGGTGGGGATTTTCAGATTTAGGACGAAAACAACAAAATTAAGCTAGAAAACACGGGGTAGGGGCTCCAAAAACGTGATCAACGTGGCTCATGATACCAAGATGATGTAGGGCGGATCCCAATGGGGCTGATCTTTCACGTTTGGAGTGGTCCCTACGAAGAACACGAAGAACGCGCGTAAGAACACGAGGGAAATCACGAGGTTAAACAAGAGAAATACTCAACCGACACGAATATGATCACACAAGTGCTAGATCGTCGAGGCACAAAGTAACACGAGATCCAAAGTCAGCAAGGGACGATACAAAGGTAACCGTTCTTCCCCGGAAGGAGGTCTTGAGGGGGGTCTTCTCCATGAGGAGGTCTTGAATCCGGATGGATCTTCTTCGAAGAGGGGCCGCAGTCTCTCTCGTGGAGTAGATCCGGTACAGATGAGCAATGCTCTATCTCAAATGAGCTAAACCAATGCTAACCCTAGAAAGATGGGGAGAAGGAGTATATATAGTCTAGGGGGCGAAGAGGTACACGGGCCTCGGCCCTTTACTGTGCGCAGACAGGGGGGCCGGATGTCCGGGCGACGGGCCGGATGTCTGGGCCTTCCCGAGGGGCCGGATGTCCGGGCTTGGCGGCCGGATGTCCGGGCTGGAGGGCTCAGCTTCTGTAGGTTTTGTAGCATGGCGCCAGATGTCCGGGCTTCTGGCCCGATTTCTGGGCTGGGGCCGGATGTCCGGGCCCTGAAGACTTGGGTGTCTGGGCTGCTGCAGCTGTGGTTGCTCCAGGGGCCGGATGTCCGGGGTCTTGGCCGAATGTCCGGGGCCTGGGAGGTGTTCTTGACTTTTCCCGTTGGTTCTCCTCATCCATGGACATGGCGACTTGTCCGTCTTCATGTACATCTCCGAGAAGTTCCTCTTGACACCTAATCATGCATAGCATATCGGACTCAGGTAGTAGCCATGTCTCGAGTGGATCATATGTGATATCACTAAGGAAAGAAGTCACCTCGTTCTCGAGAGCTCTAGCTCGTGCTCGTGTCATAGGTCCTCTTGGCTCTTGATGAGACGATGGTAGGTCCATGGGGATGACCGTAGGATGCTCCGCATCTGTGATCCACATCGTCATGAAGGGCAAGTCACCTCCAAGCATCATGTGCACGACGACGACGAACGACATCGCCTATGAGCTCAAGCACGACAACAACATCATCATCATGAAGATGCTCCACAAGCGCAAATGTACAAGTCCCAACAAGCCCTACTTCGCGCCAATTCCAAGCTTCATGAGCACAAAAGAAGACCGCGAGACGAGCACCACCAAGCCGGAGCTACGGCTACACCAACCACTTCAGCATCTTCGCCAAGTGTTCTCAAGGCATCTTCACCTTTGGACATACGGCATCTTCGCCTACTTCCCACGAGTATGCCTACAACGAATTCATCAAGTCCAAGGCGACCACCTACGAGCGAGGGAGACGCTTCCATCTTCGGAAGCCCCTCAAGGAAGATGGCAGAGCATGGGAAATTCCCTTTGGTCATGGAGACGAGCTATGAGGTGCCACATCATATGGGCCTCCGACACCAAGACGGTGACAAGAAGGTCGAGCAACGGTGCTACGTCTTGAGCTTGCGTTGGTTTTCCCCGAAGAGGAGAGAATGATGCAGCACAGTAGCGTAAGTATTTCCCTTAGTTTTTGAGAACCAAGGTATCAATCCAGTAGGAGGCCACGCACAAGTCCCTCGTACCTGCACAAAACGATGGCTACTCGCAACCAACGCGATTAGGGGTTGTCAATCCCTTCACGATCACTTACAAGAGTGAGATCTGATAGAGATAATATTTTTGGTATTTTTGGTATATAGATGCAAAGTGAAAAGTAAAAAGCAAAGTAAAACAAAGCAAGTATAAAAGTGATGGAGATTGATATGATGACAATAGACCCGGGGACCATAGGTTTCACTAGTGGCTTCTCTCAAGAGCATAAATATTCTACAGTGGGTGAACAAATTACTGTTGAGCAATTGACCGAATTGAGCATAGTTATGAGGTTATCTAGGTATGATCATGTATATAGGCATCACGTCCGAGACAAGTAGATCGAAACGATTCTGCATCTACTACTATTACTCCACTCATCGACCACTATCCAGCATGCATCTAGAGTATTAAGTTAAAAACAGAGTAATGCCTTAAGCGAGATGACATGATGTAGAGGAATAAATTCATGCAATATGATAAATACCCCATCTTGTTATCCTCGATGGCAACAATACAATCGTGCCTTGCAACCCTTTACATCCTTTGGGTAAGGACACCGCAAGATTGAACCCAAAGCCATGCACTTCTCCTATTGCAAGAACTACCAATCTAGTTGGCCAAACCAAGCGGATAATTGAAGAGACTTGCAAAGATAACTCAATCATACATAAAAGAATTCAGAGAAGATTCAAATATTATTCATAGATAAGCTGGATCATAAACCCACAATTCATCGATCTCAACAAACACACCGCAAAAATAAGATTACATCGAATATATCTCCACGAGAGAGGGGGAGAACATTGTATTGAGATCCAAAAAGAGAGAAGAAGCCATCTAGCTACTAGCTATGGACCCGAAGGTCTGAAGTAAACTATTCACACTTCATCGGAGAGGCTATGGTGTTGATGTAGAAGCCCTCCGTGGTGGATGCCCCCTCCGGCGGAGCTCCGGAACAGGCCCCAAGATGGGATCTCATGGATACAGGAAGTTTCGGCGGTGGAATTAGGTTTTTGGCTCCTGTTCTGATCGTTTGGGGGTACTAGGTATATATAGGAGGAAGGAGTACGTCGGTGGAGATTCGAGGGGCCCAGAGGCATGGGGCGCATACAGGGAAGGGGCGCCCCCACCTCGTGACCGCCTCTCGGTTCCTTGGCGAGGGTCCAAGTCTCTGGATCACGTTCGGTGAGAAAATCACGTTTCGAAGGTTTCATTCCGTTTGGACTCCGTTTGATATTCATTTCTTTGAAATCTTGAAAAAGGCAAAAAACAACAATTACAGGCTGGGCCTCCGATTAATAGGTTAGTCCCAAAAGTAATATAAAAGTGGAAAATAAAGCCCATTATAGTCCAAAACAATAGATAAAGTAGCATGGAGCAATAAAAATTATAGATACGTTGGAGGCGTATCGGGCATCTAAGCTTAATTCCTGCTCGTCCTCGAGTAGGTAAATGATAAAAAGAGAATTTTTGATGCGGAGTGATACTTTGGCATAATTTCAATGTAAATCTTCTTAATCTTGGTATGAATATTCAGATCCAAAAGATTCATGACAAAAGTTCATATTGACATAAAAATAATAATACTTCGAGCATACTAATCAAAGTAATCATGTCTTCTCAAAATAGCATGGCAAAAGAAAGTTCATCCCTACAAAATCATATAGTTAGGCTATGCTTCATTTTCGTCACACAAAGATGTTCCCAACTTCTATACCCCCGATGACAAGCCAAGCAATTGTTTCATACTTAAATAATCTCAAACTTTTTCAACCTTCACGCAATACATGGCGTGAGCCATGGATATAGTACTATGGGTGGAATAGAATATGATGATGGGGTTGTGTGGAGAAGACAAAAAAGGAGAAAGTCTCACATTGACGAGGATAATGAACGGGCTATGGAGATGCCCATCAATTGATGTCAACATGAGGAGTAGGGATTGCCATGCAACGGATGCACTAGAGCTATGAATGCTCAACAAAATAAAACTAGTGGGTGTGCATCCAACTTGCTTGCTCATGAAGACCTAGGGCATTTTGAGGAAGCCCATCGTAGGAATATACAAGCCAAGTTCTATAACGAAAAATTCCCACTAGTATAAAAAAGACAACTTATGAGACTCACTATATGAAAAACATGGTGCCAATTTGAAGCACAATATATGAGACTCACTACATGAAGAACAAGGTGCTACTTTGAAGCACAAGTGTGGAAAAAGAGATAGTAGCATTGCCCTTTTTTTTGGGCCTTTCTTTTTTTATTTTTGGCCTTTCTCTTTTTTTGGCAATGCTCTACTAATGATGATCATCACACTTCTATTGATTACAACATAAGGATTACAACTTGAAACTAGAACAAGGTATGACTCTATATGAATGCCTCCGGCGGTGTACCGGGATGGTGCAATGAATCAAGAGTGACATGTATGAAAAATAATGCATGGTGGATTTGCCACAAATACGATGTCAACTACATGATCATGCAATGGCAATATGACAAAAGTAAAGTGTGTCACGATGATGATGAACGGAACGGTGGAAAGTTGCATGGCAATATATCTCGGAATGGCTATGGTAATGCCATAATAGGTAGGTATGGTGGCTGTTTTGAGGAAGATATAAGGAGGTTTATGTGTGATAGAGCATATCATATCATGGGGTTTGGATGCACTGGCGAAGTTTGCACCAACTCTCAAGGTGAGAAAGGGCAATGCATGGTACCGAAGAGGCTAGCAAAGGCGGAAAGGTAAAAGTGTGTATAATCCATGGACTCAGCATTAGTCAAAATAACTCATATAATTATTGCAAAAATTTAGAAGTCATCAAAAATCAAGTACAACGCGCATGCTCCTAGGGGGATAGATTGGTAGGAAAAGACCATCGCTCGTCCCTGACCGCCACTCATAAGGATGCACAAGCCAGGTACACTTCATTTTCAAATTTGTTACATAACTTTAACCATACGTGCATGCTACGGGATTTGTTAACTTCAACACAAGCATTTCTCAAATTCACAACTACTCAACTAGCACGACTTTGATATTATCACCTCCATATCTCAAAACAATTATCAAGCATCAAACTTATCTTAGTATTCAACGCACTCAAAAGAAAGTTTCACATATCTTGAATACCAAGTATATTAATATTAAGCAAATTACCATGCTATTAACGACTCTCAAAATAATCTAAGTGAAGCATGAGATATAAAGTTTCTTTAAAACAAATCTACCACCGTGCTCTAAAAGATCTAAGTGAAGCACTAGAGCAAAAATTATCACGCTCAAAGATATAAGTGAAGCACTATGAGCAAACTATCAAGCTCAAAAGATATAAGTGAAGCACAAAGAGTATTCTATCAAATTTCAATTCATGTATGGCTCTCTCAAAAGGTGTGTACAGCAAGGATGATTGTGGTAAACTAACAAGCAAAGACGCAAATAATACAAGACGCTCCAAGCAAAACACATAACATGTGGTGAATAAAAATATAGCTCCAAGTAAATTACCGATGGAAGTGGACGAAAGAGGGGATGCCTTCCGGGGCATCCCAAGCTTTGACTTTTTGATGTCCTTGGATTATCTTGGGGGTGCCATGGGAATCCCCAAGCTTAGGCTCTTGCCACTCCTTGTTCCATAATCCATCAAAAAGAATTCACCCAAAACTTGAAAACTTCACAACACAAAACTCAATAGAAATCTCGTGAGCTCCGTTAGAGAAAGAAAACAAAAGACTACTTTAAGGTACTGTAATGAACTCATTCTTTATTTATATTGGTGTTAAACCTACTGTATTCCAACTTCTCTATGGATCATAAACTATTTTACTAGCCATAGATTCATCAAAATAAGCAAACAACACACGCAAAACAGAATCTGTCAAAAACAGAACAGTCTGTAGTAATCTGTAACTAACGCAAACTTCTAGAACTCAACAAATTATACCAAAATTAGACGACCTGGAAAATTTGTTTATTGATCAGAAGCAATTGGAATCAGTATTTTATCACGTTCTGGTAATTTTTAACAATTCGGGCACTGAGCGCAAAGTTTCTGGAAATTACAGCAAGATCAAATAACTATCATCCAAGAAGATCCAATAGGTTTAACTTGGCACAAACACTAATTAAAAGATAAAACCACACCTAAACAAAGGCTAGATGGATTATTTATTCCTAAACAGAAGCAAAAACAAAAAACTAAAAATAAAATTGGGTTGCCTCCCAACAAGCGCTATCGTTTAACGCCCCTAGCTAGGCATAAAAGCGAGGATAGATTTAGGTGGTGCCGTAGTAATAAGATAGATCGGTGAAACTCATTTCATATTCTCTATGTTCGGCAGCAAGTTTTCTTTGAGGCAAGAAAAATTAATCAAAAGGGCTAAATTTAATAGGACAAAAGTCCCCAAGATCAATTTTAGGAGGTATAGGTTCCTCTTTCGGCCCTTCGTATTGCACAACCAATTCATCATTATAAGCATTCTTTTGACAGAACTTGGTGAGCCTATACTCAAGAGAGTATCCTAGCTCATTATTTCGAATAGCAAAATCATCATTAAGCTCAGAGATTCTATCAATTAAAATATTGGTAGGCACTTTTTTCTAAGATTTTGATTGAAAGCAACATAATCGATAGATTGAAAACGCATTATTTCTTCTTGATCAAAAAGGATAGATTCTATGGGAGGACGGCCAACGTCCACCCTATAATGCGCAAAGATTTCTTTGGCTTCTTTTATTATAAATCTGAATTCATGAGCCAAAAATATAGTAGCGGCACGCTTAACAGAGGAGTGTTCAATATTAGAAAATTCTAGGAAAATTCTTTGTATAGAAGGGTGCATATGCATAAATTGCCTTTCAAGCTCAACGATAAGCATTGCAATTGCGTCCGCAAGACTACTAGTTCTATGGAGAATAGAACCACCCACAGAGGGTAAAGCACCAACACAAGTAAAGAAATCTTGAATAACTCCTTTTCCAATAATATTACCACTACCGATTCGAAATCTTCTTGTGTGATAGGTAGGGGATTCTTCAGCAGGAGCTTCAGAATTTTCAATATTATTATCACCCATATCGGCGATAATTTCCCCAATTTCAGACATAGCGACAAGCAAGAAAACTAACACACGAGCAAACAAAAGGCAAAGGGAAAAAGAGAAGGAGAGAGGGAAAGAGAGGGCGAATAAAAAGGCAAGGGTGAAGTGGGGGAGAAGAAAACGAGAGGCAAATGGCAAATAATGTAATGCGAGAGATAGAGATTGTGATGGGTACTTGGTATGTTGACTTTTGCGTAGACTCCCTGGCAACGGCGCCAGAAATCCTTCTTGCTACGTCCTGATCTTGCGTTGGTTTTCCCCGAAGAGGAGAGGATGATGCAGCACGATGGCGTAAGTATTTCCCTCAGTTTTGAGAACCAAGGTATCAATCCAGTAGGAGGCCACACACAAGTCCCTCGTACCTGCACAAAACGATAGCTACTCGCAACCAACGCGATTAGGGGTTGTCAATCCCTTCACGGTCACTTACGAGAGTGAGATCTGATAGAGATAATATTTTTGGTATTTTTGGTATATAGATGCAAAGTGAAAAGTAAAAAGCAAAGTGAAACAAAGCAAGTATAGAAGTGATGGAGATTGATATGATGAGAATAGACCCAGGGGCCATAGGTTTCACTTGTGGCTTCTCTCAAGAGCATAAATATTCTACGGTTGGTGAACAAATTACTGTTGAGCAATTGACAGAATTGAGCATAGTTATGAGGTTATCTAGGTATGATCATGTATATAGGCATCACGTCCGAGACAAGTAGATCGAAACGATTCTGCATCTACTACTATTACTCCACTCATCGACCGCTATCCATCATGCATCTAGAGTATTAAGTTAAAAACAGAGTAACGCTTTAAGCAAGATGACATGATGTAGAGGAATAAATTCATGCAATATGATAAATACCCCATCTTGTTATCCTCGATGGCAACAATACAATACGTGCCTTGCAACCCTTTACATCCTTTGGGTAAGGACACCGCAAGATTGAACCCAAAGCCATGCACTTCTCCATTGCAAGAACTACCAATCTAGTTGGCCAAACCAAACGGATAATTCGAAGAGACTTGCAAAGATAACTCAATCATACATAAAATAATTAAGAGAAGATTCAAATATTATTCATAGATAAGCTGGATCATAAACCCACAATTCATCAATCTCAACAAACACACCGCAAAAAGAAGATTACATCAAATAGATCTCCATGAGAGAGGGGGAGAACATTGTATTGAGATCCAAAAAGAGAGAAGAAGCCATCTAGCTACTAGCTATGGACCCGAAGGTCTGAAGTAAACTACTCACACTTCATCGGAGAGGCTATGGTGTTGATGTAGAAGCCCTCCGTGGTGGATGCCCCCTCCGGCGGAGCTCCGGAACAGGCCCCAAGATGGGATCTCGTGGATACAGGAAGTTTCGACGGTGGAATTAGGTTTTTGGCTCCTGTTCTGATCGTTTGGGGGTACGTAGGTATATATAGGAGGAAGGAGTACGTCGGTGGATCTTCGAGGGGCCCACGAGGCAGGGGGCGCGCCCTAGGGGGGCGCCCCCCACCCTCGTGACCGCCTCTCTGGTTCCTTGGCATAGGGTCCAAGTCTCCTGGATCACGTTCGGTGAGAAAATCACATTTCCGAAGGTTTCATTCCTTTTGGACTCCGTTTGATATTCTTTTTCTTCGAAATACTGAAAAAGGCAAAAAACAGCAATTCTGGGCTGGGCCTCCGGTTAATAGGTTAGTCACAAAAGTAATATAAAAGTGGAAAATAAAGCCCATTATAGTAAAAAACAATAGATAAAGTAGCATGGAGCAATAAAAAAATTATAGATACGTTGGAGACGTATCAAATGGCCATCCCCTTCGACTACGGTGATAGGAGTTGAGCATGGAGACATTTGCACCTACATCTCTCCGACACCCACATATGTTGAGATGCCCCATTTGTCATGTGAGGAGAGCCACCACCCCATGAGTGAGATGAGTGATTCCACCATATGTGACATTGAGAGCATTCGCTGTGGGAGGATGAGTGTGACCACCACTAGCCCCACACATGAGAGCATGCCACACATCCTATGTGAGGTTGAGCGCCATTTGAGTGACTCCACCAACTATATGAGTGAGAGAGCATCCTTGAGGGAGTGAGTGAGCCACAACACTTAGTGATTGAGGTAGTTGACACGGCATGTGAGGCCACTATGATTTCTAACGACTTAACCTCTACTCGTAGTGTGTTTTCTTCTTTGGTGCTAGGTCTCCTACATGACGACACGCCTATCCTTGATGAGTCCATCCTTCCAATGGACAAACCGATGGCCATAGTGGACGATGATGCACCCCCCACATGGTTCCATCAAGATGAAGATGACAACGAGTGGATCTTCAACACCTCACCTACAACACATGAGCAACGCTCCAAAGGTAACATAGGTGATGGTGCTTCTATTGGCCCACTAGCGGACTATCTTACCAATGATTGCTTGCATGATGTTGATCCACCTATTCCCATGCTTCATGCTAGTGCGACTTCTTCATGTCATGACTTACCTATTTATGATGAATATGATGATGAGCATGTTGAGTTGCCTAGTTGTGATGCTATGCTCCATAGGATATCATGTGAAAATTCTTTTGGTCACATCATGTTTGATAATCCTTTGAACTTGTCATATGCTATGAGTGAGATCTCCCATATTGCATCATTTCAATCTCAACATAGTAACTATGCATGCCCCATTAAGATGGTCATTGGCATTTGTTTTTCATGCGATGATATTGCGATGCTTCCTTTACATGATTTGCGCAATTCATCTACTATGCCATGCCATGGAAATTATTGTGCATCGCATGATCACATCCCTTGTGTGCACCATATGCATTCCATGAATAACAATGCTCTACATATTTCTCAGGATGCTTTACACAATTTGAGTCTCCATTATGTCATACATAATAACAAACCTATCATGATGGATGACATGTTTCTATACCACACATCTCATTTATTTGAGCATTGGATAGTTTGTGCTAACCGACACATGCATGTGCGCATCATGATGGATGATGTGTACATATATCACGCACACAAAATTATTCCTTTGTCTTTGTTTTGTGTAGGTACTCATGTATACTCGTCAACCTCTCAATCCCAAGAGTTGACGAAACGAGCTCTTGAGAGCAACGATGCTTTGGGATCACGTGAATTGTCCTTACAACCGTTCCCTTCGCGCAAGGACTACGCGCTTCTATTCTACTTGGCTCTCACATGGCTATGGGATATTTACCACTTGTCCCCTTATGTCCATACTATCTTGTTTACTTTCCATGTTATACTTGCTTCGATGCCTTTTCCATGCAATTGTGACCCTTGCTTGCATCTACCCATAATTGACCATTATGCTACTCCTATGTGTATTTGCATGCTTGGTGGAGATACTTGTTTCTATTGCCATGATTTCTTTGTGCACCATGTTATTGATACTTGTTGTGTTGGGAGAGTCATGATACCCCATTGCTATTTACATATGGCCTCTCGCCAATACATTGATGCTATTTTTATCATCTCTTGATTTCATGCTTGTGATATGTCATGTGCATTATGCATGGCCACTATTTGCACACATGACATGCTTGCCATGATTCCCTCTAGTATGTTGCATCTTCGCACTACTAGTTTGCTTGACTTGATTGCTATAATTGCTTGCTATGTTGCATCACCCATGTTCCACTCTTACTTGCTTTCTTGGGTTGATGACATATATGTTCATGCCTCTCACATGATATATCTTGCTCATTGTCTCTTGTCTCCATTAGTTGCATCTCTCATATGTATTGAGTGCAACCATACTACGCTTATTGATCTTGGAGACTTTGACACTTTACTTGTGATGCATGCTTGTATACTTGAGCCTATTGTATTTGGTTGTTCTTGCATCATATGTCTCCATACTATGAAATGCTCCCTTGTCCTTTCTTATGATGAGCATGATGCATACACTTGTTGGGTATCTTACCACACGAATGATAGGTTTTGCACATCCGCTAACCTCATTTGTTTTTCCGAGTGCTTGTCATGTTCTTTCGTTTTGAAGGATTCACAATGCATTACCGTCATGACACATATTGGTTATGGGAAGGCATACACGATGTGCAACTCCATCATCCTTGAGAAACTCCTAAAGGTAACCTCCTTCCCTTTGAGCCATCCTCAATTACGCATATTGGATGGGTCATTCTTTCATTGTTGTTTCTTCTTGTTGTCTACATGACACATCTCGTGAACGGAGGAGCGACATTGGAGATTGTCTCTATGGACCTTCACATTGAGGAGTGCTCACACTTATTGGATGCACCTCCGGAACTCCACTCATGCCACGACATCGAGCATTGGTACATCAAGACTCCTTTGACACATTGCACCCACACCACCATATTTGTTGATTGTGCTCACACATGTCATGCTCGATGGACATACCATACTCACCACAAGTTTGCACCCCATGCATGGATTGACTCACATTATACTTGTCTTGTTGCATCTATTTCCATGTCATCCATGATATATGAGCTTGTGCATTTCCTTAGCAAATTTGTTGTGATCTTCCTTGATGGAATATTCATACATAATGATCACATTGCCTACCATCAATTGCATGATAACATAATCATATTGAGCATCCCTTGCCATATTCATGCTATTGATAAACCATCTCACTATGACATCATTTTGCACCGTGGTTGCATGGATCATATTCACAACACATTAGTGTGCACAATGAATGTTTTTTCTCCCATGAATGTTTTGCTTATCATTCTAGATCATCTTGATAAGCTTCATGTGCTTTGTCACGAACAATCTTGCCCCACAAACTCATACATCCTTGATGGAGACTTTGTGTGTGCTAACCATTGTATTTCCGAGTGTCGTTTGTGTTTGCTTTTCTTGCATGTATACCACTCCGGCGACCCCTTGGAGTACATGGATTGCGCAACGTCTTCCACTCTGTCCAACTACAAGTCCGTCCACGACAACCGTTCCCATGGTGATGAGGATCACGATCCGAGGTCGGATCTTTCCCAAGGGGGAGGAGATGATGCGGAGCATCCCACGTTCATCCCCATGTACACTCCGACTACTCTCCAAACCCCAAGGATACATAAGATGAGACCTCGACTATACACCATTGCACACAAGGTGATGTGGAGCATCCCTCGACTAATCGCATCGACACTCCATCACCACCGCAAGTACCGAGAGGACCAATGACAAGAGCACGTGCACGCGCCATCGAGAACGAGGTTGACTCTCTCCTCTTCGAGTTTTGGTCGGAATCGCATGAGAATTGGGTTCTACCTCATAAAGGCGTGTTATTTATTCTAGGATGCCAAGGAGATGATCGTGAGAAGGAGAAAGTGAATATCCAGACATCCATGGAGCAAGAGAAGGAAGGAGAGGCCAAGAGGAATGATGGAGTGAAGCTCCTGGACACCCCAGGTGCCCGGATGGAAGGCCCCCGGGTGCCCGGACTCGAAGACGCGGGGAAGGCCAAGCCCTCTGGACAACGTGGGTGCCCGGCCATCTCGGCCCCGGGTGCCTGGTCACCGCCCGGGCCTTGCCCCAGCCCCACCCGGGTGCCCGGCCGCCCCCCTAGGCCGCGCCCAGCCAACCACCGGGTGCCCGGGTCCTCAACCCCGGGTGCCCGGCCTGCACCGCCCAGCCGCATGCGGCCTCCTCGGGTGCCCGGGCCTAGGCCCTCGGGTGCCCGGTCCGCCCCTCCTCCGGAGCCCCTGACCGGTCCGGGTGCCCGGCCGGTTCCACCCCGGATGCCTGGACTCCTCCCTCGTGGCCACGCGTTTTTAGGGACTTTTTGGTCCTTTGTACCCCTTTTCGTCCTAGTTTCGTCCCTAGCTTTTATATACTCTCTACCTAGCACATTTGGAGGTCAGCAAAGTATTTTAGAACACAAAAGAGGGCTTTGCTCATTGAGGGAGTCCTGGATTAGGGGGTGTCCGGATAGCCGAACTATCACCGTTGGCCGGACTCCTGGACTATGAAGATACAAGATTGAAGACTTCGTTCCGTGTCCGGATGGGACTTTCCTTGGCGTGGAAGGCAAGCTTGGCGATACGGATATGTAGATCTCCTACCATTGTAACCGACTCTGTGTAACCCTAACCCTATCTGGTGTCTATATAAACTGGAGGGTTTTAGTCCGTAGGACGAACAACAATCATACCATAGGCTAGCTTCTAGGGTTTACCTCCATCGAGAGGGCCCGAACCTGGGTAAAAACATCGTGTCCCTTGTCTCCTGTTACCATCCGCCTAGACGCACAGTTCGGGACCCACTACCCGAGATCCGCCAGTTTTGACACCGACATTGGTGCTTTCATTGAGAGTTCATCTGTGTCGTCATCCTTAGGCCCGATGGCTCATCTGATCGTCAACGACGATGCGGTCCAGGGTGAGACTTTTCTCCTTGGACAGATCTTCGTATTCGGCGGCTTTGCACTGCGGGCCAATTTACTTGGTCATTTGGAGCAGATCGAAAGCTACGCCCCTGGCCATCAGGTCAGATTTGGGAGTTTGAACTACACGGCCGACATCCGTGGAGACTTGATCTTCGACGGATTCGAGCCATAGCCAAGCGCGCCGCACTATCTCGATAGGCACGATCTAGCTCTGCCGCCGAACAGTGCCCTAGAGGCCGCACCAGCGTCCGCTCCGACCCTTAGCTCGGATCCGACTCCGCCGATCGAGGACGAGTGGTTGGACCCCGCCTCAGGGGCTATGATCTCTACGTCGATTGAGCCAAACTCCATCCCTGTCCTTTGCGAAGACCGTGACTCCAAGGTGCCGGACTCCTCTCCGGACTCCGAACCCTCCGCGCCCCTGCCAATCGAATCCAATTGGGCGCCGGTTATGGAGTTCACTGCCATGGACATCTTTCAGCACTCGCCCTTTGGCGACATCCTGAATTCACCAAAGTCTCTCTCTTTATCAGGAGAGCCCTGGTCGGACTACAGTCAGGAAGGTTGGGATGCGGACGACGAAGAAATTCAACACCCACCCACCACCCACTTTGTAGCCACTGACGAAAGCTTAAACGATGTGCTCGATTTCGACTCCGAAGACATCGACGGTATGGACGACGATGTAGGAGACAACCATGAACCAGCACCTATAGGATACTGGACAGCCACCTCATCCTACGATGTATACATGGTGGATACACCTAAAGGAAGTGACGACGAGGAACAACGGGACACTACGAAGGATAAATCCCTCGAAAAGCAGTCAAAACGGCAACGTAAACGCCGCACCAAGTCCCGCCTCGACAAAGACGGCAGCCACACAGACCCAACCATAGAGCAGGGCGAACCGGTGGACGACGAACATGCTATCGAGCAACCGTCCGAACAGGACAACTTGGATAAACAACCCGTCCCCGGCGAAGATAACAGTCCAGATGATCTCACGCCGGACAAATTGTTGGAGCTGAAGGACCTCCACAAAAGGCTCGTCGCCACTGCACGTAGCCTGAAAAAGCAGAAGCGGAAGCTCAAAACAGCGGAAGATGCACTCAGAATCAGATGGAGCAAAGTACTCAACACCGCAGAGAAATATGGCGAGAGTCGCCAAACAAAGAGCTACCCGAAGCGCAAATTACTGCCCAAATTCGATGAGGAGGCCGTAGATCCCCCGCAATCAAAGAACAAAGAGGCCGCCCGGTCGGATAGACGACCACATGGCAAACATGGAGCGGCAAGCGGCGCCGCACACAAGCCGGCACGCGATCCGCATAAGGATTCGCATCAAAAGGATGGCCCAGTTAGGTCCATCTATGGGCCGAGAAAGCAAGCTCTTCCAAGCAATGCAACACGCCAAATATCCGAACATCACGGCACACCCAAATATAGGGGTGCCGCACACCCCCTGTGTTTCACCGATGAGGTGCTGGACCACGAATTCCCAGCGGGATTCAAACCCATAAACATAGAGGCATACGACAGAACAACAGACCCTAGAGTCTGGATTGAGGATTACATCCTCCACGTACACACGGCTAGAGGAGATGATCTCCACGCCATAAAATATTTACCCCTCAAGCTCAAAGGGCCAGCCCGGCATTGGCTCAAAAGCCTCCCTGAAAATACCATTGGAAGTTAGGAAGAGCTTGAGGATGCTTTTCGGGCAAATTTTCAAGGGACTTATGTCCGCCCTCCGGATGCAGACGATTTAAGTCAAATAACTCAACAACCCGGAGAGTCAGCCCGCAAATTCTGGAACAGGTTCCTCACCAAAAAGAACTAAATAGTCGACTGTCCGGACGCCGAAGCCTTAGCAGCTTTCAAACACAACGTCCGAGACAAATGGCTCGCCAGACATCTCGGCCAGGAGAAGCCGAGAACAATGGCTGCATTAACAAGCCTCATGACCCGCTTTTGCGCGGGAGAGGATAGTTGGCTGGCAAGATGCAGTACCAGCGACCCAAGTACATCCGAAGTCAGGGATGGAAATGGAAAACCACGACGCAGCAAGGACCAACGCCGGACAAAGGCAAACAGCCCGAAGAGCACGACAATCAACGCCGGATTCAGAAGCTCCTGGCAGAATCATAAAAAACTGCCCCTCAAGGATAACAGCGACGAGCTATCCAACTTAAACAAAATCTTGGACAAAATATGCCAAATCCACAGCACTCCCGGGAAGCCTGCAAACCATACCCACAGAGATTGCTGGGTCTTTAAGCAGTCCGACAAACTCAATGCCGAACACAAGGGGCTCGACACACCAAGCGAGGACGATGACGAACCCCACAAGCAGAGCACCGGAAAACAAAAGAATTTCCCACATGAAGTCAAAACAGTGAACTCACTTCAAGTGACAAAAGGGAAAAACAGAGCGGCGCCCATAGAAACATGCGCCGCACGGTCTATCCCAGCAGAGTCCCAACGTTGGTTGTCAAAACCAATCACCTTCGATCATCAGGATTATTCCGGAAGTATCCGGAACGCAGGATGGACCGCCTTGATATTAGATCCTATAATCGACGGACTCCAATTTACACAAGTCCTAACGGACGGAGGTAGCAATCTAAACCTGCTATATCAGGACACAATCCGCAAAATGGGGATAAACCCAACCAAAATTCGCCATAGTAACACCTCCTTCAAAGGGGTAATGCCAGGCCTATATGCCCATTGTATGGGCTCCCTACTGCTAGAAGTTGTGTTCGTCTCACCCGACAACTTCCGCAGTTAACCTTCCATATCGCCCCATTCGAAAGTAGCTATCAAGCACTACTGGGATGTGAAGCTTTCGCCCGCTTTAACGCAATACCGCATTATGCATCTCTTACACTTAAAATGCCCGGTCCACGCGGCATCATCTCATTAAAAGGGAGTATCAAGTGTTACTCGAGCACGAAAGAATGTGAGACTACCTTGACAGCCCCACACTAATCCGGCTCTGCTAATCAAAGCACCTGAATAGTTCATTACCCCGGACATGGCTAGACGAGTCCGGCGTAAACATATAACGCCTACTAGCGGCATACCCCGCATAAGGGCTGCACATGTACAACAAGAGACAATAAAGCTTAGTTTTATTCACTTTTCAAACCATACTCTGTTTATTTAATATAAAGTACATTTTTCGCACGATCTTTTTTCTTTTCAACTAAGTTCTTCTCTTTTACAGATGAACACCGTGCTACACCCATCCAGGACACGGCATAACGGAGACACATGCGTAGACGTGCAGTAGGGACCCGTTGCAAGGATTCTTTTCAGATTAAGACCCTGCGTAAACCTTTTTTACTGTCTCTTGTTGATACACATCCCCCGGTTTCTTGCTATAACCGAGGAGGAGGCTGGCGTTTTGGCATCGGCCGCACCAGAATTTTTGCGCGTACCTGGACACCAGGGGCTTAGGGCATTATTCTGCCTGTTTTCATAAAGACCGAATACCTTAGGGAGTGTTCGGCATCTCGAGTTAGGCCTTATATGCATCAGCTCCGAATCATGTCTTTGGTCAAATGTTGGGTTTGCCCGGCAACTGTGTTTTGCTGCCTTACGTTCCTTCTATCGGCTAACGCGGCACCAGGAGAACTACTGCGATTGTGCCCCGGTTCGGCCAGGTGAGCACTTCAGTAGAGATAGCCGAAAACTGACTGTCATGATATTAGCGTGAGACTGGTCAACCACTCGATGACCCACCGGAATGTTTAGAATTCCCCCGCATTAACAAAGGACCTTTTCCCGGTCAGGCACATACGCACCCCGAATTCGGGAGAGCGCGGTGCTCCTAGGGGCTATATAGTAGCCCCACCATCGAACTCCCATGGCTAAGTGAAAGTGATAAAGCATTATAGTCCGGTTGCCTAGTTTGCTACGCTATCACCTCCTTTACAGGACCAAGACGTTGGATTAAGTGTTAAAATGCGCCTTTTTGCAAACACCCCCACACTATGTGCATGGGGGCTGAAGCCGAAGACTGCCATCTTTCAGGTTATATACACATATACATCAACGGCCGCACATGAGGTGTTTTAATACTTGAACGCACAAGTATAAAAAGCTCTTATATTATATTGAAACATTGTTTTCACAAATCATACATGTCAATAAAACATAATATCCTTCGAGCACTGCGTCTCTTTTAAACGAGCGCCCTGCAGGACTTCCTCAAAATAGTGCTCGGCAGGTACTCGGCTTCTGTCCGAATCTTGGGATGCAACGTCGGTGGCCTTCATCTCCGCCCAGTATGTCTTGATACGGGCAAGAGCCATCAACGCACCCTCTATGCATGCTGACCGCTTCATTGCATCGATATGCGGCACGCACCAAGGAACTGTTGCACCAAGCCAAAATAACTCTTCGGCTCAGGCCTTTTCGGCCACAAATGAGTCACGACAGCCTTCATGGCAAGTCCAGACAACCTATTCAGCTCAGCCCATTCGGCCAAATGATCAGTTAATGAAAGTGGACGCTCCGGACTATGGAACTGCGACCAAAAAAGCTCTTCCATTCCATGATCCTTTTGACCTCGGAAGTGTTCGGCCGCGTCTGCGGCACTCGCCGCCAAGTCCAGATAAGCATCCTCCCCACAGCCGGTCCAATTGAGCGTACTTAGGATCCGTGAATTTCCTCCGCATCAGAAAGGGCTTTCCAGCCGCAATATCTCCGGCCTGACGTAGCTCCTCCTTCATGGCTCTCATCGCAGAGCGAGTATCCTTGGCCTCGGTGGCGGCCTTTCTCAGGTCCTCTTGTTTCGCTCGATCTTATTTTTCAAGAAGCTCGCAACGGTCAGTAGCATTCTTCAATTTCACGGCCATCTCGGCCATTTCTATCTTGCTTCGGCAGTGAGCAGCCTGTTCGGCTTTTAGCTCTACGGCCGCCTTTAATGCAGCCGCATCACTTTTTCTGGCTTGCTCCTTGGCTCGGGCGAGCTCCGCCCGAAGGCTCTCCATAGCAGCGGTACCATCTGCATTAAGCATACATGTTGTAAGGCATGGGCATCAAGCTCCCTTACCAGGTTTCCATGGAGAAGTTGCATACCTTGTGACTCGTCAAGCCGCTTATTAAC
This sequence comes from Aegilops longissima, assembly GCA_021605205.1. NCBI lineage: Eukaryota > Viridiplantae > Streptophyta > Magnoliopsida > Poales > Poaceae > Aegilops > Aegilops longissima. The sequence continues at coordinate 315,305,911 of CM038676.1, forward strand.
AAGCGTGATGTCCGCATCCGCCACGTCAAGTTGCCGCTTCAGTTCGGCAAATTCATCAGCCCGGCTAGCCACCGGACGCTTCGCCACCTACATAGGAAGAGCGCATATTATACCTGGGGTTATGATCCTCGACGCGCCGTCATTTTTTGACACCGCACCAAGTCTGAGGGGCTACTATCTATACAGGGCGCATTTTATATGCAAAACTGTCAGAAGGTAGATCATTTTGCGTACCTCAAAACCCGTCAGTAAACTTACGACGGCTTCATGCAATCCGCTCTCAGCGGATGAAATCCTTTCAATCACCGTACCATTAACGTACGGTGATCTTCCGAGATAGACGCTCGCCCAAGTAGATCCTTCAGCTCCTCCGACCATACACTCGTTGGTGTCGGACTCGTCCGGTGGCCTTTTTCGAAGGCCGGACACGGAGGGCTTTGAGGGGACATACGGCTGCCTTCTGGCCCCGCCGGATTCGGAGATGCCCTCCGCGACGACACCTCAGGGTCGTCCACCTCGCATAAAGGTACGGCAGGTGGAGGCGTTTCGCTCTCCATCATCTCCGGACCAAGATCCCCTGAAGACGAGCTCTGCTGTGAAGGGCTGAGATCCGAACTACAAGGTAAACTTTCGGTTACCTTCAGAAATAAAACGGGGATGTCTCTCTTTTGAAAAAAACGCCCCCCTGTACTTACGGCTCGCTGGAGGGCTAATCTCCTTGGGGAAATAGTGCGGCCGGGGCATCTCCCGCTGCAGGACCCTCTGGTGAAGATTTCTTCCCCCGCTTCGAGGCTTTGGTCTCCGGATCTTCAGAAGCGGTCCTCTTCTCCCCTTGGAGGGAGGGATTCTCGATCCCCCCTTTCTTGATAGCCTCCTTCACGGAGGTAGTTGTTCCCTTGTTCCCCCCTTCGCCTTCTTCAAAGGGCACAACCTCTAGCATCTTGGTTAATACAGGATCCAGCGTGGTCTCAGGGAGGGGGCCCGGACACCTGATCAGTTTTTCTTTTGCTATCCACTCCTGTTTAAAGGATAGCTCTTTTAAGGGCAAGTTTATGATATATAGGCGGATAGCATGTCCGGGTACAGGACTACTTACTTGAGTATCCGGGCGATTGCAGCTCAGACCTGCGTCCTCGGTTAAGTCCGGACACATTGCTTGTGATCCAAAGAACAGTTGGTACATCTCCACGGGCGTTACGCCCATAAAATGTTGGAGAGCTCGTGGTCCCTCCGGATTAAACTCCCATAGGCGGAGGGGGCGGCGTTTGCAGGGCAAGGTGCAACGAATCAGCATGACCTGCGCTACTACGACCAGATGGATCTCTCTCTCTCGGAGGTCTCAAATACGGCCCTGCAACAGAGGTACGTCCTTGGACGGTCCCCAGTCGAGCCCTTTATTGACCATGACGCCCGCTGCAGTGGAGGACCCGAGCGGAAGGCAGGTGGCGCCGCCCATTTGGTGCCCCTAGGAGCGGTGATATAAAACCACTCCTGTTGCCATAAATTGAGCTCCTCTTGAAAAGGGCCCTCGGGCCATGGAGCGTCCGCATTCTTGCTTATAACAGCCCCTCCGCACTCTGCCTGATGCCCCTTGATCATCTTCGGCTCCACTTTGAAGGTCTTGAGCCACAATCCAAAGTGAGGAGTAATGCGGAGGAAGGATTCACATACGACAATGAACGACGAGATGTGGAGGATGGACTCCGGATCCAAGTCATGGAATTCCAGCCCATAATAAAACATGAACCCCCTCACAAAGGGGTCCATCGGGAAGCCTAAACCCCGAAGGAAGTGAGACACGAATACCACGCTCTCACCAGGCTCGGGAGTGGGAATAACCTGCCCTTGGGCAGGCAGCCTATGCGAAAATTCGCCGGTTAGATACCTGGCGTCTCTCAGCTTTAGCACATCTTCTTCTGTGACGGAGGAAGACATCCACCGGCCGTGCAGGTCGGAGCCGGACATCATTGAAGGTCCGAAGCGCCTAAATCTGGAGCTTTGGGTGTTGGAACTCGAGGCGAGGGGCGGATTCGATTGAGATTGAAAGAAAGGAGCGGGCCTTGGTCTCGTTATAAAGATGTTGAATACCAAGAGCCCTCCCCGTCACCGTTTGAGACTCGCCTTCGATGGAGGAGGCGTGCCAACGGGCACGACTGGGTTACCCACGCCCGTATTGATGAGGATCCCAGAATAAGGGGGGCATGATCTCCGCCTCGATAAGACGCAGAAGAAACCTCCTCGCTAAACGCTACCGAGGTGGGACAAGAAAACGATTCAGTATAAAGGCCTGGCCGTGGTGTGATGTCACGCCCGCGGAATACGCCGACAGATCTGTGCAAAGGTTATTCTCTCTACGGTGGTATGTGGAACTTGTTTTGCGAGCCGGACACTATCCTTGTGTTCAAAATCTTCTATGAAGTATTCGAGGAGGAACCCGCCTTGCAATGCCGAAGACAATATGTGCGCCGGATTAAATGCGTCATTGAAGCCTGGTTCAGGGGCTACTGAGGGAGTCCTGGATTAGGGGGTGTCCGGATAGCCGAACTATCACCGTTGGCTGGACTCCTGGACTATGAAGATACAAGATTGAAGACTTCGTCCTGTGTCCGGATGGGACTTTCCTTGGCGTGGAAGGCAAGCTTGGCGATACGGATATGTAGATCTCCTACCATTGTAACCGACTCTGTGTAACCCTAACCCTATCTGGTGTCTATATAAACCGGAGGGTTTTAGTCCGTAGGATGAACAACAATCATACCATAGGCTAGCTTCTAGAGTTTAGCCTCTCTGATCTCGTGGTAGATCCACTCTTGTACTACCAATATCATCAATATTAATCAAGCAGGAGTAGGGTTTTACCTCTATCGAGAGGGCCCGAACCTGGGTAAAAACATCGTGTCCCTTGTCTCCTGTTACCATCCGCCTACACGCACAGTTCGGGACCCCCTACCCGAGATCCGCCGGTTTTGACACCGACACTCATCTTCCTCCTCAAGGAGATCTAGACTTCCACTTGGAGTAGCTCCTCTTGGAGATCAAGCCCTCCTCTTGGAGAAGATCCTCTTGGATTCAAGACCTCACCTAGTGGGAAGAACCTTATCCTAGTGCTATTTTCCTTGAATTGTTCATGTAATCTTGTGGATCTCATGTAGGCTACTCTAGTGGATGTGATATTTGGGTTTGTTTGAGTGTTTTGTTCCTTGTGTTCTTGAGTGTTCTTCCTCCTTTTCCCCCTCCAAGTGTGAAAAGATCCCCTCTAGGATTTGACCCTACAACATCTTGGTATCATGAGCAAGGTTGATTCACATCTTGGAGTCCCATCCCCCCATTTGCTAGCTTGATTTTGTTGTTTTTTTTGTCCAAATTCGAAAATTCCCCACAAAAATAGCCCCAAAAACTTTTCTTGCAACTTGTTAGATCTTGTGAGATTTGGTTTTTTTGGTCCATGGATTTGATGTTTGGCAAGTGGATCTAGCCCCTCCCCAACAATCCCCACCCTTCCCACCACGAAATCCACGGAATCTTGCATTTCCCCAAAATTTCCGCCCAAATCGTCGACCACCGGGTGCCCGCACCTCGTACCACCGGGCACCCGCACCCCCGGGCCATTTTTCCCTGACCACCCCGCGCACCCGCACCCCCTACCACCGGGTGCCCGCACCCCCCCAAATCAGGCCACTTCCAACACTAATTTGGCCATAGCTTCCACCTCCCAAGTCCGTTTTTTGTGTTCTTTAGATAGTTAGGAAGCTCTTGACATTCCCCTTCCACTCATATCATTACCACCATCATTAGCCTCCATCCAAAAATCTTCACAAAAATTCCCACTTTCCGCATTTGACCGATTTTGCGTTGCGATTTGCGTTTCCTAAGGTGTTTCAGCTACTTAGGAGCGTGTGCCATCGACATCATCGCCTCGAAATCATCTTCACCGCTAACCGTAAGAAAGGACGGTAACCTCGACGACAGTTAACTTTTCTTTTGCATTGATAGCCCGAGCCTTTTGCGTTGCCTACCCATCGAGACTAGCGAGTTGAGAATTGCCGGGCCACGCTATTGTGCACCGTAGTGATCGTGTTATCATCTTCGTGCTATAAGTCTCTCCCATGCATATCTTACATACTTGTCTCATATCATACTTGGCTCGAGCATCAAGCATAGAAAAAAAGAAAAAGAAAGAAAAGATTTTAAGCAAAAGAGAAGAAACAAAGAGCTTATAAGCAATAGCATTGAGCCATTTTGCATATCATCTTGGACACCTCATAGATAGCATAGTTGGGATTGAAGACGGCACATTTCTCTAATAGGTTGGTGCACAAGCATATCTTTCCCATTTGAGCAATCGAGCTAGTGTCTCTCTCGCATTCGCACAACAAGAGCATTTCCCGTGGTCACCCATTTTGAGCTCACCCCTTGGTTGTGCGGATCCCATCTATCATCCTTGTGTGTGTTCCTAGTGATACTCTTGGCTTTGATCTATTTGCTTTACTTGCATTTTTGTGAACCTTCTCAACCTTATCGATATCTTGACTAACATTTGCTTGAAATTTTTGCCACCATCCTAACCGAGCTACTCCATAAGCCTTTTACTTGTAGTTGTGAGGAACAAACCCGGTTCCAATTCTCCTATTGTGGCATTACATTGAGTGACACTTGTTACATCCTCAATCCTCGGAAAAGGTAACTTCGGTATTGTTCTCTCACTTTCCTACTCACACCACTTGGTTATGATGGATAGGCCAAGTTCATCGTCCAACCCGCTTTTCGTGGAGCAAGATGGTGATAATGGCTTCGTCACCAAGAACCACTTCTTCATCGCGCAAAGAGCTCTTCGTCAAGAAGGTGAGGCATTGGGTGAACGCCTTGACCGACTTGCCGCCGACGTTCGTCAAGCGGAAGCAAGGAACCACGACTACATTGATGACAAGTTCACTACAAAAATGGAAGAGCTCCGCAACATGATCGTGCGACACCCGTCTTCCTCGTCTACTTCAACAAGATGGCGCCACTCAAGCCACCGCTCAAGTCGGCAATCTTTGGACTAATCCGCCTATGGGACAAGTCCTCCCCGAGCTCAAGTACCTCGATGTCAAGTGCCTCAAGATCACCAAGCTCAAGAAAATCCATTCCATGGCAATGGTTTACAAGACCGAGTCCGAGCACGCGAAAGGGCGCGACACCAAGCGCAAGGAGCAATGGAGCAAGAGCAAATACCTCCACAAGTGCCACATCAAGAACATCAAGACAGTGAGGCAATTCGACAAGCACAAGAGAGTCGTGAAGCACAAGCCATAGAACGTGAAGCTCAAGCGCTAGAAGCACAACGAACACACAACGAGGCCACTAGAGCCGTTGAAGAACGCAACCGCCAAGTACGACAACAAGAAGAAGCTCTTCGCCGGGAGATACAAGAAGAAGCCGTGCATCACGAAGAACAACAAGAAAGGCGCAACCAAGCGCATATACCTCGTCCTCCTCCATAGCAAGAACGACATCTCGAGGAACGAGCATTTGAGGACCTTCCTCCACGGCAAGAGCGACATCAAAACCGCTACTTCGATGTAGAACTCCGCTACGGCAAGCTCAATTTCACCATGCCCAAGTTCTTTGGAAGCAATGATACCGAAGAGTATCTCTCATGGGCCTTGAAGGTGGAGAAGATATTCCGTCTTCACAACTACGGCGAGGAAAATAAGATCGCCATGGCTTCCCTCGAGTTTCAAGACTACGTCCTCATTTGGTGGGAACAAGTGCTTGAGCGACGACGTACAAGAGGCGAACCACCAATCATAACTTGGACGGCAATGAAGGATGTCATGAGAGCTCGCTTCGTGCTTACACACTACACCCGTGATCTCTTCAAGAAGTTGCAACTCCTCAAACAAGGCATGAAGTCGGTGGAAGAATACTACCAAGAGATGGAGATTGCCATGATACGAGCCAATGTCAAGGAAGACGACGAGCAAACAATGTCACGCTTCTTCAACGGCCTCAACCACCCAATCAAGCGGATTGCCGACTTCCAACCCTACTCAAACCTTCTCAAGCTAGTTCATCAAGCGACCAAGGTTGAGCGAAAAGTCCAAGATGACTTCAAATACGCCAAGTACTCGTCCAGGACTTACGGCTCCTACTCTCAAGCTCCCGCAACTTCGACACCTCCTACCTCAACTAGAGCATCACCAAGTACCGGCGACAAGTCAAGTTCCAAGCAAGCTACGCCCTCCTCGACTCGTCCTCCGGCAATCACCTACAAGTCCAAGTCTTCCTCATCTTCAGCGCCACCAAACGACACCACCAAGACAAGTTCATTCAAGTGTTTCACATGTGGTGGCCGAGGACACAAGTCCGTCGAATGCACCAACAAGTGAACGATGATCTTCAACGTTGATGGCACATACGACTCAATGAGTGAAGAAGAAATGGACGCCATTGACCAGGTGGCCATGCACCAGCGCGTGAATGAAGATGAAGATGACCAAGTGTTTTGCGACAATGATTCAAGTCCATATCTTGTGGTCTCCAAGGTCTTGACGCTCCAACACCACCAAGACGAAGACCAACAGTGCCACATCTTCCACACAAAGGCCGGCATCAACGTGCGTTCCGTGAAGGTCATCATCGACGAAGGAAGTTGTCACAACTTGGTAAGCGACGAGCTATGTGCCAAGTTCCAACTGGTCAAGAAGAAGCACCCTCGTCCCTACAAGGTGCAATGGCTAAGCGACTCCGGCACCATTCAAGTGGAGCATACGGTGCAAGTTTCTTTCAAGATTGGCGCCTACGAGGACACCTTGGAATGTGATGTAGTTCCTATGTCGGTGTGCCACCTTGGCAATTCAACCATGGAGTCATACACAACGGAAGAACCAACCACTATAGCTTCAAGATGAAGAGCAAGGAATATGTGCTTTGACCAATGTCACCAAGCCAAGTAATCACCGACAAGCAAGCATCCACCCATCGTGGAGATCCTAGTGAGAGAGTGAACCACCAAAAAGAAAGTGAGCCACAAGACAAAATTGAGCGCCTCTTCGCCAAGAGAGAAAAACTTAGTCCTCCTAGCCACAAAAAGAGAGATGTGAGAAGTGTGTGAGAATCCATCGAGTGTCATCCACTTTGTCCTCCTATGCAAGGATGAGGTGCCAAAAACTAACAATCCTAATCCTCTTCCTCTACTGTTTTCTAACTTGTTGCAGGAATTCGAGGATGTCTTTCCAGATGAGCTACCTCCCAGTCTTCCTCCTCTACGCGGCATTGAACATAGGATCGACCTCACCCCCAGCGCTCCTCTTCCGAACAAGGCTCCATACCGCGTCAACCCCGAAGAAACGAAGGAGATCCAATGGCAAGTACAACAACACATCAACAATGGTCATTGTCGGCGTCCTAGGAACGGGGGTACCTAGACCTGCCTGCCTGCGGCCTGCGGCGTGGCTCAAGGGGTGGCCCAGTACGGCCCTTCTTCATCAGCACAAGCTCAAGACCCTCGCGAGGGGCCGAGCCTGGGCGGATTTACGTGAAGCTTCTCGGACACGGCCTCGTCAGCTGGCTCGCGAGGAGGCAGAGAGATCAAGGCGGGGTACCTCACGAGGCGCCCATGACGCAAGCCATGACGACCAAGGGCGCCAGGCGGGCGCCAGCCCGCGCAGTGTCCTCATTTCCTCTTTGGTGCAAAGGGGGCAAGCGCAGGCGAGAGCATCAAGCAAAGGCACCCGTTTCGGTGCAACGAGACCAAGACCGTCCCAACGGCAGGAAGGAAGTCATCGTGGAGCCCAAGCCAGCGCCACCACCGAGCCTTTGACAAAGCGAGGACCAACTTTAGTCAGGATAAGTGTACTAGATGTTCCCCTTCAAAATGGCCAATTGTTGGCGCCCTTCCCGCTCCATATTTGGGAAGAGGCCCAGGGCCTTCGCCTATAAATAGGACTAGCCACACACAGAGCTGGGGGGCATCTTGAATCTGAGAGAGATCGAGACATCTCGCCTCATCTTAGCTTGATCCAGTCCGATCGAGAGCCTAGCCACAAGAACAGACCCTCGCGAGGCTGTTCTTCATTGTATTGTTCATCATCAGCCCAAGATGCAATCCACCACACCACACACTGGAGTAGGGTGTTACACCACAATGGTTGCCCGAACCAGTATAAACCTTGTGTCCCTTGTGTTGTTCCTTTGGTAGTTTAGATCCTAGCGAGGCGACGAGGTGCAGGTAGGTAGGGGGCGAGATCTCCGCGCGCACCCCAGAGTTCGAACCTAGAGGGTCTGCCGGAACCCAAAATCCGACATTTGGCACGCCAGGTAGGGGTGCGCCGGAATTCGTCTTCCGCCGCCCTGTTCTTTGCCGCTTATCGCATCCATGTCAGATGCTCGTCGGGCTCGCGCCGAGCACCGAGCCGCTCTCGCTACCCACGTCGCCCAGACGCTTCGGCGGCCGCCCTTCGTTGCTCGTCGCTGCCGTCACAACGCCGCCATCGCCCGACGAGGAACGAGCAACAAGCATCGCCCCAAAGACCCGTCTGTTAGGGCGAGACGGCCGATCGATATTCTTCGCCACCCCAGCTGGTTCTTCATCTCGCGCGCTCCACGTGCCCATGGAGCCTCGAAGTTGCGCCATCGTAGCAAACGAGCTCCCGCGCTACCGCCTGCCGACAACGCTCACGAAGAGTGGCTCGACCGCGTCTGAAGCTCGTCCGCGCCAGAGGGGCTCCCAGCGCCGCCCTTCTCGCTCACGCGCCCGCCAAGGCGGGCAATGAAGCTCCAGGGCGCCCAGCCGCCTCCCCTCAAGAAGGCGCTTTGGCCTAAAGCGCGGGCCCCTTGGCGGAATCCACTCTGTCCGTGCCAAGACAAAGAAGAGCAGAGCTGTCAAGAGGTCCTCGCCTCAAGAAGCTGCTCGAGTGCTCCTCGCACGGCTCACACGACAAGGCCCCGCTCCAAAGACGCTAAAACCCGCGCTGCTCCCAGCGGCAGCACATGGGGACCTGCAAGACCAGGCTCTTCGTCACCAAAGGCCTCCTGTGGCTACAAAGAGAGGTTGCGCTTTCACCACCGAGCTGCATAGCGTCGCGTGGCCCGACAAGTTCAAGCCAGACCTGCCTCCTCGCTACGACGGCACGGCCGGCCCAGCGGAGTTCCTTCAGCTCTACGAGCTAGGCATCGAAGCCGCCAACAGGGACGGGAAGGTCATGGCGAACTGGTTTCCCATGGCACTCAAGGACGGAGCCCGCACCTGGCTCATGAACCTGGCTCCTGGCACGATCTCCTCCTAGGACGAGATGCGCACCCGCTTCATCGCCAACTTCCAAGGTACTCGTGGATGGCCTCCTGCCGGAGCGACGTGCGGCGATCAAGCAGCAGCGGGGAGACCTCGCAAGTACATCCAGCGCTTCAACAACGCACGCCTCAAGATTCCTAAGGTGACCGAGGAGGCCATCATCTCAGCCTTCTCCGACGGTGTGCGTGGACGCCAAGATGAAGGAGGAGTCTGGCGATGCATGAAGATCTGTGTACATCCTTGAGCTGTTCAACTTGGCTACCAAGCGCGCGTGGATGAGGAAGGACGCCTTTCCTCCTCGAGCTTCTAGCCGCAGACCCGTAAGAGAAGAAGCCCAAGGCCAAGGACACGGCTTAAGGGGCTACCGTGCTCATGCGCAGAACCAGATACCAAGCGAGGCGAGATCAGCCCGAGTCTTCCAAGGGCAGCCGGTACTATGTGTACCATGACCTCCACACCCACAACACCAACGAATGTCAAGAGCTCCGAGCCGGCGAGAAGGGAGAATCGGTCGACGCCCGACCAAGAACGCATCGAGGCTACGGCCGAGGAGGAGGAAGAAACACAGACGCTGGAAGACCGTGGCCCTCGCCAAGGGTGGCGTGGATCGACCTCGCGAGGATCGCTGGTAGGATCAGCCTCGCGAGGGAGGCTGGAGGGATCAGCCTCGCGAGGATCGCTCAGAAGGAAACGCAGGCCTCCCTCCTCTGCCACCACAACCAAGGATAAACGAGGACCATCATCAGGACGAGGGGGCTGGGGGCTTCAGAGGAGCGCGATCGCTTGCATCCCGGGCGGAGCTCAAGCCCCACCTCTCAACGATCTTCAAGCAGTTCGCCCAAGTGAATGCAGTCATCCCCAAGCTCAAGCAACGCGCCCTCTCAGGTGGTCAGCGTGCGCCATCACGTTCAGCTCAGCGGATCAGCTCAAGTGCGCGGCCACAGCCGGAGTCCTCCCGATGCTTTGTTCCCCAATCATCAGCAACATGCAAGTCACCAGAACCCTCATCGATGGCGGAGCAGGGCTCAATGTCCTGTCCGTAGAGACATTCAACAATCTCCAAGTGCCTTACAATCAGCTTCAGCCAACCAAGCCTTTCTCTGGAGTCACCGATGGCTCCACAGTCCCAATTGGGCAGGTCCGCCTCCCTGTAACCTTTGGGGCACGCGACGACTACCGCACCGAGCTCATCGACTTCGATGTCGCCCACATTCGCCTCCCATACAATGCCATCCTCGGGTACCTAGCTCTGGCCAAGTTCATGGCCGTGACTCATCACGGCTACAACGTTCTCAAGATGCCAGGAAGCGGCGGAATCATCACGGTGCCTTGTGAAGAGAGAGATGCAGTGTGCTCCCTGGAGCGAGCTTTTCAAGCCGCGTCACTTGAAGACCCAGATCGCAGGAGCGGGAGGCTCCCCGAGACTGCTCCCAAGAAGAAGACATCGCCAGGCCTGACCCCTCGGGAGGCAGGCCCCTCGTGGTCCGCTACTGCTCAGGGGCACCTCCTTTTGTCGATAGGAAGGCGCGCCGGCGCCTCCTCAAGCAAGGCTCGGGGTTCTCTCCCGAGGGCCACCGACCTTGCTAAGGTCAGAGGGAGGCGCTTGGGCACCACTTGAGGCGTGTTTCAGAGCACGCTTCCCTCAGAAGGAGCAAGGCAAGGAGGGCCAAACCCTCGGGAGTTCATCAGCCAGATCATTCAGAGCTGCAGGAGTCAAGTGTCATGAGTGGCAGCCGCGCACTCCGCCGTAGCTCCCCATCCAGCGAGGATGGTGGGCTGCGCGTCTGCATCGACATACCAGGCTCAACCGAGCCGCCTCTCGAGAGCGCTTGCCCTCACGCTGGGTGCTGCGAAGGTCCACCCCACAGCCACGTCAAGATGCCCCACGCGCGCCGAACACGCCCGCCACGCGCCAATGCCTCATGGGGAGCATCCCGAGGCTCAAGGGCCAGCGCCCGCAGTCTGGCAGAGATGGAGATGGTCGCGAGGAGCCACTGGCGCCCGGAGCCTCCCGAGGCTCTGGGCACGGGCTCATGAAGATCGGCTTCCGCAGCCCGCGACGTCCGCTACTTCAACATCCCTTCGTCTTCAACGTTATCAGGTGACATCCTTCAAGTTTCAATTCCAGCTGGGAGCGCCCCCCAGGGCTGCATCATTCCCAGGCCGCGTGAGTCCGTCCCCGCGGCATGTATCCCTTTTACTTCACGTTCCTAGCTTACCTTGTTGGGGGCGCCCCTCGGGCTGCATCATCCCCAAGTCGCTCGGGCCAGACCCAACGACATGTACCCCTCTCGCGTTTATTTAGGGTCATGCGTTCGACTCATCATGATTGTTATTTGATGCCTGTCCACGGCACCCCGTCTTCCTTCATGTCGGCCGCTTGCACGTTAAGGGGGGGGGGTACCTGAGCATCGCGACTCATGGGCTCCTACTGGCTCTCAAGCCCTCACCCTCTGGCCTTGTCCACGGCATCGCGACCGGCATACCAGCCGACGGTGAGACACGCCGAGGGCGGGACCGAGGGGACGAGCGTCGACATCTAACCAAATTTGCAGGAACACGTCACAAGTTAAGGCCCAGTGCCAGGTGCAACCCGCCTTGAGGCAGGGCCCCGTGAGTCCCTCGCTGGCTCACGGGTGCCCAGATACACCTCGTCAGGCCCTACCGTGCCAGCCACGTGTCAGGGCAGGGCTGTACACGCCCCAGGGGCTCCTCCCGGAGGGGAGCCCCCTCCCACGCACCAGTGCAAGCACCATGCTCCACGCTGGCTGACAACACTGTCGAGGAGCGGCTATGCCCGTACACATACGGAAGCGCTATGCTCCGCGCTGGTGATAAACAACTTAGGGTGGCCCCCGGCGGCATCAACCTCAGGGAGCCTAGAGCTCAATGTCTGGCCTCATCACAACGCCTCCCCTCGGGAGTGCCACGCGAGGGGGCTGGGCACGGGGGCTACGCCTGTGTCACGCCCAGGCGCACGCCACCCAGCCAGGCCCCTCGGGCCTCGTTCATCGCACGTCCCTCCCCGAGCGGAGCAAAGGTACGAAGGACGTTTGAACGTCAAGGGGGACTCCTGAGCATCGCGACTCAGGAGCCTAACTGGTCACGTAGCCCCTCACTCCTTAGTTCTGAAAGGCTAACGGGTTGAGGTATGCGCGGGGCCGGGCTCGCAGACGAGAATGGTAAATTCACCCGTACATCTCACCTCCCTACTTGTTGTTAGGCGCGCAAGGGGACTCGAGCATCGCGACTCAGAGCCTAACTTGTCACGTAGCCCCTCACTCCTTGGTCCCGCCCTGGTTTCCGGTCGGTGCTAATGGCGGCTGAGGTATCAGCAAGGCGGGCTCTGCCGGCAGAGAACATAAGCAAGTAGGAAGGAAAAGCATAAATCTCAAGGAATTCAAAAGCAAATATTACAGTCCATAACTGTTGTCACAACACTAAACGCAAGTTTAAACGCCTCCCCGAGGCATGATGCATGTTGCAGGAGCTGAAAGCAGAACAGGAGCCACAAAGGAGTCACTTGTTGACGGCGGAGCTGCGCGGGGCGGATTCGCCTCGTGAAGCCTCAGGACCGGCAGCACCTCGCTTTGGCTTAGTGCCGAAGGCCTGGAACTTCGCCAGCAGAGCCTCCGCTCGACCCTTCACGACCTCAGCAGCGGCAGCGGCAAGCTCGCCGCTCACGGGCTCTAGCAGGCTGTCGAGATCGACGTCGGGATCGCGAAGGTAGACGTGGGTAAGGACGCGCGTCAGCGCTGCAGAAGACAGGACACGCGCCTCGGCCTCAGCCGTGGGGCCAAGGCCAAGGGTGACATCTTCAAGGGCGCGGATCAGGAAGGGAAGCAGCTTGGCAGGGCCGTCCTCGGCGCCGGCCAGCGGGCTTTCCAGGCCGCTGTCGTAAAGCGACCTCAGCAAGGTGCGAGCCTTCACCTCCATCTCCGCGAAGGCCATGCGGTCCTCGGCGAGGACCCGCGCCTTGCCGTCCAGCTCGACCCTCTTCGCCTCCAACTCCTGCTCCAGCGCACCCAGGAGGTCATGGCGCTTGTTAAGCTTGGCGTCCCGGTCCTTGACGGCCGCCTCGCGAGCCTTCATGTCTTCCTCCTTCTCTTGGCGAATGCGGGCCTCCTTGGCAAGCTGGTGTAACGCCCCAAGACCGACGATCCAGAAGACTTCCATATTTTTGTGACCTCCGTGTGTTTCGTTTGTGCTTGCTCTTTTAATTTTTGCATTGCATTATGTCATCATGCCAGCATGTCATTTAATTTTTAAAAAACCTCAACTAATAAACTGCATAGATCTTTTGATCTATTTAAATCAAGGGAATTCACATGGTGTTTTCTCTTTATAACATATCCTCCTAAGATTTATGGAGCTATTATAAAATATTCCATTGATGTGGAATTACCTTTGACACACTTGCAAAATAATTCCCCATGCCTTTGTTATCTCACTTCTTGACCTCAAACTTTGTCCAATAAATTATTTCGTCATTTTCCGGAGCCCCACCGAAATCCCAACCCTCACTTCCTATTCAAATCATTTGAATTTAAATCAAATGAGTTTGAATTTAAATCTTTCAATCATGGCTTTTTCGCTTTTTCTTGGAACAAGCACATTTTTGTGAGTTCGAGAAAATTACCCGCGTGTCCAACTTCTTCCCCTAACCTCTCTTTCTTTTCTTTCTTTTATCTGTTTTTTTTTCTTTCTTTAGAGTGAGAGAGAAGAGAGCCCAGCAGCCAGGCCGGCCTGCTTCCCCGCAGTCCATTTGGCCCAAGGCCCAGCTGCGCTTATAACCCTAGCCCCGACCCCCTCCCCTCGATCTCTCCCTCGATCCATCATTCCTCACCTCGTTCCCCCTCCGCCGCCACTCACACACACGCACCCATCGAGCCTGGGAGAGGAGCTCCCTTCTGCTCGCACCCTCCTGGCTAGTCGTGCCCCTCCATGGCGCTGCCTTGCGGCTCCCTCCAGCACCCAAACCTTCTCCTCTGCTTCGCCCCCTCATCTGCTCCCTCAACCATGGCGCTCGGCGCCGTCCGTGAGCGCGTGCAACTCGCGTCTCCACCCCTCCTCGCTGCCCCGTTGTGCTCCGGAGGTCAGGGACGCCCCTGCCGTCCCCGCGCCCTGCTGCTTCCTAGAGTGCCGCGCCGTCGCCGTTCGTCTTCAACCGCGGGAGCGCACTCCTCCTCCAACCCCGTCGAGATCCGGCTGGCCTCCGCTGCCTTGGCCCGTCCCTGTCGGAGTTGACCTCCACCGCAGGCCACGCGCGAGCCCGCGTTGACTTCCTCTGCTCCACCACCATCAGCGCCCGGCAGCACCTCCTCATCCATGACTCGTCTTTGGTGCTGCTCGCCTTGCCGCTGCCATGGCCTCTCACTTGTAGCCCTCGCCAAGCATGCTACGTGATGCTGCCCTTTTGTCGCTGCCAAGGCCATGAATCCGTGGACACAAGACCGCCTCGGTGGATTTCTTTCGACAAGTACCACGACGACCATCGAGACCGCCAAGTTCCTCTACCGATGAATGTTTGGAATCGCCAAGTCAGACTACAACGTGAAGACCATGTACAACTACTGACACCCGTGGATTTCACCAAGTACCTATACCGACGACCGAGACCCTGGTTTCGATAAGTTCCTTGTGGTGACCCCGAACATCTACGGATCATGAACAACTACTTCATCTACGAAACGTGAACCACTACTTCCACTACCGTCGCGAGAACGACTACTTCCACTACGGCCCGTGTACCACTACTTCCTTCGTTGAACTCGACCCGCTCCGAAACGCACGCTTCGAAGGTATAACCCCGAGATGATCAACCGTGGACCGAATGAATGTGTGTTGTATGAGATGCTCGTGTTTGCACCATGTCCGATTTGTCACTCGTTTCCTTGCCACTAACCCGTGGGAACCCGGTAGTCGGGAGCACCCCACCATCTCTTGCGTGTTCTACACATCCGCACACTTCTTGTTTGCATCGGTATCTCAATCAAGTTATCGAGATCGATATGTTGCCGTGGCATCATTTTTGAATTCGTTGCCGTGGCACCCCTTTCGTTCCGCCACGGTGAAAAATGCCTCGTATCATGCTCATGTCAACATTTTCATAAAATTGCTTAAAATTTGTATATGTCATCCGCATCATGATAACAACATTTAAAATGTCTAAAATTGATGTTTGCATTAAAATTGCTAAATGACATGAGGATTTTCCGAAATTGTTGTTTGTTGTTCCGGCCTCATTTAAATTTGCCTAGATAGGTAGTTTTTATTATGCTTCACCCCTTGCCATGCTTAATAACATTTAATATTGCTGGTTACATAACCGAGAGAGAACTAAATAATTGATGTGGTGTTTTGTCAATATGCAACTCGTTGCATATTGAGCTCCACTTAACTTGTTGTGTTGTTTGTGCATATTGCCATGCCATGCCTCATTAAACCGGACATGCATCATACTTGTTTGTGCATCATGACATGTTTATGCTTGTGTGTTTACCATATTGTTTGCTTCTTTCCGGGTTGCTTCTCTCGTTAGCTTCGGTTTCGTTCCAGAGTTGTGAGGATTCGTTCGACTTCGTCCGTTTGTCTTCTTCATGGAATCGTTCTTCTTCCTTGCGGGATTTCAGGCAAGATGACCATACCCTCGAGATCACTTCTATCTTTGCTTGCTAGATGCTCGCTCTTTTGCTATGCCTATGCTCCTCTGAGTGTTGGCCCAAACTAGAGCGCTTTGCAGCGCCCCCTCAAGGAAACTTGGAGTCTGGTTTTAGTTGTACGGACTGCTCATCCGGCGTGCCCTGAGAACGAGATATGTGCAGCTCCTATCGGGATTTGTCGGCACCTCCGGGCGGCTTTGCTGGTCTTGTTTTATTACTGCCGAAATGTCTTGTAGCCGGGATTCCGAGACTGATCGGGTCTTCCCGGGGAGAAGGAATATCCTTCGTTGATTGCGAGAGCTTATCATGGGCTAAGTTGGGACACCCCTGCAGGGTATTAACTTTCGAAAGCCGTGCCTGCGGTTATGAGGCAAATGGGAATTTGTTAATGTCCGGTTGTAGAAAACCCGAAGTTGATCTTAATTAAAATACACCAACCACGTGTGTAACCGTGATGGTCTCTTCTCGGCGGAGTCCGGGAAGTGAACACGGTGTTGGAGTTATGCTTGACGTAAGTAGTTTCAGGATCACTTCTTGATCATAGTTGTTCGACCGTGATTTGCTTCTCTTCTCGCTCTCTTTTGCGTATGTTAGCCACCATATATGCTAGTCGCTTGCTGCAGCTCCACCTCACTACCTTCTCCAACCCATAAGCTTAAATAGTCTTGATCTCGCGGGTGTGAGATTGCTGAGTCCCCGTGACTCACAGATACTTCCAAACCCAGTTGCAGGTGCCGATGATACCGTGCAGGTGACGCATCCGAGCTCAAGGAGGAGCTCGATGAAGATCTTGTTCTTTGTGTTGTTTCGTCTCAGTTGATCAGTAGTGGAGCCCAGTTGGGACGATCGGGGATCTGTGTAGCATTTGGGGTAGTCTTCTTTTATTTTGGTTCCGTAGTCGGACCTTGATTGTATCTGTATGATGTAATGCTTTACTCATGTATTGTGTGAAGTGGCGATTGTAAGCCAACTATGTATCTCTTTCCCTTATGTATTACATGGGTTGTGCGAAGATTACCTCACTTGCGACCTTCGCTTTCAATGCGGTTATGCCTCTATGTCGTGCTTCGACACGTGGGAGATATAGCCGCATCGAGGGCGTTACAAGTTGGTAATCGAGCCATCCCGACTTAGGAGCCCCCGCTTGATTGTTTTTGGCGTTGTTGAGTCTAGAACAAAAATGTTTTGAGTCTTAGGATTATATATCGAGAGTAGGATTCTTTTTCTCCTCGGTCCCTTAAATCGCTCTGGTGAGGTCTCCTGACGTAGATGTTTTGACTTTCCTCTCCTCAAATTTCACTAATTTTTTTTTAGGATCACGCGAGTATCTTGGAATCGTTCCGATGGTTTTGTGACGAGAACATTGTTCTTGGTGCCTCCTGACATTTAGGGGTTGTGGCGGTGTCCCGGGAGTTGTGCTCCGAGGTGTTGTCGTCACAATTTTATCGTTGCGATTCTCGAATACCGAGTTTTGCCGACATCGAAAATCTCTTTTATGCAGTTGTTGGTGAGATAACCTCGATAACCCAGTACTGGGGCGAGCTCGAGAGTATTGCCATAACTCGTATAACGGATGCTTTTCGAAGGTTGAGGTAAACGATTTCCGAAGGTTTCTTGGTTATGTGTTGAAGGATGGATACAACTGGATCTAGGTATTGTTAGTTTGGGTGATATATTTTGTGTCCCCTGTATCCCCAACACCTGATTGCATAACCAGAAAGTTTCGGGAGTTTATAAGTGGGAATTCAAGTATCTCGTAGGATATCTTTCCAACAGACACATGATACGATATGGGATCTGTCATATGTTTGTTTCTGGCCTATTCTACAAGCCACTCCTTCGTTTTGTTTTAAGTTGTGGTATTCGAGTTGCTTCAATGTCAAGTGTTGATTCCATATCTTTCCTAAATGGTGTTCTCATATTTCTATGTGAATACTAATCCTTCTTGATCACTGAGCTTGTCATGTCAATTCTTTTCCAACCGATGTGCTTCTCTTCAAGTGGATCCGATCATTTCAACATTCGCGAGATCAATTTTAAGCTTTCTCAACGGTGTCTGTTTCATTCCATCCCCAAGTTGCCTTTGTTTTCCCACCCTCCCACCTTTTTCTTCAAGGACTCAGATTTCTTAATCAAATATCCATCGTATGGATGTGAAGTCTCTTCATTCTTTTCCTCCATGCTCTTACTTGGTGATTCTCATGAACATGCTATGGAAGCTTCAAGTTCATCATTCTTCATTCTTTTTCTTCTCCGGTGGATTCAATTCAAGCTTTGTCGATCATATCCTTTTCCCCGTTTCAAATGTTTTCCCATACCGGTGCACCTCATAATCTTTCACTTCTTGTTATTCAATTGTTTTGGAGTGTTGAAGATATCTCAGAAGATTCGTGTTTCCATTCTTAATCCGTTCAAGCTATTTCGAGGTTGTTATCTCATTCAAGCCATTTAATTCTACCGGTGCAATCGTTATTTCAAGAAACCCTTCAACGATGTTTCTTTCGAGTGGGCCCTAACCCACATGTCTTTTCCTAGGATCTTACCTGACTCTTCTAATTTTCCCGGAGCTTCTAAAATTCTTTTCTAAGTTTGACGTAAGAATGGGCTTTCATCAGTCATGGCTTTCTCCAAGATCTTTCAAATTCTTTTCATCGTTTGTTCAACCTTTCCAATTTTCATTCCGGAGTGCCTCAACAATTCATGCTGGTGTTTCTCATCGTCATTCTCAACATTAGAAGACCAAAGAAGAGTTTCTCTTAAATCTTGCTCCATTCTCTTCAAGATTCATGGTTCTAGTTTGATGCCATCCTCTCATAATGGTTTTAGATTGTGAGAATTCTTTTCACCCATCCGGAGCAATTCAGGAGTCTTTTCAGTTTGATTCTTCTTGAGCCCATCATCTCGTAATTATTCATTCCAGCTTTCAGCTCTCGTTCTCCAAATCATACCGGTGCATCATTCAAGTATTATCTAATCAGCTCGGGATCTCTGCGATCACTTGTATCTAAATTCTCTCAAGTATCTTGGTTAATTTTCTAATTCTTCCCGGTGTTTCTTTATCTTTTCTTCGTTCATTTTCAATTCTTACGGTGGTTCGTTCAAGAGTTCTCTTCCTTCGTTATCATATAGATTCATTCGTTCTTTCCAATCCCACCGGTGGTTCCATCAATACCTTCTCAAGTTTGCGCTATATCTCTATCTGTAATCATTTTTCAATGAGAATAAGTAGTATGCCAAATCCGTTGCTTGTCATCAATTTAAATTGATGAAGGATAGGCATGACATAATTCTTATTTTTGTTTCATCCTAATCCTTTCCTTCGGAGTTTGTTCAGGAGGAATAAATTCTTGGCTTCTTGTTGTTCATCCTTCTTCCGGAGTTCCAAGTTTTCCGCATTATCTCGTCGCGAAGCTTCATCTTATCACTGCAAGGCTTCACCTTGTGTTGTCAACTTCTCTTTCTTTCTATCATCCTTTCATTACTGGAGTTCTTCATGGAGGATCTACATGGTGGTTCGTCAAGGATTCATTTATTTCTCGATTTGTCCTTCAAGTTTTTCTCGAAGTTAAGATCCGCCAAGCTATACTCAAAATAAACATGGTGTTCAACTCATGTTTTGCTTTGAGGAGTTCAAGTATTCTTCTTCTTGCATTCCGAAGTGCAATTCTTTCTACCTTATCTCTTGAGATGGTGTTATGTCATTCTTGACAATTTCCCTTCATGCTTCATGATTCACATGTTGTCAAGAATGAGGTATTTTAAATCCATCAATCTCTTCATTGGAGTTATCTTGGGCTATATTTCACCTAAAGCTTTCCCTAAGGATTGTTGCTATTTATGGTGCTTATAAATGACCCAAGTTCTTCATTTGTCCTCCTGGTGAAATAAGTTTCTCGTCTCCTTGTTGATATCAATCCAATCATTTGTTTCTGTTGGTGGCAGAAACTCACCTCATAATTTTGAGATGTTTGCCATAAGCCCACAACAAGCTTGTGCTTTTCGTTGTTCATTTTACAACAACTCCGTTCAGTTCTTGTTTGCAAGGATGCTTTCCAAGCTCTTTTGTGGCAGAAGTTGACATTTTTCTTCTCCATTCCTTTATTCCAATGATCTATCTTCAATTTTTCTTCCGGGGGCATTGTGATGTTGCTCTCTTCGACCCATCATCTTCTTTTGTCGAGACCATGTCCTTGTCCTTGCTTATCGATTTAACCGGAGTGTTGTGTCTATCGTTCCTCTTTTAACCGGAGTGTTGGCCCAAACTAGAGCGCTCTGCAGCGCCCCCTCAAGGAAACTTGGGGTCTGGTTTTAGTTGTACGGACTGCTCATCCGGTGTGCCCTGAGAACGAGATATGTGCAGCTCCTATCGGGATTTGTCGGCACGTCCGGGCGGCTTTGCTGGTCTTGTTTTATTACTGCCGAAATGTCTTGTAGCCGGGATTCCGAGACTGATCGGGTCTTCCCGGGGAGAAGGAATATCCTTCGTTGATCGCGAGAGCTTATCATGGGCTAAGTTGGGACACCCCTGCAGGGTATTATCTTTCGAAAGCCGTGCCCGCGGTTATGAGGCAAATGGGAATTTGTTAATGTCCGGTTGTAGAAAACCCGAAGTTGACCTTAGCTAAAATACACCAACCGCGTGTGTAACGTGATGGTCTCTTCTCGTGAGTCAGGGAAGTGAACACGTGTTGGAGTTATGCTTGACGAAGTAGTTTCGGGATCACTTCTTGATCGTAGTTGTTCGACCGTGCTTTGCTTCTCTTCTCGCTCTCTTTTGCGTATGTTAGCCACCATATATGCTAGTCGCTTGCTGCAGCTCCAGCTCACTACCTTCTCCTACCCATAAGCTTAAATAGTCTTGATCTCGCGGGTGTGAGATTGCTGAGTCCCCGTGACTCACAGATACTTCCAAACCCAGTTGCAGGTGCCGATGATACCGTGCAGGTGACGCATCCGAGCTCAAGGAGGAGCTCGATGAAGATCTTGTTCTTTGTGTTGTTTCGTCTCAGTTGATCAGTAGCGGAGCCCAGTTGGGACGATCGGGGATCTGTGTAGCATTTGGGGTAGTCTTCTTTTATTTTGGTTTCGTAGTCGGACCTTGATTGTATCTGTATGATGTAATGCTTTACTCATGTATTGTGTGAAGTGGCGATTGTAAGCCAACTATGTATCTCTTTCCCTTATGTATTACATGGGTTGTGCGAAGATTACCTCACTTGCGACATTGCTTTCAATGCGGTTATGCCTCTAAGTCGTGCTTCGACACGTGGGAGATATAGCCGCATCGAGGGCGTTACAGCTGGTCACGCAAGCCCTGCAGCTCGCTCTCCAGCGCCTTGCAGCGACCTCGGACATCGGCTACCTCCCCCAAGGCGGCATCGCGAGCAGCCTTCGCCCCAAGGACGGCCTGCTTCTCCTCGTCGCAAGCCGTCGCGGCCTGAACCAGCGCCGCTCGAATCGAAGCGTCAGAGCAAACCCAGCCGGAGGCCAGCTCCAAGCGCCCGGCCACCAAGCGAGGGTCGGCGCCCAGAAGATCTTGCCGCAGCCGGTCCAGTTCAACAGCAGCACGATCCAGGACAGTGGGAGGAGTCGGAGAGACAGCAGTTGGTGGAGTAGGAGGAGAGGATGGTAGCGTAACAACAGCATCCTTAGGCGGGACCTTCTGCGCCCCGACAGCCGCGGCAGTAGCATCAGGCAAGGATACCTCGGGAGTCGCTTGGGCCATGGGGGCTGAGCTCGCCCCAGCTAGCTCCACCAGGCCTCGCGAGGATGACCGGGTAGGAGAGGCCCGTGTCTTGCCGTCACCTTCTTTTCATGGGGAGGCACTGCCCAGACAAAGCCTCAGAGCCCCTTGACTTCTCCGCCTTGCAGCGCGGCCTAGCCAAGGGATACAGATATCAAGCCTCAGTGACAAAGCAAGGAATAAAACAAGAATTAAGAACTTACTGGTCATCGCTCGCGGGCTCGAGCAACCTCCGGCCATACTTGAAGCCCGAGAGCCGGCTGCAGGGATCAGCCTCAAGAGGCCCGGGAGCAGGAGGCACGTCTGCGGATCGCCTCGGGCCGGGCAGACCAGCTGGGACCAGCCCAGTCCTGTCCTTCTTCGGGATCGGGGGCAAGCTCTCGCCGCCCCGCTCATTGCCATCCTCGTCGTCGGTCGGCAAGAGGCGGAGAGCGCGGGACCTGCGCCGGGGGAGGGGCGCTCTCGACTCCCCGTCGGTCGCCTCGGAGTCAGGTCCCTCTTCCCGCTCCTCTTCTTCCTTCTCTCCGCTTGAGTCGCCGGAGGACACGTTCACCGTCGCCAGGGCCGCCGGGTCCTCGGGAACCTCCGCGGGCACGGGCCCGTCCCCATTGAAGACGGGCATGGATTCCACCGCCTACTCCCAATCATCTCGAAGGAACAGGGGTACAGGAGCGCCCTCCAGCCTCGCCACGTCTCCCCCGACCAAAGATTGGAGGACCGCGACCAGATCTTCGTCGGCCAAGACTGCGGGGCTCGGGCGGGGCCTCCACAGCGGAAGCGAGTACTGATGAAGCGGGGCCACCTGGTGCTCCAGGAACTCCCTCAGGAGCGACGCCCCGGTCAGCTTCGTCGTCGCCATGTTGCCCGACCACAGGTCCGCGTTCATCTTCTCCAGCACCGGCTTCGCGCGGGGATCCACGAGTTCCGCGCGGGACCAATCGTCGGAGGTCGTGGGCTGCTCCGTGGGCAGAATCAGCCGAGGGTGGATGCGCCCAGTGTCTACCATGACCCACTTGCACCTGAAGCCCTCAATCCTCTTCCGGGCTTCGAGATGGCGTTGGAGCTGCCATACGCGACAAAGCTCGCGCACGCGGAGATGGGCCCGTGAGAGGTCCGGAGGTAGAAGTAGTGGTGCAGCAAGGCCACTGAGGGCTGCACCCCGACATGAGCCTCACAATAGTAGGCGAAGATCGCCAGGAGAAGAACAGAGTTGGGGTGGAGGTGCAGAGCTTGCAGTTTGTAATGGCGAAGGACAGAAAAGAAGAACTCAGAAAAGGGAGGCACCAGACCGGCAGCAATGGCGCTCACGAAGAGCAGATAGAAGGTGCTTCCTTGGCCCTCGAGAAGGGCAGAGCCGGCCCTGAGCACTGCTGCCCCGTCGTTGCCTTGCGCCGCCACCGCTGCCCCGTCGTTGCCTTGAGCAAGGCCCTTCTCCGACACGTTCGGCGAGTCCAAGGCGGGTGAGTACCAAGCTCCGGCCGAGGTCTGGCGAGGCGCCATGTCTTGCTAGGGCACGCGGTCGAAGTAGATCTGGAGATTTCGGAGGCAGGAAGGAAAGGCGCAAGAAAGGGGATCTGGGCAATGACCGGAGGAAGCAAAGGAGGCAAACCCTAGACGGGTGCCGCACTTTTGTCGATTCGCGCAGTTGCTAAAGGAGCCCACGTCCTATCAACCGCCACGCGGCGCCCAAGGCCACAAGCTGTTAGGGCCTGCGGTCATTGCCCATGAGGGGGTACCTCACGAGGCGCCCATGACGCAAGCCATGACGACCAAGTGCGCCAGGTGGGAGCCAGCCCGCGCAGTGTCCTCATTTCCTCTTTGGTGCAAAGGGGGCAAGCGCAGGCGAGAGCATCAAGCAAAGGCACCCATTTCGATGCAACGAGACCAGGACCGTCGCAACGGCAGGAAGGAAGTCATCGTGGAGCCCAAACCAGCGTCACCACCAGAGCCTTTGACAGGCGAGGACCAACTTTAGTCAGGATAAGTGTACTAGATGTTCCCCTTCAAAATGGCCAATTGTTGGCGCCCTTCCCGCTCAATATTTGGGAAGAGGCCCAGGGCCTTCGCCTATAAATAGGACTAGCCACACACAGAGCTGGGGGCATCTTGAATCTGAGAGATATCGAGACATCTCGCCTCATCTTAGCTTGATCCAGTCCGATCGAGAGCCTAGCCACAAGAACAGACCCTCGCGAGGCTGTTCTTCATTGTATTGTTCATCATCAGCCCAAGAGGCAATCCACCACACCACACACTGGAGTAGGGTGTTACACCACAATGGTGGCCCGAACCAGTATAAACCTTGTGTCCCTTGTGTTGTTCCTTTGGTAGTTTAGATCCTAGCAAGGCGATGAGGTGCAGGTAGGCAGGGGGCGAGATCTCCGCGCGCACCCTAGAGTTCGAACCTAGAGGGTCTGCCGGAACCAGAAATCCGACAGTCATGTACGTGAAAGCTTAAGCACTTGTGCCGTTCCCGTTATACTTGTTCCTAAGCAAGATGGAAGTTATCGCATGTGTTCCGATTGTAGACCCATCAATGCTATTACCGTGCGTTATAGGCATCCCATTCCTCTCTTAGATGACATGCTTGATGAACTTAGCGGCGCCACTATTTTCTCAAAAATTGACCTTAAATGTGGCTCTTATCAAATCCGCATACAAGAAGGTGATGAATGGAAACCGCTTTCAAAACAAAATTTTGCTTGTACGAATGGTTGGCTATGCCTATGGGTTTATCGGAAGCTCCCGGAACTTTCATGCGTCTTATGCATTTTGTGCTTCGACCTTATATTGGAGTGTTTGTTGTGGTTTACTTTGATGATATTCTTGTGTTTAGCAAATCCATGAAAGAGCATCTCAAGCATGTTAGGGCTGTTTTGCAAACGCTTCGCAAGGAACGTCTTTATGCCAACATGAAAAAGTGCACATATGGAGTTGAAGGTTGTTTTTCATGGGTTTCGTTGTCTCTTCCAAGGGTGTCCATGTTGATGACTCTAAAATTGAAGCAATTAAAACTTGGCCCCAACCCACCAATTTGCAACAAGTGCGTAGCTTTCTTGGCCTTGCGGGTTTTTATCGTTGCTTTGTGGAAGATTTTAGCACTATTGCCGCTCCTTTGAATGCTTTGAGTAAGAAAAATGCTCCTTTGGTTTGGGGACCTTTGCAATCAACCGCTTTTGATGAGTTCAAATCTTTGCTTACCCATGCTCCGATTCTTGCTTTACCAAACTTTGAAAAAACTTTTGAGGTTCATTGCGATGCAAGTGGTACCGGAATTGGTGGAGTTTTGATGCAAGAAAAGCGAGCTATTGCATATTTTAGTGAAAAACTTTCCGGTGCTCAACTTAACTATCCCATCTATGAAAAAGAATTGTATGCTTTAGTGCGTGTGTTACATGTGTGGGAACTTACCTTAGACCGCATGAGTTTGTCATACATACCGATCATGAAACACTTAAATACCTAAAAGGTCAAACCAAGTTGAATAAATGGCATGCTAAATGGAGTGAATTCATTGAATCTTTTCCCTATGTGATCAAGTACATTAAGGGCAAAGAAAATGTGGTGGCGGATGCCCTTTCCCGCAAATGCATGTTACTTACTCAACTTGAATTGAATGTATTTGGATTTGATCATATCAAAGATTTGTATGAGGGTGATGTGACTTTTGCTACTCCTTATGCTAAGTGTGTGACGCATACTTCTTGGGAACGATATTATATCAAAGATGGTTATCTTATGAGAGCTAAGAAACTATGCATTCTTGAGTCTTCTTTCGTTTGCTCCTTTTGCAAGAGGCTCATGGAGGCGGACTCATGGGAAACTTTGGACGCGACAAGACATTCGTCACGCTCTCCAAGAACTATTATTGGCCCAAGATGTTTCGCGATGTCGCCCACTTCACCAACCGGTGCTCTACATGTTGCAAAGCTAAGTCCCACTCTCAATCCCATGGTTTACATATGCCTTTACCTATTCCACATCAACCTTGGGAAGACATTAGCATGGATTTTATGCTTCGATTACCTAGGACTCAAAATGGCAAGGACTCCATTTTTGTTTTTGTGGGCCGATTCTCTAAAATGGCACATTTTATCCCATGCAATAAGATAGACGATGCTTCACATATTGCCACTCTCTTTTGTAGGGAAATCTTGAGGTTGCATGGTGTGCCAAAGACAATTGTGTCGGATCGAGACGTCAAGTTCTTAAGCTACTTTTGGAAGACGCTATGCGCCAAACTCGGAATCAAGATACTACTCTCCAAGGCGTATCATCCTCAAACCGATGGCCAAACGGAAGTCACCAACCAGACGCTTGCAACTCTCCTACGCGAGTTGATCAAAAAGAACATCAAGAAGCGGGAGGAGTGCCTACCCATCGCTGAGTACGCCTACAACCGGGCAAGACACTCAACAACCGGCAAGTCCCCCTTCGAGGTCGTCTACGGTTTCAACCCTTTGTCGCCATTAGACATCCTTCCTCTACTGCTTCAAGAACGAGCAAACATGGACGCAAGTGCAAGAGCCGCCTACCTCAAGAAGATGCATGAAGAAACACGTTCCACGATCGAGCGCCAAGTACAACGACTCGCTTCCAAGCTCAACATCAACAAGTATCCGATAGTGTTCCAACCGGGTGATCAAGTATGAATACATCTCCGCAAAGACCGCTTCCCCAAGGAACGCAAGTCCAAGCTACTCCCGAGAGCCGACGGACCATTCAAGGTGCTAGCACGCTACAACGACAACGCCTACAAGGTTGACATCCCACGTGACAAGTACAAAGTAAGCGACATCTTCAACGACAAAGACTTGGCCAAGTACCATGGTGATGAAGAGCACGATCCGTGGACGGATCTCTCCCAAGGGGGAGGGAGATGATGTGGAGCATCCCTCGACTACCCGCACCGACACTCCATCACCACCGCAAGTACCGAGAGGACCAATGACAAGAGCATGTGCACGCGCCATCGAGAACGAGGTTGACTCTCTCCTCTTCGAGTTTTGGTCGGATTCGCATGAGAATTGGGTTCTACCTCATAAAGACGTGTTATGCATTCTAGGATGCGAAGGAGATGATCGTGAGAAGGAGAAATTGAAGATCCAGACATCCATGGAGCAAGAGAAGGAAGGAGAGGCCAAGAGGAATGATGGAGTGAAGCTCGTGGACACCCCGGGTGCCCGGATGGAAGGCCCCCGGGTGCCCGGACTCGAAGACGCGGGGAAGGCCAAGCCCTCTGGACACCCCGGGTGCCCGGCCATCTCGGCCCCAGGTACCCGATCACCGCCCGGGCCTTGGCCCAGCCCCACCAGTGCCCGCCCCCCCACAGGGCGCCCAGCCCACAACCGGTGCCGGGTCCTCAACCCGGGTGCCCGGCCTGACCGCCCACCCGCCTCTGGCCTCCCCGGGTGCCCGGCCTGCACCGCCCGGCCGCATGCGGCCTCCTCGGGTGCCCGGGCCTAGGCCCTCGGGTAACCGGTCCGCCCCTCCTCCGAAGCCCCTGACCGGTCCGGGTGCCCGGCCGGTTCCACCCCGGATGCCTGGACTCCTCCCTCGTGGCCACGCGTTTTTAGGGACTTTTTGGTCCTTTGTACCCCTTTTCGTCCTAGTTTCGTCCCTAGCCTTTATATACTCTCTACCTAGAACATTTGGAGGTCAGCAAAGTATTTTAGAACACAAAAGAGGACTTGTCTCATCTTCCTCCTCAAGGAGATCTAGACCTCCACTTCGAGTAGCTCCTCTTGGAGATCAAGCCCTCCTCTTGGAGAAGATCCTCTTGGATTCAAGACCTCACCTAGTGGGAAGAACCTTATCCTAGTGCTATTTTCCTTGAATTGTTCATGTAATCTTGTGATATTTTGGCTTGTTTGAGTGTTTTGTTCCTTGTGTTCTTGAGTGTTCTCCCTCCTTTTCCCCCTCCAAGTCTGAAAAGATCCCCTCTAGGGTTTGACCCTACAACACAAGGTGAACTCGCTCCTCTTCGAACCATCACTTTCCAAATGTGAGACATGGCTACTACCTCAAATATATGTGCTATGCATGACCAGGAACAAAGAGGAAGACCATGGACAAGACGGCGAGGACACCAAGAACAAGGAACTACAGAAGAAGCTCCAGCGAGCAGATGTCCGGACGACACCGGACGACCGGCTTCTCACAGCGAGTGGACGTCCGGCCCTTGGCGGACGACCGGCGCCTGAAGAACAGCCTATGCCAGCTACATACCTCCCAGTGAGCGGACGTCCGACCCCACACCGGACATCCGACAATATTAACGGAAGTCCGAGACTTTTGGACGTCCGGTGTCCTGACCACAGAACACTTTCAACGGACGTTCGGCGCTAGCGGATGACCGGTCCCCCTGGAACCACCGGACTCCGGTGCCCAGCGGACGTCTGGTCCCTGGCTATGTCTAGTTGCGGGCTGAGGCCCATGTACCCCTTCACTTCGCCCCCATTTGCACTATGACTATAAATAGGACACCCCCTCCTCCTAGTTAGGGTTAATATTGATTTAGCTCATTTGTGAGATAGAGCCTCGCTCATCCATACGAATCTCCTCCTTGTGAGAGACCGCGGCCTCTTCGAAGAAGATCCACCTGGATTCAAGACCCCTTTACAGGAAGATCCCTCGTGGATTCAAGACGTCCTCTCGGAGATGAACTACCGCTACTTGTACCGTCCTTTGTTGAATTTGGACCGTGTATCTCTTTGTGTTTCAAGGATCTAGCACATGTGTGATTGATCTTGTTGGTCGAGTGATTTCTCTCGTGTTTCCCCTCGTGTTTCCCCTCATGTTCTTCATGTTCTTCGTGGGTTCCACTCCAATCGTGAAAGATCGGGCCACTAGGGTTCTACTCTACATCACCCGTCCAAGGACACCCGAAGCTTCACCATGAAGCCGGATCATCCGGACCCAGCCCCGGATCATCCGGCCATACCTGGACATCCGGACCAGGACCCAGACATCCGGACCTCCCGTGGCGCCCACGACACAGCGGACCATCCGGACGCCGACCCGGATCATCCGGACCCCCGAAGCCCGGACCAACATCCGGATCATCCAAATAGTGCCTGCTTCACTACTAGGAAAAGGGCTATAGATGATATGGCCACTAATGGCCCACCAGACATGTGGTATGCCACTACTATATACTAATGGTGCACCATGTGTTGGTGCGCCATTAGTGTCCAAATACTAATGGCGCACCACATCCACGGTGCGCCATTAGTAATAAATTTTTTTTCATTTTTTTTCAAAACTAGTAATGGCGCACCAGTGGATAGTGCGCCATTACTAGTTAAACTAGTAATGGTGTACCACACCCACGGTGCGCCACTAGTAATTTTTTAAAAAAAAATCAATTTTTTTTCTTTTTCAAAACTAGTAATGGCGCACCAGTGGGTAGTACGCCATTGCTAGTTAAACTAGTAATGGCGCATCATATCCACGGTGCGCCACTAGTAATTTTTTTTTCAATTTTTTTAATTTTTCTTATTTTTTTCCAAAACTAGTAATGGCGCACCGTGTGCGTGGTGCACCATTACTAGTTGAAAAAAAATATGGAAATAAGTTTCCCATGTGATATGTGGTCTACTTGTTGGGAAAATTTACAAATATGAATTTCGACTTTATTTGCAAAATCTCTCTGGAATTTGTAAAATGGGCATAACTTTTGCATACGAACTCGGATTAAAAAATTTTTATATGAAAATCACCTATTGAAGTTACATCCGAATTTAACTTTTGCTTAGAAGTGCCTGTGAAGTGAGCTGGTGCTGGGGTTGGATAGAACTGCGAAGTTAAGCATGCTCGGGCTGGAGTAGTGTGAGGATGGGTGACCTCCCGGGAAGTTTGACCACAGAGTGTGATTTGACTTGAGATTAAGCATATTGACCCGAGATTAAGCCATAGTAACCTGAGACTAAGAAAAAAAATGAAAAACAAAATAAAAAAATTGAAAAAATTTAAAAAAATTCTGAATTATTTTTTAAGAAATTTGTTACTAATGGCACACTTCTATGTGGTGCACCATTAGTATACCAGATACTAATGGCGCACCGTGGGCTATACTAATGGCACACCTGTGGAGCGCCATTAGTATACCAGATACTAATGGCGCACCAGTGGTGCGCCATTAGTAAAAAAATCTAATGGCGTGGTGCTAGTGGCGCACCTGTAGTGTACCATTAGTAGCGAAAACAGATGCGCTACTAGCAGCCCTTTTCCTAGTAGTGCGTGCATGATGTTGGGTCGAGGCCCATGTACCCCTTCGCCCCCCAACTTCTATATATACGACTGCACCACCTCTTTCTAGGGTTAGCATTGGTTTAGCTCATATGTGAGATGATGAGGACATCAATACCATTGTTACACCTACAGCCCATGTTGCTATACATGCTAGACCAATTACTAGAGCTCGCGCACGCCAATTGAATTATCAGGTACTTTCGTTTCTTGGTAACGATTCTAATGTTCATGAGTATATGATGCTACCTAAATTTGATACATTTGTTTTGCTTACAAATGAAGGGCCTAGCTTGGACAAGAAATATGAACCTTGGATCAAGTTCAAGCATGGAGATGATGGCATGCGCAAGGGGAACAAGAACTGAGTTACAAGTGATGATTCCAGGACTTTGAAGCCACCATAATGAGTGCATGAAGCCTTGGAAGAAATATACAAGATACCACTTCATACATTTCGTCCAGAGGCTATTCTAGGTGCTGTGTCACCTTATTTTTGGGCCAGGCCCATGTAATTTCTAAATACTTGATTATAGGCAGTTTTTAGAGTCCGTATGTGTGGGGAATCAAGAGTTAGGGTTCGTTTCAGATCCCTCCTCCAAGGGCCACGAAATCACCCCCCTCTCGTCCATATATACAGCCCATAGGGCATCGTTTAGACTTTGGGTTTTGTTTAGATTAAATTGCCATAGCTGCAACTTCGCGTACTTCATTTGTGTTCAACGACCAGACAAAGGCGTCATAGAACCCCACCTTGATCAATAAAGCTTTCCTATTATATTCGCAATATCCAGATTGCAATCTTAGTTTCTTGCTCGTTCTTCATTTGCCTGCAGGAAACAGACCTTCGTGGTCAGGTTGATCGTGCTCCGGCATGGTCAATAACCTCTCGGAGTTGGTTTAGCGATTGCTAAGGGGCGACATCCTCGCACGTTCGTAGTCGAATCGTCAAAGTCGACTTCCACCAAAGCGATATCCATCAACTAATTGAAAAATGGGACACCTTTGCCTCTATCACTTTCACCACAAGACCACATCCACATCCTTACTACATCCAATGGTTCAACAACAGCGGCAAGGTTAAGGTAACACGTACTGTTCGTGTGCATTTTAGTATCTCTACATATGCTGATTATGTTGATTGTGATGTGGTACCCATGCAAGCATGCTCCTTATTACTTGGTAGACCATGGCAATTTGATAAAAATTCCGTACACCATGGTAGAAATAATCAGCATACTCTTGTTCATAGGGATAGCCATATTACTTTGCTTCCTATGACTCCTGAATCCATTTTGAAAGATGATATTAATAGAGCTAATAAAGCAAAACAGGAGAAAAATAAGAGTGAAAATCAGATTGCGGCAAAAGAATTTGAGCAACTAATGAAACCTAATAATAAACCATCTAGTGTCGCTTCTGAAATTAAATTGAAAAGTGCATGTTTACTTGCCACAAAATATGATATTGATGAGCTAGATTTCAGCAAATATGTTTGCTATGCTTTTGTTTGCAAAGAGGATTTATTTTCATTCGAGGACGTGCCTTCCTCTTTGCCCCCTGCTGTCACTAACATTTTGCAGGAGTTCACTGACGTCTTCCCACAAGATGTGCCACCGGGATTACCACCTATTCAAGGAATTGAGCATCAAATTGACTTAATTCCCGGTGCATCGCTACCCAACCGTGCACCATACCATACCAATCTAGAGGAGACATGTCAGGACCCCGATTCCAAGTCACATCGACCTAGCCGGTAACACCTCATATCACTTTGCGGCCTCACGCACGGTATTCCCACGGGTGTCGCCTTACCATGGCCGGGACCATTTGCGCCTTTTGGCTCACGTATATGATAGTGTCGCTAGCATCCATATGACAGAGAACCCGGGCCGACATGGCTAGTCGTGAACCCAAAGCGGCACTAACCCATGGGGACAGGCATACATGAATCACATCGAGCATGTCGGTCATCAACGTATGAATCCGGGCTGTAGCACTGGGCTAACAGGACTCCAGTAACCCGGGCTGTAGCAGGCTAGGCAGGACTCCGGATGTCACCACGTGACATTTCCCCGAAGTGACAGACATAGGAACGAAGTGAAACACATGCCGGCCAGTCAAGTGTCCAAGCAGTAGTGCTGGGCTAGCAGGACTCCAGTGAACCGGGCTGTAGCGGACTACTATCGCTCAGGAAGCACTAGACTACATTTCCCCATATGAGAGGCTGCCAAGGATAAACAACTAGATTGTCGGATCACACATATACCAAGCATTTCAAACATAACACAATATGCTCAATATGTGTAAATACAACATGGCATCACAACATAACTCTACAACTCAAATATTTATTCATTAGGCTCGAGGAGGCGAGATATTACAAACATGGGTCTCATGACCCAACACTCGAAACATACAAGTCAAAGCACAACCGGAAGCTTAACATGTGCGAGTCTGAGACATCTACAAATGAAAAAGGCTGAGAAGCGACTATCTACCAGATCATGCCGAGGGCACAAGATCGTAGCTGAGGTAACAAGCTAAGCGTCAAGTCCACACGGAACTACTAGCGAGACCAGCGTCTCTATGCAAAACATAAAATAAGCAAGCGTGAGTACAAATGTACTCAGCAAGACTTACATCGAACTAACTACATATGCAGCAGTATCAACAAAGGGGTGGTGGAGTTTAACTGCAGCAAGCCAGCTTTGACTTCGATGCTATCTGAACTACAACGCAAGTAACTCTTTTGAGGTGGCGCTACGAGTCCACATATTCACCATATCAATACACCACTATGGATCCGCTCCGTCTCTCTACGAGAACGCCATCCATAGCACTCACCCTTATCTTGCGCATTTTAGAGTACCCACTTTCACTTGTCTATGAACTGATATAGGCAACCCGAAGTCCTTTTCATGCGGACACGACTATTCGAATAGATCATATTAACCCTGCAGGGTGTACTTCTTCACACGCTCTCACCACTTACCGCCGTTTACGACATGTACTCGGCAACCTTCAGCGGAAGCCCAGCGTGGGTGTCGGCCACGGCCTACCTAAACACTCAAGTCCCTAGTCTAGGTTTATCGCCTATTCGGGTTCCATCCATGAGGAGTCGGCCGAGGTTTCCACTACGGCCCCGAGCGATGTGTCAGGGTTCTGAGATACCAAGCGGGCATTCGTTACTTTGGGCCACGGTGTATCTACCGCATCATAGCCCACCCCTAGGGTCAGCGCTACATACGGCTTCAACACATATCCTACAAACACGAGAAACTAGTTGCAACTCCTGGACAGAGAACAAGGGTGGTTAAGAAGCCGAGAGAGTCAATTAAGGATCCCAATGTGTGGTAGTAACTGTTCATGGATCACAAACACAAAACTCAGTTCCTGAGGACAGTTTCAATGAGACAACCCACCATGTACTCCTACATGGCCTCTCACCGCTACCTTTACCAAATCGTGTTCACACACTTAGCTCACACACAGTAGGACATGTTCACACACCTCCGATTCATCCCCGATGAATCAGACCTGACTCAACTCTAAGCAGTAGCAGGCATGACAAACAAGCATGAATGAGTAGGCACAACAGGGCTCAAACAACTCCTACTCGTGCTAGTGGGTTTCATCTAATTACTGTGGAATGACAGGTCATGCAGAGGATAAAGGGGTTCAGCTACCGCAGCAAGTAACAGATGAATCGTTGTTGTCCTAATGAAGTAAAAGAGAGCAGGAGCGAGAGAGTAGGATTGTATCGGAATGAACAAGGGGGTTTTGCTTGCCTGGCACTTCCGAAGATAATATAGCTCTTCAATAGTGTCATCGATCTCATCGTCGAAACCACGTCTATCGAGAGGGAACAACCACCGACAAACAAGAAGAAACACAATCAATGCAATGCACAAACAAATGAATGACATGTCATGTTAAGGAACTGAATTGACCTAATGCAGCAGTAAGCCAAGTTAATTGAAGTGGAATTCAAACAAGGTTAAACTCCAACTCCAAATGCTAGTTCATAAATTGCCCTAATCATGATTCATCCTATTCAGTGAGGTTAACTTGTTCAATCATGCATGAGAGTGGTACAGATGGATAGATTGGATTTTTCTGATCATTTTTCATATATAATTTATTTCATTTGGAGTTACGGTTGAATTTATATGAATTTTACAAGTTTTAAACACTTTCTGGAATTTCTAAGTATTTAGAATTAAACTAATTCGAGAAAATGAATTATCGTCGATGCTACATCATCATGGCGTCGGCGAATCAGCGGGCAGTCAGGTCAAGCTGACCAGTGGGTCGCGTGTCGATGATTAGACTAACTAACCTAATTAAAATTAACCCTAACTAACTTGGTTGGCCAGGCGGCCCGCTGCGTCGATGGGTGTGGGTTCAATTAGTGGCGCCATTAGCTGCTAATGACGCCGCCACGTCGGCACGACCATCGAGTTAAGCCGCCGGCGACCAACCGAGCGGCGGTGGTTCACGGAGTGGCGCTAGGGCAGCGGTGAAGCGCGTTGATGGCACCGTGAGGGAGCCGTGATCCGCGCATCCGGTGGAAGGCGGCGGCGGTCGCGGGTGGTGCAGCGCGTGTCGGCGGCGAACAAAGCGGCGGCGAAGTGCGGTGGTAGCGAGCGAGGTTAGAAACAAGCGGGCGAGCAAAGCGAGCAGCGGGCGAAACTACGGTGCTCTAGGAGCACGAAGGTGCAACGCGTTCGGCAGAGAAGCTTCGAGCGTCAAGCTTCGTCGGCAATGGCGGGACGGCAGCCGGGTGCTTTCATGGCGGTGCTAGAGGAAGCTAGCGAGAGGGGAGGTGAGGGAAAAGCTCGAGGGCTCACGGTGATGTCGTAGGGAGGCTTAAGCGGCGCTCGGGGGCGGCTCGAGGCGGCAGGCAGCGATGGCGATCTCCGGTGTCGAGGTTGAAGACGGGTCGATGGCGGCGAAGCGAGCCCTCGGCTCATTTCCTTGGCGTGGGGATGGGGTGCTCAATTTGAGCTGCTAGACATGGTCATGGGGCGAGGGGGGCGGTGGTCGCGCCTAACGGCAGCGGCGGCGGCAGTTGCGCTTCGGAGAGAGGAACAGAGGAGGGAGGAGCACAGGGAGAGTGAGAGGGTTGAGCGGTTCGGGGCGGCACCGAGGAGGGATTGCGGCGTCGCTGTCCTCGAACCTGACGCGAGCAACTGGTGGCGTGGCGCTCATGGCCGCCGTCGTTGTCCCTTTCTCGCCTCTTGGCGAGAGGTGGGAGACGACAGCACTTGCCAGTGGGCTGGGCAGGCTGGAGGAGCTGGGCGGTGGGGGCGCCCGAGTAAGTTTGGGCGAGTAAGTTTTCTCTCTCCTTTTTCTAATTATTTCAGTTTTCTATTATTACGTAAATTTTAGGGCTTTATTAAAATACTGAGACACTTTCAAAAATCATGAAACTAACCATGGCTACTGTTTAGAATATATCCAACGATAAACATTTTAGTTTATGATTATTTGAGCATTCAAATATTTTATAGTATTTAAATGCCCAAATGAAAATACCATATGATTTAATTGAGCCCAAATATGTCATGGAAAATGTGCATTACCTCAGCTCACATTTACAGTATTTACCATAAATGATGAACATTTTTGAAAGCCATTTGGACTTACTGAAAAATATTTTAGGTAAATCTAGTGAATTCCTTTAATGCTAGGGTTTAGGCAATCCCCATTTCAAGTTTCTTAGAAATTTAAACATGATGACATGATGAGCAAGCAAAGTCAAACAAGGCCAATCTGGGGCTGTGACAGCTCTTATTCTAAACAGTAGCCATGGTTAGTTTCATGATTATTTGAGCATTTCAAATATTTATAGTATTTAAATGCCCAAATCAAAATACCATATGATTTAATTCAGAGCCCAAATATGTCATGGAAAAATGTGCATTACCTCTGGCTACTGTTTATAGTATTTACCATAAATGATGAACATTTTTTAAAGCCATTTGGACTTACTGAAAAATATTTTAGGTAAATCTAGTGAATTCCTTTAATGCTAGGGTTTAGGAAATCCCCATTTCAAGTTTCTTAGAAATTTAAACATGATGACATGATGAGCAAGCAAAGTCAAACAAGGCCAATCTGGGGCTGTGACAGCTCACCCCCACTAAACAAGAATCTCGTCCCGAGATTCAAGACGTGAGGTAAAAAGTCAGAGGGGTCACAAGCTAACACGGTCTTCACAATCCAACTGTCCTTCTCAAGATGTTGATTCATTGCTTCATATTGATCTTGACGTCTTTGCTTTCGAGAACTTCATCCAACATGATGGCGACAGAAAGAAACTCTATAGGAAACGGTCTCCTCGAAGATCGAGCACTCAAGATCAACTCGTGGAATGAGATGTTGAAACATCTCGAGTTGAGACAAAAAACACATCGAGAGGGATGGAAGAACAAACGACGGGGTTTGATTGGTGGGCAACAATTCCACGCTTAGAAAGATGGTGGAATGGTGGATAGTGTCAAGGTGGCGAGGAAATATTTACCATGATCCCGTAACGAGGCACATCGAGAAAGGTGACTGGAGGAATTATTACCTTAAGCAGCAAAAAGAATTACTTTTGATTTAGAAATCATTGAGACTCTTTATACCAGCCTAAGGCAATTCACAACGATCATTTGGCGGAGTGCAAAGGAATGGTACACCCGGATTAGAATGGATGATATGGACTACCTTGTTGAAGACAACGCCATGGATGATTTTTTCTTATCATCGGAGATGGAGGGAACCCATGGTAGGACCACTTTTGAGGATGATCCTGAACAAGAATTACCAAGAAGGCATCCCATAGTGAAATGGCACAAGGACGGCGCAAGCTGGGAACGAAATGCAACTGTTGGAATGTTCCAACCATCATATCTGCCTGAGATTCAGATCCGATTGGTGATAGGATACTTCGGACTCAGCATGTCCGAAAAGAAAGGTCGCCACACAAATCGACGAGATGACGTTGCGAGATTCTCGGGATATGAACTACGATAGCAAGCTCCAAAACATGAGCTGGTTCTGCTACACACATGTGAACATGCTGTCCTAGACAAGCATTACCACGTAGTAGTCTTATAATACCACACTACCGAGTTCAGGTGGGGCACCATCAACAAGGATATCGAAGTCGTGTGCATGAACTAGTATTCGCACATCAACTCCTTTTCCTTGAACAAATCAATCAGTGGCTTGGTGTGCTAAGAATACATATAGAATGAAGGTTGCAAGTCTTCAAACCATAGAATACTTCGCACATATGCATGACTGACTTGGGATGATTCCAAGGGAAACAAAACAAACCTTTCTCAAATTCATGGCGGCAACTTACACCTAACGCACATGAATTGAGAAATCACTTCTTCCATCCAAGCATAGGCTTCATGAGCGGCACACGAAGAAATGCTTACACAAGTTTCCAACACTAGGTTGATGTTCAACATGACTCATGGGGAGACAAAATGCTGCTAATGGGCTCAATGACAACTCATCGAATTTCCATATCCTTGAACTTCCACCATCATGTGAACACGGTGATAGCATTGGTGAGACCAAAAGATGTAATGGTATATGCTCGAGGGATCAACCACGAGTAAGACAACATTACGAGCATCGTTAGTACTGATTTGATTTGACGATATCCACACTCAAATCAAAGGATTGATAAGACAATAGGTCCAACAAGCGATCACGGGGACCAATCGATGAAGATATCATCTTTCTTCAACACACACTACACAAGAATATCCCTTTGGAACGAACTAAGTTAGGCAAACTTTTATCTTCCAACTCTCCAAGTTGTTGTCTAGCTTAACCAACTAGCTCAGGGATATCCCACACAGATTCTTGGAGAAAGGGTGGTTCACAAGAAACCACTTGATCACAAGCTCAACATAATAGTCAGGAAACAACCCGGTAACACTTCCAAGAAGATATTTGGAAAGTCACGAACCACCGGTATGTTACTAAGCTCGAGAACAATTTTTCTTTTGAGGGCAAGACGATATGATCAAATTAGTGAGGACTTGACAAGATCCTAACTCATCAATCGAAGTGTGCACCAGAAATATGGACTAGATAGCACGATCAATCTTAGGATGATGATATAATAACCAACACACTAAGAATGAGAATATTGTCCATTTACTACTAAGCAACATGGTTGCTAGAAGTGTCGATTTCACACATCACAGTTCACTTGTCGGCATTCCGGTTAGAACAACACGAGGACCGAGGAATGAATGATGATGGTGAGAAGTATCACTACGTCAAAAATTCATGAGAGTTGGTGCAGTTCTCATGAAAATTCTGACATAAAGGGGGTAATACTCCAAGGTAGAACAGAACAAAGCTGAATTGGCATTTTGATCTGCGGGATACAACTACTTTGACCCGATCCTAGAAATGGATGAGGTACTGGAGTTTGTTTCTCCTAGTCATTCCGAAATAGAATGGCTTGACGGACCACAAGAGTAAGAGGGCATTGATGAACACAAATGAACCATACTCTTGGTTATCAACTGATAGAGGAGGGTCGGAATACAACTAAAGAGAACAACCCAAAGGAACATATAACTTTTCGAGTTGTGGAGGCATGGATTAGTATATCTAGCAAAGTTCAACATTTCTTCCGAATAACCCATGCAGAGAAGGTAGAACTGGCAAATTCACAATTATAAATGGAGAACTCCTCAAGAGTACTCTGATTGCGATCTTTAGGCTCAAAGAGGAACTTCTGCCATAACTAGTTCATGGTATTTGGAAGAAGGAAATACCACGGACCTCGAGGACTATTGCAAGGTTACTAATATCCTAAAGGAGCTAGCAATTACTATCAACATGAAGTAAGTAGGGTGAATCTCGGGTTCAAGAACCCAGGAATAGAATACCTACTACTAAATGGCATCACGGGATGCTTTCGAAAATGATGGCCAGAATCATCACACGGTGAACACAAAACGTTGCTAGATTACTAGGTGACTTCCTAAACACCTAGGGTCATAGTACTAACTCCAATATATATGTCGAGGCAATAGGGTACCTCAACTCACCGATTAGTGCGCTTATTCTGACCAAAAAGGACATCGGGAACGGAAGGAAAGGATTTGCAAATGCATCAGACTATTTAGAGACCTGGGATGACTCGGACAGCATAACGGTTGTAAATGCTCAAAATGATTTGAGACATCCTGCAAAATGGTGGCATAACCACTCAACATCACAATATCAAGGTTCCGAGATCAACAGTTAACATACAGAAATAGTAGGAACTGAGGCGGGGCTTAAAACCAACAATCTTAAAGGTCTATGGATTAGTAACACGTCATCACGATAGATAGATGAGAAGCCTGGTTCTTAAACCCGTAGAGAAGAAGAGGATGACTCGGATCGAAGGCCATGGGTATAAGGAGTAAAAGAGCCTTACATTCCTTCCACAATCAATTCCCTTACATAACTAACGCATTTCTAGACACAACTTCGACCAGTTTGGCTTGGTAATCCTCTGCGATCGGGGCTCGATACCAACGCTGTCGGGACCCGATTGCAAGTCACATCGACCTAGCGGTAACACCTCATATCACTTTGCGGCCTCACGCACGGTATTCTACAGGTGTCGCCTTACCATGGCGGGACCGTTTAGCCTTTTGGCTCACGTATATGATAGTGTCGCTAGCATCCATATGACGAAGAACCGGGCCGACATGGCTAGTCGTGAACCCAAAGCGGTACTAACCCATGGGGACAGGCATACATGAATCACATCGAGCATGTCGGTCATCAACGTATGAATCCGGGCTGTAGCTTTGGGCTAACAGGACTCCGGTAACCCGGTACATAGCGAGCTAGGCTGGACTCGGATGTCACCGCGTGACATTTCCCGAAGGACAGACATAGGAACAAAGTGAAACACATATCGGCCGATCAAGTGTCCAAGTAGTAGTCTTTGGGCTAGCAGGACTCAGTGAACCGGGCTGTAGCGGACTACTATCGCTCGAGGAAGCACTAGACTACATTTCCCCATATGAGAGGCTGCCAAGGATAAACAACTAGATTGTCGGATCCCACACATACCAAGCATTTCAAACATACACACAATATGCTCAATATGTGTAAATACAACATGGCATCACAACATAACTCTACAACTCAAATATTTATTCATTAGGCTCCGAGGGCGAGATATTACAAACATGGGTCTCATGACCCAACACTCGAAACATACAAGTCAAAGCACAACGGAAGCTTAACATGTGCGAGTACAGACATCTACAAATGAAAAAGGCTGAGAAGCCTCACTATCTACCAGATCATGCCGAGGGCACAAGATCGTAGCTGAGGTAACAAGCTAAGCGTCAAGTCCACACGGAACTACTAAGCGAGGCCGAGCGTCTCTCGCAAAACATAAAATAAGCAAACGTGAGTACAAATGTACTCAACAAGACTTACATCAGAACTAACTACATATGCAACAGTATCAACAAAGGGGGGTGGTGGAGTTTAACTACAGCAAGCCAGCTTTGACTCAGTGGCTATCCTGAACTACAACTGCAAGTAACTCTTTTGAGGTGGCGCACACGAGTCCACATATTCACCATATCAATACACCGCTATGGATCCGCTCCCGTCTCCCTACGAGAACGCCATCCATAGCACTCACGCTTATCTTGCGCATTTTAGAGTATCCACTTTCACTTGTCTATGAACTGATATAGGCAACCCAGAAGTCCTTTTCGCGGACACGGCTATTGAATAGATCATATTAACCTGCAGGGTGTACTTCTTCACACGCTCTCACCACTTACCGCCGTTTACGACATGTACTCGGCAACCTTCAAGCGGAAGCCCAGCGTGGGTGTCGGCCACGGCCTACCTAAACACTCAAGTCCCTAGTCAGGTTTATCGCCTATTCGGGTTCCATCCGAGGAGTCCGCCGAGGTTTCCACTAACGGCCCCGAGCGATGTGTGCAGGGTTCTGAGATACCAAGCGGGCATTGATTTACACAGGCCACGGTGTATCTACCGCATCATAGCCCACCCCTAGGGTCAGCGCTACGCACGGCCTCCAACACATATCCTACAAACACAAGTAACTAGTTGCAACTCCTGGACAGAGAACAAGGGTAGTTAAGAAGCCGAGAGAGTCAATTAAGGATCCCAATGTGTGGTAGTAACTGTTCATGGATCACAAACACAGAACTCAGTTCCTAAGGACGGTTTCAATGAGACAACCCACCATGTACTCCTACATGGCCTCTCACCGCTACCTTTACCAAATCGTGTTCACACACTTAGCTCACACACAGTAGGACATGTTCACACACCTCCGATTCATCCCGATGAATCGGACCTGACTCAACTCTAAGCGATGGCAGGCATGACAAACAAGCATGAATGAGTAGGCACAACAGGGCTCAAACAACTCCTACTCATGCTAGTGGGTTTCATCTAATTACTTTGGAATGACAGGTCATGCAGAGGATAAAGGGGTTCAGCTACCGCAGCAAGTAACAGATGAATCGTTGTTGTCCTAATGCAGTAAAAGAGAGCAGGGAGCGAGAGAGTGGGATTGTATCGGAATGAACAAGGGGTTTTGCTTGCACAGCACTTCGAAGATAATATAGCTCTTCAATAGTGTCATCGATCTCATCGTCGAAACCACGTCTATCGAGAGGAACAACCACCGACAAACAAGAAGAAACACAATCAATGCAATGCACAAACAAATGAATGACATGTCATGTTAAGGAACTGAATTGACCTAATGCAGCAGTAAGCCAAGTTAATTGAAGTGGAATTCAAACAAGGTTAAACTCCAACTCCAAATGCTAGTTCATAAATTGGCCTAATCATGATTCATCCTATTCAGTGAGGTTAACTTCTTCAATCATGCATGAGAGTGGTAC
Source organism: Aegilops longissima (assembly GCA_021605205.1). Classification (NCBI taxonomy): domain Eukaryota; kingdom Viridiplantae; phylum Streptophyta; class Magnoliopsida; order Poales; family Poaceae; genus Aegilops; species Aegilops longissima. Next base: position 315,347,773 of record CM038676.1, read on the forward strand.
AGATGGATATATTGGATTTTTCTGATCATTTTTCATATATAACTTATTTCATTTGGAGTTACGGTTGAATTTATATGAATTTTACAAGTTTTAAACATTTTCTGGAATTTCTAAGTATTTAGAATTAAACTAATTCTAGAAAATGAATTACTGCGTCAGCGCTACATCATCATGACATCAGCGAGTCAACGGGGCAGTCCAGGTCAAGCTGACCAGTGGGTCCCGCGTGTCGGTGATTAGACTAACTAACCTAATTAAAATTAACCTAACTAACTTGGTTGGCCAGGCGGGCCCTGCGTCGATGGGTGTGGGTTCAATTAGTGGCGCCATTAGCTGCTAATGGCGCTGCCACATCGGCATGACCGGAGTTAAGCCGCGGCGACCAACCGGCGGCGGTGGCTCGCCGGAGTGGCGCTAGGGCAGCGGTGAGGCGCTGAGGCACCGGAGAGAGCCCATGATCCGCGCATCCGGTGGAGGCAGCAGCAGGTCGCGAGGTGGTGCTGCAGCGGCGTCGGCGGCGAAGCAGGCGGCGGCCAAAGTGCGGTGGTGGCTTGACGCGGGTTAGAAACAGCGGGCGAGCAAAAGCGAGCAGCGGGCAGAAACTACGGTGCTCTAGGAGCACGAAGGTGCAAAGCGTTCGGCGAAGAAGCTGGAAGCGTCGAGCTCGTCGGCAATGGTGGACGGCGGCGGGTGCTTTCATGGCGGTGCTAGAGGAAGCTAGTGAGAGGGGGAGGTGAGGGGAAAAGCTCAGGGGCTCACGGTGATGTCGTAGGGAGGCTCAGCGGCGCTCGGGGGCGGCTCGGCGGCGGAGGCAGCGATGGCGATCTCCGGTGTCGAGGTTGAAAGGCGGGTCGATGGCGGCAAGCGAGCCCTCGGCTCATTTCCTTGGCGTGGGGATGGGGTGCTTGATTTGGAGCTGCTGGACATGGTCATGGGGCGAGGGGCGGCGGTGGTCAGCGCCAACGACGAGCGGTGGCGGCAGTTGCGCTTCGGAGAGAGGAATAGAGGAGGGAGGAGCACGGGGAGAGTGAGAGGGTCGGCGGTTGGGGCGGCACCGAGGAGGGATTCATGGCGTCGCGCTGTCCTCGGACCTTGGCGAGGCAGCCTGGTGGCGTGGCGCTCGCAGCATCCGTGTGTTGTCCTGCCTCGCCTCTTGGCGAGAGGTGGGAGGCAGCCCAGCACTTGCCAGTGGGCTGGGCAGGCTGGAGTAGGCTGGGCAGTGGGCGCCGAGTAAGTTTGGGCAGGTAGGTTTCTCTCTCTCCTTTTCTAATTATTTCAGTTTTCTATTATTACATAAATTTTTAGGGCTTTATTAAAAATACTCGAGACACTTTCAAAAATCATGAAACTAACCATGGCTCTTGTTTAGAATATATCCAACGATAAACATTTTAGTTTATGATTATTTGAGCATTCAAATATTTTATAGTATTTAAATGCCCAAATGAAAATACCATATGATTTAATTGAGCCCAAATATGTCATGGAAAATGTGCATTACCTCAGCTCTTGTTTACAGTATTTACCATAAATGATGAACATTTTTGAAAGCCATTTGGACTTACTGAAAAATATTTTAGGTAAATCTAGTGAATTCCTTTAATGCTAGGGTTTAGGCAATCCCCATTTCAAGTTTCTTAGAAATTTAAACATGATGACATGATGAGCAAGCAAAGTCAAACAAGGCCAATCTGGGGCTGTGACAAGACAAAAGTGTCGGATTTCGGGTTCCGGCAGACCCTTAAGGTACGAACTCTGGGGTGCGCGCGGAGATCCAACCCTCCACCGTCTCGTACCTCGCCGAATCACAGGGACCTAAACTACTCGAAAGAACAACACAAGAGACACGAGATTTATACTAGTTCGGGCCACCGTTGTGGTGTAATACCCTACTCTAGTTTGTGATGTGGTGGATTGCCTCTTGGGCTGATGAGGAACAGTACAGGGAAGAACAGCCTCGCGAGGGTCTGTTCTTGGTGGGTGTGATGAACTGCTAGGTGGTGTTCCGTCGCTCTAGCTTGAGGATCGGGTCCCTATCTCTCTCTCTGGATTCCCAATGCCAGATCCCTATCCATGCGATCCCTCCGATCCCTCTACTCTGAGTGTGGCTACTCCTATTTATAGGCGAAGGCCCTGGGCCTCTTCCCAAATATTGAGCGGGAAGGGCGCCAACAATTGGCCATTTTGAAGGGTAACGGCGGGTACACTTATCTGACTAAAGTTGGTCCTCGCTTTGCTAAAGGCTCTGGTGATGGCCTTTGCTTGGGCTCCACGATGACTCCCTTCCGGCCGTTGGGGCTGGTCTTGGTCTTGTTGCACGAAGCGGATGCCTTTGCTTGATGCTCTCGCTGCGCTTGCTCCTTTGCACCAAAGAGGAAGGAGGGCGCTTGTGGCTGGCGCTGATGGCGCCCTTGGTGCGTCATGGCTTGCGTCATGGGCACCTCGCGAGGTACCTGCCTCGAACTCTCCGCCTCCTCATGAGCCAGCTGACGAGGCCGTGCACGAGAAGCTCCTTGTCGTCCGCCCGTGAGGCTGGCCCCTCGCGAGGTCTTGAGCTTGTGTTGATGAAGATGGGCTGTCTGGGCCTCCTTTGAGCCACGCCCGCAGGCTGCAGGCGAGCAAGTCTGGGACACCCGTTCCCGAACGCCGACAGTAGCCCGGGCCCATGGCGCCCGAACAGCGGCAGAGGCGAAAGGGCAAGTCTGAGCGTCATGAGCCCTAATAGCCTGCGGCCTTAGGCGGCGATGTGGCGGTTGATTTGGCGATGTCGCCTTTGCTCCCCACGATGCCTCGGTAACCTCCAGTTCGACAAGTCCTTGCATGCGGAGTTGGTCATGATTACGGTGATCGTGGAGGCCGGCGGTTGGCCTTCGCCAGACAATAAGTCTGGAAGGGCGCGCCCTTTTAGTCTATCCTTTCTTGTCTCTCCTTCTTCTCCATGGCTCCACCAAGGAAGTTCTCGGCCGCAGAGAAGGGGAAGGGCCGCCAGGTCAAATCTTCCTCTCCTCCGCCTAAGCGTGGTCGAGGTTGCCCTCGCAAGCACCCCGTGGCCTCCACGGCGGTCCCCCGCGGTCGTGGGGGAGGCTCCCAGCATGGTGACGAGCGGCTGGCCATGGTCGGAGGGCGTGCCCCGGCCGCGCGTCCCCCTAGGCCGCGCCTCCATGCTGCTGAAGCGCTGCCGGAGTTCATGGTGAGGGCGGAGGAGCCATCCGGCGTCGGCTTCAGCTCCGTGCTTCCTCTGGGTGAGCTCCCGGATGGCGCCTGAGTGGCCTCGGCTCGAGGCGGATGGCTGCTGCAGCCGAGCCGTGGGCTTCTCTGGAGGTCTCTGCTGCAGGAACTGTTCTGGCCCTTGGTGGCAGGCGTTCGCTTCAGCGTGGTCTCCGCCGACGGTGCTCCCTGCACGCCAGGTATGATGGCGGCGACCCTCTACGTGAGGTGTTAGGGAAGACGGCCGCCGCATGGGGTGCTGCCACGAGGAGGGCGACGCGGCGAGGACTCAGCCGGCGGCAGGCGGAGAGGGCAGCACGCAGGCGGCTGGTGATGCCCGCGACTCCTCATGCTTCACCAGCTCTTCTTCGGGTGGCGATTCCTCCAGCAGCAGCCGCGGCCAGCCCCCACGCTGCCACGCCTGCTTGGGGGGTGGCAGCGGGTCCGCTCGCCGCCATGCCTCGGTGAAGCGCGAGATGGAGTCCAACTGAGCTCCGGAGGCGGTTCGGGCCTTCCAAGAGAGCCGGCACGGGGCGTGCTCCACCTTCTTCTGTCCTTTTCCTTCCCTTTCTCCTGCGTTAAAACGGAACAATGTGTGGCCCCATGGGGGCGCGTTTAGGGCAACGCCTAATTATTGTACTGCTTTTGTTATCCTGATACTGTTTCCTTCTGCCGTGCGCCCATTCGCAAGTGAACCCCGACCGTGGTCGGGGGGGCGACCGACCGTGGCCCGTGTTAGCGTTGTGCTACCGTGAGGCATGGTCGGAGGGTGCTCGGCTGTGGACCAGGGCCGTGAAAACTTGAGCGATAGGGGTAGGAGCGCTCGCAGGGGCTCTCGAGGCTTCCGCCTCGTGAGTCTCTGCAAGAGAAATCGAGCGGGAGGTGAAAAGATCGAATAACCACGGACCAAAAAGGCGATAGTTTGATAAAAACTTCAAATGGGAATAACCAATCAACTGCAGAAAGCAAATGAAAAAGCAGCGTCCGGCACCTAGTCTAGTCTTGACGTCTTCTCACCAGTAGCAGAGCTAAGTGCTACCCTTGGGCGTGGGAGGGAGCCCGGGGCTGAGGCCGGCACTCCACGAGACTCAGGCGTGTACAGCCCCAACTCATTATTACGTGAGAGTGTCACAGGCGGCGAGCTTCACAGGTGTTCGCCTTCTTCACGAGCTCGGGCCTTTCTTACAGGAAGCGAGGCTTCACAGGCGTTGCCCTCTTCACGAGCTCGGGCCTTTCGAGCGTGGCAGCTTCACAGGCGTTCGCCTACTTCACAGGCTCTGGGCCTTTTCCCAGGAGGTGAGCTTCACAGGCATTTGCCTTCTTCACAGGCTCCGGGCATTTTTCCAAAAAGATGAACTTCACAGGCTCCGGGCCTTTTTCCAAAAAGATGAACTTCACAGGCTCCGGGCCTTTTTCCAAAAAGATGAACTTCACAGGCATTCGCCTTCTTCACAGGCTCCGGGCCTTTTAGGGGTAAAACCTCCGGAGGTGCTGGATGTTCCACGCATTCTGTATAGGTACTTCCTCTTGAGTCTCCAAGCGCACGGAGCCAGGCCTGGAAACATGAACAACCTTGAATGGGCCCTCCCACATGGGAGAAAGCTTATGCAGTCCCACCACAGAGGACCCGTGAACACGAGGTCCCCTACCTCGAGAGTTACAGGGAGGATGTTGCGATGACTAGTGTGTCGGGAGGTGACTTATCTCGAGAGTCGGGACAATGCTTCTTAGTGCGGCGCCAGGTCCGTGCCTTGGCGGCGAGAGATTGCGTGGCGAGTCGTTCGTGCTCCTTGGAGGGACCTGCAGGTTCACCACAAAAGGAACAAGAGCTCGCCGTGGCGTCGTTAATCCTGCCGTTAGTTGCTTTGGAGAGGCACGAGAGGCCTCGCGAGGTGTGTCGGGGCACCCGTGAGCCAGCGGGACTCATGAGGCCCTACCTCAAGGCGGGTTGCGCTGGCTCAGGCCTCATCTTGAGTGTGTTCCTGCAAATTTGGCGGATGCAGTGCTCTCGTCTTGGTCCGGCTCTCGGGCTGGTCTCGGCCGTCGGTGGCAAGCCAGGTCGCGATGCCGTGGACAAGACCAGAGGGTGAGGGCCGGAGAGCCGGTAGGAGCCCTGAGTCGTGATGCTCAGGCACCCCCCCTTTAACGCGCAAGCTGGGTTAGGTGATGAAACTCTACGTCCTCGGGTCCCGGCTCTCGTGCTGGTCTCAGCCGCCGCTGGCAAGCCAGGTCGCGATGCCATGGAAAAGACCAGAGGGTGAGGGCCGGATAGCCGGTAGGAGCCCTGAGTCGCGATGCTCAGGCACCCCCCCCCCTTTAACGCGCAAGATTCCGCCACCCAGGAAAAGGCACCAAATAACAAGCATGGTGGAGCGAGAGCATAATCCTAAGGAAGAAGCAGGAAGGATACATGCCGTTGGGACTGGCCCGAGCGGCTTGGGGATGATGCAGCCCGAGGGGTGCCCCCAACAGGATAAGCTAAAGACATGAAATAAAGGGGATACATGCTGCAGGGACGGACCCACGCGACCTGGGAATAATGCGGCCCTGAAGGCGCTCCCAGCCAGAAATAAAACTTAAAGATGTCACCTGGTGATGTTGGGGATGAAGGGTTGTTGATGTAGCAGACTTGGTGGGCTGCGGGAGCCGATCCTCACGAGCCCCAGGCCGGGGGCCTCGGGAGGCTCGGGAGGCTGGCGGTTCCTTAGGGGCCATCTCCATCTCCGCCCGAGGCTGCGGCGTGCTGACCTCTTGAGCCTCGGGATGGTCCTCATGAGATCTTGATGCACGCAGCAGCCGCGTTTGCGAGCCATAAGGCATGCGTCACGTGGCTGTGGGGCGGACCCTGCAGCGTCCCACTCGCGAGGGCAGGCGCTCTTGAGATCTGGCTCGGTTGAGCCTGGTATGTCCATGCAGCAGCGCAACCCACCATACTCGCTTTGGATGGGGGCCACAGTGGTGGTGGCGGCTGCCCCTCATGACCCTTGACTCCTGTAGCTCTGAATGGCCTTGCTGATGAACTCTTGAGGTTCTGTCCTCCTGGTCTTGCTCACCTTGCGGAAGCGTGCTTTGAAACATGCCTCCACGTGGTGCCCAAGCGCCTCCTTGAGACCTTGGCGAGGTCGGCGGCCCTCGGGGAGAGCCCTGAGCCCTGCTGAGGAGGCGCGAGGCGCTTTCCTATGCGATGGAAGGAGGCTCCCTGGCCAGTCTGCGGACCACGAGGGGCTGTCTCTTGAAGAGCCGGGCGGTCGATGTCTTCTTCTTCTTGGAGTGCGGCCTCGGGAGGCCTCCTGCTCTTGTGGTGCAGGTCTCCCAGCGATGCGGCTGGCTCGCTCGGGGAGCACTGCTGCGTCTCTCTCTTCACGGGGAACCGTGATGACTCTGCCGCTTCTGGCATCTTGAGGGCGTTATGGCCGTGGTGGAGTTCTGACCATGAATTTGTGCGCTGGGTACCCAGGATGGCGTTATGCGCCAGGAGAATGTGGGCGACGTCAAAGTCGATGAGCTCGGTGTGGTAGTTGTCGCGGGCCCCAAAGGTGGCAGGAAGGCGGACCTGCCCGATCGGGACCGTGGAGCCGTCGGTGACTCGGAGAAAGGCTTGGTTGGCTGAAGGTGGTGTAAGGCACGCGAAGATTGTTGAATGTCTCCACGGACGGGGCGTTGAGCCCTGCTCCGCCCGTCGATGAGGTCTTGGTGACTAGCACATTCTTGATGATTGGGGAGCAAAGCATCGGAGAACTCCGGTGTGGCTGCGCACTAGAGCTGATCCGCCGAGCTGAGCGTGATGGCGCCGCCGACCACGAGAGGCGCGTGGACTCGAGCTTGGGAGGACTGCATTCACTTGGGCGAACTGCTTGAAGATCTTGTTGAGAGGCTGGGGCTTGAGCTCCACCCGGGATCTGGCGATCGCCGCGCGCTTCACTGGAAGCCCCACCCCTCGTCCGATGTGGTCTTGATTCTCCTTGGTGGCGGCGGCAGCGGAGGGAGCCTGCGTTCCCTTGCAGGCGATCCTCACGAGGCTGATCCCTCGGCCCCCCTCGCGAGTGGGTCTTGCCAGCCGGTCCTCGCAAGGTTGGTCGCGCCACCCTTGGCGCGGGCGCGATCTTCCAGCGTCTGCATTCCTTCCTCCTCCTCGGCCATAGCCCGGTCGCTGCGCTCGGGCGTCTGCCGACTCCCTTCCGCCAGCGCCTGGCCAGGAGCTCTTGACATTCATTGGTGTTGTGGGTGTGGAGGTCGTGGTACATGCGATGCGGCTGCCCTTGGAGGACTCGGGCTGATCTGCGCCTCGCTTGGTGTGCGGTTGACGCGAGCATGGCAGCCCCCTTGCGCTTCACGTCCTTGGCCTTGGACTTCTTTTCTTCGGGATCCGCGGCAGGCAGCTCGAGAAGGGAGAGGCACCCCTCCTCAGCCCTCGCGCATTTGGTCGCAAGTTGAACAGCTCCAGGGAGGTGCACAGATCTTCATGCATCGCCAGCTCCTCCTTCATCTTGACGTCGCGCACGCCGTCGGAGAAGGTAGAGATGATGGCCTCCTCCGTTACCCTAGGGATCTTGAGGCGCGCGTTGTTGAAGCACTGGATGTACTTTTGCAGGGTTTCCCCTGGCTGCTCCTTGATTCGACACATGTCGCTCACAGCGGGTGGCCGGTCGCGAGTACCTTGGAAGTTGCCGATGAAGCGAGTGCGCATCGGCCCAGAAGAGATCATGCAGGGCCAGATTCAGGAGCAGTGCGGGCCCGTCCTTGGCGCCATGGGAAACCAATTCGCCATGACCTTTTCATCCCGTTGGCAGCCTCGATGCCCAGCTCGTGAAACTGGAGGAACTCGATAGGGTCGGCGGTGCCGTCTTAGCGAGGAGGCAGGTCCGGCTTTAACTTGGCGGGCTACGCTTGCTGCGCCTTCGGAGGAAAGCGCGGCAGCCCGCCGTGGCAGCGGGGGCCTCGGATGGCGAGAGCTTGGTCTTGTGGGCCTCCTGCGTCGCGGTGGGGCAGCGCGAGGTCTTGGCGTCTTTGGGCGGGGAGTGCTCGGGCAGCTTCTTGCGGCGAGAACTTCTTGGCAGCTCTGCTCTTGCTGCGCGGCGCTGGCGAGCAGGTTCCGCCACAGGGCCCGCGCCTATGAAACGGCGCCCGTCTTGAGAGGAGGCGGATGGCGCCGGGAGCTTCATCGCCCAGCAGGCGGGTGCGGTGCAGTGAGGCAGACGGGCGAGGTCGCCTCTCTGCAGCGTGACGAGCTTCGGCGACTTCGGTCGAGCCATTCTTCGTAAACGTCATCGGCGAAGCGGTAGCGCAGGAGCTCGTTAGCGCGATAGCGCCTTCGGGCCTCCATGGCGCGAAGCGCGTGGCGAAACCAGCGGGGTGGCGAAAGCGTGGCGGTGCGGCCGTCCCGCCTCATGGACGGGTCTTTGGGGCGATGCTTGCTGCTCGTTCCCGCCGGGCGTGGCGGCGTTGGCAACAGCGGCGAGAGCAGCGAGGGCGCCCGCCGGCGGAGCCGTCTGGCGACATGGGGGCGAGTGCGGCTCGGCGCTCGGCGAGCCCGGCAGCGTCGAACATGGTTGCGGTGGTCGGGGAAAAACGGCGACGAAAGGCAGATTCAGCGCACCTACTGGCGCGCCAAATGTCGGTTCGGGTTCAGTAGACCCTTAAGGTTCGAACTACGGGAGTGCGGCGGAGATCAACCCTCCACCGTCTCGTACCTCGCCCGAATCGTAGGGACCTAAACTACTCGAAAGAACAACACAAGAGACACGAGATTTATACTAGTTAAGGCCACCGTTGTGGTGTAATACCCTACTCTAGTGTGTGGTGTGGTGGATTGCCTCTTGGGCTGATGAGAGCGAGTCAGGGAAGAACAGCCTCATGAGGGTCATTCTTGGTGGGTGTGATGAACTGCTAGGTGGTGTTAAATCGCTCTAGCTTGAGGATCGGGTCCCTATCTCTCTCTGGATTCCCAATGCGAGATCCCTATCCTTGCGATCCTCCGATCCCTCTACTCGAGTGTGGCTACTCCTATTTATAGGCGAAGGCCTGGGCCTCTTCCCAAATATTGGCGGGAAGGCGCCAACAATTAGCCATTTGAAGGGGCAGCGGGTACACTTATCTGACTAAAGTTGGTCCTCGCTTTGCTAAAGGCTCTGGTGATGGCCTTTGCTTGGGCTCCACGATGACTCCCTTCCGGCCGTTGGGGCTGGTCTTGGTCTTGTTGCACGAAAGCGGATGCCTTTGCTTGATGCTCTGCTGCGCTTGCTCCCTTTGCACCAAAGAGGAAAGGAGGGCGCATGCAGGCTGGCGCTAACCGGGCGCCCTTGGTAAATCATGGCTTGCGTCATGGGCACCTCGCGAGTACCCTGCTTGAACTCTTCGCCTCCTCATGAGCCAGCTGACAAGGCCGTGCACGAGAAGCTCCTTGTCGTCCGCCCATGCAATCTGGCCCCTCGCGAGGTCTTGAGCTTGTGTTGATGAAGATGGGCTGTCTGGGCCTCCTTTGAGCCACGCCGCGGGGCGCATGAGCGAGCAAGTCAGGGACCCCGTTCCCGAGCGCCGACAAAAAGAGATTATCGTCAAGTCAGGAGCTGCTCGACAAAGGTTACATACGAATCTCTTAGTCCTTGTGCTGTTCCTATTATACTAGTGCCTAAAAAGGATGGTACGACACGTATGTGTGTTGATTGTAGAGGCATTAATAATATTACTATTCGTTATCGTCATCCTATTCCTAGGCTAGAAGATATTCTTGATGAATTGAGTGGCTCTACAATTTTCTCCAAAGTTGATTTGCGTAGTGGATACCATCAAATTCGTATGAAATTGGGAGATGAATGGAAAACAACATTTAAAACTAAGTTCGGTCTACATGAGTGGTTAGTCATGCCTTCTGGGTTAACTAATGCACCTAGTACTTTCATGAGACTAATGAACGAAGTTTTACGTGCTTTCATTGTACGATTTGTGATAGTCTATTTTGATGATATACTGATTTATAGTAGATCTTTGCAGGAACATTTCGAACATTTACGTGTTGCTTTTTATTGCTCTACGTGATGCACATTTGTTTGGTAACCTTGGGAAGTGTACCTTTGCACCGACCGAGTATCCTTTATTGGCTATGTTGTTACTCCACAGGGAATTGAAGTTGATAAATCCAAGATTGAAGCTATTGAGAGTTGGCCGCAGCCCAAAACGGTCACAGAAGTGAGGAGTTTCCTTGGCCTCATTGGTTTCTACAGGAGTTTTGTGAAAGATATTAGCACCATTGTTGCACCTCTCAACGAGCTTACAAAGAAGGATGTGCCTTTTGTTTGGGGTACCGCACATGAAGAAGCCTTCACGGTATTTAAAGATTAGTTGACACATGCTCCTTTACTCCAACTTCCTAATTTCAATAAGACTTTTGAGCTTGAACGTGATGCTAGTGGAATTGGATTAGGAGGTGTGTTATTACGAGATGGCAAACCTGTTGCATACTTTTCTGAAAAATTGAGTGGGACCAGTCTGACTTATTCTACTTATGATAAAGAATTATATGCTCTTGTTCGGACTTTAGAAACATGGCAACATTATTTATGGCCCAAAGAATTTGTTATACATTCTGATAATGAATCTTTGAAACATATTAAAAGTCAGTTAAACTGAATCGTAGACATGCTAAATGGGTGGAATTCATTGAGACTTTCCCATATGTCATTAAACACAAGAAGGGTAAATAAAATGTTATTGTTGATGCATTGTCTCGTCACTATACTATGCTTTCAGAACTTAACTTCAAAATTTTTGGTTTGGAGACCATGAAAGATCAATATGTGCATGATGCTGATTTTAAAGATGTAATGCAGAATTGTAAAGAAGGAAAAACGTGGAACAAGTTCGTCATTAATGATGGATTTGTTTTTCGTCCTAACAAGCTATGCATTCCAGCTAGCTCCGTTCGTCTTTTTTTGTTGTAGGAGGCGCATGGAGGAGGATTAATGGGACACTTTGGCATGAAGAAGATGGAGGACGTACTTGCTACACATTTATTTTGGCCAAAGATGAGACGGGATGTTGAGCGTTTTGTTGCTCGCTGCACTACATGTCAAAAAGCTAAGTCACGACTCAATCCTCATGGTTTATATATGCCTCTGCCTGTACATAGTGTTCCATGGGAAGATATATCTATGGACTTTGTTTTAGGTTTACCTCGCACAAAGAAGGAGAGGGATAGCATATTTGTTGTCGTGGATAGATTCTCTAAAATGGCACACTTTATACCATGTCATAAAAGCGATGATGCTGTTAATGTTGCTGATTTGTTCTTTCGTGAAATTTTTCGCTTGCATGGTGTGCCAAATAATATTGTTTCAGATCGTGATACTAAATTTGTTAGCCACTTTTGGAGATGTTTATGCGCTAAGTTGGGGATTAAACTGCTTTTTAGTACTACTTGTTACCCCCAAACCGATGGTCAAACTGAAGTAGTCAATAGAACATTGTCTACTATGCTTAGGTTTGTTTTGAAGAATAATAATAAAATGTGGGAAGAATGCTTGCCTCATATTGAACTTTCTTATAATCGTTCATTGCATTGTACTACTAAGATGTGCCCTTTCGAAATTGTGTTTGGTTTCCTACCTCGTGCACCTAATTTTTTGCATCTTCCATCTTCAGAGAAGGTTAATTTTGATGCTAAAGAACGTGCTGAATTGATTTTAAAAATGCATGAGTTAACTAAGGAAAACATTGAGCGTATGAATGCCAAATATAAACTTTCTGGAGATAAGGGTAGAAAACATGTTGTGTTTGCACCTGGAGATCTTGTTTGGTTACGTTTGCGTAAGGATAGATTTCCTAATTTGCGCAAATCAAAGCTAATGCCACGTGTTGATGGTCCTTTTAAGGTGTTAGAGAAAATAAATGATAATGCTTATAAACTTGAGCTTCCTGCAGATTTTGGGGTTAGTCCCACTTTTAACATTGCAGATTTGAAGCCTTATTTGGGAGAGGAAGATGAGCTTTCGTCGAGGACCACTTCATTTCAAGAAGGGGAGGATGATGAGGACATCAATACCATTGTTACACCCACAACCCCTGCTGCTATACATACTGGACCAATTACTAGAGCTCGCACACGCCAATGAAATTATTAGGTACTTTCGTTTCTTGGTAACGATTCTAATGTTCATGAGTATATGAGCTACCTAAATTGGATACATTTGTTTTGCTTACAAATGAAGGGCCTAGCTTGGACAAGAAATATGAACCTTGGAGCAAGTTCAAGCATGGAGATGATGGCATGCGCAAGGGGAACAAGAACGGAGTTACAAGTGATGATTCCAGGACTTTGAAGCCACCATAATGAGTGCATGAAGCCTTGGACGAAATGTACAAGATGCCACTTCATAAATTTCGTCCAGAGGCTATTCTAGGTGCTGCGTCACCTTATTTTTGGGCCAGGCCCATGTAATTTCGAAATACTTGATTATAGGCAGTTTTTAGAGTCTGTATGTGGTGGGAAACAAGAGTTAGGGTTGGTTTCGGACCCCTCCTCCAAGGGCCACGAAATTCCCCCTCTCTCCTCCATATATACAGCCTTAGGGCATCGTTTAGAGCTTGGGTTTTGTTTAGATTAGAATTCGCAATAGCTGCAACTTCGCGTACTTCGTTTGTGTTCAACGACCAGACAAAGGCGTCACAGAACCCCACCTTGATCAATAAAGCTTTCCTCTTATATTCGCAATATCCATATTGCAATCTTAGTTTGTTGCTCGTTCTTCGTTGCCTGCAGGAAACATACCTTCGTGGTCAGGTTGATCGTGCTCCGGCGTGGTCATTAACCTCTTGGAGTTGGTTTAGAGACTCTAAGGCGCGACGTCCTCGCATGTTCGTAGTCGAATCGTCAAAGTCGACTTCCTCCAAAACGACAGCCACCATCTCATCGAAAGACGGGACACCTTTGCCTCTATCATGAGATAGAGCATTGCTCATCCATTACGGATCTACTCCACGAGAGAGACCGCGGCCCCTCTACGGAGAAGATCCCCTTGGATTCAAGACCCCCTCTTGGGTGGCCCCATCAAGACCTCCTCACGGAGAAGAATAGGTTACCTTTGTATCGTCCCTTTTTGACTTTGGATCATGTATTTCACCTTGTGTTTCGATGATCTAGCATATGTGTGACTATATCTTGTCGGTTTGAGAGTTCCTCTTGTGTTTTCCCTTGTGTTTCCCCGTGTGTTCTTCGTGGGTCTGCTCCTTCCGTGAAAGATCGGCCGAATAGGGTTCCACCCTACATCATCTTGGTATCATGGGCCCGTTGATCACGGATTTGGAGCCTCCACACCTTGTTTTCTAGCTTGATTTTGTTGTTTTTCGTCGTAATCCGAAAATTCCCACAAAAATAGCCCCCCAATTTTTTTGTGATTTGTGAGTTTTGATGATGTTTTGTTGGTTTTGATCCGTCAATTTGTTGTGTTGCACATGGATCTAGCCTTTCCCCACCATCTCCACCTTGCCATCCATCCAAAATCCTCGAAATCCTCGGATTTGTCCCTGTTTTCGTGTTCTTCCCGAGCCATCCCCGAGCGCAATTGACCCGCCCGGATCATCCGGCTCCTGACCCGGATCATCCGGCTCCTGGCCCGGAACATCCGGCTTCCTCTGCAGAAACTGCATTTTCTGTAGTTTTTATCCACCGCCACCTACGCCTCCGTATACCCACTTCGACCACCTCCACCTAACTTCCGCAAACCCATTTGGATACACCTAACTATACCACCACTTGATCGCTACAAACTCTGACAAATTTTGCCGCTTTTGGTTTTGTGAATTTGAGTTGTGGTTCATCGTTTCCTAGGGTGTTTCGGCTAACTAGGAAATGTTCGACATCGACATCACCGCCGCTCAACTTCACAAGGGACTCATCATCGACGGCAACCTCATCTTGGTATCGTGATATCATTCTACATTCTTGCCATTGCATTAATAACCACCACAGACCATTTTTGCGTACCTTACCCATCGAGAGTAGCCTTTGAGTATTGCCGACAGCGTTACTTGTGCACATTAGTGATCATACTTCCCATAGCATACATACCAAATCATCATGGTGCATATCCTGGTATCATCTCTTGTATCACAAGGTTCTCATAAGCATACACAATCACTATCTTGGTTCGTGAAGCATTGCATGAGAAAAGAGCTCAAAATATAAAGAGCCAACCAAGATTTTAAGCAAAGAGAAAAGATAAGCAAGAGCTTATAAGCAAGAACCATAGCATCATACTACATTAAGATTTTCATGTCCGATCATCTTGGATCATACCAGTGGAACACCATACATGGAGCATACTTGGGATAGAAGTCGTTGCATTTTTGCTTAGTAGGTTGTGCACAAGTCTCGTATCCGCCTAGTGTGCAATCGTGCTAGTGTCTCTCTAGTGTTGTGCAACAAGAGCATTTTAGTGGATACCACATTTTGGCTCATTCCTTGGTTGCACGACCCCATTTATCTTTCCGTGTGTTGTGTTTCCGTGTACCACAAATTACTATTGTTCTACTTGTTGAATTTGCGAATTTGCGAATCTTTTCCAACATTATTGAATCTTGCTTACTTTCACATCAAATTTTGTGCCACCATCCTAACCAAGCTCCACCATAAGCTTTTACTTGTGTAGGTGTGAGAAATCGACAAGAATTGGTACCAATTGTGCTATTTCCTTGTTACACATTGAGTGATCATTGATCCATCTTCAACATCGGTCAAGGTACATTTGGTATAAGTTCTTGTCTTTCTCCCACTCACATATTTTTGCTTGAAATGAAGGATAGGCCAAGTACTTCTACCAACCCACTCTTCTTGGAACAAGACGATGACATCTCATCCTACGTCACAAAGAGCCACCTCTTTCGTGCACAACGAGCTTTGCATCAAGAGCAACAAGCAATGAGCGACCGCATCGACAACCTCACCATCGACTTGCGACTCTCCAAGCAACGTACAAGAGACTACTTCGACAACAAGCTCGACGAACACAAACAAGAGAATGACGCAAGAATGGATGAGATTCGTGCCTTGTTGGTCAACCGCTCTTCTACCACTTCGTCCTACTCAAGACGGAGCCGCTCGAGTCGACACTCTGATGATACTATCTCTGGCTCAAGTACCCCAACTTCGAATACTCTTCGACGAGCCGCGCGTCAAGATCGTCAAGCCAACCGCAATCCTCTACACGATACCAACTCTCACGAGCATCGACGTCATCAAAACCAAGCTAATTTCGCACAAGCACAAGAACGGCAACACCAACGCCAACGTGAAGAGGAGCAAGCGCGACAACATCAAGATGCACAAGATGCCGAGGCACAACGTTAAGAACAACAACTAAGTGAAGCTCAAGCTCTTGAGGCGCAACGTGCCCTTCACGATTCAAGTCGAGCCATCACCAACCAAGGATGACAAGCTCGTGAACATCAAGAAGCACTTTGCGATGAAGTTCAAGAAAGGATTTTTCAAGCACGTGTGCATCGTCACGCTCCGCGTCAATCTCGACAAGCTCCTCAACAAGCTCGACCAGAACCTCAAGTTCGCCAAGAGCACTAAGATGATGGAAATCCCCAAAGACAAGGACAACATGAGGACAACAACCCTCCTCGCCAAGAGCAACATGAGTTTGTCAATCCTCAACAACATGGGCATCATCATCCCTGATAGAGGCTAAGGTGTCCCGTCTTTCGATGAGATGGTGGGCTATCGTGTTGGAGGAAGTCAACTTTGACGATCCGACTAGGAACGTGCGAGGACGTCGCGCCTTAGCAATAGCTAAACCAACTCCGAGAGGTTATTGACCGCGCGAACACGATCAACGACCACGAAGGTACATTTCTGCGAGCAAACAAAGAACAAGCAAGAAACTAAGATTGCAATGTGGATATTGCAAATAAAGAGAAAGCTTTATTGATCAAGGTGGGGTTACTGTGATGCCTTTATGCAGTCGTTGAACACAAGCGAAATGCTGTGAAGTTGCAGCTATGGCAAACTTTAATCTAAACAAAACTCAAAGTCTAAACGATGCCCTAAGGGCTGTATATATGGAGGAAGAGGGGGCGATTTCGTGGCCCTTGAGGGAGGGGTCCGAAACCAACCCTAACTCTTGTTTCCCCACACATACCGACTCTGAAAATAGCCTATACTTAAGTATTTCAAAATTACATGGGCCTGGCCCAATAATAAGGTGACGCAGCACCTAGAATAGCCTCTGGACAAAATTTATGAAGTAGCATCTTGTATATTTCGTCCAAGGCTTCATGCACTCCTTATGGTGGCTTAAAAGTCCTGAACTCATGACTTGTAACTCCGTTGTTGTTCCGCTTGCACATGCCATTGATGAGGACATCAATACCATTGTTACACCCACAACCCCTGCTGCTATACATACTGGACCAATTAGTAGAGCTCGCGCACGCCAATTAAATTACCAGGTACTTTCGTTTCTTGGTAATGATTCTAATGTTCATGAGAATATGATGCTGTCTAAATTGGATACATTTGTTTTGCTTACAAATGAAGGGCCTAGCTTGGAGAAGGATGAACTTGGAGCAAGAACAAGCATGGAGATGATGGCATGCGCAAGGGGAACAAGAACGGAGTTACAAGTGATGATTTCAGGACGTTGAAGCCACCATAATGCGTGCATGAAGCCTCGAACGAAATATACAAGATGCTACTTCATAACTTTCGTCCAGAGGCTATTCTAGGTGCCAATACCTTATTATTGGGCCAGCCCATGTAATTTCGAAATACTTGAGTATAGGCTGTTTTAGAGTCCGTATGTGGGGAAACAAGAGATAGGGTTGGTTTCGACCCTTCCCCAAGGGCCATGAAATTCTCTTCCGCTTATATATATAGCCCTTAGGGCATCATTTAGACTTTGGGTTTTGTTTAGATTAAATGTTCGCCATAGCTGCAACTTCACGCATTTCGCTTGTGTTCAACGACTGCATAAAGGCGCCATGTAACCCCACCTTGATCAATAAAGCTTTCATCTTATATTCACAATATCCAGATTGCAATCTCAGTTTCTTGCTTGTTCTTCGCTTGCTCGCAGAAATGCAGACCTCGTGGTCAGGTTGATCGTGCTCGCGCGTGGGTCAATAACCTCTCGGTTGGTTTAGCGATTGTTAGGGCACGACGCCCCCTCGACGCTCAGTAGTCGGATCGTCAAAGTCGACTTCCACCAAAGCGATATCAATCATCTCATCGAAAGACGAGATATCTTTGCCTCTATCAAGTGGTATCAGATTTCCAGGTTGCTCTGTGAGATTTTACAGTTTTTCGTAGTTTAGATCGAGTCTGTTCTGCATACCTACAGTCCACGAAAAAGCCATAAAAAATTATTGTTAGTTCATCATATCCGAACCAATCTGAGCCTTTGCATAATCTTTTTAGGGTTTTGCTTTGTTGAATTTGTGGTTGCATCGTCGTGTCTAGTTGCTGGTCTTAGCATCTAGTCCTTTAGAGTTTCGAGTTCTGTAACAGTTTGTCACGCCGCCACCACACCATCTTCATCGTTGTTTTCATATCCCACCACGGTGCCATATACCACCACCGCTGCCATATCCCACCAACGTTGCCATATACCACCACCGCTGCCATATCCCACCAACGCTGCCATATACCACCACCGCTGCCATATCCCACCAACGCTGCCATATACCACCCATCCATATCCATATACCACCATTGCTATCATATACCACCACCGCTGCCATATCCTACCACCATATATCCACCACCGATCCGAGTTCTTTTCGTATTAGGTTTGTTTTCGAGATCCATCTAATTTCCTATTCGTGTTTCCTTGCCTGGATAGGTTTCGGAAAAAAGAGAGTCTGGAGACCCCCGGGCAGTTTTTAGGCCAAAATTTCGGCAACTGAATTTTTTTCCGTATCCTATTTTTAGGTCCCACGGAGTGTTTTGAGACATTCACCATCATAGTGATTTTTTGTCGCACTTTTTCGTCGTTGCTGCCCTGATTTTCGACAAAAGAAATTGTCAAAAAAAATCCGTGGCCATCCTGTCAGTTTGACCTGGGAAGAGTTTTGAGACACTCGCCATTATAGTGATTTTTCGCAAAAAAAAGAGGAGCGCAAAAAAATCCAGAGTGCGCTTTTCCCTTGTTTACGTGCAGCGCCGTGATTTTGTTAGTGTTCCAGGCTCGCGTCTCTAGCACGGTCTAGCCTAGGACCAGCACAGTACCGTCGTTGAGCGTTTACTCAACTTTGCATCTCTGAATTGATTATTGCTGACCCTTTTTGCTACCATATTATAAGCCTTCCCAGCTCCAGATACATTTACGTCGTGCGTTTGACTCTCCTTGGTAATCGCTTTATCCAAGCTTTGAGAGTTTTGATTACAACGGTTGTCGATCAGCTCTTGCTGCTGGGTAAGAACTGGTAAGAATTTGAGATTCGCTTGACGGATTTGTGACACCCCACCACCACCATTTTCCAGTAGTCTGTAGGATCATATTCTTGTCTGTTTCTATTGCTGCTAACTATGGCAGGATCACAAGCCGACGAGATTGACTGCGAGAACATGACGAACAAGGAGCTTCATGATAAGTTTCATCAAATGTTGGGTCAACAGGTGGAAGACGTGATGGCCAGCTTTGGAAAGGCAATCGAGAAGATGGATGACATTGAGAAGACAATTGACACCAAGTTGGACGCCAAGTTTGATGAATTACTCAAACGTCTCCCACAACCAGCTCTACGCCGCGATACAGTAGGGCGAGCACAGCGTGACGTGTTCCTATTGAGCCAGGACAAAATTCTGGTGCCGCTACTGCTGTTGGTGCTTCTGTGGCTCCTTCCGCTACTGCAGAGGTGGAGGACTATTACGAGGATGAGGTTGATGAAAATTAGAACTATGTGCAGCCACCAGCACCACCACCAGCTGGTCGACCTCAGGCATATATTCGCAATGGTAGGCCTGCACCACCACCTCAAGTATGAGATAATGACCATATTCCTAAACTCAAATTGAATATTCCATCATTTGAGGGTACATATGTTCCTGATATATATCTTACTTGGGAGTTAGAAACTGAACAATGTTTTACATGTTTACAATATCCCGAGGAGAGACGGGTTGCTGCTGTTGTTTGTGCTTTCACTAGTTTCGCATGTGTATGGTGGTCTGAACATTGTAGATTATATCCTATTCCAGCTACTTGGGCTGCTTCGAAAATTGCTATGCGTACTCATTGGGTTCCACCATATTATCAACGTGAATAGCTTTAGAAATTGCAGCGTTTAAGACAAGGAAAAAATTCTGTAGAAGAATATTATCAGGAATTACAAACTGGCATGATTAGATGTGGTATTGTTGAGGAGAATGAAGCTATGCTTGCATGTTTTATGGGTGGATTAAATAGAGAGATTCAGACCATTCTAGAGTACAAGGAGTATACTAATATCACTCGTTTGTTCCATCTTGCTTCTAAAGCTGAACGTGAAGTGCAGGATCGACAAGCAATGGCGCGCACTAACTTTTTTGCAGGTTGACCTTCCTCATGGACACCGCGTGCATCTTCTACTTCCACCGCACCAGCACCGCCATCAGGTGCCACATCCAGGCGTGATACAAGAAAGTAGGCACAACCACCACTATCTGCCAAGAGCGCACCTACCGGGCCTACACAGAGCTCTTCTTCTTCCATGGCATCAACACGGCACACAAGTGATATTATTTGTCGTCGTTGTAAGGTAAGAGGTCACTATGCGTGAGAATGCAAATCTCAGCGTGTGATGATTGCTACTGAGGATGGTGGGTATGTGTCCACTTGTGACTATGATGAGGAGAATTTGGCCCTTATTACACGTGAAGAACATGGTGGGTATGATTCTGATCATGAGACGCAATACATGGCTCCTAAAGACGCTGACAGGTATGAATGTTTAGTTGCTCAACGTGTTTTGAGTGTGCAGGTCACACAAGTTGAGCAAAATCAGAGGCATAATTTGTTCCATACAAAGGGAGTTGCGAAGGAACGTTCTGTGCGCGTTATCATATACGGAGGGAGCTGCAACAACTTGGCTAGCATGGAGATGGTGGAGAAGCTATCTCTCACCACAAGACCACATCCACATCCTTACTACATCCAATGGTTCAACAACAGCGGCAAGGTTAAGGTAACACGTATTGTTCGTGTGCATTTTAGTATCTCTACATATGCTGATTATGTTGATTGTGATGTGGTACCCATGCAAGCATGCTCCTTATTACTTGGTAGACCATGGCAATTTGATAAAAATTCCGTACACCATGGTAGAAATAATCAGCATACTCTTGTTCATAAGGATAGCCATATTACTTTGCTTCCTATGACTCCTGAATCCATTTTGAAAGATGATATTAATAGAGCTAATAAAGCAAAACAGGAGAAAAATAAGAGTGAAAATCTGATTGCGGCAAAAGAATTTGAGCAACTAATGAAACCTTATAATAAACCATCTAGTGTCGCTTCTGAAATTAAATTGAAAAGTGCATGTTTACTTGCCACAAAATCTGATATTGATGAGCTAGATTTCAACAAATATGTTTGCTATGCTTTTGTGTGCAAAGAGGCTTTATTTTCATTCGAGGACGTGCCTTCCTCTTTGCCGCTTGCTGTCACTAACATTTTGCAGGAGTTCAATGACGTCTTCCCACAAGAAGTGCCACCGGGATTACCACCTATTCAAGGAATTGAGCATCAAATTGACTTAATTCCCGGTGCATCGCTACCCAACCGTGCACCATACCATACCAATCCAAAGGAGATGAAAGAGATTATGTGTCAAGTACAGGAGCTGCTCGACAAAGGTTACATACGCGAATCTCTTAGTCCTTGTGTTGTTCCTATTATACTAGTGCCTAAAAAGGATGGTACGTCACGTATGTGTGTTGATTGTAGAGGCATTAATAATATTACTATTCGTTATCATCATCCTATTCCTAGGCTAGATGATATTCTTGATGAATTGAGTGGCTCTACAATTTTCTCCAAAGTTGATTTGCGTAGGGGATACCATCAAATTCGTATGAAATTGGGAGATGAATGGAGAACAACATTTAAAACTAAGTTTGGATTATATGAGTGGTTAGTCATTCCTTTTGGGTTAACTAATGCACCTAGTACTTTCACGAGATTAATGAACGAAGTTTTACGTGCTTTCATTGACGATTTGTGGTAGTTTACTTTGATGACATATTGATTTATAGCAGATCTTTGGAGGAACACTTGGAACATTTACATGTTGTTTTTATTGCTCTACGTGATGCACGTTTGTTTGGTAACCTTGGGAAGTGCACCTTTTGCACCGACCGAGTGTCTTTTCTTGGCTATGTTTTTACTCCACAGGGAATTGAAGTTGATAAAGCCAAGATTGAAGCTATTGAGAGTTGGCCGCAACCCAAAACGGTCACACAAGTGAGGAGTTTTCTTGGCCTCGCTGGATTCTATAGGCATCTTGTGAGAGATTTCAGCACCATTGCTGCACCTCTCAATGAGCTTACAAAGAAGGATGTTCCTTTTGTTTGGGGTACCGCACAGGAAGAAGCCTTCACGGTATTGAGAGATAAGTTAACACATGCTCCTTTACTCCAACTTCCTGATTTTACTAAGACTTTTGAACTTGAATGCGATGCTAGTGGAATTGGATTAGGAGGTGTGTTATTACAAGATGGCAAACCTGTAGCATACTCCTCTGAAAAAATTGAGTGGGCCCAGTCTGACTTATTCTACTTATGATAAAGAATTATATGCTCTTGTTCGGACTTTAAAACATGGCAACATTATTTATGGCCCAAAGAATTTGTTATACATTCTGATCATGAATCTTTGAAACATATTAAAAGTCAGCTAAACTGAATCGTAGACATGCTAAATGGGTGGAATTCATTGAGACTTTCCCACATGTCATTAAACACAAGAAGGGTAAAGACAATGTTATTGCTGATGCATTGTCTCATCACTATACTATGATTTCACAACTTAACTTCAAAAATTTTGGTTTGGAAACCATCAAAGATCAATATGTGCATGATGCTGATTTTAAAGATGTAATGCAGAATTTTAAAGAAGGAAGAACGTGGAACAAGTTCGTCATTAATGATGGATTTTTGTTTCGTGCTAACAAGCTATGCATTCAAGCTAGCTCCGTTCGTCTTTTGTTGTTGCAGGAGGCGCATGGAGGAGGATTAATGGGACACTTTGGCGTGAAGAAGATGGAGGACGTACTAACTACACATTTCTTTTGGCCAAAGATGAGATGGGATGTTGAGCGCTTTGTTGCTTGCTGCACTACATGTCAAAAAGCTAAGTCACGACTCAATCCTCATGGTTTATATCTGCCTTTGCCTGTACCTAGTGTTCCTTGGGAGGATATATCTATGGACTTTGTTTTAGGTTTACCTCGAACAAAGAAGGGGAGGGATAGCATATTTGTTGTCATGGATAGATTCTCGAAAATGGCAC
The DNA here is from genome assembly GCA_021605205.1 of Aegilops longissima. Classification (NCBI taxonomy): domain Eukaryota; kingdom Viridiplantae; phylum Streptophyta; class Magnoliopsida; order Poales; family Poaceae; genus Aegilops; species Aegilops longissima. The sequence goes on from CM038676.1 coordinate 315,370,467, forward strand.
ACTTTATACCATGTCATAAAAGCGATGATGCTGTTAATGTTGCTGATTTGTTCTTTCGTGAAATTATTCGCTTGCATGGTGTACCAAATACTATTGTTTTAGATCGTGATACTAAATTTCTTAGCCACTTTTGGAGATGTTTATGTGCTAAGTCGGGGACTAAACTGCTTTTTAGTACTACTTGTCACCCCCAAACTGATGGACAAACTGAAGTAGTCAATTGAACATTGTCTACTATGCTTAGGGCTATTTTGAAGAATAATAAGAAAATGTGGAAAGAATGCATGCCTCATATTGAATTTTCTAATAATCGTTCATTGCATTCTACTACTAAGATATGCCCTTTTGAAATTGTCTATGGTTTCCTACCTCGGGCACCTATTGATTTGTTGCCTCTTCCACCTTCCAAGAAGGTTAATTTTCATGCTAAACAACGTGCTGAATTGATTTTTCAAATGCATGAGTTAACTAAGGAAAACATTGAGCATATGAATGCTAAATATAAACTTGCTGGAGATAAGGGAAGAAAACATGTTGTGTTGGCACCTGGAGATCTTGTTTGGTTACATTTGCGTAAGGATAGATTTCCTGATTTGCACAAATCAAAGCTAATGCCCCGTGCTGATGGTCCTTTTAAGGTGTTACAGAAAATAAATGATAATGCATATAAACTTGAGCTGCCTACAGATTTTGGGGTTAGTCCCACTTTTAACATTGCAGATTAGAAGCCTTATTTGGGTGAGGAAGATGAGCTTCCGTTGAGGACGACTTCATTTCAAGAAGGGGAGGATGATGAGGACATCAATACCATTGTTACACCCACAACCCCTATAGCTACATGTCCGGGCTGGCGGTGCTGGCCTTGATGCTCTCTGGACAGGTGGGCTCCGGATGTCCGGGCGAGGGGCCGGATGTCCGGGAGCCTGGGACGGGCTGGATATCCGCGCCTGTGGCCGGATGTCCGGGCTGGAGCGCTCTTTCTTCTGGAGGTTCTGTAGCGTGGCGCCGGATGTCCGGGCTTCTGGCCAGATTTCCGGGCTGGGGCCGGATGTCCGGGCTGGACGCCGGATGTCCGGGCCTTGTAGACTTGGGCGTCTGGGTGGCTGCTGCTGTGGTTGCTCCAGGGGCCGGATGTCCGGGGTCCTGGCCGGATGTCCGGGGCCTGGGAGGTGCACTTGACTCTTTCCGTTGGTTCTCCTCATCCATGGACTGGCGACTTGTCCGTCTTCATGTACATCTTCGAGAGGGTCCTCTTGACACCTAATCATGCATAGCATATCGGACTCAGGTAGTAGCCATGTCTCGAGCGGATCATATGTGATATCACTAAGGAAAGAAGTCACCTCGTTCTCGAGAGCTCTAGCTCGTGCTTGTGTCATGGGTCCTCTTGGTGCTTGATGAGACGATGGTAGATCCATGGGGATGACTCAAGGATGCTCCGCATCATCTCCCCTCCCGTGGGAAAGATTCGACCTCGGATCAAAATCCTCATCACCATGGTACAGAGAGAGATCATTGATGTTGAATATGTCGCTCACAGAGTACTTGTCGCGTGGGATGTCGATCTTGTATGCGTTGTTGTTGTAGTGTGCAAGCACCTTGAATGGTCTATCGGCTCGTGGTAGAAGCTTGGACTTGCGTTCATTGGGGAAGCGGTCCTTGCGAAGGTGTAGCCACACGAGATCTCCAACATTGAATATCATGGGTTGCTTGTTGTTGTTGAGCTTGGTCGCGAGTCGTTGTACTTGGCGCTCGATGATGTGCCTTATATCTTCATGCATATTCTTCAGGTAGTTGACTCGGCCACTCGCGTCCATGTTTGTGCGCTCTTGTAGTGGTAGAGGAAGAATGTCCAATGGGACAATGGGTTGAAGCCGTAGACGACCTCGAAGGGGGACTTGCCAGTAGTCGAATGTCTTGCTCGATCGTAGGCGTACTTGGCAATAGGTAGACACTCCTCCCACTCATTGATGTTCTTCTTTATCAACACGCATAGCAGAGTGGAGAGCGTGCGGTTCGTCACCTCCATTTGGCCGTCAGTTTGTGGATGGTATGCCGAAGAGAACAAAAGCTTGATTCCGAGCTTGGAGCACAAGGTCTTCCAAAAGTAACTCAAGAACTTGATGGTGCTGTCCGAGACAATCGTCTTTGGCACTCCTTGATTTTGCAAGATTTCCCTACAAAAGAGATTGGCAACATGTGAAGCATCGTCTATCTTGTTACAAGGAATGAAATGTGCCATTTTAGAGAATCGGTCCACAACAACAAACACGGAATCCTTTCCATTTCTAGTTCTAGGCAAACCAAGTACAAAGTCCATAGTAATATCTTCCCATGGTTGATATGGAATTGGAAGGGGCATGTACAAGCCATGGTATTGAGCTTTAGACTTAGCTTTGCGACATGTAGAGCATCGGTTGGTGAAGCGATTGACGTCGCGAAACATCTTTGGCCAAAAATAGTTCTTAGAGAGCGTAGCATGTGTCTTGTCGCGTCCAAAATGTCTCATTAGTCCTCCTCCATGAGATTCTTCCAAAAGCAACAAACGAAGAGAAGACTCGGGGATGCAAAGTTTGTTAGCACTCATAAGATGACCATCCTTGATATAATATCGTTCCCAAGATGTATGCGTCAAACATCCTTGATGTGCTCAAAGCCAATAACATTCAAATCAAGTTTAGTAACAAGTGTGCATATGTGTGAAAGTGCATCCGCAACTACATTTTCCTTGCCCTAAATGTACTTGATCACATATGGGAATGATTCAATAAATTCACTCCATTTGGCATGGCGCTTGTTCAACTTAGTTTGACCTTTTAAGTACTTAAGTGTTTCATGATCGGTATGGATGACAAACTCATGAGGTCTAAGATAATGTTACCAAACATGTAGCACACGCACTAAGGCTACAATTCGTTGTCATAGATGGAGAGTTAAGTTGAGTACCGGAGAGTTTTTCACTAAAATATGCAATGGCTCATTTCTCTTGCATCAAAACTCCGCCAATTCCGGTACCACTTGCATCACAATGAACCTCAAAAGTTTTGTCGAAGTTGGGCAAAGAAAGAATCGGAGCATGAGTAAGCAAAGACTTGAGCTCATCAAAGCGGTGGATTGCAAAGATCCCCAAATGAAAGGAGCATTCTTCTTACTCAAGGCATGCAAAGGAGCGACAATAGTGCTAAAATCTTTCACAAAGCAACGATAAAAACCCGCAAGGCCAAAGAAGCTACGCACTTGTTGCAAATTGGTTGGTTGGGGCCAAGTTTTAATAGCTTCAATTTTAGATTCATCAACATGGACTCCCTTGGAAGAAACAACGAAACCCAAGAAAACCAACTTGTCAACTCCAAATGTGCACTTTTTCATGTTGGCATAAAGACGTTCCTTGCGAAGCGTTTGCATAGCAGCCCTAACATGCTTTAGATGCTCTTTCAATGATTTGCTAAACACAATAATGTCATCAAAGTAAACGACAACAAAGACTCCAATGTAAGGTCGAAGCACGAAATGCATAAGATGCATGAAAGTACCGGGAGCTTTCGATAAACCCATAGGCATGACCAACCACTCATACAAACCAAATTTTGTTTTGAAAGCGGTCTCCCATTCATCACCCTCTTGTATGTGGATTTGGTAATAGCCACTTTTAAGATCAATTTTTGAGAAAATGGTGGCACCGCTAAGTTCATCTAGCATATCATCTAAGCGAGGAATGGGATGCCTATAACGCACGGCAATAGCATTGATTGGTCTACAATCGGAACACATGCGATAACTTCCATCTTTCTTAGGAACAAGTATAACAGGAATGGCACAAGGGCTTAAGCTTTCACGTACATGACCGTTGTCGATGAGTTGTTGTACTTGCCGTTGGATCTCTTTAGTTTCGTCGGGGTTGACGTAGTATGGAGCTTTGTTTGGTAGAGGTGCTGCAGGGATGAGGTCGATTCTATGCTCAATGCCTCGTAGAGGAGGTAGACCCGGAGGTAGCTCATCGGGGAAAACATCTTGGAATTCCTGCAAAAGAGATTGAAACACTAAAGGTAGTTCGTGAGAGGTGTTAGTTTTTGGTTCCCCAATCCTTGCACACTAGGACAAAGTGCATAACACTTGATGGGTTCTCACACACTTCTCTCATCTCACTTTTGGTGGCAAAAAGGACTAGGTTTTTCCCTCTAGGCGAAGAGGCGCTCAAGTTTGGCTTGTGGCTCTCACTCACTTTTTGGTGGTTCACTTTCTCACTCTTCTCTAGACGGTGGGTGGCTTGCTTGTCGGCTATCGCTTGACTAGGAGACATAGGTCGTAGCACATATTCCTTCCCTTTCATCTTGAATCTATAGTGGTTTATGCGTCCATTGTGGATGACACCTCGGTCGTATTGCCATGGCCGTCCAAGAAGGAGGTGGCAAACGGTCATCGGAAGCACATCACACTACAAAGTGTCTTCATAGGCTCCGATTTTGAAAGAGACATGTACCCGATGGTCGACTTGGATTGTGCCGGTGTCGCTTAGCCATTAAACCTTGTATGGGTGAGGGTGCTTCATTTTCACCAATTGGATCTTGGAGCATAGTTCTTCACTTGCTAAGTTATGGCAACTCCCTCCATTGATGATGACCTTGGCGGACCTTCCATTGATGCCGGCCTTTGTGTGGAAGATGTGGCATCTTTGGTCTTGTTCTTGTTGATGTTGGAGAGTCAAGACCTTGGAGACAACAAGAGCGGGGCTTGGATCTTCATCGCAAAAGACTTGATCATCTTCGTCGTCATTGTTCACTTCGGTGCATGGCCACTTGCTCAAGGGCTTCCATTTCTCCTTCACTCATGGAGTCATAGGTGCCGTCGTCGTTGAGGATCATGGTGCGCTTGTTTGTGCACTCGAAGGACTTGTGGCCTCGGCCGCCACATGTGAAGCATTTGAAGGAGCTTGTCTTGACGCTCTCATCGGTTGGAGTAGATGATGAAATGCGCGGCTTGTAGTTGCTTGTAAGAGGTTGAGGACGACTTGAGCTTGTCGAAGTTTTCTTGTAACTTGACTTGTCGCCATTGCTCGTAGAAGGCTTGGTTGAAGTAGAAGGTGGAGGAGTCGTTGAAGCTTTGTTGTTGTAGCTGAATGTCTTGGAAGAGAACGTGGCATATTTGAAGTCATCTTGCACTTGACGTTCCGCTTTGGTAGCTTGATGCACTAGCTCGATGAGGTTCGAGTATGGTTGGAAGTCGGCGATCTTCTTGATAGGATGATTGAGTCCATTCAAGAAACGTGCCATAGTTTGCTCATCATCTTCTTTGACATTGGCTCATATCATGGCAATCTCCATTTCCTTGTAGTATTCTTCAACGCTCTTGGTTCCTTGCTTGAGTAGTTGTAGTTTCTTGAAGAGGTTGCGGTTGTAGTAGTTTGGCACAAAGCGTGCTCTCATGACATCCTTCATTTGTGCCCAAGTGGTGATGGGTGGTTCACGTCTTGCCTCTTGGCGCTCAATGACTTGTTCCCACCATATGAGCACATAGTCTTGGAACTCAAGTGATGCCATAGCGATCTTCTTCTCTTCCTCTTAGTTGTGCAAACGAAAGATTTTGTCGACCTTCAATGCCCATGAGAGGTACTCTTCGGGATCATTGCTTCCCTTGAACTTGGGCATTGTAAACTTTAGCTTGTCGTAGCGTTGCTCTTCATTGTGTTGATGGTGATGGTGATGATGACTCCATTTACGTGGAGGATTATCCACCTCATGTTGCTCTTGATGAGGAGGCCGTCCATGATCAACTTGCTCTTGTTGAACTTGAGGTTGAGGAGGAGATTGTCGAGCTTGTGGAGGAGCTTGATGAACTTGACGTTGCACTCTCAGTTGATAGGTTCGCTCTTGGATTTCTTCTCGAAGTGCTTCCTCTTGATTGCGCTGATCTCGGTTGCGGTTAGCGAAGGCTCGACTTGATTCTTGAAGGGCACGGTGCGCCTCAAGAGCTTGTGCTTCACGTTGTTGTCGTTCTTGACGTTGCGCCTCGGCATCTTGTGCATATTTATGTTGGCGGGCTCGCTCCTCTTGTTCTCGTTGACTTTGGCATTGCCTTTCTTGTGCTTGAGCAAAAGCCACTTGGTGTTGTGGAGGACGAAGTACTTGCTCATCAACTTGCTCTTGTGAATGCTTGTCATGTAGAGGATTGCGAGATGCATGACGGTCTTGACGCACGGCACGGCGAAGAGTGTTTGATGTCGGTGTACTTGAGCCGGAGATTGTGTCGTCGGAGCGGTGACTTGGGTGGCTCCGTCTTGAGTATGAAGAAGTTGAAGATTTATGGTTCACCAACAAGGCGCGGATCTCGTCCATCCTTGCATCATTCTCGTGCTTGTGAGCATCGAGCTTGTTGTCGAAGTAGTCTCTTGTACGTTGCTCGGAGAGTCGCAAGTCGGTGGCGAGGTTGTCAATGCGGTCGCTCATTGCTAGTTGCTCTTCATGCAAAGCTCGTTGGGCACCAAAGAGGTGAGTCTTTGTGACGAAAGGATGACATATCGTCGTATTGCGCGAGGAGGGGTGGGTTGGTAGAAGAACTTGGCCTATCCATCATTCCAAGAAAAATGTGAGTGGGAGAGGTAAAAGAACTTATACCAATTGTACCTTGACCGATGTTGACGATGAATCAAGTTCACTCAAATGCGGACAATGAAATAGCACTATTGGTACCAATTCTTGTCAGTTCTCACACCTACACAAGTAAAATCTTTTGGTGGAGCTTGGTTAGGATGGTGGCATAAAATTTGATGCAATTGTAAGTGAGCTTCAATAATGTTGGAAAAGATTCACAAATTTGCAAATGCAACAAGTAGACCACTAGCAAGATAAGGTACACGGAAACACACACGCAAATAGATAAGTGGGATTGTGCAACCAAGGGTAAGCCAAAATGTGGATTCCACGAAAATGCTCTTGTTGCACAATGCACGAGAGACGCTAGCACGATTGCACAATAGGCGGATACGCAACTTGTGCACAACCTACTAGGCAAAAATGCAACGATCTCTGTCCCAAGTATTCTATATGTATGGTGTGTCGGTGATATTATCCAAGATGATCGAGTATGAGAATCTTAATGTTGTATGATGCTATGGTTCTTGCTTATAAGCTTTTTGCTTATCTTTCCTCTTTGCTTAAAAGCTTGTTTGGCTCTTTGATGTTTGAGATCTTTTCTCATGCAATGCTTCACGAACCAAGATAGCAATTGTGTATGCGATGGAAACTTTGCAACACAAAAGATGATGCTAAGATGTGCACCACTATGGTATGGTATGAATGCTATGGAGTATGATCACTAACGTGCACAAGTCACGTTGCCGGCAATACTCAAAGGCTAGTCTCGATGGGTAAGCTACGCAAATGTAAGGCCATGGGGGTTATCAAAGCAAATTGCAAGGTATGACAAAGATGTCGACGAAGTTACCATCCTTGGAGATGATGAGTAGTCGATGGAGATGAGCGGTGGTGATGTTGACGACGAACCGTACCTATATAGCCGAATCACAATAGGACAGGGGAACCACAACCCAAAATCTCAAAGACCGAAACATCTCAAAATCGTCATAGGAGGTAGCGGTGAGCGGTGGTGGTATGTATGCGGAAGTAGGCGTGGGCACCGGGGCAAAACTTGGCGAAACAAGGCGGAAAAGGGCGCGGGAGATGAAGCTGCTGCTGCCAGGGGCCGAATGTCCGGGCCTGTGCCGGATGTCTGGGACGCCGGATGTCCGGGGACTCTGCCGGATGTCCGGGCTCCTGGATCGAGGATGAACTCGAGGAACACCGCGGGGAAAAGGTCAACTCCGGGGCAAAACTCGGATGAATTTGTGGATGGAAATTGCGGAAAAGATGGGGAAAAGCTAGATCCACTCAATGCAAAGCAGATCCGTGGATCAAATCCAACAAAACTTCATCTCACCAACAAATCACAAAAAAATTTGGGGCTATTTTTGGTGGGGATTTTCGGATTTAGGATGAAAACAACAAAATCAAGCTAGAAAACACGGGGTAGGGGCTCTAAAAACGTGATCAACGTGGCTCATGATACCAAGATGATGTAGGGCGGATCCCTATGGGGCCGATCTTTCACGTTTGGAGAGGATCCCTACGAGGAACACGAAGAACGCATGGAAGAACACGAGGGAAAACAAGAGAAACACTCAACCGACACGAATATGATCACACAAGTGCTAGATCATCGAGGCACAAATTAACATGAGATCCAAAGTCAACAAGGGATGATAAAAGGGTAACCGTTCTTCTCCGGGTGGAGGTCTTGATGGGGCCACCCTAGAGGGGGTCTTGAATCCGGATGGATCTTCTCCGAAGAGGCGCGGTCCCTCACGAGGAGTAGATCCGGTACGGATGATCAATGCTCTATCTCAATGAGTTACACCAATGCTAACCCTAGAAAGAGGAAGATGGGGGAGTATATATAGTCTAGGTGGGCGAAGGGGTACACGGGCCTCGGCCCTTACAATATGCGCAGACAGGGGAGGCCGGATGTCCGGGCATCGGGCCGGATGTCCGGGCCTTTGCGAGGTGCCGGATGTCCGGGCTGGAGAGGCCGGATGTCCGGGATGGCGGTGCTGGCCTTGATGCTCTCTGCATAGGTGGGGTCCGGATGTCCGGGAGAGGGGCCGAATGTCCGGGAGCCTGGGACGGGCCGGATGTCTGGGCATGTGGCCGGATGTCCGGGCTGGAGCACTCTTTCTTCTGGAGGTTCTGTAGGGTGGCGCCGGATGTCCGGGCTTCTGGCCGGATTTCCAGGCTGGGGCCGGATGTCCGGGCTGGACGCCGGATGTCCGGGCTGGACGCCGGATGTCCGGGCCCTATAGACTTGGGCGTCTGGGTGGCTGCTGCTGTGGTTGCTCCAGGGGCCGGATGTCCGGGGTCCTGGCCGGATGTCTGGGTCCTGGGAGGTGCACTTGACTCTTTCCGTTGGTTCTCCTCATCCATGGACTTGGCGACTTGTCTGTCTTCATGTACATCTCCGAGAGAGTCCTCTTGACACCTAATCATGCATAGCATATCGGACTCAGGTAGTAGCCATGTCTCGAGCGGATCATATGTGATATCACTAAGGAAATAAGTCACCTCGTTCTCGAGAGCTCTAGCTCGTGCTCATGTCATTGGTCCTCTTGGTGCTTGATGAGACGATGGTAGATCCATGGGGATGACTGAAGGATGCTCCGCATCAGATCCGCTCCTTTCGTGAAAGATCGGCCATCTAGGGTTCCACCCTACATAATCTTGGATCAGAGCTTAGGTTGATCACGAATTCGGAGCCACCCTGTTGTGTTTTTTATCCTAGTTTTGTTGATTTCGTCCTAAATTCAAAAATCCCCACCAAAAATAGCCCCAATTTTTTTTGTGATTTGTTGGTTTGATGATATTTTGTTGATTTTGATCCATGGATTTGCTTGGTTTCGAGTGGATCTAGCATTTCCTCAAGTTTCCTCACTTTCCATCCACGAAATCTCCGCAATTTTGCCCCCGAAATCATCAATTTCCGCCCCAAATCGAGTTTCAAAGTCCAAATCCCTATCTGGAATCGTCGGGCCGGACATCTGGGCCCCAAGCCGGACATTCGGCTCCTGGAGCGCCAAATCTGCGTGGTTCTGGACACTGACCCCCGGAAATCCGGACCGAGCCCCGGATGTCCGACCCCTGTAGATTTCAGCCTCTCGTGTTTCACCGTTTTGACCGTAACTTTCACACGCTGAGTCCGATTTTCGCATTCTTTAGCTCATTGAGTAGCTATTGACATCCTCTATCCATATAGATAGGTTACATCACCAATTGACTCCATCAAAATTTTGGAACTTTGGCGTCTTTGCCTAGGGCTTCCCCACATCCTCCGCATAACCACCACCGACTTCCGCAACCTAACCCAATTTGTTGCCCTTCACATTTGAGGTTGTTTGAGTTGTGGTTCTAGTCTCCTAAGGTGTTTAGGCTACATAGGGACGGTTGCATCTTCATCAACCACCACCACCACCATAACTTCCGCATAGACTTACCCACCATACACTTCCACCACCTCAACTTAACCCAATTTTGTTTGTGTTGAGAGTTGTGTCTCCTAAGGTGTTTCAGATACTTAGGGACCGTGCTTCCAACTCCGACACCGTGTATAGTCCCCCACCTTACCCTAGACTTCCGCATTGCGTCTCAAAACCCATCATTGCATTTCGCAATCAAATTGAGCTTCCACAAAACCACCACCGCATTTCCGCTACCACCATTTTGACATTTGACATTTGAGATTTTGAGTTCGCGGTTTTTCCGTTTCCTAAGGTGTTTTGGCTACTTAGGGACGAGTCTCCATCATCTTGGTATCTCCATCAAGATCACCGCCACTCATCATCGCCAAGGATGGTAACGTCCATATCATCTTGGTATCGTGGTATCCCTCCTTTGTATATTCCCTTGCAATTGCATTGTTAACCCCTAGCCCATTTTGCGTCACTTGCCTATCGAGACTAGCCATTTGAGTATGGCTGGCAACGTTACTTGTGCACATTAGTGATCCACCCTTCCATTGCATACATACCATATCATATTGGTATCATCATATCATCCCTTGTGTCACAAGATTGTTCCCGCATATACACAATTGCTATCTTGGTTTGTGCATTTCGCATTGTGGCCATACAAAAAAAAGAAAATAAGATTTTAAGCAAAAAGAAGAAGAGAAATAGCAAAGAAGCTTGTAAGAAAGTGTCGTAGCATCATACCACATTGCATATAAGATTGTCATATCCGATCATCTTGGATCATCTTGAGAGAAACATCGGGAACCATACATACATAGCATACTTGGGATAGAAAGTTTATCCATTTTTGCATATCATAGGTTGTGCACAAGTGTCGTATCCTCCTATAGAGAACTCGTGCTAGCGTCTCTCTTGAGTTGTGCAACACGAGCATTTTCCGTGGATTCCACATTTTGTGCTCATTCCTTGGTTGCATGACCCAATTTATCTATCCGTGTGTGTGTTTCCGTGTGCCACATATTGCTATTGGTCTACTTGTTACATTCGCGAATTTGTGAATCTCTTTCAACATTATTGACTCTTGCTAAGGTTTTGCATTAAATTTTTGTGCCACTATCCTCACCGAGCTCCACCATAAGCCTTATTTGTTTTAGGTGTGAGAATCGATGAGATTGGTACCAATTGTGCTATTTCCTTGTTACACATTGAGTGATCATTGATCCATTTTCAACATCGGTCAAGGTACATTTGGTATAGTTCTCTCCTTTCTTCCACTCATATTTGCTCAAGTCTTGTGATGGATAGGCAAGGCATGTCACCTTCGGTCTACAACAACGACGAGTTCGATGCCAAGAACAACAACTTCGACGCCAAGATGAAAGCTCAAATGGAGGAGATCAAATCCCTCATAAAGTCCTACAAGTGATCTTCCTCATCTTCGAGAAGACGCTCAAGTGCACATGCTTCCGAGCTACCATCTCTGGAAAGGTCACGTCGGCATCGACACCGTCACCAACAAGAACGTTAAGGTCATGAGCTCAGCACCAACAACCACTCAACGACTTCACCATCACCCTTGGCATATTCGCCAAGCGACTTCAAGGCATCTTTGCCTACGGACATACGACATCTTCGCCAAAAAGCACCCCAAGACTATGCTCAAGAGAAGCTCCCCAAGCTCAAGTCCGCGACTTCCACGAGCTACTACGACCTCGACACCGACCACAAGATTCCTTTCTATGGAACTCAAGAACCCAAGGAGTATCTCGAGTGGGAGCGCCTAATGGACGACTACCTCAAGCTACATCAAGTTCCTCCCGAAGATCAAGTGAAGTGCGCCACAAGGAATTTCCACGACTACGCGTCCACATGGTGGCTTCACACACATTCGGCGAGCTATGACATGAGTTGGCCCAAGACGAAGAGAGCTTTGCGGCGAGAGTTCGTGCCTCCAACCTACATGGAACAACTTCTACGCCAATTGGAGAACACCATCCAAGGATCCAAGTCCATCGATGAGTACTTCAAGGAGATGAAGAAAGACTTGCGACGAGCCGGCGTGGACGACCCCATTTCGATGAAGTTCCACTTCATGATGGGATTGAAAAACGACATCTCCAAGACTATCTTCCTCGAGAACTACAAGTCCATCGACGACTACTCATTGGTGCTCTTAAGGCGGACCAAGAACTCATGAAGGCCAAGGCTTCTCGACCCCAAGCACAGTTCGCAAAGACCAAGCTCCAACACGGCGAGCATGAGGCTAGTACCACCACGATGTCCAAGCTCGACGAGGTCCAAGAAGAAGCTCCCAAGTTCGACTTCACCGCCATCCCTCTTTGTGGCATTAATGATGCCGAGTCTTCTTTGACTCTTTTTCAAGACGGTGTGGCGACGATTATGACTACGGAGCCTCTCAAGGACCAAGCTTTGGAGGCGAGCGACGAGGTGGCGAGCAAGGATGATGCTTCCATCTTAGGAGGCGAGAGTGATGATGTGCCATCTTCGGCCTTCATCCACAACGACGATGACGAGATGATCGAGCATGGGATTTTCCCTTCGGTCATGGAGGAGAGTGATGATGTGCCATCTTCGGCCTTCATCCATGGTGACGGTGATGAGATGGTTGAGTATTTCTCTTCGACCACGGCGATGTATGATGACTTGAGTGACTTTAGCCACCATATTGAGAATGAGAGTGACTTCACCACTAGCCCCATATATGACGAGTTTCCCCAATTCCCATGTGAGGAGAGCCACAACCCCCACCACTTGAGTGAGATGAGTGACTCCACCACATGTGACTTTGAGTGCACCTACCTTGAGGGAGTGAGAGAGAGTGAGACCATTTCGATTTCTAACGACTTAACCTCTACCTCTATTGTGTCTTCTCATTTGGTGCTAGGTCCCATATATGATGACGCTACGATTCATGATTTACTCACGCCCTTACTTTGGACAAGACGATGGCCATGGTGGAATATGATGCACCCCCCACATGGTTCCATCAAGATGAAGATGACCACCACTTGGTCTTTCCCACCTCACCTACACCACTTGAGTGGAATGAACAAGGTAACATAGGTGAAGGTGATGCTCTAGTCCCACTAGTGGACATTCTTGACATTGATTGCTTGCATGATGTTGATCAACCTATTACCATGCTTCATGCTAGTGAGACTTCCCCATGCGATGATTTACCCATTTATGATGAGTATGATGATTGCCATGTGGAGTCAATTAGTTGTGATGCCATGTTACATAGGATTTCTTGTGACAATTCTTTAGGTCACATCATGTTTGACAATCCGCTTGACTTGTCATATTCTATGCATGAGATCAATCATATGTCATATTTGCAATCACTTCGTAGTGACTATGCATATGCTATTAAAATTAACCCAATTTGCACATATGGCATAGATGACAAGCCCATGGTTATTGGCATTTGTTTTTCTTGTGATGATATTGATATGCTCTCTTTGCATCATTTATCTCATATGCCATGCCATGACGACCTAGCTTCGGATATGCATTGTTTTGGATGTTGTACATTTTCTCCATATGATGTTTCCAATATTGCTCAAGAGGAGACCCCCATAGTTTCCTCATACATGTTAGGAGATTTTGATCCATCCCATCCATTGCATGATCCCAATAATTATGTGCACAATATGCTCCCCATGCATCATAATGATATTTTTGTGCCACATACTAGTATGCTCAATTTGCACCCCCATCGTGTTATACATAAAAACTATTCTTTCATGATGGATGACATGTTCTTATACCATGCATCAAATTTCTTCGAGCATTTCTTATCTTGTGCTAAATCACACATGCACATACACATCATGATGGATGATGTGTACATTTACCATGCACACAATTTTTTTGGTTTGTGTCTCTTTTGTGTAGGTACCCATGAATACTTGTCAACCTCGCAATCCCACGAGTTGACAAAACGAGCTCTAGAGAGCAATGATGACATGGGATTCCATGGATTGCCTTCCCATCACTCTCTTCACGCGAAGTCTTCGCGCATTTCTTCTACATGGCACTCACTTGGCTATGGGTTGTTGTCCATTACATATTATATGCCCATCTTGCCATGTTCACTTTGCATGATATGCTCATTACTATGCCTTTGCCATGCATTTGTGACCCATGCTTTGCATTACTCATGACGGTTGCTTCTCATACTTATATATGTATTTGCAAGCTTGGTGGAGATAACCCTTATTATTGCCATGTTTGCTTTGTGCACCATTCCTATGATGATACTTTCATCTTGCTTTGTGTTCGTGCTTGCGATATGTTATGTGCATTGTCTATGCCTATTACTTGCTCACATGACATGATTGCCATGATTTCCTCTAGTGTGTTGCATCTTCGCTCCACTAGTTTGCATGACTTGATCTCTATGCTTGCTTATGTTGCATCACCCATGATTCATACTTGCTCATTCCATGCGGTTGATGACAACCATTTCCATGCTTTGCACATGATTGTTATTGCTTCTTGTCATATCTCTCCATATGTTGCCTCTCTCATGCTAGATGATTTGCCATGTATTGAGTGCAACCCTGCTTTTAGTCTTGATAACGAGATTGCCCCCATAGCATTCTCACATATATTTGGAGATTTTGACATAATCCTTGTGAAGCATGCTTGTCTTACCTCTTTGCACCATATGCGTAGTGCCATGAACATAAAGATTGTTGCATCATATTCTTCATGCACTTTTGCTACTAATGGTTATGTGCAAGAGAAGAGAACCATCATGATGGATGATGTGTTCATCTACCATGCGCATACATTCTTTGTTTTGTTGTGTGCATGTGTAGGATACTTGGACTTTGTGTCGACTTCCACGTCACGTGAGTTGACCATTTGAGCTCTTGAGAGCAAACCACCTTCTACCACAACGATTCTACATCGCTTTTGCTTGTACTTCGGCATTGTGAAGGACGCACAAAGACACGCCTTCAAGGTGACATCTTTCTTGAGCATGGATGTTATGGATCATACTACTTGTGTTGCTTGCACCTTGAGACTTATTGGTCATCTTGGACCATTTGATTGCGCACATGTTGGAGACCTTGCTTCAACTTGTCATTTTCACCATTCCATGCATCATGATATATATGCCTTGTGTGTTGCATCCAATTCTTGGATTACTTGCTCCTCTCATATGTTTGGTTGAAACAATGTCATCACTTCACATATGCCATGTCCCATTGATTTCTACATGCTTGCCTTTATTTCCTCACACATGATGACCAATTGCTCTTTCCATTGTGTTGAGTGCCACATGATATTCACTACACCCCATGCACATTATGCTTGGATTGTCTTGCACTTGACCCATGTGTTTAGACATATCACCTTCTTTGGTGTTGTGAATGATTCATATGCCTACCATAGACCTTTCATTGAGCAATTTGTGAATGCTTGCTATGACCTTGAGGTAGATGCTTATTCTCTTGTCACACATATTTGCATCACTACCTCAAAATTGCATGCTTGTCCCCATGATTTCTTTGCTTGTGCTCGACTAATATGCTTACATGCCATGTCACAATCCTTTGTCACACCATATGCTTTGCATGATGACGACACTTGTTTGGTGAATCACCTCTCGAATCCTTGGTTTTGCACTAACGCTAACCACATTTGTTTTTCCAAGTATTTGTTGTTTTTGACCCTTTTGAAGGAATCACTACACGGTGCGACATTGGAGAGTGCCCATTTCGAGCTTCAAGATGACAAGTACTTGGTGAACGTACACTCCTACATGGCGAAGCCATCTCTTTCCCATGGTGATTTGGTTTTTGATTCGAGGTCGGATCTTTCCCAAGGGAGGGGAGATGATGTGGAGCATCCTATGGACATCACCATGTCAAGAGTCTGTTTGGCAAGTGACACATGCGACATCTACTTCACATACGCAAAGGTGAATCATCTCCTTTACACGTGCTCACTGGACCCCTTCGAGGATGGTATACTACTTGACACTTCTCCCGTGTGCATGCATAGGTATTGTTAGAGCTTCATGGATGTCGAGGAGGAGTGCAAGCGCCAAGGAACAACTACACCATCCGCGAGGGAAGCCTGGAAGCGAAGACGGAGCTACTGAAGCTACAACAACCGGACATCCGGGCCAGAGGCCGGACATCCGGCGCCTGGGCAGCCGCACAGGAACTTCCCCAACAGCCGGACATCCGGCCCAGCCCGGACATCCGGCCCTTCCCCGTAAAAACGGCATCGAACGACAGAATGCACCAGAAGCTTGGCCACTTCAGCCCGGACATCCGGCGACTCGCGAAGCCCCGGACATCCGGCCCTCAGCCCGGACATCCGGCGCCTGCCTGCGCGCAGCCACGGGCCAGAGGCCCATGTATCCCCTCCTCACTTACCCCTTCGTGGCCTTAGACTATATATACTCCTCCCCCTCCTCCTAGTTAGGGTTAGTGTTGATTTAGCTCATTTGTGAGATAGAGCCTCGCTCATCCATACGGATCTCCTCCTCGTGAGAGACCGCGGCCTCTTCGGAGAAGATCCACCTGGATTCAAGACCCCTTTACTGGAAGATCCCTCGTGGATTCAAGACCTCCTCTCAGAGATGATCTACCGCTACTTGTATCGTCCTTTGTTGGATTTGGACTGTGTATCTCTTTGTGTTTCGAGGATCTAGCACATGTGTGATTGATCTTGTTGGTTGAGTGATTTCTCTCGTGTTTCCCCTCGTGTTCTTCATGTTCTTAGTCGCAATCCACTCCTTTCATGAAAGATCGGCCATCTAGGGTTCCACCCTACATCAAATCTAAACAAAACCCAAAGTCTAAACGACTCCCTAAGGGCTATATATATGGAGGAAGAGGGGGGATTTCATGGCCCTTGAGGGAGGGGTTCGAAACCAACCCTAAGTCTTGTTTCGCCACACATACGGACTCTAAAAACAGCCTATACTTAAGTATTTCGAAGTTACATGGGCCTGGCCCAATAATAAGGTGACGCAACACCTAGAATAGCCTCTGGACAAAATTTATGAAGTGGAATCTTGTATATTTCGTCCAAGGCTTCATGCACTCCTTATGGTGGCTTCAAAGTCCTGAAATCATCACTTGTAACTCCGTTCTTGTTCCGCTTGCGCATGCCATCATCTCCAAGCTTTGTCTTGCTCCAGTGTTCATCCCTCTTATCCATGCCAGGCCCTTCATTTGTAAGCAAAACAAATGTATCCAATTTAGGCAACATCATATTCCCATGAACATTAGAATCATTACCAAGAAACGAAAGTACCTGATAATTTAATTGGTGTGCGCGAGCTTTAGTAATTGGTCCAGTATATGTAGTAGTAGGTTCTATGGGTGTAACAATGGTATTGATGTCCTCATCAATCACCGACCCCAACACAATGAAGAGCAACGCTGTGGCAAGCTAAATTTCACCATGCCCAAGTTCATCGGAAGCAATGACCCCGAAGAGTACATCTCATGGGCATTGAAGGTTGAAAAAATGTTCTGCTTGCAGAACTATGACAAAGAGAAGAAGATCGCGATGGCATCCCTTGAATTCCAAGACTACGTCCTCATTCGGTGGGAACAAGTCATTGAGCGCCGAGAGGCCAAAGGTGAACCACCCATCACTACGTGGGCGCAAATGAAGGATGTCATGAGAGCATGATTCGTGCCAAACTACTACAACCACAACCTCTTCAAGAAACTCCAACTCCTCAAGCAAGGAACCAAGAGCGTTGAAGAGTACTACAAGGAAATGGAGATTGGCCTAATAAGAGCCAATGTCACGGAAGATGATGAGCAAACTATGGCACGTTTCTTGAATGGACTCAATCATCCCATCAAGAAGATCGCCAACTTCCAACCATACTCGAACCTCATCGAGCTAGTGCATCAAGCTACCAATGCGGAACGGCAAGTGCAAGATGACTTCAAGTATGCAAAGTTCTCATCAAAGTCCTATGGCCTCTCCAGCAATAAAGCTTCAACGAATCCTACACCTTCTACCTCAACCAAGCCATCTACAAGCAACGGCGACAAGTCAAGTTACAAGAAAACTTCGACAAGCTCAAGTCGCCCCCCTACTACAAGCAACTTCAAGCCGAGAGCTTCATCTTCATCTACCACAACCGATGAGACCATCAAGACAAGTTCCTTCAAATGCTTCACATGCGACGCCGGGGCCACAAGTCCTTCGAGTGCACAAACAAGCGCACCATGATCCTCAATGACGACGGAACCTATGACTCCATGAGTGAAGAGGAGATGGAAGCCCTTGAGCAAGTGGCCGTGCACCGGCGCGTGAACAAAGATGAAGATGATCAAGTCTTTTGTGATGAAGATTCGAGCCCTGCTCTTGTTGTCTCCAAGGTCTTGACTCTTCAACATCAACATGATGAAGACCAAAGATGCCATATCTTCCACACCAAAGCCAGCATCAACGGAAGTTCCGTCAAGGTCATAATCGATGGAGGGAGTTGCCATAACCTTGCAAGTGAAGAACTATGCTCCAAGCTCCAATTGGTCAAGATGAAGCACCCGCACCCCTACAAGGTTCAATGGCTAAGCGACAACGGCACCATCCAAGTCGAGCATAGGGTACAAGTTTCTTTCAAGATCGGAGCTTATGAAGACACTTTGGAGTATGATGTCCTTCCGATGACCGTTTTCTACCTCCTTCTTGTACGTCCATGGCAATTTGACCGAGGTGTCATCCACAACGGGCTTACAAACCACTATAGATTCAAGATGAAAGGAAACGAATATGTACTCCGACCAATGTCTCCAAGCCAAGTGATCGCCGACAAGCAAGCCACCCATCGTGGAGAGCATAGCGAGCGAGCAAACCACCAAAAAGAGAGTGAGCGCCACAAGCCAAATTTGAGAGCCTCCACGATGAGCGACAAGAAAACCTTAGTTCTATTTGCCACCAAATGTGAGATGAGAGAAGTGTGTGAGAACCCATCCATTGTCCTACACTATGTCCTTTTGTGCAAAGATGAGGTGGTAAAGACTAACACTCCTAATCCGCTTCCTCTAGTATTTTCTAACTTGTTGCAGGAATTCGAGGATGTCTTTCCTGATGACCTACCTCCGGGTCTACCTCATCCCCGGAGCACCTATCCAAACAAGGCCCCATACCGCATCAATCCCGAATAAACCAAAGAAATACAAGGGCAAGTAAAGCATATCATAGATCATTGACATGTGCGTGAAAGTTTGAGTCCTTGTGCAGTTCCGGTCATTCTTGTGCCAAAAATAGACGGTAGCTTTCGCATGTGTTCCGATTGTAGACCTATAAATGCTATCACCGTTCGATATAGGCACCCCATTCCACGCCTTGATGATATGCTAGATGAACTTAGCGGTGCCACTTTTTTCTCCAAAATTGATCTTAAAAGTGGTTACTATCAAATACGCATACAAGAAGGTGATGAATGGAAAACCGCTTTCAAAACAAAGTTTGATTTGTATGAGTGGTTAGTCATGCCTATGGGTTTATCGGAAGCACCCGGTACTTTCATGCGTCTTATGCATTATGTGTTTCGCCCTAATATTGGTGAATTTGTTGTTGTCTACTTTGACGATATCCTTGTTTTTAGCAAATCTCTCAAAGATCATGTCACCAGCCTTCGAACCGTGCTACAAACTCTTTGAAAATAGGAACTTTATGCTAATATGGAAAAATGCCTTTTTGGTGTTGATAAGCTTGTTTTCTTGGGTTTTGTAGTTTCTTCTAAGGGTGTTCATGTTGATGAATCTAATATCAATGCTATTAAAACTTGGCCCCAACAAACCAACTTGCAACAAGTGCATAGTTTTCTTGGTTTAGCCGTTTTTTACCATTGTTTTGTGAAGGATTTTAGCACCATTGCATCTCCTTTACATGCTTTGAGCAAGAAGAATGCACCCTTTATTTGGGGACCATCCCAAGATACCGCTTTCAATGAGCTTAAGAATTTGCTTACTCATGCTCACGTGCTTGCATTACCCAACTTTGACAAACCTTTTGAAATTCATTGTGATGCTAGTGGTAATGGCATAGAAGGCGTGTTAACGCAAGTGTAGCGACCAGACCTCAAACAGTCTGATCTCTGTGCTCAGTGTCATCCCTGGATCAGTAATGCTGACACCACACAGTACTCGGAGGATTTATAATAGAGTACCAATCACACACTTATTACAATCAAATGTCTCAAGAGAGAACTTAATAAAATAAATATGGCTTAAGGCTATCTAAATACGATAACAACGGAAGGCTTGGAAGAATAAGCGAGTCCATCAACTCCAACGGCATCACTGAGTATAGAACCACGACCTAAGCACCTTACTCGTTGTCTGAAAAGTCTGCAACATGAAACGTTGCAGCCCGAAAACGGGTCAGCACATGGAATATGCTGGCAAAGTAACACATAGAGAATAATGGAATAATAAGAATATACTACATGCATATATGGCTGGTGGAAAGCTCTATGGTTACAGTTTTTGCATAAAGCCAATTTTTCCCTACTGCAAAGGAATAAATTTATTTAACTATCATGGTGGTTGTTAAACATTGAGAATGGTTGACAGCATTCTCAATCCCAATTAAAAAGTACTCATTAAAACCCAACAATATTAATTAGAAGTAACATGATGAGATTCACATGATAATCCAAGTACTAGATACTCAAGATGTCCATAACCGGGGACACGGCTAACCATGATTAGTTTATACACTCTGCAGAGGTTTATGACTTTTCCCCACAAGACTCGATCGCCTCCGTTGGATTTCTCGCACTACATGATGTTTGAGAAACGGATGACCGAGACATAGTCTTTCTAAGCGCTAGCATCTTACTTGTGGGTAGACCGTACACCTACTTTCCCTACATCTCGCTAGTCTACCCGTAAGAGTTCTCACAACTTAATCAACTATGCCAGAGCCCATAATGGCTTGTGGCTGCACACGGAAGTTTCTAGTTTGAATAATCTCATGATCCCTATGAGCCCGGGTGGCGGTCCAAGAAATACAGCAAGTCTCGATAGAAACCAGGTGCCTCAATCCACCCAGATGTGTGTTTAAGTTGCCACCTTAAATAAACCATTAAATAACAATCTCACATCTGTCATGGATACACTCACCCAATCCACGTCTACTAGCATAGCATGGCATAATAAGCAAACGTAGAAGTAACTCCCAAGGGTTTGATAATAAAACAGGTAATAGGTGCTACCTCAATCTACTTCCCAAAACCCACAATTTAATTAGATCCTAATCATGCAATGTTTGAGGATAGATCTAATGCATAAAAACTGGGTAGTAGAAAAGGTATGATCAAAGTGTTACTTGCCTTGCTGATGATCCGCGAAACCTAGAGACTCGAAGTAACAGGCGGCGCACTCCGGGTACTCTATCGCAGACAAACAAACAAGCATACAATCAGTACTCATCTACTACACAGGTAAAACTCAAATAGATCTAACCACATAGTTCAACTTAAGAACTCCGGTTTGCAAAAAGAAACAAATCAAACGAAGCAACGAAAGTCAAACGGCGGAAGAAAACATCTCCGTTTTACTAATCTGGATCTAAGTCAAATTTTACAGAAGCAAAAACTTATTTAAGTAGGTTATTCGGAAAGAGGGTTTCGGGACGAAACTCTAGGCGCTTGAATCGCCTGATTCTGATAAATGAGCGAAAAGTTATACTAAAACGAAAATCGGATCAGGAATCACGATCAGAAAAATCGCGAATTAAATCCGAGAAAAAGAAAAACGACGAACGGGTTAACGAACGAACGTTCGTTAACTAAACTAATCTGACGAACTCGTTCTTTAAATGAACTAACGAACGAACGTTCGCTATTTAACCTAAACCGAAAAAAACCGAAACTAAAAAAACGAAACTAAAAAAACCGAAAAAAACCGAAATAAAAACAGCCCGGTTTTAAAAAAACCGGCGGCACGCGGAACGAGGCGGCGGCGAACCTCGGCGACGGGGTCGGCGGCGTAGTCGGCAATCGGCGGCAGCGTGAGTCTGGCTCGTGAGGTCGGGTTTGGCGCGGCAATGGATGTGCGTGGGTCAAGCGGGCTAGGGTTTGGGTATTTGGGCGGCGGTGGGCCTCGAGCTGGCTCCCCGGCTTATAAAGCCTCATGGGCCGGAGTCCTAAGCGGGCACGGCCCGTGAGGTCGGTGGCGCTTTTTTTAAAAAATTCGCATGTAAGAAAAATAAAAAGAAATACTAAACGAACTCCAAAAATCCCGAAATAAATTTTCCCGGCTTCTAAAATCAAGCCGGACAAGATGAACTTTTATTTGGGGTCTAAATGCAATTTTGAAAAACGCGCATTTTTCCTAAATTCAAATAAAAAGGCGAAAAACTCCAAATTTTAAAATCAAGCCGGACAAGATGAACTTTTATTAAATCTTCATTATTTCTTTATTTTGTGATAGTTATTTTATTCCCTCTCTCATATTTTGATAGTAGAAATAATTGAAGATAAAATAACTAAAATCAAATGATCCTATTTTCAAAATTTGAGAAAACTCAAATATGAAAATAACGAAATCCCCAACTCTCTCCGTGGGTCCTTGAGTTGTGTAGAATTTCTAGGACCGAGCAAAAATGCAACGAAAATTATGATAGGCAAAGATGCTCTATGTATAACATTCCAAATTGAAAATTTGGGATGTTACAAACCTACCCCCTTAAGATGAATCTCGCCCTCGAGATTCGGGTTGGCTAGAAAATAGGTGAGGGTGGTCCTTAAGCAGATCTTCCTCTCGCTCCCAGGTGGCTTCTTCCTCGGTGTGGTGGCTCCACTGAACTTTGCAAAACTTAATGACCTTGCTGCGGGTGACTCGGCTGGCAAACTCCAGAATCTTAACTGGTTTCTCCTCATAGGTCAAATCATCATTCAACTGAATCGCTTCTAGTGGCACAATATCTCTCAGTGGTATCTCAGCCATCTCTGTGTGTCACTTCTTCAACTGAGAAACATGAAACACATCATGGACTCCTGACAATCCTTCGGGTAGTTCCAACTTGTACGCAACTTCTCCCATGCGTTCCAAAACACGATAAGGTCCAACAAATCGGGGCGCTAACTTTGCTTTAACACCAAAACGCTTAACTCCTCGAAGTGGCGATACTTGAAGATAAACTCTGTCTCCGACTTCGTATTCTGTCTCCTTGCGTTTTGAGTCTGCATAACTCTTCTGTCTTGACTGGGCTACCTTGAGCCTATCGCGAATTAACTTTACTTTCCGTTCAGACTCCTTAATCAAATCCGGTCCAAACAACTGGCGGTCTCCAACTTCATCCCTCAACAACGGGGTCCTGCACCTTCTTCCGTACAAGGCTTCAAAAGGTGCCATCTTCAGACTGGTTTGGTAACTGTTGTTATAAGAAAACTCCGCATACGGCAAGTTGCCATCCCAACTTGATCCATAATCCAAAGCACAAGCTCTAAGCATATCCTCCAAAATCTGGTTGACTCTCTCGGTTTGTCCATCTGTCTGTGGATGAAAAGTTGTGCTAAACTCCAGCCTGGTTCCCAAAGTTTCGTAACCGCTTCGTAACTTTGAGGTGAATTGGGTTCCTCTATCGTCACGATACTCCTCGGAACTCCATGCGAGCATACAATCCTGGTCATGTATATCTTAGCCAATTTGGCGCTGCTGTAGGTAGTCTTTACTGGAATGAAATGAGCTACCTTCGTCAAATGATATACTACAACCCAAATCGAGTCATAGCCTGAACGAGTCCTGGGCAATCCGTGATGAAATCCATACCTAGTTTATCCCACTTCCATTCGGTATAGGCAATTGTCTGTAATAATCCTGCTGGCTTCGATGTTTCGCCTTCACCCTCGACATACATCACAAACTGCTACGTACTCGCAATGTCCTTCTTCATTCGGTCCACCGAAAGTATTCTTCAAATCCAAATACATCTTGGTATTTCGGTGAATAGAATATGGTGAATCATGTGCCTCTGTAGAATCAACTTCCGAATCTCCGGTCATTGGGCACATAAACACGGTCTTCAAACCATAGGGTATCGTGCTCATCCTCACGAAATCCCTTAGCCTTTCCTACTCATTTTCTCCTTTATAGAGGCAATCTCCTTGTCGGTCTTCCGAGCTTCCCTGATTTTGTCCATCAAAGTTGATCAATCTCCAATGCTGCTACATAGCCTCTGGAACTATTTCCAAACATAGCTCTCAAGATCCTCGGCTAACTCCTTTGGTATTTCTCCCGTCATTAGTGTGTTGACGTGACTCTTACGGCTCAACGCGTCTGCTACAACGTTAGCCTTTCCGGGGTGATAATGTAATCTCATAACGTAATCTTTGATGAGTTCCAACCATCTCCTCTCGCTCGAGATTTAGCTCCTTCGCGTGAAGATGTACTTTAAACTCTTGTGATCCGTATACACCTCACAATGATTCCCAATGAGGAAATGTCTCCATGTTTTCAACGCATGCACTACGGCGGCTAACTCCAAATCATGCATGGAATAGTTTAATTTGTGAGGTTTCAGCTGTCGTGAAGCATACAAAACAACTCTTCCCTCCTGCATAAGCACTGCTCCAAGTCCTCGACGTGAAGCGTCGCAATACACCTCATAATCCTTGGTCCGATCCGCGAATTAACACCGGCAAGGTAACCAAACGTTTCTTCAACTCTTGAAACTAGCTTCACACTCCTCACCCGATAAACTTGGTGTCCTTCTTCAACAATTTCATCATAGGCTTCGCAATCCTTGAGAAATTCTCAATGAATCTCCGTAGTATCCTCGCGAGTCCAAGGAAACTCCAGATCTCTCCAACTGTTGTTGGCGCTTCCCGATTTGTTACAAAGGACAACTTCAGTGGGGTCTCTGCTATACCTTCTCCGGATATAACATGTCCAAGAAATCCAACCTCCTTCAACCAAAACTCACACTTCTTGAACTTGGCATATAACCGGTGTTCTCTCGAGCTTCTCGAGTACCAAACGCAAGTGTTCCTTATGTTCCTTTTCATTCTTCAAGAGACCAAAATATCATCAATGAACACCACGATTTAACTTATCCAAAAACTCCATAAACACTTTGTTCATCATGTTCATAAAATAGGCAGGTCGTTAGTCGGACCAAATGACATAACGGTATACTCATACAGCCCATACCTGGTGATAAAAGCCGTCTTAGGTATATCCTGCTCTCGAAACTTCAACTGATGGTACCCTGATCGCAAATCGATCTTGGAAAACACCTTAGCTCCTTGCAATTGGTCAAACAAGTCATTGATCATCGGTAGTGGGTACTTGTTCTTAATGGTCACTTCATTCAGTCCGCAATAATCAATAACCATTCTTAATGATCCATCCTTCTTCTCCACTAGAAGTACTGGTGATCCCGAAGGTGAAGAACTTGGGCGTATATAACCTTTATCCAGTAGCTCCTTAATCTGCTTCTTAATTTCCTCCAAATCTTGGGCTGGCATCCTATACGGTCATTTGATATCGCCCAAAGGTTCGGCGATAGTTCAATCGAAACTCAATGTCTCTATCCGGTGGCATGCCTGGAAACTCTTCCGGAAACACATCGGGGAAATCCCTTACCACTGGTACTTCCTCCTGCACAACTCCTGATAAGGAATTTACATGTGCCCTTCTCGGCTCATGCCGTGGTACATACTTGATTCTCCTTCCTTCTGGTGTCGTAAGCAAAATTATCTTACTTGCGCAATCGATGTTTCCTCCATACATCGACAACCAATCCGTACCAAGAATTACATCCAAACCTTGGGATTCCAATATAATTAAATCCGTTGGGAAAACATGCCTCCCTATACTTAATGGCACTTGAAAACATCCTTGACTGTCCATAAACTCCGCTCCCGGTGAGCTTACTAGCATGGGTGTCTTAAGAGTTCTAGTGGGCAGGCTAAACTTATCCACAAATCCCCTTGATATGTATGAATGCGATGCACCAGTATCAAAAAGAACAACTGCAGAAATGACTTAACCAAAACTTACCTACATCGCATCGGCTGAGCTTCAACCTCCTCCACGGTAACGTGGTTCACTTGTCCTCTGTTGAAAGGGTTCGGCTTCTTTCCTAAGCTTCCATTACCATTACCATTTTGGCCTTCTGGACAATCATTTGCATAATGCCCAGTCTTGCGGCACTTAAAGAAAGTGATGTGGCTCAGGTCTACCTTGGATGGTGTTGACGGGTTGGTGCGGTTTTGTCCATTGCTTCCTCCATTCCCGTTCCCATTCTTGGTGCCATTATGGTTGTGCGAGCTACCTCCTCCATGGGCATGCTGAAATTTTCCCCCTGGCTTCGGGGTAAAGCAAAGTTTCTGCTAAGCTCCTGAGTTATTCTTCCCCTGTCCATACTTTCTCTTGCGATTTTCAATCTGCTGCTGCTTCCCTTCAATCATAAGCGCACGATCTACCAACTCCTGATAATTGTTTAAAGTGGCTACCATCAACTTCATGCTCAGCTCATCATTCAGTCCTTATAGAAACTTCTCCGCTTAGCTGCGCCTCAGAAAGTAACGCTATCCGGGGCATAACGTGTTAACTTACTAAAATCATCTACATACTGGCCAACTGTCCGTCCTCCTTGGCGCAAGTTGCGAAACTCACGCTTCTTCATGGCCATAGCTCCTGCTGAAACATGGGCAGTACGGAAAGCTTGCTGAAACTGATCCCATGTGACAGTGTCTACTGGGTAAGTGGCTGTAAAATTCTCCCACCATGCTGTTGCGGGTCCTTCGAGCTGATGTGCGGCAAATTTAACCCTTTCTCCATCTGTACATCCTGCAGTGGTCAACTCCCTCCCAATCTTATGGAGCCAATCATCTGCAACAATCGGCTCGGTGCTACTGGAAAACACCGGCGGATTCAGCCTTAAGGAACGGATCAAATGGTCAACAGGTGGTGGTGGTGGTGTGTTGTTGTTGTTGTTGTTGTTGCCTTGGTTCTGTACCAATGTTTGAATCAAGGCATTCTGCTGCTGAATCAACTGAGTGATCTCTGGCGGGAAAACAAATCCGGGGTCACGTCTCGGAGGTATCTGAGGGTTTAAGAAAAGACGAGAGTTAAGAATAGAATGAGGTCTAGGGAGAAAACACTACCCATATGCACATGAGAAAAATCACACAATATCACTCCAATCAATTCAAACAAGGCATACACCGGTCTATCTATCGTTACAAAGTGCTGGAACTAAAACTAATTTAAAATGGGGGAAATCTACTACTGTTACGGTGGTCAACTAGAAAAACTGCTCTGATGAAGACTCCATGATATCTGCTCCAGCTTCATCTTCGAAATCATCATCACTAAGATCGGAATCGTGTCGCCGATGATGATGTAGTTCTCCTGACAGTGCAATCTTCATCTTCTCCTCCGGGTGCTGAATTTCCCATGAGTTCTTCAATCTTCTCCTTAAGATCGTCGTTTTGTCCCACTAGAGCTACAATCTCCTCCATGTAGTCCTTGCGAGTGGCCTTCAGTTCTCCTTCCATTTCGATAATCTTGGCTTTTGCTGTCTTCAACTCCATCATGTCTCACAAGACATCCTGGTTCTCTGGCGCCGAATGTGCTGGTTTAACTCCTGGATGAAAGCTGCAATGGATCGATCCTTCTTAGTGCCAACTATCTCCCATTATTCATCTCGGTGCCCGCAAATCTGGTAGATAGTATCCTTGAGGTCATCTTTGTAAACTTCTCCAATGCGCCCCATGGTTATGTGAGCTACCATGCTCTTTCCCAGACTCCAGGTTGGTGCATTGAAAACAATCTCAATGGGCTCCGTGATTGGCGCAAATTTCCTTCCGGGAACTTGAGCTTGAATCTTCCAGCGCTCTTCTTCGGGTAAAGTGGAATTGTAGGTCCCGGTGAAGCTTGGTATTCCTATGTTCAGGTACTTAATGACTTCCTTCAGGTGTCGTCCAAAGGGTGTATCTTCATCTGGCTGGGTGAACTTGATCCTCGCTTCCGTCATCCTAAAAGAGTAGAAAAGATGAGGAGTTAGAAATGAGAAGAGAGAGTAGTGATCTAGGGCTTTAGCGTAATGGTCGTGTCTTACAGTCAGCGTGTGCTCTGATACCATCTTTATAGCGACCAGACCTCAAACAGTCCGATCTCTATGCTCAGTGTCATCCCTGGATCAGTAATGCTGACACCACACAGTACTCGGAGGATTTATAACAGAGTAGCAATCACACACTTATTACAATCAAATGTCTCAAGAGAGAACTTAGTAAAATAAATATGGCTTAAGGCCATCTAAATACGATAATAGCGGAAGGCTTGGAAGAATAAGCGAGTCCATCAACTCCAACGGCATCACTGAGTATAGAACCACGACCTAAGCACCTTACTCGTAAATGCGAAAAGTCTCAGTAACATGAAACGTTGCAGCCCGAAAACGGGTCACACATGGAATATGCTGGCAAAGTAACACATAGAGAATAATGGAATAATAAGCCTAAACTACATGCATATATGGCTGGTGGAAAGCTCTATGGTTACAGTTTTTGCATAAAGCCAATTTTTCCCTATTGCAAAGGAATAAATTTATTTAACTATCATGGTGGTTGTTAAACATTGAGAATGGTTGACAGCATTCTCAATTCCAATTAAAAAGTACTCATTAAAACCCAACAATATTAATTAGAAGTAACATGATGAGATTCACATGATAATCCAAGTACTAGATACTCAAGATGTCCATAACCGGGGACACGGCTAACCATGATTAGTTTATACACTCTGCAGAGGTTTATGACTTTTCCCCACAAGACTCGATCGCCTCCGTTGGATTTCTCGCACTACATGATGTTTGAGAAACGGATGACCGAGACATAGTCTTTCGGAAGCGCTAGCACCTTACTTGTGGGTAGACCGGTACACCTACTTTGACCTACATCTGCTAGTCTACTCGTAAGAGTTCTCACAACTTAATCAACTATGCCAGAGCCCATAATGGCTTGTGGCTGCACACGGAAGTTTCTAGTTTGAATAATCTCATGATCCCTTTGAGCCTGGGTGGTGGTCCGAAGAAATACATGCAAGTCCTGATAGAAACCAGGTGCCTCAATCCACCCAAATGTGTGTCTAAGTTGCCACCTTAAATAAACCATTAAAAAACAATCTCACATCTGCCATGATACACTCACCCAATCCACGTCTACTAGCGTAGCATGGCATAATAAGCAAACGTAGAAGTAACTCCCAAGGGTTTGATAATAAAACAGGTAATAGGTGCTACCTCAATCTACTTCCCAAAACCCACAATTTAATTAGATCCTAATCATGCAATGTTTGAGGATAGATCTAATGCATAAAAACTGGGTAGTAGAAAAGTTATGATCAAAGTGTTACTTGCCTTGCTGATGATCCATGAAACCTAGAGACTCAAGTAACAAAGCGCACGACGGGTATTCTATCGCAGACAAACAAACAAGCATACAATAAGTACTCATCTAATGCACAGGTAAAACTCAAATAGATCTAACCACATAGTTCAACTTAAGAACTCCGGTTTGCAAAAAGAACCAAATCAAACGAAGCAACGAAAGTCAAACGGCGGAAGAAAACAGCTCCGTTTTACTAATCTGGATCTAAGTCAAATTTTACGGAAGCGAAAACTTGTTTAAGTAGGTTATTCGGAAAAAGGGTTTCGAGACGAAACTCTAGGTGCTTGAATCGCCTGATTCCGATAAACGAGCGAAAAGTTATACTAAAACGAAAATCGGATCAGGAATCACGATCAGAAAAATCGCGAATTAAATCCGAGAAAAAGAAAAACGACGAACGGGTTAACGAACGAACGTTCGTTAACTAAACTAATCTGACGGACTCGTTCGTTTAAACGAACTAACGAACGAACGTTCGCTATTTAACCTAAACCGAAAAAAAACCGAAACTAAAAAAATGAAACTAAAAAAACTGAGAAAAAACCGAAATAAAAACAGCCCGGTTTTAAAAAAAACCGGCGGCACGCGGAACGAGGCAGCGGCGAACCTCGTCGACGGGTCGTGGCAAGTCGGCGGCGGGGCGGTGAGTCAATGGCTGGCGTGAGGTGGGGTAGCGGCGGCGCGCTGGGTCTGCAGGGCTATGGTTTGGGGCGCCGAGGCGGCGGCTGGGCCTCGGGCTGGCTCCCCCCGGCTTATAAAGCCCCGCGGGCCGGGAGTCCTAGGCGGACACGCCCGTAGGTCGGTGGCGCTTTTTTTTCTAAATAATTCCGCGCAGAAGAAAAATAAAAAGAAATACTAAACGAACTCCAAAAATCCCGAAATAAATTTTCCCCGGCTTCTAAAATCAAGCCGGACAAGATGAACTTTTATTTGGGGCCTAAATGCAATTTTGAAAAACGCGCATTTTCCTAAATAGAAATAAAAAGGCGAAAAACTCCAAAATAAAATCTTATTCGATTTTTTATTAAATCTTCATTATTTCTTTATTTTGGGAAAGTCATTTTATTCCCTCTCTCATATTTTGATAGTAGAAATAATTGAAGATAAAATAATTAAAATCAAATGATCCTATTCTCAAAATTTGAGAAAACTCAAATATGAAAATAACGAAATCCCCAACTCTCTCCGTGGGTCTTTGAGTTGTGTAGAATTTCTAGGACCGAGCAAAAATGCAACGAAAATTATGATATGCAAAGATGATCTATGTATAACATTCCAAATTGAAAATTTGGAATGTTACAGCAAGAGAAGCGCCCCATAGCATACTTTAGTGAGAAAGTCTCCGGGGCACAACTCAATTATCCCATCTATGACAAAGAGCTATATGCTTTAGCATGAGTTTTGCGTGAATGGGAACACTGTCTTCGCCCTCATGAATTTATCGTACACACCGATCAAGAAACGCTAAAATATCTTAACGGTCAAACTAAGTTGAATAAGCGTCATGCTAAGTGGAGTGAATTCATCGAGCCATTTCCTTATGTCATCAAGTATATTAAAGGCAAGGAAAATGTTGTGGCGGATGCACTTTCCAGCATATGCATGCTTGTTACTAAACTTGAATTGAATGTCATTGGATTTGAGCACATAAAAGACTTGTATGCGCATGATCCTACTTTTCCAATTCCTTATGCCAAATGTTTGACGCATACATCTTGGGAACGATATTACATCAAGGATGATTATCTTATGAGAGCTAACAAACTTTGCATCCCCGAGTCTTCTCTTCGTTTGTTGCTTTTGCAAGAATCCCATGGAGGAGGACTAATGGGACACTTTGGACGCGACAAGACACTTGCTACGCTCTCCAAGAACTATTTTTGGCCCAAGATGTTCCGCGACGTCAACCGTTTCACCAACCGATGCTCTACATGTCGCGAAGCTAAGTCCAAAGCTCAATCTCATGGCCTATATATGCCTCTTCCAATTCCGTACCAACCATGGGAAGATATTAGCATGGATTATGTACTTGGTTTGCCTAGAACTAGGAATGGAAAGGATTCCGTGTTTGTTGTTGTAGACTGATTCTCTAAAATGGCCAATTTCATTCCTTGCAACAAGATAGACGATGCTTCACATGTTGCCAATCTTTTTTGTAGGGAAATCTTGCGACTTCATGGAGTGCCAAAGACGATTATCTCGGACTGCGACGTCATGTCCTTGAGTTACTTCTCCACGGCATACCATCCACAAATCGACGGCCGAACGGACGTGACGGACCGCACGCTCTCCACTCTTCTCCGCGTGCTAATCAAGAAGAACATCAAGGAGTGGGAGGAGTGCCTACCCATCGCCGAGTACGCCTACAACCGTGCAAGACATTCGAGTACTGGCAAGTCCCCTTTCGAGGTCGTCTACGGTTTCAACCCGTTGTCCACACTGGACTTTCTTCTTCTACCTCTATAAGACGCACCAACATGGACGCGAGTGCCCGAGTGAACCACCTCAAGAAGATGCATGAAGATACAAGGCACACCATCGAGCGCCAAGTAGAACGACTCGCGACCAAGCTCAACGTCAACAAGCAACCCATGATCTTCAACATTGGCGATCTTGTGTGGCTACACCTTCGCAAGGACCTCTTCCCCAATGAATTCAAGTCCAAAATCCTACCTCGCACCGATGGACCCTTCAAGGTGCTAGCACGCTACAACAACAACGCTTACAAGATCGACCTTCCAAGCGACAAGTACACCGTGAGCGACGTCTACAATGTCAAGGATCTCTCGCCCGATGAAGATTTCGATCCGAGGTCGGATCTTTCACAAGAGGGGGGGAGATGATGCGGAGCATCCCAAGGCCATCCCCATGGACCTACCATCGTCTCACCAAGTGCCTAGTGGACCTATGACACGAGCACATGCAAGATCTCTCGAAACCAAGGTGACATCTCTCCTCTCACAATTCCACTTCGATGCACATGAGACATGGCTACTACCTCAAACGGAGATATTGTGCATACTCAGGTATCAAGGAGTTGGCCATGGAGAGGCTAAGGAGCAAGGAGAATCAGAAGAGGATGATGGACGTGAAGACCGAGAAGAAGAAGGGCAAAAGCAGCAGAAGCCCGGGCGATCCAGCCCCAGCCCGAACGATCCGAACCCGTCCCGGACGATCCGGCTAACACGCCCGAGGACACCCGAAGCTTCACCACGAAGCCAGATCATCCAGACCCAGCCCCGGATCATCCGGCCATAACCGGATGTCTGGACCAGGAACCAAACATCTGGACCTCCTACGGTGCCCATGACACAGCCGGACCATCTGGACGCCGACCCGGATCATCCGGACCCCCGAAGCCCGGATCATCCGGACCAACATCCGGATCATCCAAACAGTGCCTGCGTGCATGATGTTGGGCCGAGGCCCATGTACCCCTTCGCCCCCAACTTCTATATATACGACTCCTCCACCTATTTCTAGGGTTAGCATTGGTTTAGCTCATATGTGAGATAGAGCATTGGTCATCCATTACGGATCTACTCCACGAGAGAGACCGCGGCCCCTCTACGGAGAAGATCCCCTTGGATTCAAGACCCCCTCTTGGGTGGCCCCATCAAGACCTCCTCACAGAGAAGAACCGGTTACCTTTGTATCGTCCCTTGTTGACTTTGGATTGTGTATTTCACCTTGTGTTACGATGATCTAGCATATGTAGGACTATATCTTGTTGGTTTGAGAGTTCCTCTTGTGTTTTCCCTTGTGTTTCCCCGTGTGTTCTTCGTGGATCCACTCCTTTCTTGAAAAATCGGCGGAATAGGGTTCCACCCTACATCAGCCGGGCCCTCGCCTTGATGCTTCCCTGCGCCACACGCCTCTGTTACCTACCCCGTGCGGTGCATGCCACATACGTGGCTGAGGATAAGGGCGTGGTGGGAAGAGTGAATTGGCGGTTTCTACCCCATGCGTTAAAATCATTCACAGGCCATTACAAGGGCGGCCTCACCACCATTGGCTTTACACGACACGCGGGGAAATCAGAAACTGACCCAAGATCAAGATTAATGAAGAAGCAAAGAAGATCTCGAGAGGTTAGCCTCTTCAGGACCCCCGCCTGTGCACTTATTAGGCCCTACCCTGACGACGCTCGACAGCATGTTCGGGGTAGGTCCAGGGGCTTCTGTCGGTGCAACAAACCCTGGGTCTGTTGCCCAGACTATGACCAGGCACGGGAGCAAGATTACAACACCGGGTGATGCCAACGTGCAAGAAACCAAGATCATCGAAGGACCAACATGCGGAACAAGAAGAGCAAGATCTGGCCAAAAGAGCAAGGCACCACTAGGAGAGAAGCCTCCCCTTGCCGGGCAGGCGAGCTCGGCAGGGGCGGGGTCACCCCCTGAAGAAGGCATCTAAGACATCCCGGCAGGGCCTGCCAGGGCTCACGAAAGCAGCACCACTTCACTTAGCCTCTCCGCCATGACCCACATCATCTATGAGTGCGGTGTCATGCGGAAAATGACTGAGTGGCAGCCATTTGCCACATGGCGGCCTCTTCCTGCAAGAAATGTCTACAGATGACACCCATCCTGCAACGTGTCAAGCGAACAGGCGTGGAGCTGGTGAGACAGCCGGGCAAGGCTTGCCGGGCAACCATTTACGTGACGTTAAGCGGTGCATTTAATGCACCCTGTCAGCCTGCAGAGTTAGGTATAATAGCACTGTTTGCTATCTTATCAGTGCATAATGACTACATTGCCATTGTGGTAACCCCTTGATCTATAAAAGGAGGCCCATGGCAACCGTAGAAAGGGTTGGAAAGTAAGACAACACAGAGACCCATACGCGCGTAGCCACTATCGCCCTGAGGCAACCCCTGCCGGGCAGTGCACTTCGCTCCACCACCATTCTTCCACCATCAATCCACCAAAGCAGGAGTAGGGTTTTACGCCTCGCAGCGGCCCGAACCTGGGTAAAATTGCATGTGTGATCTCTGTCGTGCTGCCCCATGCTCGTCTGCTCTTTGTGCAACGCGACATCCCCCCTGCCGAACCAGCAAGGGGCCCTCTGGTCCCATAGGTGGCCACGGTTTCCTGCGACAAAAGGGAGTTGTGAAGGAACATTCTGTGCGCGTTATCATATATGGAGGGAGCTGCAACAACTTAGCTAGCATGGAGATGGTGGAGAAGCTCTCTCTCACCACAAGACCACATCCGCATCCTTACTACATCTAATGGTTCAGCAATAGCGGCAAGGTTAAGGTAACACCTACTGTTCGTGTGCATTTCAGTATCGCTACATATGCTGATTTTGTTGATTGTGATGTGGTACCATGCAAGCATGTTCCTTATTACTTGGTAGACCATGGCAATTCGATAAAAGTTCTGTACGCCATGGTAGAAACAATCACACTATGTACTCTTGTTCATAAGGATAAACATATTACTTTGCTTCCTATAACTCCTTATTCCATTTGAAAGATCATATTAATCGAGCTTGTAAAGCTAAACAGGAGCAAACTAGAGTGGAAATTAGATAGTGGCAAAAGAATATGAGCAACAAATGAAACCGAATAATAAACCATCTAGTGTTACTTCTGAAATTAAATTGAAAAATGGATGTTTACTTGCCACCAAGTGTTACTTATGAGAAGAACGGCTACCTTCGTATCGTCCCTTGTTGACTTTGGATCTCGTGTTACTTTGTGCCTTGAAGATCTAGCACTTGTGTGATCATATTCGTGTTGGTTGAGTGTTTCTCTTGTTTCTCCCCGTGTTTTCCCTCGTTTCCTTCCGCGCGTCTTCGTGTTCCTCGTAGGGATCCTCTCCAAACGTGAAAGATCGGCCCCATAGGGTTTCGCCCTACATCATCTTGGTATCATGAGCCACGTTGATCACGTTTTTGGAGCCCCTACCCCGTGTTTTCTAGCTTGATTTTGTTGTTTTCGTCCTAAATCCGAAAATCCCCATAAAAAATAGCCCCAATTTTTTTTTGTGATTTGTTGGTGTGATGAAGTTTTGTTGGATTTGATCCGCGGATCTCCTTTGCATCGAGTGGATCTAGCTTTTCCCCATCTTATCTGCAATTTCCATCCACAAATTCGTCCGAGTTTTGCCCCGGAGTTGCCCTTTTTCCCGTGGAGTTCATCCCGTTCGGCCACAATCCAGGCGCCCGGACGTCCGGCCGAGTCCCCGGACATCCGACGTTCCGGACATCCGGCCCCTGGCCCGGACATCCGGCCCCTGGCCCGGACATCCGGCCCCTGGCAGCTGCAGCTCCATTGATGCGGAGCATCCGACGTTCATCCGCATGTACACTTTGACTGCTCCCCAAGCCCCAAGAGGACATACGATGAGACCTCGACCATACGCCATTGGACACAAGGTGAACTCACTCCTCTTCGAACCGCCACTTTCCATATATGAGACATGGCTACTACCTCATGCATGGACCTTGCATATACTCAGGTACATCTGAGATGACCATGGAGAATCAAAGGACCAAGGCCAAGCATGGAAGAGGAGAAGGAAGAAGAAGAAAGGGCCAAGACTGAAGAAGCCCGGACGATCCGGACTGCCCTCCGGACGATCCGGCCCCAGCCCAGATTATCCGGACGCTGGCCCGGATGATCCGGCTATCTCGGCCAAGGACACCCGAAGGTTTCACCTGCAGCCGGATCATCCAGGCGGCCGCCCGGATCATCCTGACCCCCGACACCCGGATCATCCGGGCCACCATCTGGATCATCCGGACCTCGCCTGCGTGCATGACTTGGGCCGAAGCCCGTGTACCCCTTCGCCCCTCACTTACCCCTTCGTGGCTTAGGACTATATATACTCCTCCCCCTCCTCCATTTGAGGGTTAGCATTGGTTTAGCTCATATGTGAGATAGAACATTGCTAATCCATTACAGATCTACTCCACGAGAGAGACCGCGGCCCCTCTATGGAGAAGATCCCCTTGGATTTCAAGACCCCCTCTTGGGCGGCCCCCCTCAAGACCTCCTCTCGGAGATGAACTACTACTACTTGTATCGTCCTTTGTTGGATTTGGACCGTGTATATCATTGTGTTTCGAGGATCTAGCACATGTGTGATTGTTCTTGTTGGTTTGAGTGATTCTCTCGTGTTTCCCCTCGTGTTTCCCCTTGTTTTCCACTCGTAGTCTTCGTGTTCTTCGCAGGATCCGCTCCAATCATGAAAAATCGGGCCACTAGGGTTCTACCCTACATCATCTTGGTATCATGAGCCACGTTTATCACGAATTTGGAGTCTCCCCCACCGTTTTCTAGCCTTCTTTTGCTTGATTTCGTCCTAAATTTCAAAAATCCCCACCAAAAGTAGCCCTAATTTTTTTTGTGATTTGTTGGTTTTGATGAAGTTTTGTTGATTTTGATTCATGGATTTGCTTGGTTTCGAGTGGATCTAGCATCTCCCACAAGTTTCCCCACCTTCCATCCACAAAATCTCCTCAATTTTTCCCCAAAACCATCCAATTTCTGCCCCAAAATTCGTCCCCGAGAGGAAATCCCGAGCAGTTTGACTTGCCCGGATCATCCGGACCTTCTCCCGGATCATCCGGACACCTCCCGGATCAGCTGGACCCTCTCCTGGACGTCCGGATAATCTAGACACCCGAATACCCATACCGGAGCTGACGAACCCAGATCATCGGAAGTACACCCAGATTATCCGGACCAAGCCGGGATCATCCGGACCTCCACCCAGATGTCCGGCTAACCCTGACACTGACTTGGCTGAAATTTTATTTCGGCCATATCTAATTCATCCGAACTCTGTTTTCGACGTTCTTTAGCTTGTTTTGAAGGTAGTGACATTCCCCATCCCACAAAAATACCACGACCATCATTTGAATCCATAAAATTTTCTGAATTTTGGCATCTTTGCCTAGGACCACCACCATATCAACGACATTACCACCACCGGCTTCCGCAACCTAACCCATTTTGTTCCCCATTGCATTAGTGGTTGTTTGAGTTGTGATTTGAGTCTCCTAAGGTGTTTCGGCTACTTAGCGACGGTTGCTTCTTCATCAACCACCACCACCACTTCCGCATTACCGCGTGCAAAACTACCACCGCATTCCGCTACCACCATTTGACTTGTGTCCTAGAGATTTTGAGTTCTGGTTTTTCCGCTTCCTAAGGTGTTTCAGCTAATTAGGGACGGTCGACATGGACAACACCGCCTCTCATCATCAACACGGACGGTAACCTCGACGACATCATTGTACATTCCCCTTGCAATTGCATTGTTAACCCCTAGCCCATTTTGCGTCACTTGTTTATCGAGACTAGCCATTTGAGTATTGCCGGCAACGTTACTTGTGCGCATTACTGATCATTGATCGACACCTTCCATTGCATACCTACCATATCATATTGGTATCATATCATCTCTTGTGTCACAAAATTGTTCCCACATACACAATTGCTATCTTGGTTTGTGCATTGTGCAAAAGTGGCCATACAAAAAAAAAGATAATAAGATTTTAAGCAAAAGAGAAAGAGCAAAGAAGCTTTTAAGCAAGTGCCATAGCATCATACCCCATTGCATATAAGTTTGTCATATCCGATCATCTTGGATCATTTTGAGAGAAACACCGGGAACCATACATACATAGCATACTTGGGATAAAAGTCCATATATTTTGCATCTTATAGGTTGTGCACAAGTGTCATATCAGCCTATAGAGCAATCGTGCTAGCATCTCTCTTGAGTTGTGCAACACGAGCGTTTTCCGTGGATTCCACATTTTGTGATTATTCCTTGGTTACACGACCTCATCTATCTATCCGTGTGTGTGTTTCCGTGTGCCACATATTGCTATTGGTCTACTTGTTTCACTTGCAAATTTGTGAATCTCTTTCAACATTATTGACTCTTGCTAACATTTTACATCAAATTTTTATGCCACTATCCTCACCGAGCTCCACTATAAGCTTTACTTGTGTAGGTGTGAGAACCGACAAGAATTGGTACCAATTGTGCTATTTCCTTGTTACACATTTGAGTGATCATTGATCCATCTTCAACATTGGTCAAGGTACATTTGGTCTAGTTCTTCTCTTTCTCCCACTCATACTTGCTCGAATCTTTTGATGGATAGGCAAGGCATTTCCTCTCCGGTCTTCGACAACCACGATAGCGTGAACAACTACATCACCAAAGCGTCCATTTTCGATCTACAACGACAAATGCAAGGCGCACAATCAAGATTGCGAGAGCGCATCGACAACTTCGCCATCGACATATACCACTCCGAAGCAAGGAAAGGGGACTACATCGACACCAAGTTGGGCGAGTTAGCGACCCAACCCGAATGGATCAAGTCTCTGTGCTCAGTGTCATCCCTGGATCAGTAATGCTGACACCACACAGTACTTTGAAGGATTTATAGCAGAGTAGCAATCACACACTTATTACAACGTTGTCCACAAGGGAACTTATTACAATAATATGGCTTAAGGCCATCTAATAATAACAGCGGAAGGCTTGGAAGATAAGTGAGTCCATCAACTCCATCGACATCATCGAGTATAGAACCACGACCTAACACCTTACTGTCGTTCAAAGGTCGCAACATGAAAGTTGCAGCCCGAAACGGGTCAACACATGGAATATGCTTGGCAACGTAACACATAGAGAGCAATGAAGTAATAAGCCTATACTACATGCATATATGGCTGGTGGAACAAGCTCACTGTTACGCTTTTGCACAAAGCTAATTTTTCCCTACTACAAAGGAATAATTTAGTTTAACTATCATGGTGGTTGTTAAACATTGAGAATGGTTGACAGCATCCTCAATCCCAATTAAAAAGATACTCATCAAAACCCAGTAACATTTATTAGAAGTAACATGTTGAGATTCACATGATATTCAAGTACTAGATACTCAAGACGTCCATAACCGGGACACGGCTAATCATGATTAGTTTATACACTGCAGAGGTTTATGACTTTTCCCCACAAGACTCGATCGCCTCCGCTTGGTTCTCGCACTACATGGTGTTTGAGAAACGGATGACCGAGACACAGTCTTTCAGAAGCACTAGCACCTTACATGTGGGTAGACCGTACCAACCTACATCCCCTACATCAACTAGCCTACCCGTAAGAGTTCGCACAACTTACTCAACTATGCCAGAGCCCATATTGGCTTGTGGCTGCACACGGAAGTTTCTAGTTTGAGTAATCTTATGATCCCTTAGAGCCCGGGTGGCGGTCCAAGAAATACAGCAAGTCTCGATAGAAACCAGGTGCCTCAATCCACCCAGATGTGTGTTTAAGTTGCCACCTTAGATAAACCATTAATTAACAATCTCACATCTGTCATGGATATTCACTCACCCAATCCACGCTCTCGGCATAGCATGGCATAATAAGCAAACGAGAAGTAACTCCCAAGGTTTCATAAGTAAAACAGGTAATAGGTACTACCTCAATCTACTTCCCATCCCATAATTTAATTAGATCCTAATCATGCAAGTGTTCGAAGATTGATCTAATGCATAAAAACTGGGTATGAGAAAGTATGATCAAAGTGTTACTTGCCTTGCTGATGATCCGCGAGACCTAGGGATTCAAAGTAACAAGCGGCGCACTCCGGGTGATCTAACGCAGACAAACAACAAGCAGACAATAAGTACTCATCTAATGCACAGGGAAAATATCGAATAAAAGATCTAACCAGAAAGTTCAACTTAAGAACCCTGGTTGCAAAAGAATCGAATCAAATAGAGCAACGAAAGTCGAATGTCAAGAGAAAACGACTCGGTTTTAGCAATTTGAAACTAGGTCAAAATTTACAGTAGCAAAACTTTGTTTAAGTAGGTTAGTTGGAACGGCGGTTTCGAAACAAAACTCCAGGCGCTTGAATCACCTGATTCCGATAAACGAGCGAGAAAATAAACTGATTTGAAGATTGGATCGGAAATCAAATTCAGAAAATAACGGATTAAATCCGATTAAAAGAAAAACGACGAACGGTTAACCGAACGGACGTTCGTTAACAGAAACTAACCGATTTAACACGCTCATTAAAACGAACAGATCGGTGAACGCTCACTAATTAATAAAACCGAAAAAAATAAACCAATCTAGGTTTTTTTAAAAAGCGAACAACGAAGAAAACCGAACGGTTTTGGAACAAAACCGGACCGGGGTGCGGCGAGGTGGCTACCTCCGCGAGGTCGCCCGGCGGGCTCGGGCTCGGGCGGGCGACATGGCTTCAAGGGGTCGGTCGGCTGGGTCGGGTCGGGCAAGGGCGGCGCGGCGAAGCAGCGGCGGCTGGCTCGGTTAGGGCGGCTCGGCTCGGTGGCGGCGGCGGCATGGTTAGACACATGGGCGCTGGGTGAGGAGGAGAGGGGGTGGCTCGGGTTATAAAGGGGGTGGCTGCCTTGGGGAAGGGGCACGGCGGTGGTGCTGGTCCGAGCCGGACTCGGTCGGCGGCGGCGGGACTCCTCCCGAGCGGGAAGCGCGAGGGGAGGGGGTGCTGGGCGGTGGTGTGGGCTTTGGCTGGGCCCTTGGCCAAAGCGGGCGCGACGCTTAAAAAAAACAAAACAAACGAAATTAAAATAAAACTATACTGAACTCCAAATTAAATAAAATTAATTTTCCCCGACTCTTAAAAATGAGTCGAACAAAATGAACTTTAAAATGGGGCAAAATGCATATTTTTAAAATACTCATTTTTCACTAAAGCAAATAAACTTAGAGAAAACCAAAATTTGATTTATTTATTAAATCTTCATTTTCCTAAATGTTGGGAAAGTCATATTATTCCTCTCTTAAAATTTTTTTTTATTGGAAAAACTTATGAAGATAATTAAATAAATCCAAATGATCCTATTTTCAAAATTTTGAGAAATCCCAAATATGAAAATAATGAAATCTCCAACTCTCTCCAAGGGTCCTTGAGTTGCGTGAAATTTTCTAGGATCGGAAAATGCGAGAAAATATGATATGCATGATGACTTAATGTATAACATTCCAAATTGAAAATTTGGGGTGTTACAAACCTACCCCCCTTAAGATGAATCTCGCCCTCGAGATTCGGGTTGGCTAGAAAATAGGTGACGGTGGTCCTTGAGCAAAACTTCCTCTCTTTCCCAGGTGGCTTCATCTTCAGTGTGGTGGCTCCACTGAACCTTGCAAAACTTTATAACCTTGTCATGAGTAACCTCGCTGGCATAATCGAGAATCTTGACCGGTTTTTCCTCATATGTTAAGTCATCCTTCAACTGAATTGCTTCCAAAGGCTTTGTGTCTCTTAGCGGTATCTCTCGCTATCTCAGAGTGACATTTCTTCACTGAGAAACATGGAATACATCATGAACTCCCGACAGTCCTTCCGCAATTCCAGCTTATAAGCAACTTCTCCCATGCGTTGCAAAATCTTATACGGTCCAACTAAACGTGGTGCTAATTTTCCTTTAACTCCAAAACGCTTAACTCCTCAAGCGGGGATACTCTAAGATATACTGTCTCCAACTTCAGATTCAATCGCTTGCGCTTTGAATCTGCATAGCTCTTCCGTGCGGACTGGCCTACCTTGAGCCTATCTCGAATCAACTTAACCTTCTCGCAGACTCCTTAATCAAATCTGGTCCAAACAAGCGACGATCTCGGGCCAGTCCCATGATAACGGTGTCTCGCATCTCCTTCCATACTGAGCCTCGAAGGTGCCATCTTCAAGCTGGTTTGGTAGCTGTTGTTATAAGAAAATTCTGCATACGGCAAATTATCATCCCAACTAGATCCATAATCTAGTGCACAAGCTCTCAAAGATATCCTCCAAGATCTGATTGACTCTCTCGGTCATCCATCGGTCGTGGGTGGAAAGCTGTATCAATTCCATCTGGTTCCCAATGTTTCGTGTAACTGGTTCCAAAACTTTGAGGTAAATTGGGTTCCTCTATCCGACACGATACTCCTCGGAACTCCGTAAACACACAATTCTGGTCATGTATATCTTTGCCAACTTAGCACTGCTATAGGTAGTCTTGATCGAATGAAATGAGCTACCTTCGTCAAGCGGTCGACTATAACCCATATCGAGTCATATCCTGAACGAGTCTTTGGCAAACCTGTGATGAAATCCATGCCTAATTTATCCCACTTCCATTCGGTATCGGCAATGGTTGTAATAATCCTGCT
Source organism: Aegilops longissima (assembly GCA_021605205.1). Taxonomy (NCBI): domain Eukaryota; kingdom Viridiplantae; phylum Streptophyta; class Magnoliopsida; order Poales; family Poaceae; genus Aegilops; species Aegilops longissima. The sequence continues at coordinate 315,413,089 of CM038676.1, forward strand.
GGCTTCGATGCTCGCCTTTACTCTCGACATACATCGCAAACTGCTACATACTCCGCAATATCCTTCTTCATTCCGTCCACCGTAAAGTATTCTTCAAATCCAAATACATCTTGGTATTTCCTGGGTGAATCGAATAGGGTGAATCATGGGCTTCTTGCAAAATCAACTTCCTGATCTCTGGGTTGTTTGGCACATAAACACGGTCCTCAAACCATAGGGTATCGTGCTCATCCTCACGAAATCCTTTAGCTTTTCCTTTGCTCATTTTCTCCTTTATAGAGGCAACTTCCTTATCTGCCTTTTGGGCTTCTCTGATTTTGTCCATTAGTGTAGACTGAATCTCCAATGCTGCTACATAGCCTCTCGGAACTATTTCCAAACATAGCTCTCGAAGGTCCTCGGCTATCTCATTTGGTATCCCTCCCATCATTAGGGTATTGACGTGGCTCTTACGGCTCAATGCGTCTGCTACAACGTTAGCCTTTCCGGGGTGATAATGCGATCTCATATCATAATCCTTGATAAGCTCTAACCATCTCCTCTGTCTGAGATTTAATTCCTTCTGTGTGAAAATGTACTTCAAACTCTTGTGATCCGTGTACACTTCACAATGATTTCCTATGAGAAAATGTCTCCATGTCTTCAAGGCATGCACAACGGCTGCTAACTCCAAATCATGTGTGGCATAATTTAACTCGTGAGGCTTAAGTTGTCATGAAGCATACGAAACAACTCTTCCTTCCTGCATAAGCTTTGCTCCAAGTCCTCGACGTGAAGCGCCATAATACACCTCATAATCCTTGGTCGATCCGCAATATTAAAACTGGTGAGGTAACCAATCTTTTCTTCAACTCCTGAAAACTTGCCTCACAGTCCTCGGTTCATATGAATTTGTTATCCTTCTTCAACAATTCTGTCATAGGCTTTGCAATCCTTGAGAAATTCTCAATGAATCTTGGTAGTATCCTGCGAGTCCAAGGAAACTCAATCTCTCCAACTGTCGTTGGTGCTTCCCATTTGGTTACGGTCTCAACCTTCGTGGGGTCAACTGCTATTCCTTCTCCGGATATAACATGTCCAAGAAATCCAACTTCCTTTAGCCAAAACTCACATTTGCTGAACTTGGCATATAACTGGTGTTCCTCGTTTCTCCAAAACCAATCGCAAATGTTCCTTATGTTCCTCTTCATCCTTCGAGAAAATCAAAATGTCATCAATGAACACCACGACGAACTTATCCAAAAACTCCATAAACACTTTGTTCATCAGGTTCATGAAATAGGCTGGTGCGTTAGTCAGTCCAAATGACATAACAGTATACTCATACAGTCCGTATCTCGTGGTAAACGTTGTCTTGGGTATGTCCTGCTCCTGAATCTTCAACTGATGGTACCCTGATCGTAAGTCGATCTTGGAAAACACTTTAGCTCCTTGCAAACGATCAAACAGATCATTTATCATTGGTAGTGGGTACTTATTCTTGATTGTTACTTCATTCAATCCACGATAATCAACAACCATCCTTAACGATCCATCCTTCTTCTCCACTAACAGTACGGGTGATCCCCAAGGTGAAGAACTTGGGCGAATAAAACTTTATCCAATAGTTCCTTAATCTGCTTCTTGATTTCCGCCAAATCCTGTGCGGGCATCCTGTACGGTTGCTTTGATATTGGTCCTGTTCCTGGCAAAAGCTCAATCAAAAACTCAATGTCTCTGTCCGGTGGCATTCCTGGCAACTCTTCCGGAAATACATCAGGAAAATCCTTTACCACTGGTACTTCTTCCTGCACGACTCCTGATAAGCAATTTACTCGCGCTCTCCTCGGCTCGTGCCGTGATACGTACTTGATCCTTCTTCCTTCTGGTGTGGTGAGCAAAATTGACCTAGTGGAGCAATCAATGTTCCCTCCATCTTTGATAACCAATCCATTCCTAATATCACATCCAATCCTTGGGATTCCAGAACTATTAGGTCTGAGGGGAAAACATAGTGTCCAATCCTTAATGGCAGTCGATCACACCATTTACTAGCCATGTATTCTGCTCCGGGTGAGGTTACTAGCATGGGTGACCTAAGGGCTTGGGTCGGTAATTTGTACTTATCCACAAATCCCTTGATATGTATGAATGCGATGCACCAAAGATCGAAAAGAACAACTGCAGATAAATGACTTAACCAAAAACTTACCGACATCTTGATCGGGCTGATCTTCAACCTCCTCCACATCAATGTGGTTCACCTTTCCCCTGTTGAAAGGGTTGGGCTTCTTTCCAGAGCTTCCATTGCCATTTCCATTCTGGCCTTCTGGGCAGTCATTTGCATAATGCCCAGTCTTGCGGCACTTAAAGCAAGTAATGTGACTCAGGTCAACCTTGGATGGTGTTGACGGGTTGGCGCGGTTCTGTCCATTGCTTCCTCCATTCCCGTTCCCATTCTTGGTGCCATTATGGTTGTGCGAATTACCTCCTCCATGGGTATGCTGAAACTGAATTCCTGTTTTAGGGTATAACGAGGCTTCGCTGAGCTCCGAGTTATACTTTCCTGTCCATACTTCCTCTTGCGGTTCTCAATTTGTGCTGCTTTCCTTCAATCATGAGGGCTCGGTCTACCAACTCCCGGTAGTTGTTGAAACTTGCTACCATCAACGGCATGCTGAACTCATCATTCAGTCCTTCCGAAACTTCTCCCGCTTAGCAGATCAGTAGCAACGCTATCCGGGAATAGCGTGCTAACTTATCAAATCATCCACATCGCCAACAGTCCTTCCTCCTTGCCGAAGTTGCGAAACTCACGCTTCTTCATGGCCATGGCTCCTGCTGAAACATGGGCGGCGAAAAGCTTGCTGAAACCGATCCCATGTGGCGGTGTTCACGGGTAAGTGGCTGTAAAATTTTCCCACCATGCTGCGGCGGGTCCTTCAAGCTGGTGTGCAGCAAACTTCACTTTTTCTCCATCTGTGCATCCTGCAGTGGTCAACTCCCTTCTTATCTTGCGGAGCCAATCATCTGCTACAATCGGCTCGGTGCTACTGGAATACACCGGCGGATTTAGTCTAAGGAAATGAGTCAAGTGATCCGCAGGTGGTGGTGGTGGTGGTGGGTTGTTGTTGTTGTTGTTGTTGTTGCCCTGGTTCTGCACCAATGTTTGAATCAAGGTGTTCTGCTGCTGAATCAATTGGGTGATCTCTGGCGGGAAAACAAACCCGGTGTCGCGTCTCGGAGGCATCTGATGGGTTTAGAAAAGACGAGAAATTAAGAATAGAATGAGGTCTTAGGAGAATCACTACCCAAATGCACATGAGCAAATGCACACAAATCACTTCATTCAATCAAACAAAAGGGCTTACAACGATCTAACTATCGCAAAAGTGCGTGTACTATAATGTTTACATGGAGGTAATACTACTAATATGTGGTGGACTTCTACTAATTTGAACCGGTGGAAGACTCCATGATGTCTGCTCCAGCTTCATCTTCAAAGTCGGGTTCACTTGGATCCGAATCGGTGTCGTCGATGATGATGTAGTTGCTTGGACAGCCGACGTGCTTGTCTTCATTTTTGAGCGCCAACTTCTTCTTGAGTTCTTCGATCTCATACTTAAGATCGTTATTGTGTCTTGCCAGAGCTACGATCTCGTCCATGTAGTCCTTGCGTGTAGTCTTTAGCTCTTCTTGAAGTTCGATGATCCTTCCTTTGCATTCTCGCAACTCCAACATATCATTGCACATCCGGTTCTCTGGCCGAATGTGCTGGTTTAACTCTGGATGAAAGCTGCAATGGATCTATCCTTCTTGGTGCTGACTATCTCCCATTGTTCATCTCGGCGTCCGCAAATCTGGTAGATAGTGTCCTTGAGGTCTTCTTGATAAACTTCTCCAATGCGTCCCATGGTGATATGAGCTGCCATGCTCTTTCCCAGCCTCCAAGTTGGTGCACTGAAAACACTATCTATAGGTTTGGTGATTGGGGCGAATGTCCTTCCTGGAACGTGAGCTTGAATCTTCCAGCGCTCCTCTTCAGGCAGAGTGGCGTTGAAAGTTCCGGTGAAACTTGGTAGTCTAATGTTCAGGTACTTGGTGACTTCCTTCAGGTGAAATCCAAAAGGGGTGCCTTCATCTGGTTGGGCGTACTTGATCTTCGCGTCCTCCATCCTAAAGAGTAGAAAAGATGAGGAGTTAGAAAATGGGAAGAGAGTAGTGATCTATGGCTTTAACTTAGTGGTCGTGTCCTCGATCGCAGGTGCTCGATACCATCTCTCAGAGCGACCCGACCGAATGGATCAAGTCTCGTGCTCGAGTGTCATCCTCGGATCAAGAATGCCGACACCACACAGTACTTCGAAGGATTTATAGCAGAGTAGCAATCACACACTTATTACAACGTTGTCCACAAGGGAACTTATTACAATAATATGGCTTAAGGCCATCTAATAATAACAGCGGAAGGCTTGGAAGATAAGTGAGTCCATCAACTCCATCGGCATCACTGAGTATAGAACCACGACCTAACACCTTACTGTAAATTCGAAAGGTCTACAACATGAAAGTTGCAGCCCGAAAACGGGTCAGCACATGGAATATGCTGGCAACGTAACACATAGAGAGAAATGAAGTAATAAGCCTATACTACATGCATATATGGCTGGTGGAACAAGCTCTACGGTTACAGTTTTTGCACAAAGCTAATTTTTCCCTACTACAAAGGAATAATTTAGTTTAACTATCATGGTGGTTGTTAAACATTGAGAATGGTTGACAGCATCCTCAATCCCAATTAAAAAGATACTCATCAAAACCCAGTAACATTTATTAGAAGTAACATGTTGAGATTCACATGATATTCAAGTACTAGATACTCAAGACGTCCATAACCGGGGACACGGCTAATCATGATTAGTTTATACACTCTGCAGAGGTTTGCGCACTTTTCCCCACAAGACTCGATCGCCTCCGCTTGGTTCTCGTGACTACATGGTGTTTGAGAAACGGATGACCGAGACACGATCTTTCGAAGCACTAGCACCTTACATGTGGGTAGACCGTACCAACCTACATCCCCTACATCAACTAGCCTACCCGTAAGAGTTCGCAAAATTTACTCAACTATGCCGAGCCCATATTGGCTTGTGGCTGCACACGGAAGTTTCTAGTTTGAGTAATCTTATGATCCCTTAGAGCACGGGTGGCGGTCCAAGAAATACAGCAAGTCCTCGATAGAAACCAGTGCCTCAATCCACCCGGATGTGTGTTTAAGTTGCCACCTTAGATAAACCATTAATTAACAATCTCACATCTGTCATGGATATTCACTCACCCAATCCACGCTCATCGGCATAGCATGGCATAATAAGCAAACGAGAAGTAACTCCCAAGGTTTCATAAGTAAAACAGGTAATAGGTACTACCTCAATCTACTTCCCATCCCACAATTTAATTAGATCCTAATCATGCAAGTGTTCGAAGATTGATCTAATGCATAAAAACTGGGTATGAGAAAGTATGATCAAAGTGTTACTTGCCTTGCTGATGATCCGCGAGACCTAGGGATTCGAAGTAACAAAGCGGCGCACTCCGGGTGATCTAACGCAGACAAACAACAAGCATACAATAAGTACTCATCTAATGCACAGGGAAAATCTCGAATAAAAGATCTAACCAGAAATTTCAACTTAAGAACCCTGGTTGCAAAAGAATCGAATCAAATAGAGCAACGAAAGTCGGATGTCAAGAGAAAATGACTCGGTTTTAGCAATTTGAAACTAGGTCAAAATTTACAGTAGCAAAACTTTGTTTAAGTAGGTTAGTCGGAACGGCGGTTTCGAAACGAAACTCCAGGCGCTTGAATCACCTGATTCCGATAAACGAGCGAGAAAATAAACTGATTTGAAGATTGGATCGGAAATCGAATTAGGAAAATAACGGATTAAATCCGATTAAAAGAAAACGACGACGGTTAACGAACGGACGTTCGTTAACAGAAACTAACCGATTTAACACGTTCATTAAAACGAACGGATCGGTGAACGCTCACTAATTAATAAAACCGAAAAAAAATAAACCAATCTAGGTTTTTTAAAAAAACCGAACAACGAAGAAACCAAACGGTTTTGGAACAAAACCGGACCGGGTGCGGCGAGGTGGCTACCTCCGCGAGGTCGCCCAGCGGGCTCCGGGGCTCGGCGGCGGGCGGGCTTGGTCATGGGTCGGCGGGTCGGCGGGTCGGGCGACGGCGGGCGGCGAGGCGGCAATGGCGGCGGCGGGTTTTGGCAATGGCGGCTGGTGTTGGGGGCGGCGTTGTTTAAGAAGGGCGGGCGGCTTGGTTAGAAGAAGCGGCGGCGGCGCTGGGTGAGGAGGAGAGGGGGGTGGCTCGGGTTATAAAGGGGTGGCTGCCTTGGGAAGGGGGCACGGCGGCGGCGCTGGTCCGAGCGGACTCGGTCGGCGGCGGCGGCGGGACTCCTCCCAAGCGGGGAAGCGCGCGCGAGGGGGAGGGGGTGCTGGGCCGGCAGCGGTGGGCTTCGGCTGGGCCCTTGGCCCAGGCGGGGTGCGTCACTTTTTTTTTTAAACAAAACGAAACGAATTTAAAATAAAACTATACGAACTCCAAATTAAATAAAATTAATTTTCCCCGACTCTTAAAAATGAGTCGAACAAAATGAACTTTAAAACGGGGCAAAAATGCATATTTTTAAAATACTCATTTTTTCACTAAAGCAAATAAACTTCGAAAAAACCAAAATTTGATTTATCTATTAAATCTTCATTTTTCCTAAATGTTGGGAAAGTCATATTATTCCCTCTCTTAAAATTTTTTTATTGGAAAAACTTATGAAGATAATTAAATAAATCCAAATGATCCTATTTTCAAAATTTTGAGAAATCCCAAATATGAAAATAATGAAATCTCCAACTCTCTCCGAGGGTCCTTGAGTTGCGTGAAATTTTCTAGGATCGGAAAATGCGAGAAAATATGATATGCATGATGACTTAATGTATAACATTCCAAATTGAAAATTTGGGATGTTACAGCGAGCTAAAGGATCAACTACGAGACATGGTGGCTGACTACAAGTCTTCTTCCCCTTCATCATCCTCAAGGCGGTGGCGAGCAAGTCAATCATCTTCAGAGCGCCCACACGATGCAAGCGCAAGCCGTCCACGTCATCATCTACATGGCGACCACCATCACGTTCGTGATCAACATCGTCATGAAGAGCAAGTCACCTCCAAGCATCATGTGCACGACGATGATGAACGACATCTACTATGAGCTCAAGTGCGACAACGACACCATCATCATGAAGATGCTCCATAAGCACCTACCTACAAGTCCGAACAAGCCCTACTTCACGCCAAGTCCAAGCTTCATGAGGATAAGAGAAGACCGCGAGACGAGCACCACCAAGACGGAGCTACGGCTACACCAACCACTTCGGCATCTTCGCCAGGTGCTATCAAGGCATCTTCGCCTTTGGACGTACGGCATCTTCGCCTACTTCTCATGAGTTTGCCTACATCGACTACTTCAACAACAAGGCGACCACCTACGAGCGAGGGCGACACTTCCATCTTCGGAAGCCCCTCAAGGAAGATGGCCGAGCATGGAAAATTCCCTTCGGTCATGGAGACGAGCTACGAGGTGCCACATCATATGGGCCTCCAACAACAAGACGGCGACAAGAAGGTTGAGCATGGGACTATCCCTTCAACCAAGGCGGCGATAGGAGTTGAGCATGGAGACATTTGCATCAACATCTCTCCAAAACCCACATATGAAGAGATGTCCCAATTGCCATGTGAGGAGAGCCACCAACACATGAGTGACATGAGTGAATCCACCATATATGACATTGAGTGCATTTCCTATGAGAGGATGAGTGTGACCACCACTAGCCTGACACATGAGAGCATGCCACATATCCTATGTGAGGTTGAGAGCCATTTGAGTGACTCCACCAACCATATGAGTGAGAGCATCTTACCGGGAGTGAGTGAGCCACAACACTTAGTGAGTGAGGTAGTTGACACGGCACGTGAGGCCACTATGATTTCTAACGACTTAACCTCTACTCCTAATGTGTTTTCTTCTTTGGTGCTAGGTCTCCTACATGACGACATGCTTACCCTCGACGAGTCCATCCCTCCAATGGGAAAACCGACGGCCATGGTGGACGATGATGAACCGCCCACATGGTTCCATCAAAATGAAGATGAAAATGAGTGGATCTTCAACACCTCACCTACAACACATGAGCGACGCTCCAAAGGTAACATAGGTGATGGTGCTTCTCTTGTCCCACTAGTGGACCCTCTTGACAATGATTGCTTGGATGATGTTGATCCACCTATTCCCATTCTTCATGCTAGTGTGACTTCTTCATGCCTTGACTTACCTATTTATGATGAATATGATGATGAGCATGTTGAGTTGCGTAGTTGTGATGCTATGCTCCATAGGATATCATGTGAAAATTCTTTTGGTCACATCATGTTTGACAATCCATTGAACTTGTCATATGCTATGAGTGAGATCTCCCATATTGCATCATTTCAATCTCAACATAGTAACTATGAATGCCCCATTAAAATAAATCCTATTTGCACCTATGGCATATATGACGAGATGATGGTTATTGGCATTTGTTTTTCTTGTGATGATACCGATATGCTCCCTTTGCATCATTTATCTCATATGCCATGCCATGACCACCTAGCTTCGGATATGCATTGTTTTGGATGTTGTCCATTTTCTCCATGTGATGTTTCTACACATACTCATGAGGAGACACCCATAGTTTCCTCATCCATATTAGGAGATTTTGATGCGTTCCATACTTTGCATGATTCCCATAATTGCTTGCACCATATGCATTCAATGAATAACAATGCTATAGATATTTTTCATGATGCATTGCCCAATTTGAGTCTCCATTATGCCATACATGACAACAAACCTATCATGATGGATGACATGTTTCTATATCACGCATCTCATTTATTTGAGCATTGGATATTTGGTGCTAAACAACACAAGCACGTGCGCATCATGATGAATGATGTATACATCTACCACGCACACACAATTTTTCCTTTGCCTTTGTTTTCTGTAGGTACTCACATATATTCCTCAACCTCTCAATCCCAAGAGTTTAGGAAACGAGCTCTTGAGAGCAACGATGATTTGGGATCCCGTGGATTGTCATTCACATATACACGGCTTTGGGCTATATATCACTTGTTACTTTATGCCCATTGTGTCATGTTCACTTTGCATGTTATACCTCTTTCTATGATTTTGCCATGCAATTGTGACCCTTGCCTGCATCTACCCATGATTCACCATTATGCTACTCCTATGTGTATTTGCATGTTTGGTGGAGATCCTTGTTGCTATTGCCATGTTTATCATGTGCCTCATGCTATTGTTGATTCTTGTGTTGGGAGAGTCATGATGTCCCATTACTATTTACATATGGCTTCTTGCCAATAATGATGATATTTTGCTCATATCTTGCTTTCACGCTTGTGATATGTCATGTGCATTATTCATGCCCACTATTTGCCAACCTGACATGCTTGCCATGATTTCCTCTAGTATGTTGCATCTTCGCACTACTAGCTTGCTTGACTTGATCACTATGATTGCTTGCTTGGTCGCATCACCCATGTTCCACTCTTACTCGCTTTCTTGGGTTGATGACATATATGCTCATGCCTCTCACATGATATATCTTGATCATTGTCTCTTGTGCCCATTAGTTTCCTCTTTCATATCCACTTGTATTGAGTGCAACCATACTATGCTTATTTGATGTAGGGTGGAACCCTATGGGGCCGATCTTTCACGTTTGGAGAGTATCCCTACGAGGACCACGAAGAATGCATGGAAGAACATGAGGGAAATCACGAGGGGAAACAAGAGAAACACTCAACCGACACAAATATGATCACACAAGTGCTAGATCATCGAGGCACAAAGTAACACGAGATCCAAAGTCAACAAGGGACGATACAAAGGTAACCGTTCTTCTCTGGAAGGAGGTCTTAAGGTCTTCCCCGATTGGAGGTCTTGAATCCGGGTGGATCTTCTCCGAAGAGGTGCGGTCCCTCACGAGGAGTAGATCTCGTACGGATGAGCAATGCTCTATCTCATATGAGCTAAACCTATGCTAACCCTAGAAAGATGGGGCAGAAGGAGTATATATAGTCTAGGGGGTCGAAAGGGTACATGGGCCTCGGCCCTTTACTGTGCGCAGACAAGTGGAGCCGGATGTCCGGGCGACGGGCCGATGTCCGGGGCTTCAGGAGTGGCCGGATGTCCGGGCTAGGAGGCCGGATGTCCGGGATGGTGGAGTCAGCTTCTGTAGGTTGTGGTGCAGGGCGCCAGATGTCCGGGCGTCTCGCCGGATTTCCGGGCATGGGCCGGATGTCCGGGCTGGGGCCGGATGTCCGGGGCCTGTAGAGGTTGGGTGGCTGGGAGGCTGTTGTGGATGATGTTCCAGGGGCCGGATGTCCGGGGTACTGGCCGGATGTCCGGGGCCTGGGAGGTGTTCTTGACTCTTCCGTTGGTTCTCCTCATCCATGGACTTGGCGATTTGTTTGTCTTCATGTACATCTCCAAGAGGGTCCTCTTGACACCTAATCATGCATAGCATATCGGACTCAGGTAGTAGCCATGTCTCAGGTGGATCATATGTGATATCACTAAGGAAAGAAGTCACCTCGTTCTCGAGATCTCTAGCTCGTGCTCGTGTCATAGGTCCTCTTGGCTCTTGATGAGACGATGGTAGGTCTATAGGGATGACCGTAGGATGCTCCGCATCATTATTGATCTTGGAGACTTAGACACTTTACTTGTGATGCATGCTTGTTTGATTGAGCCTCTTGTATTTGGTTGCTCTGGCATCATATGCCTCCATACTATGAAATGCTCCCTTGTACTTTCTTATGATGATCATGATGCATACAATTGTTGGCTATCTTACCACACGAATGATAGGTGTTGCATTTGCACCAACCTCATTTGTTTTTCCGAGTGTTTGCCATGTTCTTTCATTTTGAAGGATTCACAAGGCGGTACCACAATGAGACATATTGGTTATGTGAAGGCATACAAGATGTGCAACTCCACCATCCTTGAGAACCTCCTAAAGGTGAACTCCTTCCCTTTGATCCATCCTCAATTATGCATATTAGATGGGTCATTCTTTCATTGTTACCTCCTTCTTCTTGTATATAAGATACACATATTGGAGGGAGGACGGACATTGGAGATGGACCCTATGGACCTTCAAGTTGAGGAGTGCCACAACATCGAGCTTTGGTACAACACCACACATAACAAATTTGCATCTTATGCATGGATTGACTCACATTATGATTGCCTTGTTGCATCTTGTATTTCTATGTCATCCATGATATATGAGCTTGTGCATTTCCTTAGAAAATTTGTTGTGATCTTTCTTGATGGCATATTCATACATAATGATCACATTGCCTACCATCAATTGCATGATAACATAATCATATTTAGCTTCCTGATAAAGGCGATGGTGTCCCGATCTTTCGATGAGATGATAACTATCGATTTGGTGGAGACGACTTTGACGATCCGACTACAAACGTGCATGATGTTATGCCTTAGCAATCGCTAAACCAACTCCGAGAGGTTATTGACCACGCCGGAGCACGATCAACCTGACCACGAAGGTCTATTCCTGCAAGCAATCGAAGAACAAGCAAGAAACTGAGATTGCAATCTGGATATTGCGAATATAAGATGAAAGCTTTCTTGATCAAGGTGGGGTTCTGTGACGCCTTTGTCTGGTCGTTGAACACAAACGAAGTACGCGAAGTTGCAGCTATGGCGAACTTTTAATCTAAACAAAACCCAAAGTCTAAACGACGCCCTAAGGGCTGTATATATGGAGGAAGAGGGGGGAATTTCGTGGCCCTTGGGGAAGGGGTCTGAAACCAAACCTATCTCTTGTTTCCCCACACATACGGACTCTAAAAACAGCCTATACTCAAGTATTTCGAAATTACATGGGCATGGCCCAATAATAAGGTGACGCAGCACCTAGAATAGCCTATGGACGAAAGTTACGAAGTAGCATCTTGTATATTTCGTTCGAGGCTTCATGCACGCATTATGGTGGCTTCAACGTCCTGAAATCATCACTTGTAACTCCATTCTTGTTCCCCTTGCACATGCCATCATCTCCATGCTTGTTCTTGCTCCAATGTTCATCCTTCTCCAAGCTAGGTCCTTCATTTGTAAGCAAAACAAATGTATCCAATTTAGGCAGCAGCATATTCTCATGAACATTAGAATCATTACCAAGAAACGAAAGTACCTGGTAATTTAATTGGCGTGCGCGAGCTGTAGTAATTGGTCCACTATGAATAACAGCAGGGGATGTGGGTGTAACAATCGTATTGATGTCCTCATCATCCTCCCCTTCTTGAAATGAAGTCGTCCTCGACGGAAGCTCATCTTCCTCACCCAAATAAGGCTTCAAATCTGCAATGTTAAAAGTGGGACTAACCCCAAGATCTGTAGGCAGCTCAAGTTTGTATGCATTATCATTTATTTTCTCTAACACCTTAAAAGGACCATCAGCACGTGGCATTAGCTTCGATTTCCACAAATCAGGAAATCTATCCTTACGCAAATGTAACCAAGCAAGATCTCCAGGTGCAAACACAACATGTTTTCTACCCTTATCTCCAGCAAGTTTATATTTAGCATTCATACGCTCAATGTTTTCCTTAGTTACCTCATGCACTTTTAAAATCAATTCAGCACGTTGTTTAGCATCAAAATTCACCTTCTCCGAAGATGGAAGAGGCAACAAATCCATAGGTGCACGAGGTAGGAAACCATACACAATTTCAAAAGGGAACATCTTAGAAGTAGAATGCAATCAAAGATTATAAGCAAATTCAATATGAGGCAAGCATTCTTCCCACATTTTCTTATTATTCTTCAAAATAGCCCTAAGTATAGTAGACAATGTTCTATTGACTACTTCAGTTTGTCCATAAGTTTGGGGGTGAAAAGTAGTACTAAAAAGCAGTTTAGTCCCCAACTTAGCCCATAAACATCTCCAAAAGTGGCTAAGAAATTTAGTATCACGATCCAAAACAATAGTATTTGGTACACCATGCAAGCGAATAATTTCATGAAAGATCAAATCAGCAACATTAACAGCATCATTGCTTTTATGACATGGTATAAAGTGTGCCATTTTCGAGAATCTATCAACGACAACGAATATGCTATCCCTCCCCTTCTTTGTTCGAGGTAAACCTAAAACAAGGTCCACAGATATATCCTCCCAAGGAACACAAGGTACAGGCAAAGGCATATATAAACCATGAGGATTGAGACGTGACTTAGCTTTTTGACATGTAGTGCAGCGAGCAACAAAACGCTCAACATCCCGTCTCATCTTTGGCCAAAAGAAATGTGTAGCAAGTATATCCTCTGTCTTCTTGACGCCAAAGTGCCCCATTAATCCTCCTCCATGCGCCTCCTGCAACAACAAAAGACGAACGGAGCTAGCTGGAATGCATAGCTTGTTAGCACGAAACAAAAATCGATCGTTAAGAACGAACTTGTTCCATGTTCTCCCTTCCTTACAATTCTGCAATACATCTTTAAATTCAGCATCATGCACATATTGATCTTTCATGGTCTCCAAACCAAATATTTTAAAGTCAAGTTGTGAAAGCATAGTATAACGACGAGACAATACATCAGCAATAACATTTTCTTTACCCTTCCTGTGTTTAATGACATAAGGGAAAGTCTCAATGAATTCAACCCATTTAGCATGTCTACGGTTCAGTTTTGCTTGACTTTTAATGCGTTTCAAAGATTCATGATCAGAATGTATAACAAATTCCTTGGGCCATAAATAATGTTCATGTTACTAAGGTCTGAACAAGAGCATAAAATTCTTTATCATAAGTAGAATAGTTCAGAATAGGCCCACTCAATTTTTCAGAAAAGTATGCAACAGGTTTTCCATCTTGTAATAACACACCTCCTAATCCAATTCCACTAGCATCACATTCAAACTCAAAAGTCTTATTAAATTCAGGAAGTTGGAGTAAAGGAGCATGTGTCAACTTATCTTTCAATATCGTGAAGGCTTCTTGCTGTGCGGTATCCCAAACAAAAGGCACATCCTTCTTTGTAAGCTCGTTGAGAGGTGCAGCAATGGTGCTGAAATCTCTCACAAAACGCCTATAGAAACCAGCTAGGCCAAGGAAACAACTCACTTGTGTGACCATTTTTGGCTGTGGCCAACTCTCAATAGCTTCAATCTTGGCTCTATCAACTTCAATTCCCTATGGAGTAACAACATAGCCAAGAAAAGACACTCGGTCGATGCAAAAGGTGCACTTCCCAAGGTTACCAAACAAACGTGCATCACGTAGAGTAATAAAAACAGCACGCAAATGTTCCAAATGTTCCTCCAAAGATCTGCTATAAATCAATGTGTCATCAAAGTAAACTGCCACAAATCGTCCAATGAAAGCACGTAAAACTTAGTTCATTAATCTCATGAAAGTACTAGGTGCATTAGTTAACCCAAAAGGCATGACTAACCACTCATATAATCCAAACTTAGTTTCAAATGTTGTATTCCATTCATCTCCCAATTTCATACGAATTTGATGGTATCCACTACGCAAATCAACTTTCGAGAATATTGTAGAGCCACTCAATTCATCAAGCATATCATTGTTGGGGAACGTTGCAGAAAATTAAAATTTTTCCTACGGTTTCACCAAGATCCATCTATGAGTTCATCTAAGCAACGAGTCATGGGAGTGAGTTTGCATCTACATACCACTTGTAGATCGAGTACGGAAGCGTTCGAGGGAGTGGTGATGATGGAGTCGTTCTCAACGTGATTCCGATCACCGATGACCAAGTGCTGAACGGACAGCACCTCCGCGTTCAACACACGTACGGGACGATGGCGTCTCCTCCGTCTTGATCCAGCAAGGATGAAGGAGAGGTTGAGGAAGACAACTCCAATGGCAGCACGACGGCGTGGTGCGGTTGGTCTGGCAGTTCTCCGGCAGGCTTCGCCAAGCTTGCGCGGAGAAAGAGAGGTGTTGGGAGGGAGGGCTGCGCCTTCAATCGCAGTGTGCAGCCTCCCTCACCCCTCTATTATAGGAGGAGAGGGCAGGGGGCGGCCACCTAGGGAAACCCTAGATGGGGGGGCGGCCAAAGGGGAGGAGGAGAGGGTGGCTTGCCCCCAAGCCAGGGGGCCCCTTTAGGGTTTCCCTCCCAAGCCCTAGCCGCATGGGCCTAGGTGGGAGGCGCCCAGCCCACCGGGGCTGGCCTCTCCCACACAGCCCATGTGGCCCCCCGAGGGGTGGCCACTCCAGTGGACCTCCGGAACCCTCCCGTGGCCCCGGTACATTACCAGTATACCCTCAAACTTTCGGAGTCCGCTTAACCACTTTCCATATATAAATCTTTACCTCCGGACCATTCCGAACTCCTCGTGACGTCCGGATCTCATCCGGGACCCCGAACAACATTCGTAATCACATACTTGTCTTCCTAATAACCCTAGCGCCACCGAACCTTAAGTGTGTAGACCCTACGGGTTCGGAGACATGCGAACATGACCGAGACGATCTCAGTCAATAACCAACAGCGGATCTGGATACCCATGTTGGCTCCCACATGTTCCTCGATGTTGTCATCGGATGAACCACGATGTCAAGGATTCAAGCAACCCGTATTCTATTCCCTTTGTCGACGGTATGTTACTTGCCCGAGACTCGATCGTCGGTATCCCAATACCTCGCTCAGTCTCGTTATCGCAAGTCACTTTACTCGCATCAGTAATGCATGATCCCGTGACCGGACACTTGATCACTTTGAGCTCATTATGATGATGCACTACCGAGTGGGCCCGGTGATACCTCTCCGTCATACGGAGTGACAAATCCTGTCTCGATCCGTGTCAACCCAATGACACTTTCGGAGATACCTGTAGTGCACCTTTATAGTCACCCAGTTACGTTGTGACATTTGGTACACCCAAAGCATTCCTACGGTATCCGGGAGTTACACGATCTCACGGTCTAAGGAAGAGATACTTGACATTGGAAAAGCTCTAGCAAAACGAAATACACGATCTTTGTGCTATGCTTAGGATTGTCTTGTCCATCACGCCATTCTCCTAATGACGTGATCCCGTTGTCAATGACATCGATGTCCATAGTCGAAACCATGACTATCTGTTGACCAACGAGCTAGTCTCGCTAGAGGCTTACTAGGGACGATTGTAGTCTATGTATTCACACGTGTATTACGATTTCCGGATAATACTGCTTATAGCATGAATAAAAGACAATTATCATGAACAAGGAAATATAATAATAATGCTTTTATTATTGCCTCTAGGGCATATTTCCAACAGTCTCCCACTTGCACTAGAGTCAATAATCTAGTTACATTGTGATGAATCGAACACCCATAGAGTTCTGGTGTTGATCATGTTTTACTCGCGGAAGAGGTTTAGTCAACGAATCTGCGACATTCAGATCCGTATGCACTTTGCAAATTTCTATGTCTCCATTTTGAACATTTTCACGGATGGAGTTGAAGCGACGCTTGATGTGCCTTGTCTTCTTGTGAAACCTGGGCTCCTTGGCAAGTGCAATAGCTCCAGTGTTGTCACAGAAGAGTTTGATCGGCCCCGACGCATTGGGTATGACTCCTAGGTCGGTGATGAACTCCTTCACCCATATTGCTTCATGTGCTGCCTCCGAGGCTGCCATGTACTTCGCTTCACATGTAGATCCCGCCACGACGCTTCGCTTGCAGCTGCACCAGCCATCGCTCCACCATTCAACATATACACGATCCGGTTTGTGACTTAGAGTCATCAGATCGTGTCGAAGCTAGCGCCGACGTAACCCTTACGACGAGCTCTTCGTCACCTCCATAAACGAGAAACATGTCCTTTGTCCTTTTCGGTACTTCAGGATATTCTTGATCGCTGTCCGGTGTTCCTTGCGGGATTACTTTGGTACCTTCCTACCAAACTTACGACAAGGTTTACATCAGGTCCGGTACACAGCATGGCATACATAATAGATCCTATGGCTGAAGCATAGGGATGACACTCATCTCTTCTTTATCTTTTGTCGTGGTCGGGCATTGAGCCGAGCTCAATCTCACACCTTGCAATACAGGCAAGAACCCTTCTTGGACTGATCCATTTTGAACTTCTTCAAAATCTTATCAAGGTATGTGCTTTGTGAAAGACCTATGAGGCGCCTCGATCTATCTCTATAGATCTTGATGCCTAATATGTAAGCAGCTTCTCCAAGGTCCTTCATTGAAAAACACTTATTCAAGTAGGCCTTAATGCTGTCCAAGAATTCTATATCATTTCCCATCAAAAGTATGTCATCTACATATAATATGAGAAATGCTACAGAGCTCCCACTCACTTTCTTGTAAACGCAGGCTTCTCCATAAGTCTGCATAAACCCAAACGCTTTGATCATCTCATCAAAGCGAATGTTCCAACTCCGAGATGCTTGCACCAGCCCACAAATGGATCGCTGGAGCTTGCATACTTTGTTAGCGTTCTTAGGATCGACAAAACCTTCCGGCTGTATCATATACAGCTCTTCCTTAAGATAACCATTAAGGAATGTTGTTTTGACGTCCATCTGCCATATCTCATAATCATAGTATCCGGCAATTGCTAACATGATTCGGACGGACTTAAGCTTCGCTACGGGAGAGAAAGTCTCATCGTAGTCAATCCCTTGAACTTGTCGATAACCCTTAGCGACAAGTCGAGCTTTATAGATGGTGACATTACCATCTGCGTCCGTCTTCTTCTTAAAGATCCATTTGTTTTCTATTGCTCGCCGATCATCGGGCAAGTCAGTCAAAGTCCATACTTTGTTTTCATACATGGATTCTATCTCGGATTTCATGGATTCTAGCCATTTGTTGGAATCTGGGCCCGCCATCGCTTCTTTATAGTTCGAAGGTTCACCATTGTCTAACAACATGATTTCCAGGACAGGGTTGCCGTACCACTTTGGTGCGGAACGTGTCCTAGTGGACCTACGAAGTTCAGCAGCAACTTGATCCAAGTACCTTGATCATCATCATGAATTTCCTCTTGGTTGGTGTAGGCATCACAGAACATTTTCCGAGCTGCACTACTATCCTGTTCAAGAGGTAGTACTTCATCGAGTTCTACTTTCCTCCCACTTACTTCTTTCGAGAGAAACTCTTTTCTAGAAAGGATCCGTTCTTGGCAACAAAGATCTTGCCCTCGGATCTTAAGTAGAAGGTATACCCTATGGTTTCCTTAGAGTATCCTATGAAGACGCATTTTTCCGACTTGGGTTCGAGCTTTTCGGTTGAAGTTTCTTGACATAAGCATCGCATCCCCAAACTTTTAGAAACGATAGCTTAGGTTTCTTCCCAAACCATAATTCATACGGTGTCGTCTCAACGGACTTAGACGGTGCCCTATTTAAAGTGAATGTAGCTGTCTCTAGAGCGTATCCCCAAAATGATAGCGGTAAATCGGTAAGAGACATCATAGATCGCACCATATCCAATAGAGTGCGACACGACGTTCGGACACACCGTTACGTTGAGGTGTTCCAGCGGCGTGAGTTGTGAAACGATTCCACATTTTCTTAAGTGTGTACCAAATTCGTGACTTAAATATTCTCCTCCACGATCTGATCGTAAGAATTTTATCTTTCGGTCACGTTGATTCTCTACTTCATTCTGAAATTCCTTGAACCTTTCAAAGGTCTCAGACTTGTGTTTCATCAAGTAGACATACCCATATCTACTCAAGTCATCTGTGAGAGTGATAACATAACGATATCCTCCGCGAGACTCAACGCTCATTGGACCGCACACATCGGTATGTATGATTTCCAACAAGTTGGTTGCTCGCTCCATTGTTCCAGAGAACGGAGTCTTGGTCATCTTGCCCATGAGGCATGGTTCGCATGTGTCAAATGATTCATAATCAAGAGACTCCAAAAGTCCATCGGAATGGAGCTTCTTCATGCGCTTTACACCAATGTGACCAAGGCGCAAAGTGCCACAAGTATGTGGGACTATCGTTATCAACTTTACATCTTTTGGTATTCACGCTATGAATATGTGTAACACTACGCCGAGATTCATTAAGAATAAACCATTGACCATCGGAGCATGACCATAATACATATCTCTCATATAAATAGAACAACCATTATTCTCGGATTTAAATGAGTAGCCATCTCGCATTAAACGAGATCCGGATACAATATTCATGCTCAAACTTGGCACCAAATAAAAATTATTAAGGTTCAAAACTAATCCCGAGGTAAATGTAGAGGTAGCGTGTCGACGGCGATCACATCGACTGGAACCATTCCCGACGTGCATCATCACCTCGCCCTTCGCCGGTCTCCGCTTATTCCGCAGCTCCTGCTGTGAGTTACAAATATGAGCAACGGCACCGTATCAAATACCGGGAGTTACTACGAGTCTTGGTAAGGTACACATCAATTACATGTATATCAAATATACCTTTGGTGTTGCCGGCCTTCTTATCCGCTAAGTATTTGGGGCAGTTCCGCTTCAATGACCCTTCCCTTGCAATAAAAGCACTCGGTCTCAGGCTTGGGTCCATTCTTTGACTTCTTCCGGCAACTTGCTTACCGGCGCGGCAACCTCCTTGTCGTCCTTCTTGAAGTTCTTCCTTCCTTGCCCTTCTTGAACTTAGTGGTCTTATTGACCATCAACACTTGATGTTCTTTCTTGATTTCAACCTCGGCTGACTTCAGCATAGAGAATACTTCAGAATGGTCTTTACCATCCCCTGCATATTGTAGTTCATCACAAAGCTCTTGTAGCTTGGTGGGAGCGATCGAGGATTCTGTCAATGACCGCCTCATCGGGAGGTTAATATTCAGTGGGTCATACGGTTGTGCAACCTGGACATCTTGAGAATGTGCTCACCGACGTAACTATTTTCCTCCATCTTACAACTATAGAACTTGTCGGAGATGTCATATCTCTCGACCCGGCGTGAGCTTGGAAAACCAGTTTCAGCTCCTCGAACATCTCATATGCTCCGTGATGCTCAAAACGCTTTTGGAGCCCGGTTCTAAGCTGTAAAGCATGCCGCCTTGAACGAGGGAGTAATCATCAAGACGCGCCGCCAAACGCTCAAATCGTCTTGCAGTCTTTGGGAGAGCAGGTGGGTCACCTAACGGTGCTTCTAGGACATATGCTTTCTTAGCAGCTATGAGGATGATCTCGGGTTCGGACCCGATCCGTATAGTTGCTGCCATCATCTTTCAGCTTGGTTTTCTCTAGGAGCGCGTTGAAGTTCATGTTGACATGGCGTTGGCCATTTGATCTACAAGACATATCATTCAAAAGTTTTAGACTAAGTTCATGATAATCAAGTTCATCTAATCAAATTATTTCAATGAACTCCCACTCAGATTAGACATCCTCTAGTCATCTAAGTGTTACACGATCCGAGTCGACCAGGCCGTGTCCGATCATCACGTGAGACGGACTAGTCATCGTCGGTGAACATTCTCATGTTGATCGTATCTTCTATCGACTCGTGTTCGACCTTTCGGTCTCCGTGTTCGAGGCCATGTCTGTACATGCTAGGCTCGTCAAGTTTAACCCTAAGTGTTTTGCGTGTGTAAATCTGTCTTACACCGTTGTATGTGAACGTAAGAATCCATCACACCCGATCATCACGTGGTGCTTAGAAGCGATTTAACTTTAGCAACGGTGCACGTTAGGGAGAACACTTCTTGAAATTGTTGTAAGGATCATCTTATTTACTACCGTCGTTCTAAGTAAACAAGATGTGTAAACATAATAAACATCACATGCAATTATATAGTAGTGACATGATATGGCCAATATCATAAAACTCCATTGATCTCCATCTTGGGGCTCCATGATCATCTTGTCACGGCATGGCACCATGATCTCCATCATCATGATCTCCATCATCGTGCCTCCATGAAGTTGTCACGCCAACGACTACTTCTACTACTATGGCTAAACGCGTTTTAGCAATAAAGTAAAGTAAGTTACATGGCTTTCTTCAATGACACGCAGGTCATACAAAAATAAAGACAACTCCTATGGCTCCTGCCAGTTGTCATACTCATCGACATGCAAGTCGTGATTCTTATTACAAGAACATGATCTCATACATCACAATACGTCATTCATCACAACTTGGCCATATCACATCACATGTCAATTGCTGCAAAAACAAGTTAGACGTCATCTAATTGTTGTTGCATCTTTTACGTGGCTGCAATTGGGTTCTAGCAAGAACGTTTTCTTACCTATGAATAACCACAACGTGATCTTGTCAACTTCTATTTACCCTTCATAAGGACCCTTTTCATCGAATTCGCTCCAACTAAAGTAGGAGAGACAGACACCCGCCAGCCACCTTATGCAACTTGTGCATGTTAGTCGGTGGAACCGGTCTCACGTAAGCGTACGTGTAAGGTTGGTCCGGGCCGCTTCATCCCACAATACCGCGGAAGCAAGATAAGATTAGTAGCGGCAAGTAAGTTGACAAGATCCACGCCCACAACTAAATTGTGTTCTACTCGTGCAAAGAGAACTACGATAAACCTAGCTCATGATGCCCTGTTTGGGAACGTTGCAGAAAATTAAAATTTTTCCTACGGTTTCACCAAGATCCATCTATGAGTTCATCTAAGCAACGAGTCATGGGAGTGAGTTTGCATCTACATACCACTTGTAGATCGAGTACGGAAGCGTTCGAAGGAGTGGTGATGATGGAGTCGTTCTCAACGTGATTCCGATCACCGATGACCAAGTGCTGAACGGACAGCACCTCCGCGTTCAACACACGTACGGGACGATGGCGTCTCCTCCGTCTTGATCCAGCAAGGATGAAGGAGAGGTTGAGGAAGACAACTCCAATGGCAGCACGACGGCGTGGTGCAGTTGGTACGGCAGTTCTCCGACAGGGCTTCGCCAAGCTTGCGCGGAGAAAGAGAGGTGTTGGGGAGGGGAGGGGCTGCGCCTTCAATCGTGTGTGCAGCCCTCCCCTCACCCCTCTATTTATAGGAGGAGAGGGCAGGGGGGGCCGGCCACCTAGGGGAAACCCTAGATGGGGGCGGCGGCCAAAGGGGAGGAGGAGAGGGGTGGCTTGCCCCCCAAGCTAGGGGGGCGCCCCCTTTAGGGTTTCCCCTCCCCAAGCCCTAGCCGCATGGGCCTAGGTGGGGAGGCGCGCCCAGCCCACCAGGGGCTGGCTCCCTCTCCCACACAGCCCATGTGGCCCCCCGGTAGGGGTGGCCCCTCCCGGTGGACCTCCGGAACCCTCCCGGTGGCCCCGGTACATTACCGGTATACCCCCGAAACTTTCCGGAGTCCGTTTAACCACTTTCCATATATAAATCTTTACCTCCGGACCATTCCGGAACTCCTCGTGACGTCCGGGATCTCATCCGGGACCCCGAACAACATTCGTAATCACATACTTGTCTTCCTAATAACCCTAAGCCACCGAACCTTAAGTGTGTAGACCCTACGGGTTCGGAGACATGCGAACATGACCGAGACGATCTCAGGTCAATAACCAACAGCAGGATCTGGATACCCATGTTGGCTCCCACATGTTCCTCGATGCTGTCATCGGATGAACCACGATGTCAAGGATTCAAGCAACCCCGTATTCTATTCCCTTTGTCAGACGGTATGTTACTTGCCCGAGACTCGATCGTCGGTATCCCAATACCTCGTTCAGTCTCGTTACCGGCAAGTCACTTTACTCGCACCGTAATGCATGATCCCGTGACGGACACTTGATCACTTTGAGCTCATTATGATGATGCACTACCGAGTGGGCCCAGTGATACCTCTCCGTCATACGGAGTGACAAATCCCTGTCTCGATCCGTGTCAACCCAACAGACACTTTCGGAGATACCTATAGTGCACCTTTATAGTCACCCAGTTACGTTGTGACGTTTGGTACACCCAAAGCATTCCTACGGTATCCGGGAGTTACACGATCTCACGGTCTAAGGAAGAGATACTTGACATTGGAAAAGCTCTAGCAAAACGAAATACACGATCTTTGTGCTATGCTTAGGATTGGGTCTTGTCCATCACGTCATTCTCCTAATGACGTGATCCCGTTGTCAATGACATCGATGTCCATAGTCGGAAACCATGACTATCTGTTGACCAACGAGCTAGTCGCTAGAGGCTTACTAGGACGATTGTAGTCTATGTATTCACACGTGTATTACGATTTCCGGATAATACAGTTATAGCATGAATAAAAGACAATTATCATGAACAAGGAAATATAATAATAATGCTTTTATTATTGCCTCTAGGGCATATTTCCAACAATCATGTAGCCTAGGAATAGGATGACGATAACGAATAGTAATATTATTAATGCCTCTACAATCTACGCACATACGCGAAGTACCATCCTTTTTTGGCACTAAAATGGTAGGAACAGCACAAGGACTAAGGGATTCTCTTATATAACCTTTGTCGAGCAGCTCCTGTACTTGACACATAATCTCCTTCGTCTCCTTTGGATTGGTATGGTATGGTGCACGGTTGGGTAATGATGCACCGGGAATTAAGTCAATCTGATGCTCAATCCCTCGAATGGGAGGTTATCCCGATGGCACGTCTTGTGGAAAGACGTCAGCGAACTCCTTCAAAATGTTAGTGACAGCAGGAGACAGCAGGAGGCAAAGAGGAAGGCATGTCCTCGAATGAAAATAATGCCTCTTTGCAAACAAAAGCATAGAAAACAGATTTGCTAAAATCTAGATCATCAATATCAGATTTGGTGGCAAGTAAACATGCACTTTTCAATTTAATTTCAGAAGCAACACTAGATGGTTTATTATTAGTCTTCATTTGTTGCTCAAATTCTTTTGCCACAATCTGATTTTCACTCTTATTTTGCTCCTGTTTTGCTTTAGTAGATCTATTAATATCATCTTTCAAAATGGAATCAGGAGTCATAGGAAGCAAAGTAATATTTTTGTCCTTATGAACAAGAGTATACTGATTGTTTTTACCGTGGTGTACAGAATTTTTATCAAATTGTCATGGTCTACCAAGTAATAAGGAACATGCTTGCATAGGTACCACATCACAATCAACATAATCAACATATGTAGAGATACTAAAATGCACACGAACAGTACGTGTTACCTTAACCTTGCCGCTGTTGTTGAACCATTGGATGTCGTAAGGATGTGGATGTGGTCTTGTGGTGAGAGATAGCTTCTCCACCATCTCCATGATAGCCAAGTTGTTGCAGCTCCCTCCATCTATGATGACGTGAATAGAACGTTCCTTCACAACTCCCTTTGTATGGAACAAATTATGTCTCTGATTTTGCTCAGCTTGCGTAACCTGCACACTCAAAACACGTTCAGCAACTAAACATTCATATCTGTCAGCATCTTCAGCAGCCATGTCTTGCATCTCATGATCAGAATCATCTCCACCATGTTCTTCATGTGTAATAAGAGCCAAAGTCTCCTCATCATAGTCACTTGCAGACTCATACCCACCATCCTTAGTAGCAATCATCACACGCTGAGATTTGCATTCTCTCGCAAAATGTCCTCTTCCCTTACAACGACGACAAATAATATCACTTGTGTGCCCTGTTGATGCCATGGAAGAGGAAGAGCTCTGTGTAGGCCCCGTAGGTGCGCTCTTGGCAGATAGTGGTGGTTGTGCCCGCTTTCTTGTATCACGGCTAGAGGTGGCACCTGATGGCGGTGCTGGTACAGTGGAAGTAGAAGATGCACGCGGTGTCCATGAGGAAGGTCGACCTGCAGAAAAGTTAGTGCGCGCCATTTCTTGTCGATCCTACACTTCACGTTCAGCTTTACAAGCAAGATGGAATAAACGAGTGATATTAGTATACTCCTTGTACTCTAGAATGGTCTGAATCTCTCTATTTAATCCACCCATAAAACGTGCAAGCATAGCTTCATTCTCCTCAACAATACCACATCTAATCATGCCAGTTTGTAATTCCTGATAATATTCTTCTACATAATTTTTCCTTGTCTTAAAAGCTGCAATAATTGAAGCAATTCACGTTGATAATATGGTGGAACCGAATGAGTACGCATAGCAGTTTTGCTCAAGTAGCTGGAATAGGATATAATCTAAAATGTCCAGACCACCAAACACATGCAAAGCTAGTGAAAGCACAAACAGCAGCAGGAACACGTCTCTCCTCAGGATATTGTAAACATGTAAATCGTTGTTCAGTTTCTAACTCCCAAGATATATATCAGGAACATACCTACCCTCCAATGGTGGAATATTCAATTTCAGTTTAGGGAGATGGTCATGATCTCGTACCTGAGGGGGAGCCCTACCATTGCCATTATTTGCATGTGGACGACCTGGTGGTTGTGGTGCTGGTGGTTGCACGTAGTTCTGATTTTGATCAACCTCATCCTCGTAATCTCCTACATAATCATCCTCCGCATCACCTACAGGAGCCATAGAAGTATCAACAGCAGCACCAATAGTTTGGCCAGGCTGAAGAATGACACTGCTCGCTCGGCGGAGGGCTGTTTTGCGATGTGGAGGTAGTCGTCGTTGTTGTTGTTGTTCCAGAGGTGCGGCAGGTGCAGCCGGTGGTGGAAGACGCGCAAGCAGTTCATTAAATCTGTTATCGAGCTTTGTTTCGAACATCTTCTCAAGGCCAGTGATCTTCTCCATGACCTATTCAAAATTGTTCAGCACATCTTGCACCTGTTCAGTCATCATTTGCTGGAACTTAACATGAAGCTCCTTGTTCGTTAAATTCTCCCAGTCAATCTCGTCGGCTTGTGATCCTGGCATGGTTAGCAGCAATAGAAACACACAAGAATGTGATCCTACAGACTACTAACAAGTGGTGGCGGTGGTGGGTGTCACAAATCCGTCAAGCAAATCTCAAAGTCTTACCAGTTCTTACCAAGCAGCAGGTGGTGACCAGCAACCGTTGTAGTCAAAACTCTCAAAGCTTGGATAGAGCGATTACCAGGGAGAGTCAAATGCACGACGTAGATGTATGTGGAGCTGGGAAGGCTTATAATATGGTAGCTAAAAGGGTCAGCAATAATCAATTCAGATATGCAAAGTTGAATAAACGCTCAACAACGGTACTATGCTGGTCCTAGGCTAGACCGTACTAGAGACGCGAGCCTAGAACACTAACAAAATCACGGCGCTACACGTAAATAAGGGAGGAGCACACTCTGAATTTTTTTTCTTTTTTCACTTTTTTTTGCACTTTTTTCCTCTTTTTTTTGCTCCGCAACAATTTTTTTTCGAAAAAGTCTACAAATGTCCTAAAAACTACCTAGCCAGAATTTTCCAGACTTAGTTTTTTTTAAACTGGAACTATTTTTCTTCTGCGGATGGCTCGGAAATTGGGGAGTCCTACTCTGTCACAACTCGGAGTATCGCGTGATCTGGAAATCGAAAACAAAGCAACAATTACTGGACTCAGACTAGGACTAGTGGCAGAGATGAATCTGGTGGAATCTCGGACTTGTGGCGGAGATGAATCTGGTGGAACTCAGACTGCTGGCGGATATATGTTGTAGGTGGACTCGGATTGGCGTGATGGCGACTGATATTTGGTGGCGTATATGGACTCGGATTGGCGGTGAATATGTGGTGGTGGTATATGGCAGCGACGATGAAGTTGGTGCGGTGGTGGTATATGGCAGCAGCGAAGATGATGAGGCGGTGGTGATATACGGCAGCGGCGACGTGACAACCTGTGAACAGAACGCGAAACTCTAAAGGACTAGACGCTAAGACCAACAACTTGACACGTCGATGCAACCGCAAATTCAACAAAGCAAAAACATAAAAGATTATGCAAAGGCTCAGATTGGTTCAGATAGGATGAACTAACCCTATTTTCTTGGCTTTTTCGTGGACTATAGATATGAAGAATAGACTCAATCTAAACTATGAAAAACTGTAAAATCTCACCGAGCAACCTGGAAATCTGATACCACTTGATAGAGGCAAAGGTGTCCCGTCTTTCGATGAGATGATGGATATCGCTTTGGTGGAAGTCAACTTTGACGATCCGACTACGAACATGCGAGGACGTCGCGCCTTAGCAATCGCTAAACCAACTCCGAGATGTTATTTACCACGCCGGAGCACGATCAACCTGACCACGAGGGTCTGTTTCCTGCGAGCAAACAAAGAACAAGCAAGAAACTGAGATTGCAATCTGGATATTGCGAATATAAGATGAAAGCTTTATTGATCAAGGTGGGGTTCTGTGACACCTTTGTCTGGTCGTTGAACACAAACAAAGTACGCGAAGTTCCAGCTATGGCAAACTTTTAATCTAAACAAAACCCAAAGTCTGAACAACGCCCTAAGGGCTGTATATGTGGAGGAAGAGAGGGGAATTTCGTGGCCCTTGGGGAAGGGGTCCGAAACCAACCCTATCTTTTGTTTCCCCACACATACGGACTCTAAAAACAGCCTATACTCAAGTATTTCAAAATTACATGGGGCTGGCCCAATAATAAGGTGACGCAGCACCTAGAATAGCCTATGGACAAAAGTTATGAAGTAGCATCTTGTATATTTCGTCCGAGGTTTCATGCACGCATTATGGTGGCTTCAACGTCCTGAAATCATCACTTGCAACTCCGTTCTTGTTCCCCTTGCGCATGCCATCATCTCCATGCTTGTTCTTGCTCCAATGTTCATCCTTCTCCAAGCTAGGCCTTTCATTTGTAAGCAAAACAAATGTATCCAATTTAGGCAGCATTGTATTCTCATGAACATTAGAATCATTACCAAGAAACAAAAGTACCTGGTAATTTAATTGGCGTGTGCGAGCTCTAGTAATTGGTCCAGTATGTATAGCAGCAGGGGATGTGCATGTAACAATGGTATTGATGTCCTCATAAGTCCGTCAAGATCATCATCGATGGAGGTAGTTGTCACAACTTGGCAAGTGAAGAACTATGCTCCAAGCTCCAATTGGTCAAGATGAAGCACCCGCACCCCTACAAGGTTCAATGGCGAAGCGACACCGGCACAATCCAAGTCGACCATAGGGTACAAGTCTCTTTCAAAATCGGAGCCTATGAAGACACTTTGGAATGTGATGTCCTTCCGATGACCGTTTGTCACCTCCTTCTTGGACGGCCATGGCAATATGACCGAGGCGTCATCCACAATGGGTGCACAAACCATTATAGCTTCAAAATGAAAGGGAAAGAGTATGTGCTACGAGCTATGTCTCCAAGCCAAGTGATCACCGAAAAACAAGCCACCCACCGTGTAGAGAAGAGTGAGAAAGTGATCCACCGAAAACTGAGTGAGAGCCACAAGCCAAACTTGAGCGCCTCTTCGCCTAGAGAGAAAAATTTAGTCCTTTTTGCCACCAAAAGTGAGATGAGAGAAGTGTGTGAGAACCCATCGAGTGTTATGCACTTTATCTTAGTGTGCAAGGATGGAGAACCAAAAACTAACACCTCTCACGATCTACCTTTAGTGTTTCAATCTCGTTTGCAGGAATTCCAAGATGTTTTCCCCGATGAGCTACCTCCGGGTGTACCCCCTCTACGAGGCATTGAGCATCAAATCGACCTCATCCCCGGAGCACCTCTACCAAACAAAGCTCCATACCACGTCAACCCCGAAGAAACTAAGGAGATCCAACGGCAAGTACAACAACTAATCGACAACGGCCATGTACGTGAAAGCTTAAACCCTTGTGTTGTTCCCGTTATACTTGTTCCTAAGCAATATGGAAGTTATCGCATGTGTTCCGATTGTAGACCCATCAATGCCATTACCGTGCATTATAGGCATCCCATTCATCGCTTAGATGATATGCTTGATGAACTTAGCGGTGCCACCATTTTCTCAAAAATTTATCTTAAAAGTGGCTATTATCAAATCCGCATACAAGAGGGTGATGAATGGAAGACCGCTTTCAAAACCAAATTTGGTTTGTGCGAGTGGTTGGTTATGCCTATGGGTTTATCGGAAGCTCCCGGTACCTTCATGCGTCTTATGCATTTTGTGCTTCGACCTTATATTGGAGTCTTTGTTGTCATTTACTTTGATAACATTCTTGTTTTTAGCAAATCCATGAAAGAGCATCTAAAGCATGTTAGGGCTGTTTTGCAAACGCTTCGCAAGGAACGTCTTTATGCCAACATGAAAAAGTGCACATTTGGAGTTGACAAGTTGGTTTTCTTGGGTTTTGTTGTCTCTTCCAAGGGTGTCCATGTTGATGAATCTAAAATTGAAGCTATTAAAACTTGGCCCCAACCAACCAATTTGCAACAAGTGCGTAGCTTTCTTGGCCTTGCGGGTTTTTATCATCGCTTTGTGAAAGATTTTAGCACTATTGCCGCCCCTTTGCATGCCTTGAGTAAGAAGAATGCTCTTTTCATTTGGGGATCTTTGCAATCCACCGCTTTTGATGAGCTCAAGTCTTTGCTTACTCATGCTCCGATTCTTGCTTTGCCCAACTTTGACAAAACTTTTGAGGTTCATTGTGATGCTGGTGGTACCAGAATTGGTGGAGTTTTGATGCAAGAGAAACGAGCCATTGCATATTTTAGTGAAAAACTCTCGGGTGCTCAACTTAACTATCTCATCTATGACAAAGAATTGTAGGCCTTAGTGTGTGTGCTATATGTTTGGGAACATTACCTTCGTCCTCATGAGTTTGTCATCCATACCGATCTTCAAACGCTTAAGTACTTAAAAGGTCAAACTAAGTTGAACAAGCGCCATGCCAAATGGAGTGAATTTATTGAATCTTTCCCCTATGTGATCAAGTACATTAAGGGCAAGGAAAATGTAGTCGCGGATGCACTTTCACGCATATGCACGCTTGTCACTAAACTTGAGTTGAATGTTATTGGCTTTGAGAACATAAAAGACTTGTATGCTAATGACCCATCTTTTGCTATTCCTTATGCTAAATGTTTAATGCATACATCTTGGGAACGATATTACATCAAGGATGGTTATCTTATGAGAGCTAACAAACTTTGCATCCCCGAGTCTTCTCTTCGTTTGTTGCTTTTGCAAGAATCTCATGGAGGAGGAATAATGGGACATTTTGGATGCGACAAGACACTTGTACGCTCTCTAAGAACTATTTTTGGCCAAAGATGTTTCGCGACGTCAACCGCTTCACCAACCGATGCTCTACATGTCGCAAAGCTAAGTCTAAAGCTCAATCTCATGGCTTTTACTTGCCACTTCCAATTCCATATCAACCATGGGAAGATATTAGCATGGATTTTGTGCTTGGTTTGCCTAGGACTAGAAATGGAAAGGATTCCGTGTTTGTTGTTTTGGACCGGTTCTCTAAAATGGCACATTTCATTCCTTGCAACAAGATAGACGATGCTTCACATGTTGACAATCTCTTTTGTAGGGAAATATTGCGACTTCATGGAGTGCCAAAGTGACCGCGACGTCAAGTTCTTGAGTTACTTTTGGAAGACCTTGTGCGCCAAGCTCGGAATCAAGCTTTTGTTCTCTTCGGCGTACCATCCACAAACCGACGGCCAAACGGAGGTGACGAACCGCACGCTCTCCACTCTACTGCGCGTGTTGATAAAGAAGAACATCAAGGAGTGGGAGGAGTGCCAACCTATCGCCGAGTACGCCTACAATCGTGCAAGACATTCGACTACCGGCAAGTCCCCCTTCGAGGTCGTCTACGACTTCAACCCGTTGTCCCCATTGGACATTCTTCCTCTACCACTACAAGAGCGCACAAACATGGACGTGAGCGCCCGAGTCAACTACCTCAAGAAGATGCACGAAGATACAAGGGACACCATCGAGCGCCAAGTACAACGACTCGCTTACCAAGCTCAACATCAACAAGAAGCCCATGATATTCAATGTTGGAGATCTTGTGTGGCTATACCTTTGCAAGGACCGATTCCCGAATGAACGCAAGTCCAAACTTCTACCACGAGTCGATGAACCCTTCAAGCTACTTGCACGCTACAACAACAAAGCATAAAAGATCGCCATCCCACGCGACAAGTACTTCGTGTGCGACATATTCAACATCAAAGATCTCTCCCCGTACCCTGGTGATGAGGATTTTGATCCGAGGTCGGATCTTTCCCAAGGGAGGGGAGATGATGCGGAGCATCCTATGGTCATTCCCATGGACCTACCATCACCTCATCAAGCGCCAAGAGAACCCATGACACGAGCACGAGCTAGAGCTCTCGAGACCGAGGTGACTTCCTTCCTTAGTGATATTACACATGATCCACTCGAGACATGGCTACTACCTCAAACGGAAATGCTATGCGTGCTCAGGTACCTAGAAGACCCTCGCGGAGATGCACTCGAAGATGACCAAGTCGCCAAGTCCATGGATGAAGAGAGCCAACGAAAAGATTCAAAATCACCTTCCAGGCCCCAGACATCCGGCCATGGACCCGGACATCCGGCCCCTGGAGCGTCCCCCACAACAGCAGCCCAGCCGCCCAACGGCTACAGGCCCCGGACGTCCGGCTCCAGCCCAGACATCCGGCCAGAAGCCCGGACATCCGGCGCCACGCTCCAGAACCTACAGAAGCTGAGCCCTCTAGCCCGGTCATCCGGCCCCTTGGGAAGGCCCAGACATCCGGCCCGTCACCCGGACATCCAGGCCCCCTGTCTACGCACAGTAAAGGGCCGAAGCCCGTGTACCCCTTAGCCCCCCTAGACTATATATACTCCTTCTCCTCCATCTTTCTAGGGTTAGCGTTGATTTATCTCATTTGTGATATAGAGCCTCGCTCATCCATATCGGATCTACTCCTTGTGAGAGACTGCGGCCTCTTCGGAGAAGATCCACCTGGATTCAAGACCCCTTTACGGGAAGATCCCTCGTGGATTCAAGACCTCCTCACGGAGAAGAACGGCTACCTTTGTATTGTCCCTTGTTGACTTTGGATCTCGTGTTACTTTGTGCCTCGATGATCTAGCACTTGTGTGATCATATTCGTGTTGGTTCAGTGTTTCTCTTGTTTCTCACCGTGTTTTCCCTCGTTTACTTAGGCGCGTTCTTCGTGTTCCTCATAGGGATCCTCTCCAAA
Source organism: Aegilops longissima (assembly GCA_021605205.1). Classification (NCBI taxonomy): domain Eukaryota; kingdom Viridiplantae; phylum Streptophyta; class Magnoliopsida; order Poales; family Poaceae; genus Aegilops; species Aegilops longissima. The sequence goes on from CM038676.1 coordinate 315,445,296, forward strand.
TGTGAAAGATCGGCCCCATAGGGTTTCGCCCTACATCATCTCCACTTCCACTTCCATACAGACTCCAATACCCATTCCACTCCCGCATACGAATCCCGATACCACCATTGCTTTCCGAAACCACCATAGCTTAATCGCTACACACTCTGACACAATTTTGACACATTTGGTTTTGAGAATTTGAGTTGTGGTTCATCATTTCCTATGGTGTTTCGGCTAACTAGGAACGGTTCGACATCGACATCACCTCCACTCATCTTCGCCAAGGACTCGACATCGACCACTTTGACAATTTTGACACCATCAACCGTAAGCAAGGACGGTAATCTCGACGACATCTTGGTCTACTCCTTGTCATTACATTGATAACCCCATAGCCCATTTTGCGTAAATTGCCTATCGAGACTAGCCTTTGAGTATTGCCGGCAACGTGACTTGGGAACTTTAGTGATCATACTTCCCATAGCATACATACCATATCTTCGTGGTGCATATCTTGGTATCATCTCTTGTGTCACAAAGTTGTCATCGCATATACTCAATTGCTACCTTGGTTCGTGAAGTTTTGTATGAGAAAAGATCTCCAAAGAGAAAGAGCCAAACAAGATTTTAAGCAAAAGAGGAAAGATAGGCAAAGAGTTTATAAGCAAGAACCATAGCATCATACTACATTAAGATCCCATACTCGATCATCTTGGATCATATCATCGGAATACCAAACATATAGCATACTTGGGATAGAAGTCGTTGTATTTTTGCTTAGTAGGTCGTGCTCAAGTTTCGTATCCACCTATTGTGCAATCGTGCTAACGTCTCTCTAGTGTTGTGCAACAAGAGCATTTTCGTGGATTCCACATTTTGGCTCATTCCTTGGTTGCACGACCCCATCTATCTATTTGCGTGTGTGTTCCCGTGTAACTTATCTTGCTATTGGTCTACTTGTTGCATTTGCAAATTTGTGAATCTTTTCCAACATTATTGAAGCTCACTAACAATTGCATCAAATTTTGTGCCACCATCCTAACCAAGCTACACCATAATCTTTTATTTGTGTAGGTGTGAGAAACCGACAAGAATTGGTACCAATTGTGTTATTTCCTTGTTCACATTTGAGAGATCATTGATCCATCTTCAACATCAGTAAAACTACATTTGGTAAGTTCTTCTCTTTCTCCCACTCACATATTTGCTTGGAATGATGGATAGGCCAAGTACTTTTACCAACCCACTCTTCATCGAGCAAGAAGACGACATGTCCTCCTACATCACCAAGAGCCACCTATATGTCACACAACGAGATTTGCATCAAAAGCAACAAGCAATGAGCGACCGCATCGACCATCTCGCCACCGACTTGCGATTATCCGAGCAACATACATGAGACTACTTAGACAACAAGCTCGATGAACACAAACAAGAGAATGACACAAGAATGGACGAGATTCGTGCCTTGTTGGTCAACCGCTGTTCTACCACTTCGTCCTACTCAAGACGGAGCCGCTCAAGTCGACACTCTGACGACACCATCTCCGGCTCAAGTACCCCGACATCGAACACTCTTCGTCGTGACGCGCATCAAGAACGTCACGCCAACCGCAATCCTCTACACGACACCGACTCTCAAGAGCAAGCTCGCGTGCAAGAACATCGACACCGTCAAAACCAAGCTAGTTTCGCGCAAGCACAAGAACGGCAAAGTCAACGCCAACGAGAAGAAGAGGAGCGAGCACGATTACACCAAGATGCACAAGATGTCGACGCACAACGCCAAGAATAACAACTACGTGAAGCTCAAGCACTTGAGGCACAACGTGCCCTCCGAGATTCAAGTCGAGCCGTAGCCACGCGCAACCAGCAAGCTCATGAGCAACAAGAAGCACTTCGTGATGAAGTTCAAGAACGAATCCATCAAGCTCGCGTGAATCGTCAAGTTCCTCAAGCTCATCCACAAGCTCGACAAGCTCCTCCACAAGCTCGGCAAGTCGTCAAGTTCACCAAGAGCATGATGACTATGGAAATCCTCCACGCCAAGAGCAACATGAGGTTGACAATCCTCCGCGACAAGGACGTCATCATCCTTGACCCCAACACAATGAAGAACAATGCTACGACAAGCTCAAGTTCACCATGCCCAAGTTCAACGGAAGCAATGACCCAGAAGAGTACATATCATGGGCATTGAAAGTCGACAAGATCTTTCGCTTGCACAACTATGAGGAAGAGAAGAAGATCACGATGGCATCTCTTGAGTTTCAAGAATACGTCCTCATTTCGTGGGAACAAGTCATCGAGCATCGTGAGGCAAGAGGAGAACCACCCATCACAACTTGGGCGCAAATGAAGGATGTCATGAGAGCACGTTTCGTGCCAACATACTACAACCGCGCCCTCTTTAAGAAACTCCAACTACTCAAGCAAGGAACCAAGAGCGTTGAAGAATACTACAAGGAGATGGAGATTGCCATGATACGAGCCAATGTCACGGAAGATGATGAGCAAACTATGGCACATTCCTTGAATGGACTCAACCATCCTATCAAGAGGATCGCCAACTTCCAACCATACTCGAACCTCATCGAGCTAGTGCATCAAGCTACCAAGGTGGAACGTCAAGTGCAAGATGACTTCAAATATGCCAAGTTCTCATCCATGTCCTATGGTTTCTCCAACTCTCAAGCTTCAACGACTTGAACACCTTCTACCTCAACCAAGCCATCTACAAGCAACGGCAACAAGTCAAGTTACAAGAAAACTTCGACAACCTCAATTCGTCCTCCTACTACAAGCAACTTCAAACTGAAAGCTTCATCATCATCTACCCCAACCGATGAGACCATCAAAACAAGTTCCTTCAAATGCTTCACATGCGACGGACGAGGCCACAAGTCTTTCGAGTGTACAAACAAGTGCACCATGATCTTCAACGACGATGGTACATATGTGATGAGGACATCAATACCATTGTTACACCCACAGCCCATGCTGCTATACATACTGGACCAATTACTAGAGCTCGCGCACGCCAATTAAATTACCAGGTACTTTCGTTTCTTGGTAATGATTCTAATGTTCATGGGAATATGATGCTGCCTAAATTGGATACATTTGTTTTGCTTACAAATGAAGGGCCTACCTTGGAGAAGGATGAACATTGGAGCAAGAACAAGCATGGAGATTATGCATGTGCAAGGGGAACAAGAATGGAGTTACAAGTGATGATTTCAGGACGTTGAAGCCACCATAATGCGTGCATGAAGCCTCGAACAAAATATACAAGATGCTACTTCGTAACTTTCGTCCATAGGCTATTCTAGGTGCTGCGTCACCTTATTATTGGGCCAGGCCCATGTAATTTTGAAAGACTTGAGTATAGGCTGTTTTTAGAGTCCGTATGTGTGGGGAAACAAGAGATAGGGTTGGTTTCAGACCCCTTCCCCAAGGGCCACGAAATTCCCCCCCCCCCTCTTCCTCCATATATACAGCCCTTAGGGCGTCGTTTAGACTTTGGGTTTCGTTTAGATTAAAAGTTCGCCATAGCTGCAACTTCACATACTTCGTTTGTGTTCAACGACCAGACAAAGGCGTCACAGAACCCCACCTTGATCAATAAAGCTTTCATCTTATATTCGCAATATCCAGATTGCAATCTCAGTTTCTTGCTTGTTCTTTGTTTGCTCGCAGGAAACAGACCCGCGTGGTCAGGTTGATCATGCTCCGGCATGGAAAATAACCTCTCAGAGTTGGTTTAGGGATTGCTAAGGCGCGACGTCCTCGCACGTTCGTAGTCGGATCGTCAAAGTCGACTTCCACCAAAGCGATATCCATCATCTCATCGAAAGACGGGACACCTTTCCTCTATCAAGTGGTATCAGATTTCCAGGTTGCTCGGTGAGATTTTACAGTTTTTCGTAGTTTAGATCGAGTCTGTTCTTCATACCTATAGTCCACGAAAAAGACAAAAAAAATTAGGGTTAGTTCATCCTATCCGAACCAATCTGAGCCTTCGCATAATCTTTTCTGTATTTTCTTTGTTGAATTTGCGGTTGCATCGTCGTGTCAAGTTGCTGGTCTTAGCGTCTAGTCCTTTAGAGTTTCGAGTTCTGTTCATAGGTTGTCACGTCGTCGCTGCCATATATCACCACCGCATCCTCATCATCGTTGCTGCCATATACCACCACCGCACCAACTTCATCGCCGCTGACATCACTACAAAAAAAATACACTTCCGTGATGATACGTGTTTGTAACAGTAGGTCGCGTTTTTTGTCATGCATGTACATCCATGACAAATTTATGACAGAATCAACATAGTCATACCTGTGTTGTCGAGAAGTGTTCCATGACATTACCAAAATTATCATCACGAAGTGTCCACTTCCATGACGATAAATCGGCGTCCGCAGAACTGCTTTCGTCAAGGGTGACCGACACGTGGCATCCACCGTAACGGAACACCGTTAAGCTATCGGGTCGGGTTTTGGATCCGATAACCCATTAACAGCCCCGACAAATGGGGATTTTTCGTGTGTAAAATCATCATTGGCTGGAGGAAACACGTGTCGGCTCACAGTTGGGCAGATGTCATCCACTCATTGGATAGAAGGCGCCTATGATACGTCGACACGTGGCACGGCCCAACAGAGGCCCATTCTGTGAAAAGGTCGGCCTGTTTGACTTGGTCAAAAGGTGGCGGGCCGGCCCGTGGAAAGCCTGTTAACGGCCTGTTCGCATATAGCCCATTTACAGCCCGCTAACCTGTAACGCCCCGGACACACCCGCCGGTGGTCGTTACTCCTGGCGGGATCTAGACTGGCCCCACAGATCAATACTAGTCTTTTCTGCGCACTTTGTCCTCACTCGTGCGCACCGGAGCAACTTCGGTCGGTCACCCATCCCGACACTACTCCAAGCCGAGCACGGTTAACTTTGGAGTTACATCCGAATGGGCTCCGGAAAAGAAGGAATTCCTTATTGATATGAGTAGTCTATCATCCCTAATAAGCCGAGCTATCACATACACCCCCACTCGGAGGAACCGGCGTCCTCGTCGGGCCACAGAACGTTCCCTCTTGGCACAAACGTCGTGCTTCCAATCCGTACATGTGCCATGTCGGGTGCCACGACGGGTCACAAACGTCATGAACAACATGACCACGCACCTGTCGCAACCATCCGTAACCGCGAGGGTCGGCTCGATACCAACTTGTAACGCCTCGACACACCCGCCGGTGGTCGTTACTCTGGCGGGATCTAGGCGGCCCCACAGATCAATACTAGTCTTTTGCGCACTTTGTCCTCACTCGTGCGCACTCCGGGAGCAACTTCGGTCGGTCACCCATCCCGACACTACTCCAAGCTGAGCACGGTTAACTTTGGAGTTCTGTCCGAATGGGCTCCCGGAAAAGAAGGAATTCCTTATTGATATGAGTAGTCTATCATCCCTAATAAGCCAGGCTATCACATAACCCAAGGCCCGTTATGCCCTATCCGAATTAGGCCCAGTAGCGTCATCTGGGCCATCCAATATGATTCCAGCCTGTTTTCACTTCTGGCCCATGTATGGCCCATGACGTCTTTCGGCCCATATGAGGCCCTATGTAACTCTTGGCCTATTAACGGCCCGTGGTGAAACTGGCCCGCAATGAATAGTGTATCACTTTACACCCACTAACGGCCGTGGTGTGGCGGCCCGTAATGAACCGTATATCACTTTATACCCATTAAGGGCCCGTTATTCAGTTGGGCCATTTCAAAGCAAATGTTATCTTCGGCCTTCTCGAGCCCATTTATTCTTGGGCTCATTTCGGCGATTCGTTTACTTACGGCCCGTTACTGTCATTTTCTGCTTGTGGGCCAAATTCAGCCCGTGGTTACATCGGCCCGTTTGTGGTCCGTTAATACGTTGGGCCGTTTTCATAGCGTCATCAAATATGGCCTATTAACGATGGCCCGTTATGGTCATACGGCCCGTATAAGGCCCATTGATGATACGGCCCGTAGAAGGCCCATTGTTTCTACGGCCCATAGAAGGCCCATTGTTTCTACGGCCCGTAGAAGGCCCATTGTTTCTACGGCCCGTAGAAGGCACATTGTTTCTACGGCCCGTAGAAGGCCTACTGTTTCTACGGCCCGTAGAAGGCCCACTATTTCTACGGCCCGTAGGAGGCCCAGTGTCACTACATTAAATATTAGCTCATGGTTATTGTGGCCTAGTTTTAAAAAGAACTGCACTGACTACAAGCAAACAAATAAACAAGACAACAAGGAAATAAATAAGCAAGCAACTTATGCTAGGCTATCACGGCTGTTACATTATATTACATCCTTTGGGCATCAAAGTTCGCCACCGGTGCAAATATAGGGAACAAAGCAGCATATCATATACTTTGGTTGTCAAAGTTGGCGACCAGCGCAAATAAACGCCGCAGACAAAACAAATCCGAACTGAAACCACTTGAAGATCTCAAGAAACAATATCACAGGTACCCATAATCTTTGGCAAGATGCTTAGCAAGCTTATTAACTTTCTCTTGTTTGGCGCTTAAATCCTCCAGTAACTTGTTGTTGCACCGAAAATATGCATCTGAATTCGCAGGACTTCCTCGGTCCTTGACTCCCTATTGCAGCACATCTCGATCGATGTCTTTCAACTTGAAGTTGAGACTCAAGAAGACGAACTGATTCAGCAGCGAGTTCAAGAGCTTGTGCCAGTGATAGTGGCGAGAACTCGAACACTACATCAAGACAGGACTTTTGGGTTCCCTCACTTTGTCGTCAAGATAGTTTTTATCAGCTTTCTTGGAGACCAACAGGATGTCTCACTATCTTGAACCTTATCTGCATTACTTCCTTTACCATTGGATAACGCGGTCATCGTTTCTCCAATATTTTGTCCGCATTCTAAAAGAGAAACAAGCAGACACAGTTGTATATGAAACTCATTTTGGTAAATGAGTTCAGCAGTAAATTGGACAGGATAACAACATGAAACAAACATATATCTATGTGCCATGGTCACTTTATGGTCTATATCATTTTAGTTTTTGTTGCCAAATCAAGATAGAGACACAGTTCAAATAATATTTGTTCAAGACAAAGCAGAATAGACAGAATATAATTGTGGGTAACTATAGAGCAATAACAACACTTGTAATGTGCATGACACGAGAACATAACTGTTTATTCAATTGAAACTGAAATCAACATCGAGCAGGTTACAACAGCAAACCAGTTAAAGAAACAGGTTTAAAACATACCTGTTGCACCGTTGGAGTTTCAATTCCATCCTTCAAATTTGAAAATAGTTGGTATGATTAAATACAGTAATGCAAGAGCAAAGGAGTATGAACCATAGCTACAGAACCTAACCTGAGAACAAATCTTCTTCTCCTTTAAGCGTTGAGTTGGGATTCGGAGTGGTGGTCCTCGTGCTTTGGGCACTGCAGTTCCCTTACTAACCGCTCGTGTTTGGGTGCCCTGTGGTGGAGACGGTGCTGTGTCAACTGGAACTGGGCTACTATTTACCGGGGTTGGGGTTAAAAGGGGTGTAGCTGGTTCTCTGTCCAACTGGGTAGGGGTACAATCTGCGAGAGTCTGGGTTATGTGTGGTGGATCTGGTCCTTGGGCAAGTACAACCGTGGTTCTATCTGCATCAACTGGTAGCACAATCTTTTCTGAAGACCGTGTTGTTACTCCCTTAGATACTTCCATCACGCTCTCCAATTCAAATGGCTGATAAACAAGAAAAGTAATTGAAAGTATAGACATTGTATGATAGACAGGTGCAATGGATAGTGGGGAATAAAAGAGGGCATGAAATAATTCATATTTATGTTGTCTAACCAAACAGGATAGCATGACACAATTTCACATTATGATGGCTAACTAAAAAAGATGGAAAGACATAGTTCAAAATATGAGACTATGTAAACAGGATGACATGACATAACTATATAATGTGTTTATTAAATAGGTTGGCATGCCATAATTCACATACATTCATGGATAGAATGCCATAATTCTAAATATGATGACTGTAAACACTAAACAGGATGAGATGATATAACTATATGATGTCTTTATTAAATGGGTTGCCATGCCATAATTCAGATAGATGATGTGTATGTACTATGTAAACATGATGGCATGATATAATTCAAATATATGATTTATATAGTAAGCAAGTAAGCAGATGGCAATCTATATATGATGTAAAAACTAAGCAATGCAAGACAACATGCATGACATGGGTAATATAACCCTGCCAAGTTTGAGTCATCAGTCTCTGAATCCTCCTCTAAGGAGCTCTGTGTAGCCAGCAAGATGTCTGCTTCAGCAGGTAGCATTGTCTGCTCTGAATACCTTGTTTTCACTCCAGATACTTCCATCACCGCTTCAAATGGCTGATGCACGGGAAGAGTAGTTGAATATACAAACGTTGTCGACAAATGGAACACGTAATACAAAAAATGATAGCATGATATAATTCACATACATGATGATTGGCTAAACAACATGGCATTGCATAATTCACATATATAATGCCTTTGCAACAAGATAGCATTGTATAATTCACATATATAATGTCTTGCAACAAGATGGCAATGCATAATTCACATATATGGTAATTAGACACTGAACAGGTGGCATTCACACAAAGCATGTCTAAACTAATCAAATGGCATAGCAATGCGAGACACCATACGCACGATATGAGCAACATAACCCTGCCAAGTTAGAGCATACACCTCGGGGAATAGGACTGGTCATCTGTTTCTAAATCCTCCTCTGAGGAGCTATCCGTAACCAGCGAGATATGCGCTTCGTCAGATAGCATAGTCTACTCAGAAGACCTTGTTTTCACTCCAGAATTTGCCATCACCGTGTCAAACGGCTGATGCACACGAAGAGCAGTTGAATGTACTAACATTGTTGACGAATGTAATATGTAATGAAAAAAAAGATGGCCTGATATAATTTACATATAAGATGACTGGCTAAGTAGGATGGCATTGCAAAATTCACATATATGATGCCTGGCTAAACAAGGTGGCGTTGCATAATTCACATAAATGATGAATAAACTAAACAGATGGCATTCGCACAAATGATGTCTAAACTAAGCGGATGACATATTTGATGTATAAAGTAAGCAATGCAAGACACCATATGCATGATATAACCAACATCAGCATGCCAAGTTAGAGCGAAGACCTCGGGGTAAATAGGAGTTATCTTCTCCTACGAATCCCCTCGAGCAGATATCTTCCTCTCGATTACAATCCAAATGCATGGAGGGGGCTGCCTTTGCGCCTACCATGGGCGGCGCCCGCATGAAATTATATTTCCACGCAAAGCTTGTCTCTTTTGCTCTACATGTTCAGTTCCATTGTTTACAATAACTATCATGCATAGGAATAAAACATAGTGAGATTATGTAAGGAGTGCATGCAGAAATCCGAGTGATGGTAGCAACCTGTGGATAGACCCAAAACCAATAATAGGGTAGATAATGGCTTGATTAATAAATACAGATAATGGCTTCTTTATTGTTTGTTTCCACCCAACATGAAACTCATAGTAGACACCGGAGATTAACCGATAGTAGATAGATACTATTGATAGCGGCCCGATATGTACCCCACAACCATTTAAAACTCAAGTTTGACCATTAGTTTGGAGTGACTCAGAGTCTAATCGGTGAACAGGACGATAAAGCAGCATGTAATATTAAGCGATGCATAACGTAAGTAGACACGAAAGAGTGCGACCTCTCTTGCGGACCCATGTAGTCCTCGAGGTCATCTGCTCGGTTGATGATGGTAATGCAGTTTTCATGGCTGCCACCGGCGGGGAAGAAGATCTGAGGCGGCGAAAGACAGTCTGGAGGCCGGATCCCTGCTCTGCAGGACCCTTCTGTCGTTGGAGCAGCTAAGCTGGGGTGGACGACGCCGCAGCAGGACCGGGACAAACTACGCAAGGTTTTCTTTGACAACTATCTGTAAGAGAAGTAATTCTGTAAGGGCTCGTTTGAATTGGAGGATTCCAACAATGCAGGGATAGGAAATAGACAGGAATAGGATAGGAATGCATGTGCAAAACAGAGAATTTAAAAACACAGGATTTCTGCCAATCTGGGTGTTTGATTCGCAACAATTGGAAGATCACATGATGCAAAGAAGCATGGTGAGATTAAGTCAAACCACAAGAAAATGTACGGTTATAATGCTATTATGCTACTATCTCTTAGTCTTGTGCTTCATGAATAGGAGTTGAAAAGGAGGACAAGTGAAAATTAAAATTCCTCGTTTTTCTTTCAAGGAGACACTAAAGGAACAAATCTGTGTGCTCGATGGACAATATATATAACATGTAGAGTAAAAAGAGATGCAACAAGTGTACAACCTCTTTGGCGAAGCCATACCGATCTCAGCGTGATTGGGTTGGCGGTGAGGATGCTCCGTGACTTTCTTTGTCGGAGGAGGGAAGAAGATCTTAGGCGTCTAGAGATGGAGCCCGAGGTACTGCTCTGTGATGGAGGGTTTAAATCGTTGGAGCAGCTCCGTGAGTTGTACGACGCCGAGGTGAAGCAGGACAAGAGAGACAACGAACAACGTTAACTTGAGTGGAATTCTAATAGCATCTCCAATACATGACGTAAAATACATAACCACAAAGTGCTAGATGTAAAATACATCAGCCGCTCATCTCTGAACTTAAGCGTCAAACTGAACTTAAGCGTTAAACTGAACCTAAGCTGTCCAAAATGAATTTCTTCGTCGAAACTGAATTTTCTTTGTCGGCTGAACGCACTAGCAAGGTGAGGCTACGTCGGTCGATCGACTTTTTCATCTCTGGTCATCGATTTTGCAGCCGTTGGATCTGAAATCAAGGGCTTGCGGTTCATCTTCAACCTCCACCCCTTCGAGCCGCCACCACCACCGGCCAAACAGCAGCCCCCGCCGCCCATGACGGCGGTGGGCCACCCGCCCTTGAAAACACTCCCCACCGTCGGTCCGCCGCCGCCCAGCCATCCTCTAGCCCCCCCCCGTGCGAGCTTTTTCTTGGCGATCCCCACGCCACCGCCGCGCCAATGTCCCGCCACCGCAGGCAACCACCGCCCCCATCCTGAACCCTAAGATAGATAGTGGGGTACCTCTCCGTGAGCCCCCCTCCCGCCGCGGCTGGTTCTTCCTTCACCCCGGCGAGCCCACCCCTTGAAATCGGTGACCCAAAAGTCGATTCAGTCGATCAAGTGTAGCCAATCGAGCAGCATCGCAAGCAAGAGCAAGAGCGAGAGCAGCAACGCGAGCAAGAGCAATAGCAAGAGCAGACCAGGCAGGGGACTGAGAGCAAAAGCAGAGCAGGAGCGCGAGCGAGAGCTAAAGCAGCAGCGGCTCCTACTGATGTGGACGTCGCTGCCGAGGGAGCGACGCCGTGGAGGAAGTGGCCAGCGACGCCGCCGTGGATGGAGCTGCGCCGTGTCGGCTCGGGACCGAGTGCCGGCAGCACTGTGAGATCGAATCAAGAAGAAAATGCGGCGATTAGTGTACAACCTCTTTGGTGGCGCCGATTAGGTCGCAGCTTCATCCGAGGAAACGGTGATGATGATGCTCTTCCGATGGTGCAGGTGAAGACGGCGGTGTGGGAATGGAGGTGGTGCGAAAGACGAGGGGAACGTCGGGGCAGCTCCTTGGAGGTGGAGGACGGGGTGGCTGAACCGGCGGGACGATGAGATCGACGATGGATCCTCATCCGACACGGTGGATGAGGGACGTCGAGGTGTTGTTGTGGACGACTTCGTCGGGGAAGAAGCTCCGGCTGGGTGGCAGACGGAGCAGGGTGTGGGGTTTCGTCGCGGGTTTTCGCGGCCTCGGTGTACGAATGGGTGGGCGGATGTGATGGCAGTGGGGAACCATGGCCTAGAGACACGCTTGTCCGAAATGTGAGGTAAGTTACGAAAGTACCCCCCCACCGATTTGAGGTGGTTCTTTCGGTTCAGGGGTACCATGGGCATTTCGCGTGTCGGGATTTCACAGGAGGTGGGAGTTTTCGCGCGCGTTGTAATTTTGGAATAGCAAGGCACGGGTTGAGATGGAGGGAGTTGTCAGAGCACAACAAGACAAAGATATATCTTAAATATTTCAGGCTAACAACGCGCGGGTTGAAATTTCCGGACAAGCCTAACGTGTACTGTACCAAATCAATGCGCACTATAAATGTCATTCAAAACTTTGAATTCATGTTATGTTCAATTAAAATATTTCGCTACGTGTATAATGCATGCAACCTACTACTCAAATGAATGTTTTAGTGCATTCCAAACGTATATACTACCGCTTCAATATGAACTAAATTTGAATAAGATCTACAGTAATGATTGTTGTGAAGTCAAAGCATTTGAATTCGTTTCTCTGTTTTAATAAGATCTACAATCATCATTATTGTCAAGTTAAACCATCATTTGTGTATTATCTTCACAGCACACCACATGATCAGTATCGAGTTACATATGAACTATGTGTACTATATGAACTCGAACTAGATTTTTTGAATCCACTTTATTTTGATTTCAAATCACATTACATTTCTAGCTCTAGCTAGATCTTCATAATCTAAACCATGTCTCATATGTATAATGTGTTTATCACATTATGTGTGGTGCCCCGCCCCCTACACCTAGAAGTATTTAGATGTGAGTTGCAAACACCACACATTACCACAAATTCAAATAAAATGTGAGAATGTTTGATATATAGTATTGTTTAGATTGCTCGATATTTAGTTGTAAGCTGCAAACGCCGCACATTATCTCAAATTCAAATAAAATGTGAGATTGTTTGATGTATAGTATGGTTTAGACTGTTCGGCATTTAGCTGTGAGTTGCAAACGCCATGCATTATCACATTATGGTATAACATGTGCACAGCACGTGTATCACTGCTATATTCATGCATGCAATGTTTAAAACACTATGATCTCCTATTCAAATATATGAATCTGCTTTCATATCAAATTATGATCTTTGTTATTCTCTTACACCCACACAGTCCTCTAACCTTTGTAGCTACCACTAACTTTCTCTCGTGCATGCACACGCCCTCCTCGCCCTCCCCTCCCTCGGCATTCTATCCACCGGGCACATTCATTTTTTCCTTTAGGTCATTCTCCCAGAGTCTCCACAACTCCTTTCCGACACACACCGATCGATAAACCTCTCCAGCGATGCCTGCCTACAGCATACACACACAGCTTCAATCTCCTCCTTTATGTGTCCTTGCCTCGTGTCTCTCATATGGTCAGACACACGTGTAAACTCTCACCCCTCTTTTAATCGATCTCACAACCGCACACTCCTCCCCCTATCCAGCTAGTAGTTGGGCCTCTCGCACCACCTCCTAGCTCCATTCTCTCTGTCTATCCGTCTCGATGGGCCTTATTTGCCTCTAACAAATGGACGTACACCGACCGATCTCTCGCTATACATATAGCCAGCTAGGTCCTTATAACTCCTTTTTACCCACACATCGATCAATCTACCTCATTAGTTGTGTCTCTCCCTTCCTCCGACAAACAACAATTGATCTACCGATCTAGTTAGGTTTGCTTACCAAACTCATGGTTCCCTTTCATCATCCATGGATGCGTCCCGACAGATCTATCACGCACAGGCACACACAGAAACACATCCCCACTCTTATTGATAACATTGCAGTTCCACCCTCAGTTTGTCTAGTAGGCCTCTCCCAACATCTCCGAGAAGCAACTCCTTCACCCATCCAGCACTCTACCCCTCTCCATCCCCCTCACTCCCTCTCTCTCTCTCTCCTCTCTCTCTCTCTCTGTCCCATCATATTTCCCGTACTTCAGTTATGTATGGATGTCGACTGATCTCCCTCGTGACATAGCTGGGTCTATCCTTCTCAACACATATACGAGTAGTTCTACCTCTATAGTTAGGCCTCTGCCTACCCCTCCCCCCTCCCCCCCACACACACACCGATACATCAAGCGCTCTAGTCATGCCTCCCTTCCACACACAAACTTGACATGTGCCCTCTAACGTTCCGGTAGGTCAGTCGCCCTATATCTTTGACTTGCACACACACACACACACACAATTTCGATGGCTCTCTTCATCGATCTCGCACCCACCGCACTTGATCCTCTCTTGACTCTATCGATAGCTATGACCCCTCCCTCTCTTCTCGTGGATTGCCCGACCCTCTATGTATGATATGGATAGGCCTCCATTTCACACGCATTGCATGCAAAATTTTGTTTGAGATGTCATCGACACATATTCCCACAAATAATTCACGAAATCAACCCCACCCCACCCCCACCCCCCACCACAAAACAAAAAATACTCACGAACGTGGTTTGTATCTCTCACACACACCCACGTAGGTGGGGGACATGGACAAAGAGAAGAGGTGCATGCACGGCGCACGTACTCCCCTCTCTTTCCCAACCACACCCGCGCGGGTACACGGTGGAGCTCATTTCTGTACGAAAAAGGCAGCCCAGATGGTAATTTGGCACGTGTACTGATTGTCCACTTGGTGGAGGGAAGATCGTCTACCACGGGTGAACAAACAAATTGCGACTTGACGCGTTATGTTAAATTAAAAAAGAGGCAAACCATGTGGGGCCTACCTTAGAGGCAAGGCTCTATACCTTTGGAGTACTTTTGATGTGTCCCGTCAACTCATGAGCGAGGAGAAGCTTGCTTAGTACGCCGTCTCCCCGCCCATGGGCGCGGTGGCTCGCAGGATGAGGTGAAGCTTGCTCCTCCCTCGCCCCAGCCTTGGTGGCTCGCGGAGACGAGGAGAAAATTTACTACTCCCTCCGTTTACTCCTCGTCCCTACTACCTTGGTTATAGAGATTATATCATATTGTTTGGAATATATATGTCCTTAGTAGATTTCAATATGAACTATTAGTACATACTCCAAACACGATGTATATAGGCGTATTTTAGAGTGTACATTCACTCATTTTGCTCCATATGTAGTAGCACTCTCCCTCGCCCCTCGACCCTGCCCACGTGGTGGGCGTGCAGCAATTCATTCATCTCATATAGCGAGCGATATATCTTGCACTACCATTATTGCTCGACTTCAAGAGGCGAAGAGCCAATCGCAAGGTTAATATTTTGGAGATGCCAAGCGCAAGGTTATAGGAGAACGAGTAGTAGGTGCGCGTCATTTATAAATAATTTTGTTTTCTTGATGGCACATATGCAATATGATAGGTTCATATGGATGAGAAAAGGAAACCGATCCACTATATACATAGTCGGGGACGGGCCAGCCTACACGGTTGCTTGCTGGGGTTGCTCTCTTCACACTCTCTCGCACAAAACGATTGTGGCCACATCTCTAACATCCCGGCGGATCACGGCCGCTTGGGGAAGGGTGGATGCTTAGCGTGATCGTTGTCCATCGCCGACGGCAAAACCCACTTGTCGGCACGCCCCGATCAGGGGTCCCCGCCGTTCTCTCTCACAAAGCGGTGAGGTTGCCTTCGTCCCTTGCTCACTTTGCCGTGGCGTGGGCGATTGCCGCCTCCGCCGCCCTCCTCAAGGTCGAGCTATGTCCCTCGGTACAACCCCTTTACAGCCAGCTTGCACCATCGCTCCAGCTGCCCACATCACTCCCTCGTGGATATTTCTCTACTTCTTTGCCCCGCACATACCGATACCTCTCTGGCTTCTCGTGTTGTATTTGTGATGAGTTTATGTCTCATCAACTAGTCCTAGTAATCGTATTCTAATCACGCTTCTTCAATTTCTTTGCCACAGGATGCTCATCTCGATTTTGGTGAAACTGCACAAAATGATCCGATGGTCAAAAGGTTGCAAACTTCATTTATTAGGAAGCTCGAGCGTTGCCGACAAATTGAAGCCTGGTCGGGGTTCACGGTTCAAGGGCTAGGGACTGCATGGATCGTTTTTCTTTAGCTGCCTCTGTTCCAAAATAAGTGTCAACTTTAGTACTAGTACAACTTTGTACTAAAGTTTGCACAAAGTTGAGACACTTATTTTGGAGCGGAGGAGTACATATTGCTATGATCATCAATCATTGAGATGCAATAGCATGCATGTTAGTCTCCTTTGTATTTGATGAAATGTTGCAACGGGCAACCTTGGGCCTAAGATACATGTAACAGAGCTGGAAGCTTCATAGCATTGTACAAATTTATCTCGCTGATAAATTACAAGATGCGTACTAGTACTTCCTCCGTTCCTGAATATAAGTCTTTGTAGAGATTTCACCATTAACCACATGCGGATGTATATAGATGCATTTAAGTGTAGATTCATTCATTTTGTTCCGTATGTAGTTCACCTAGTGAAATCTCTACAAAGACTTATCTACTAGTAATAGCTAGCCCCCACTACTAGGAATTCTCTATCCTCTCCTTGAGCCACATCATCAAAATTGAAATAGCCGTTAGATGAAGTAAATCAGTCATAATAGCCGTCTGATCTAAACGTTGAGAGGCTCAGCACTAAGCCACATGCAAGCATGCAGAAATACCGTGGCACATGCATGGTAGTGGGTTTTAAATCACATCAACATGTCTGCATGCAAGCATGCACCGGTAGCATGCATGTAAGTGAGCTTTTAAGTCCCATTAACATGTCAAAATAAAATATAATCCCATTATGCAGTAGGAGTTGGCTGATCTTTTTCCTTATGTGGGATGATCTAAATGATGATGGGAGTTTATTTAGTTTGGCTACCACATTTGTCATGCGGTTATAGATTTTTTTAGTTCTATCAAATCGATAATTTTTTGCAGAGAGATATACCGTTGTTCGCGGCAACGGCGGGGACTCATCTAGTAATATTTAGGAGCGGAGGAGTACTATGTAAAGAGTTAGGTGTCATACGGTGATAGTGTGAGGTGGGCCATGTAATCACTGAGCCTGCGTGTTTTCACTGCTCTTGCACTCCTCCGCTGTAAGAATGGAGAAAATTGTAATCTACTACCTCCTTTCTCCGAAAATGTGGGACATCCAGCAGTCTTACCACCTTAGTAATAAAGACCAATGAGCCGTCAAAGCACATAGACCCAGCAGAAAGTTGGACGGACGAAGCAACCATCACTCTTACGCCAGTGAGAGGCCACGTCCGCTCTGCCCGGGCATGAATGCGGCATCGATTCTTTGGAGCGGTGCTGACCGTTTTGGGTGGGGAGCGCGCGCGGGTGGTGGAGGGGCTTTGGGTGGGCCAGGCTGGTCAGGAGCGGGCGTGGCAACTGTCCACATGTCCCTACCGGACACGCCCGGAAACGAGAGGATGCACCGACTCTCGCGGCTAAAATCGTACACTACACACCATATCCCTATAGGAGTAGGTCCATCTGTCGCACTCTCTAACACACACATGTTGTTAAACACACACACGCACACGCACGCACCTTGGTCCCGTTGCACCTTCTAACATGACTTATTACACCTAGACGGAGGGAGTAGTAAGTATATCGAGATCTGGTGGCACTTGACTTAAGTCGAATACAAGTGCCCAAAATTTATGTGCATGTTATAATAACGATTCACTTAAAATAGTACGTGAGCGAACAGAGGGATCAATTGGACAGTGTTCCCGAGCAGTAGCGAGATGTGTGAGGTAGTAAGATACACCGTTGGTGCTTTTAATGTTTCTTTTTAATTTGGTTATTTCACCCTCTGACTGGTGGGACCCAACGTACTACGTGGAGAGAGGTAAGGTGACTAAGGCTGCATTATTTCTGCACCACTGTGGATAGTATTACCACCAAAGCCACATGACACGATTATGATTGAAATCCTAATGACTCCCACACACACACACAAAAAACACGGCATGCTGTTACACGAATGCAGGAATGTATAAAGGTTATTTTCCTCTCGTTGAACATAACGGGAGGGTTGTGTAGCTAGTTAGCCTGTTCGCTCATCAAACTTGAGGTCTCGGGTTCGATAACTACACTTGAACATAATTTTTGCGGGAGGATTCTTTGGTGGTCAAAATGTTTTCTAGGGTTTGCACGCTTCACACTCTCTCTCCGATATATATACACGCTGGAGCCTCGGCGCTTGTAGTTGCTCTCTTCACACTCTCTCGCCCTCTCCCATTTGAAGCTGGATCCTCGGCGCTTGTAGTTGCTCTCTTCACACTCTCTCGCCTCTCCAGATCTAAACAAGACTTCGTTGGCCTCTCTCTCCCTCACTTGCTGCTCAAAGAGCCGGCAGGATCCGTCCTTGAGGAAGGAAGGAGGCTTAACGCTGTAGCCGTCGGCGAGGGAGGGATTCCACTACCGGCGCCGCTGTTCACTTTCCACCCAGCGGCGGCGCGGGAGGGCCTCCGACCCTTCTTCTTCGCCGCCTTCCCGTCGCCCACCGAGCCACGCCCCAAGAACCTTAAGGTATATTTTACTTACTCCACATGCATTGCTCTAGCTGCATGTATACCATGAATCTAGGACGTGGTTCAAAGAGGGAAGGAGTGGGGGAAAGTAGTGGGAAAAGTTGTATATAGCATGAATCTAGGACATGGTACAAAGAGGAAATGAAGGGGGAAAGTTGTATAGCATGAATCTAGGACGTGGTTCAAAGAGGAAAGGAATGGGGGAAAGTAGTGGGGAAAGTTGTATCGCATAAATCTCAGACGTGGTTCAAAGAGGAAAGGAAGGGGCGAAAGTACTAGATCAAAAAGGAAAGGAAGGGACAAGGCTGTAGAGTTTGAGCAGGACTAGATTTGCTGCGCTCACATAGGGAAAGGTGTCTAAAGATAACAAAAATGGGACCAACACAAATATGCTCCTTGGTTGTTTGTTCTTTGTTGCAACAGACTGTGCATGACCACGATACATCGGTAGATGCACATGGTGCTGGTCGTCCTTTGTCCCATGCAACTCATTAGCTGTTGTTAATCTATGGCCCTGTTTGGTTAAAACTCCTAGTCCCTACTGCTTGGTTCGGGGACTAAACATGGACTAGAGGTTATTAAATGACATGATAAAAGACCATGTTACCCCTAGTAATGAACTAATAGAAACAAGGTGCGATGCGTGGCAGGGGCAACTGTTGGAAAAAGTCCCAAAAGACTCCTCGGGGTCTTCTTTCTTTAGTCCCAAATGCCCACTTTTAGTCCCGAAAAGTCCCTCCTGTTTGGTTTAGATGTGGTGACACGGAGTTTTTTAGTCCCTACACCAAAATGTCCTTGTAAACAAACACCCTCTAATAATGCCGCTGGAAAATTGATGCAATGCCACAGTTAAAAGAAAATTACATGTTTAACTAATTTTATTGTTAATATAATCTCTATGTTAATATTAATCAATGCCACCGTTTGAGAAATGCTGCTGTCTTGCTTTCTTTCCCATTTAGGTAAGGTAGATGCTTCTTTTTGTTGGCTTCTGTGTCATCCACCGTTATTGACCACTAATTGTTTCCTTTGCACCTCTGTGTAAACAGGGTTATCTACTTCACCTTGTTGCCATTGTGACCTTTTGTTGCACTGCACAAAACACTTTTGTTTTAAGAGTGTTTTGTGCAGTTCAACCAAAATGTCACACTGACAATGTTTCTTGATTGCTTGATCTTAGTGGAACTGCACAAGAGGATATCTTACTTCCTATCTATTAAGGCGAATTTGGTTCAGATCTTCTTCTTGTGAGTTGTTTGAATTCCGCATCATGAGAGGTCAGTACTAGCCTTCTTTCACATGATTCTGCAGTGTGCTTTCATATGTTGTGCTACTTATGCGATAATGTTGCTTGAACTGCACAAATGGAGACAAGACTTCCAATCTGTATGTGCACCGTAATATCCCATTGAGGTAAGATAAGGATATTTCACAACTCTTGGCTGTATTTTTCCACTTTCATCGAGAAAATTAAGTTTAGTACTATACTTGTGCTCCCTAATTGACATGCCAAATCTTACATTGAAGGCGAAGCTTATGCATTATTGAACCAAGTGATGGCGGGAAGAACAAGCGGAAGAAAACAAAAATCAACTCCGGTCTGTAATGAAGCCTTTGGAACTGTGATGACACAAGTAATGATATAGTTTTGCATCTTAATTTATTGCTATGGCTGGAGCGAGCAATTGTTTTGCCACTGATTTGATGCCATACGTAATTATCTCTACTTGTGCAAACAGGGATCTTCTTTGAAGATACCATATATTTTAGTGGAATAAGCATGGCCACCCCCGTAGATAGCAACAGATGGTTCCCGAGAAGTGCTTCATATGTATGCTCTACACAATCATCCTCCTGACAAAGGTTGGTGCTCGCCCACTGATTTCATCCATATGATTGAGCTTTGTCATCTCTATTGGTGTTGTGCTACTATTTAGGTACTGTCATGAAAAAGTGGTATTGTCCTTGGGAAGTGCTTCATCTGTGATGTTTTAAATATTTCCTTTCCTTTTTTTCGAGCAAACATGGATGCTAGCATTTAGTAGTCCTCATGTCTTTGCACAACAGGATCATCTTCCTCTGAAGAAGAATATGGAGTACGTGAAGTGACTAGTTCCGATTATGCGGGATGAAGAAGCACTGTCTATCTTCTCATCGGAAGGAGCAGTTGAAGGATGGTTACATTACTCCCCACAAGACCAAACTAACTTCAGCTCGGAAGGGTGACAAATCTCCATTTTTTCTTTGTGATGCACGAGTACAATGTTGTTCTAGGATTCTTTCGGTGAGTTCCATTTTCTAAAAGTGTGCTCTACATGGACCATGTATTTGCCTGTTGAAACTGTCAATTCATAGTACAGTTTGCTTTATACTAATCACTTTTCTGTATTTGTGCAAACATGGGTGCTCAACTTGATTTCAACGGGAACTGCACAAAATGTTGATGAATACATCGAATCATTCATTTCCACCACAAGAAAGGAGGTGCCCATAAGTTCAAGGAGTTGCAACATGTAAGGGCGAAATCATACAAGCTACGTGCGAATTTGGTTGATTTTGGTGGAACTGCACAAAAAGAACAGCTGGTTTATTTAGCACGAGTTGCCATGTCAATGTCTGAACTGATGGCAAACCCTGCCCATTCCACAATCGTAGGCAATTGATATTTTGGAATGGGGCAACCTTGTCAAATTTTGCTCATTGATTTTAGCAAGATATGTGTTTGATATTTTCAAATGGGACGCCCTTTGCTGTCAGCAGCGGCGAAGTCACGACCGGTTTTTCGGGTATTAAATTACAGAAAATGGCCGTTGTGCTCACCAGCCCCAGGATTTCTGTTAGCTGATGTGGCACCAACTTGATACAGAAAATTCCAAGCAAAACACAAAATGTGTAGTACAAGACCATTCTGGTCTGTGAGTACAACAAATGGTTTCTAGTGGTTGATGGCGGAAGCGGTTTGTGGATCATCAGCGTCTATGGGACTCCATTTCCCACAGGAACAGCTGACCAGGATAATTCCTATCTTCGCAAGGCTGCTATCACCATTGCGTAGGTTCCGGGGCTGTCATCGCAACGCTCCTCTCCACGCAAGAAATCTGGCCAAGACAATAGCCAGGGACAAGCTAGTGAGTACTTTGAATGTACTCGCAAACATTATGAACACAGGTATAATATAACAACCGATAATCATGCTCAAAAAAAATATTCTATGATCACAACGTTAGTCATAAAAATAAATTCCTTGATGCATGCAGGCAGGTTATTAATATGTAACAATGAATATGTAATGACAGAATAGGAATAAAATACACCATTCGGATGTCTGAAGCGACGTCTCGAATTGATGGTAAATAACAAGCATGCCTCAGTCGGGCGTCTGAGCGACACCAAATAAAGGGCTTATAAGTAAAATAAATAACAAGCATGCCACAGTCGGGCGTCTCAGCGACACCCCATAAAGGGCTTATAAGTAAAATAAATAACAAGCATGCCACAGTCGGGCGTCTCAGCGACACCACATAAAGGGCTTATAAATAATCACAGTAAATATACAGGAGGTAGAACCATCCCAGGGATACTTGGTAATTCAAATAATATAACGGGTTAGTCCATAAAAATAATAATCATGGTCCTCACAAGTCATAAGTCGGAATCCAAGTTTGGTTTAACAGTCCCTCCTCCGAAGACCGACAATAAGACCAACCCTTGACCCATCCCAGACTGTAATCCTTAACCATGGACACGGCTATTCGAATAGGTTTAATCTCTGCAGAGGGTGTACTCTTTACCCACGAGTAACGGATTCCTTTAGTCCATCGGGACTAATTCCGTCTACGGCCTTTTAGTTGAAAACACACCTAACTTGCACACACCAGCTTAACTTACCGGTGTCTGGAATCACCCACGACACTTGTTAAGCAAAACTCTAAGTGGAGAGGCTACAACCTCGCGTAGCATGGGATCAAATTTATATCGCGCGCTCTAAGGGGTGGCCTTGCCTCTCGGTCTCAACCGGAAACACCCATGCCCCCGGACCAGCTGGCCTGCCTACCAGCTACAACCGGTATCTTCCACCATGGCCTCTCTGTACGGTGTGTGCTAGAAAGGGGTTGATGACTTACTGAACCG
Source organism: Aegilops longissima (assembly GCA_021605205.1). Lineage (NCBI taxonomy): Eukaryota > Viridiplantae > Streptophyta > Magnoliopsida > Poales > Poaceae > Aegilops > Aegilops longissima. The sequence continues at coordinate 315,467,848 of CM038676.1, forward strand.
TACCCTACTTGTTGTAGGGACGAGTGGTAGTACGAAACAAGTATGGGGGTTACTAGAACAAGACTCGATCTATGGTCGACTCAGGAGGTTTAAGTATTCCCTGCATGATTAGCATAACGAATATATTTCATCCAACAGACAAAATCACCACTCATCATACCCCTCATGCCACGCCGGACACACTCGTCCCGACGAGGAACTAGAGACAAGCCCGGGTCTACCCAAGACAGAGACTTTCCCGTTTTCCTTCCGGTAGGCACGAAAGGCATACGAGGACGATCACTATCACAAGCATGTCCATTTCCAACAGCAAGGAAATTTCCAATAAGCATTCATGCAAATGATCACATCACCACATAAAATAACGAGTTCTACGTATTGAGGTGGTGTCATAATCGTGTCAAACAATGCATGCAAAATATTATGCCAGGGTTCAGAATGCTTGCCTTCAAGGTGTGGAAAGGCAGGGTACACTCCAAAACTTTTGAAAGCTTGCTTCTCTCTCTCCAAGGTCCTATTTTAAATAAATTTGAATTAACACACAATTTCAAAACAACACAAAAAAGTTGTTTGAAATTGTTTCAAATAAATCATAAAATAAACTAGATTAAATTTGAGAGAGGTAGGAAAAAGAATCAATTCATTTGGAGTTATAATTAAAAAGTCATAGGCAGTCAAAGTTTAGTCAATATTCTGGTTTTTAAATAAAACAGAAAAAAGAAAAGGAAACGATACACGTCGAAGACATACTCTGGAAATACGTTTCCACTTACGCCTCCGTGGGCGGCGCTGGTCGCGGCAGTGGTCCAGGGGCACACTGTAAGGTTTGGTGGTCTTTCCTCCTCCTCTTTCTTTGCCCGGCGGAGGCGGGACTCCGGCGATGCTCGCCGGCGAACGGCGGCACCGTTTGGGAAACCGAGGCCATCCGCGGGCTCAGGGGGTCGAGGTGGTCACTCCGGTGGTCGCTTTGGTCTCGGGGGTGGATGGAGCTGCGTGGGCGAAGCTCCCGCAATGACGGTGGTCGTCAGCGAGTGGGCTTTGACTCAGCCGTTCTCGACCAAAATCGGGCATGGGGATGGACTCGTGGGTGCTGCAGGATGTTGTTGGTGCAGTGAGTGGACAGGAGGAGACCTTGGTGGCGCCGGAATGGCCGGGATAGTGGCGGTAGCTGCCACTACTGGAATCTGGCACTTTGCCATCTGCCATGGCAGATGGCAAAGGCATGTTCGGCGGATGGCAAAGGCTTTGCCATCAGCCGCCAGATGGCAAACAGGTCGTCGAAACCACGCGGTAAAGCTTCTTTGCCATCTGGCGGCTGATGGCAAAAACTCGTAACTTTGCCATCTGCTGGCTGATGGCAAGAGTCTGTAACTTTGCCATCTGCTAGCAGATGGCAAAGCCTCTTAACGGGTTAGATCCGTCTGAGGTTAACGGCATACTTTGCCATCGGCCGCCAGATGGCAAAGGCTGCGAGCTCTTTGCCATCACCACCGATGGCAAAGGCTGCGAGCTCTTTGCCATCACCGGCAGATGGCAAAGGCTGCAGGCTCTTTGCCATCTGCCGGTGATGGCAAAGCTCTTTGCCATCTGCCGCCAGATGGCAAAGTGACTATATTGCCCCATTTAATTTTGTTTTTCTTATATCAATTCATTTTCACGAAATCAAACACAAATATATTTATATGACCAATATAGCATATTCAACACATATTACCAATAGTCATGAACACATATGTATCCAACACATGTTACCAATAGTAGCAAGTTTCATCCGTACAAATACATAGTTTCATCAATATTACATAGTTTCATCCATAGGTAGCAAGTTCCACAAGGTCAAAACAAAAACTAAATACAAGCACTCCATCAACCCAAGCTTCCGTGATCTTAAGCAAATCTGTAAAATGGGAAAGAAGAAAGTTAGAATAAGAAGATTATTATGATGCAACTAAAATGTGAAGATTATTATGATGCAACTTATATCTGTAAAATAGGTCATTTTGGAGCTAAGTATGGTTATTATGTCATTATTGAGCATACTATAACGACACACTACCAGGCATCTTATGCCCAGTCTTATTCCTGCCAATCTATAGTCATATTTCTCCTTGCTTATATGTACTAAGGCCCTCTCTCTTTTGTATGAGTGACCCTATACCTTATTCACAGTAATATATATAGGTGAAGCACACACTGCTGCAAACAAAGATTATGCAAGCACACTAAGTCATTTTGAAGCTAGCTAAGCATATTAAGTCATTTTGAAGGAAACAATGCTAAGTATAGGTCATTTTAGAGCTATCCTAGGTTAAATAGGTCATTTTGGAGCTAATTAAGCTTATTATGTAATTTTTGAACTAGCTAAGCATATTAAGTCATTTTGGAGGAAAAAATGCTAAGTATAGGTCATTTTAGAGCTAGCCTAGGTTGAATAGGTCATTTTGAAGCCAAGTAAGGTTGTTATGTCATTTTGGAGCTAGCTAAGCACATGAAGTCATTTAGGACCTAAAATATGTCATTTCTTAAGCATACTATATCATTTTAGAGCTAGCTAAGCATATTAAGTCTTTTTTGAGGAAAAGATGCTAAGTATAGGTCATTTTAGAGCTATCCTAGGTTAAATAGGTCATTTTTATGCTAGCTAAGCATATTTAGTCATTTTGAAGGAAACAATGCTAAGTACAGGTCATTTTAGAGCTATCCTAGGTTAAATAGGTCATTTTGGAGCTAATTAAGCTTATTATGTAATTGTTGAACTACCTAAGCATATTAAGTCATTTTGGAGGAAAAAATGCTAAGTATAGGTCATTTTAGAGCTAGCCTAGGTTGAATAGGTCATTTTGAAGCTAAGTAAGGTTATTATGTCATTTTGGAGCTAGCTAAGCTTATGAAATCATTTAGGACCTAAAATATGTCATTTCTTAAGCATACTATATCATTTTAGAGCTAGCTAAGCATATTAAGTCTTTTTTGAGGAAAAGATGCTAAGTATAGGTCATTTTAGAGCTATCCTAGGTTAAATAGGTCATTTTGAAGCTAGCTAAGCATATTAAGTTATTTTGAAGGAAACAATGCTAAGTATAGGTCATTTTAGAGCTATCCTAGGTTAAATAGGTCATTTTGGAGCTAATTGCTTATTATGTAATTTTGAACTAGCTAAGCATATTAAGTCATTTTGGAGGAAAAAATGCTAAGTATAGTTCATTTTAGAGCTAGCCTAGGTTGAATAGGTCATTTTCAAGCTAAGTAAGGTTATTATGTCATTTTGGAGCTACCTAAGCATATGAAGTCATTTAGGACCTAAAATATGTCATTTCTTAAGCATACTATATCATTTTAGAGCTAGCTAATCATATTAAGTCTTTTTTGAGGAAAAGATGCTAAGTATAGGTCATTTTAGAGCTATCCTAGGTTAAATAGGTCATTTTTATGCTAGCTAAGCATATTTAGTCATTTTCAAGGAAACAATGCTAAGTACAGGTCATTTTAGAGCTATCCTAGGTTAAATAGGTCATTTTGGAGCTAATTAAGCTTATTATGTAATTGTTGAACTAGCTAAGCATATTAAGTCATTTTGGAGGAAAAAATGCTAAGTATAGGTCATTTTAGAGCTAGCCTAGGTTGAATAGGTCATTTTGAAGCTAAGTAAGGTTATTATGTCATTTTGGAGCTAGCTAAGCATATGAAGTCATTTAGGACCTAAAATATGTCATTTCTTAAGCATACTATATCATTTTAGGGCTAGCTAAGCATATTAAGTCTTTTTTGAGGAAAAGATGCTAAGTATAGGTCATTTTAGAGCTATCCTAGGTTAAATAGGTCATTTTTATGCTAGCTAAGCATATTAAGTTATTTTGAAGGAAACAATGCTAAGTATAGGTCATTTTAGAGCTATCCTAGGTTAAATAGGTCATTTTGGAGCTAATTGCTTATTATGTAATTTTGAACTAGCTAAGCATATTAAGTCATTTTGGAGGAAAAATGCTAAGTATAGTTCATTTTAGAGCTAGCCTAGGTTGAATAGGTCATTTTGAAGCTAAGTAAGGTTATTATGTCATTTTGGAGCTAGCTAAGCATATGAAGTCATTTAGGACCTAAAATATGTCATTTCTTAAGCATACTATATCATTTTAGGGCTAGCTAAGCATATTAAGTCTTTTTTGAGGAAAAGATGCTAAGTATAGGTCATTTTAGAGCTATCCTAGGTTAAATAGGTCATTTTTATGCTAGCTAAGCATATTAAGTCATTTTGAAGGAAAGAATGCTAAGTATAGGTCATTTTAGAGCTATCCTAGGTTAAATAGGTCATTTTGGAGCTAATTAAGCTTATTATGTAATTTTTGAACTAGCTAAGCATATTAAGTCATTTTGGAGGAAATAATGCTAAGTATTGGTCATTTTAGAGCTAGCCTAGGTTGAATAGGTCATTTTGAAGCTAAGTAAGGTTATTATGTCATTTTGGAGCTAGCTAAGCATATGAAGTCATTTAGGACCTAAAATATGTCATTTCTTAAGCATACTATATCATTTTAGAGCTAGCTAAGCATATTAAGTCTTTTTTGAGGAAAAGATGCTAAGTATAGGTCATTTTAGAGCTATCCTAGGTTAAATAGGTCATTTTTATGCTAGCTAAGCATATTAAGTCATTTTGAAGGAAACAATGCTAAGTATAGGTCATTTTAGAGCTATCCTAGGTTAAATAGGTCATTTTGGAGCTAATTGCTTATTATGTAATTCTTGAACTAGCTAAGCATATTAAGTCATTTTGGAGGAAAAAATGCTAAGTATAGGTCATTTTAGAGCTAGCCTAGGTTGAATAGGTCATTTTGAAGCTAAGTAAGGTTATTATGTCATTTTGGAGCTACCTAAGCATATGAAGTCATTTAGGACCTAAAATATGTCATTTCTTAAGAATACTATATCATTTTAGAGCTAGCTAAGCATATTAAGTCTTTTTTGAGGAAAAGATGCTAAGTATAGGTCATTTTAGAGCTATCCTAGGTTAAATAGGTCATTTTATGCTAGCTAAGCATATTAAGTCATTTTGGAGGAAAATGCTAAGTATAGGTCATTTTATGCTAGCTAAGCATATTAAGTCATTTTTGAGCTAGGTAAGCATATTGAGTCATTTTGGAGGAAAAATGCTAAGTATATGATTATGTCGCTAGTATCCATATGGCGAGAACCCGGCCGACATGACTAGTCATAGAACCAAGGTGGCACAAGCGCATGAGGACAGGCATACATGACCCAAGAATGCACGTGTCGGTCATCGTGAGTGCAACCAAGTCGTAACAAGCTACAAGGACTTGGTGATACACGCGTGACATTTCCCGTAGGGATGACACAGTGAGCAAAGAAGGACACATGCCGGTCAATCCATGTGTTCGGAGCGAGAGCGAACTACCATGGCTCGATGGAAGCACTAGGAGGCATTTCCCTATATGGAAGGCTACCAAAGGCACACGACTAGGTGTGAATCCCACACATACAATGCATTTCAAACATACACACATTATGCATGATATGTCTAGATATATACAACATGGCATCACAACAAAACTCTATTAAGCAAAACACTTGGGACACTTACCGTCATCACGGAGGTGTAGGTGTAGGTGTAGGTGTAGGACCGGTCGCGCCCGGTGGCGACGGAGAAGGATCGGTCGATGCTTGTCGGGAGTTACGCTGCACCAAAGATTATTTCAATGTATCGTTAGCATGATGCAACTCAAATGTGAAGACTAGTAACTAATGACCGTTCAAATGAAACTCACCGTGCCCTCACGGAGCAATGACTAGCATCGGCGGAGGGTGCGCCGTTCTTCTCGCACATGGACTGCACATTTGGTTTTGACGAGTCAGTCATACTAGTTACTAATGAAAGGAACATTGCGTGCATGATTTAGCTAATATGCGAAGAAACTTACCACGAAGAGCTCAGACATGGCCGGTTAGCCAAGTCGTTCGGTTCCTCTCCTCCTCCAACAGCCTAGCCGTCCTCTCCTCATTCTCCTGTCCCTCTCGGCCTTTGCGGTCCCTCTCCACCAACTGCCGGTCCCTCTCCTCAAAAGCAGCCTGGGTCTTCACTCTCTCTGCCTCAATAGCAGCCTGCAACACCACTCGTTAGCATTGTAATCATCGACAACCGCAAATACAATGTAATGGAGGAAAGGCTACTGAGTCCGTATAATTAACAAACCTGGAATTCGATTTCCACTGGTCGTAAACGACGCGGTATCTCAGGATCAGAGCTGGTCTGGCGCTTCTTGATCTGTGGGAGAGTGCTACTTCAACGTATCAGTCCATTACCAATGGCTAACGAGCCATGGGACCTCCCGCCACCAGATATCATCACCAGCTCTGGATCAAGAGGCCGGCTCGGGTTAAAGTCCGGCCCTTTCCTCGCCTTCCCCTGCTTAACGTACTGCACCATCTTGTGGTGGGAGGCCTCGTTGCTGAAGTTATTTGCATTTTCGAGGTCAGACTCAGAGAATGCCTTGGCCTTCTTGTACGGTGCAATATTGGACATGCCATAGAGGTCGAACAGCTCGCTTTGGAGCCTTGTTGTGTTTTGACTAAAAGAGAGGAACAGAGTATTAGTGAAGGACTCAAGCTAGCACAAAGAATGAATTTGCATGAATCATGAAGCAAACCACACATACCCAGTTTTTCCCGTACCCATGTAGGTCGACGCTGCCTAGATGGTGTGGCACACCTTTCATTTTGAAACGCTTCTCCTTTGCTATGTTGTGGGCGACGCGCCATTGGGGAGAGCACCACTCATCCACCAACACCTCCCAGCAGTCCATCTTGTCCGCACACCATCTCGGAGGCACCTAAGTTAAGCAAGAGAAATTTGAGCGCTACGCCTACGAATCAAATCAAGGAAACTAAGTACAAGGCCTTAAGAATAGGTAATTACCTTCATGTACTTCTCCTTACTCAGATACTTGTCCGGCACTTCTCTTTTCTCCTCCTAATACCGATCATGCTAAGTAGTCTCGAACAGCCTGCGTCCGAGCCTCAGGCCGAAAGTTTCAAGTAGGCGCTTTGCACTCAAGCGCCGATAACCCGAGCCGCCGCCTCTCTCTGTCCAAAGGCACCAGAGAAGGTCTGCAATCAAACAAGAAAACACGGATTAGAAGGTCTGCAATCAAACAAGAAAACACATGTAGAAGGTATGCAATCAAAGAAGAAAACACAACGTAAATGGCAAAGGAGAAATTACCCAAAACGTGGCGATCACAATGTCGGCCACCGTGTCGCACTCGACATCGCCGACCCTATGCTCGGCGGGCCGAGGCAGCCAAGTAGTGCTCCCAGGTCATTCCTAGCTCGAACCCGGCCCTCACCGAACAACGTGACCCACCCGGGAAGCTTGGCGACAAATCACACCAAGGACAGTGTTGGGCCTGCGGACACCATCTTCGTGTGTCCAAGAACTTGAGATGACAAGGCCAACGATTAGATATTCAAGAAAGGTCAAGGCAAAAGGTTAAAAAAGAGTAAATGCACTTACTTCTCCCGTTAGGCGCAATCAACCACCTCGGTCGGGGTCGCGGGGTGGGCGGAGCTTTATGCGACCACGCTGGTAGACTTTGCGCCTCAACCCACTCACCCTCGCTATAGCTATCAGGACTATTGTCTCCACCCTGAACACAACCATGTGCACTCGACTCCGACTCAGCGTGACCCCGGCTGAGCTCCGGAGTCTCGTGGGGTGAAGACTCGGCAGCCCGAGGCTCCGACTCAGCGTGACCCCGTCTGAGCTCCGGAGTCTCATGGGGCAAAGACTCGGCAGCCCGAGGCCCGGCGGCCCGAGGCTCGTCATCGGCCCGAGGCTCGTCGGCCGTAGGCGCGTCTGCCATAGACGGGTCCACCTCAGATGGCTCGATCTCAGACGGAGCAGCCCTGTGGTCGGGTGACTCAGCTGGGGGTGGCGGCGAGGAAGGCGTAGCAGCCTTCCTACCTCTCCCGACGCCATGTCCACCTCTAGCAGCCTTCTCCTTCTTACCCCCTCGACCTCTCCCGGCCGAAGAAGAAGCGACCGTCGCTGGACTCTGCAAACTGAGATCTAGCGCTCTCCGGAGGCTATGGGGGAATGGAACTACCCTCCCACCACGCCGCCGAGGTAGGAGCCCCGGGCGCTCTCGACCGCGCCCACCATCATCAACACGGAATGACAAAGAGTAAACGAAATTAGTACAACATAAAAAAATGAATACGACATTAATAATAATATGTATATAAATTCATTTTAGAGGAATAAATGCTAAGTATAGCTCATTTTAGAGCTATCCTAGGTTAAATTCATTTTTGAGCTAATTAAGGTTGTTATGTCATTTTGAGCTAGCTAAGCATACAAATTCATTTTGGAGGAATAAATGCTAAGTATAGCTAATTTTAGAGCTAGCTAGGTTAAAACTTGAACTAATTAATAATATATATGTATATAATAATAATGGAATACCTGACATGAACTATAATATTAATCTTCATCGTCATCATTAATAAATGCATCATCATCGTCTATATATGCTTCGGGGTCAATAAATGCATCATCCTCATCACTATCAGTAATGACGTGCTCATCATCATCATCAACATCTGGAAGGCCTCCTGCATGTAATCGGTCAAGCATTGACAGGTCATCCGCAGATAACCTCTTCTTGTTCGGCTCTTCTTGTTCCCGCCAGCTCGGATTCACCGCCGCTGTCTACTTGAATGTTATGAGGTGAGCGGTTCTTGAAACGTTTTTGAAAGGCGTGTTTCTTGGAACAATTATCCTTCATATGTGTGCGGATTAACGTGAGGTTCATAATCCTCTTCATTGGGGGAGGTGGTCTAACACGTGGCGGCACTTCATTAACGACATCCCAACCTTCGAGATTTGGATCACTTTGGCAGGCCCACGGTAGATAGAAAACTTGGGTTGCCTGTTGAGCCGTAATATAGACATCGGAAACATCCAAATGGGTGCTTTGTTTGATTTCGACTAGCCCTAGATGTTCATGAGTCCTTCTAGTCTCTTTAATTTGGAACCAATGACATTTGAAGACTACGACGTTCGGTGGGTTTGCACCATAGAATAGAAGTCCATAAATTGCTTCAACTCTTCCATAATACTCGGTATCTCCTTCGCCGATAGCAGAGACACAACAATTTGTAGACTTTCGGTCGGCCATAGATAGCTCTTTGCCATAGGTATGAAAGCGATACCCGTTGATGTCGTATTTGTCAAATGAATGGACCTTATAGTCAAAACCATTAGCGACTTGTCTCAATTCGGCGTCCATAGACTCTGAACTAGCCTACAAGTTTAATACGAAAGGATTGTTGCATTAGCCAGAAATTAGAAGAAGAAATGAAATGGTCTAATGGAAATTACCGTTTGTTTGAACCAAGAGATGAAACCAGGATAGCCGCCTCCATGCATTGCCAGAAGCTCATACTCTTCGACGGAATCCTTTTGGATAACCGCTCCATACGAGAATTTGGCGACGTATCGACTGTATCAAATATCCAGGAATAAGAGCAGTTCAAATGAAGTAGAGGTTGCGAAACAATGTACCGAGAACTTACTCGATGTACGGCCGCACTTCTGTTAGATTGTTCAAGATATACAACGTAATGGTCCGCCATTCGTCGTTATCCAACAATAAGGGAGTATAAGCACCGGCTGGTGCGAGCTTCCCTTTGAATAGGCTGAGGTTGGATCCACCCTTTTTAGGGTCGCCAACATTGTACCGAGGCTTCGGATTATGCAAATGACGATTTTTGGCTTTGTAGTGTGCTGTCACGAAGTTTGCCGCCTCCTCAGTAATGAATGCCTCGGCCATCGATGCTTCAATTCGACGTTTATTTTTACATTTTGCTCGAAGCGTCTTCTGCATCCTCTCGATTCTATGTAGCACCAATGATTCTGCACGGGCCCCCCCAATCGTGCCTCGGTCGGGAGATGCAAAATCAAATGCTGCATTGGATTAAAGAAGCCAGGTGGAAAGATCATCTCCAACTTGCAGATCAACTCCGGCGCCAACTCTTCCATTTCTTCTAGCAAGCCAGGCGATAATTCTTTCGCACATAGAACACGGAAGAAATAGCTCAGCTCTGCCAAGACTAGCCATTCATCCTCGTGGATAAAGCCACGCAACATCACCGGCATTACCGCTCAAGCCATATGTGCCAATCATGACTCTTGAGACCAAATATTTTCAATTTTTCAAGGCTCGCTCCCTCTTTAGATTCGATGCATACCCATCGGGAACATCAACTCCTTTTTCACCCACAGGAGTATTTCCCTCATAACCGCCTTCCAAGATTGAACCATGCCTTTGGCTTCGCCCGATTCTTCTTTCCTTTTGGTTGTTTCATGTTTTGTAGCGGTCTATCACATAGAGCCTCCTGATCGACTCTGGCCTTAGGATTATCCTTCGTTTTCCCCTCTATGCCGAACAATGTACCAAAGAGGGCCTCGCCGACATTCTTTTCAGTGTGCATCACGTCGATGTTGTGTGGGCAAAGGAGGTCTTTAATACGGCAGATCCCACAAACATATCTTGTGGGTCCAGCGTGTTCAGATATATCCCTTGAAATACCTCGACGCCTGGATCCGGCTCGAGAGCATTTAACGATCCAAGGTCATTGGCTGTCAATGTAGGTGGTGCAGAGTTTTGACATCTCTACCTTTGATGAAGTTCTTCTTGTCTTTTACGAACTTATGGTGAGGATCCAGAACTGTCTATGCATGCGAAGCAAGAAAACTTGCCACCCTTTGCAGCCGATTTAAACTCAAGAGCTGCCTTGCATGTGGGTCACGGGAACCTTCCATGCACACACCAGCCAACGAATAGCGCATACGCCGGCAAGTCATGCATCGAGTACATGTACCACACACGCATTAGGAAGTTTTTTTGTAGCGGCGTCGTATGTCTTGATCCCATTATCCCAAGCTTCTTGCAGTTCATCCTTAAGCGGCTGCATGTACACATTCATATTCTTCCCCGGATAGTTGGGCCCCGGAATTATCAACGTCAGGAAAATGTTCTTCCTTTGCATAATCTGTCCGGGGGGGGGGGGGAGATTGAGTGGAATGACAAATACAGGCCAATTACTGTATTGGGCTGCCATCATACCAAACACATTGAACCCATCTGTGCTGATGGCTACTCGAGGATTCCTTGGATCTGCCGCTTTTTCATCATGCAATGCATCGAAGTGTTTCCATGCAGCACCATCCGATGTGTGTACCATCATCGATTCCATCGCATCCCGTTCGGTTCTTTTGCCCAATTTGTGCCATGTCATCATGCGCCGTCTCTTCGACCATGAATAGGCGTTGAAGTCTTGGTATGATTGGCATATACGAAGAACGTTAATGGGGATTTTGGTGCGACTCTTCTCACCCATACCGTTGTCTACCTCAACATACGGAAGACTTGCAAATGGGACAATAGTTCAAGTCCGTGATCTTTGGAGCCTAAATAAGGCACATCCATTCTCACAGCATCTATCTTCTCATAGGGCATCTTAAGTACACGGAGGATTTTGTCCGACCGGTACAGGTTTGCAGGCATTATATGGCCTTTGGGTAGAAAGCGTCCAAATAGTGTCACTATCGCGTCATAGCATTCTCTGCCCAAGTTGAATTGAGCCTTCAGAGCCATTACTTGTGCGATGGCATCCAGCTGACAAAGCTCGGTGTGCTCATGGAGAGGACGCTTCGAAGACTCCAACATATCATTGAAGGCCTTTGCAGATTCCTCCATCTCATCGTCCGAATCCCGAGCATCATCAAAGTCTTGCACCATGTCTTCCATCCCGGTACCATGCTCGTTGGTGCGACGACGACCCTCCTCAGCTCTGGAACGTTGGGCAGACTCACCATGAAATGTCCACATCGTATAACCGGGCGTAAAACCCCACTTCTGCAGGTGTTTGATCATTTCAAACTCTGACATCTTACGATCGTTGTCGCACTCGAAACAGGGGCACCAGGTTGTTTTCTGTCCATCTGCAAATGCGGCTCCGATAAACCCCTTGGTTTTTGTCATCCATTCAGGGGTCATGCCTTTCTGACTAGGGTGACCGGTGTACATCCACGCACGATCACTCATCTTGCCTAGCTACTGGACACACAAGAAATACACACATAACTCAGCAAACCATATTCATCAGTTAATAAAGTTTCTCAGTTTTATTACGTCCATGCAACCTAGACGCTAATAGGTAAAGATAGGTCCTAATCCCACCCGAGTATGTGTAGATTGGGTTCGTTTTCCCATGCTCTGCTCCGGATCCGACACAAAATTTGGCAGCACCTCCCGCTGTTCTCCCCGATACACGTCTCGGCAATAGCAGAGAGGATGTGTACCGGAGAACAACAGAGAGGCAGCGCGAAATTCTGCATCAGATCCGAGCAGAGCATATGGGAAAACGAACCCAATCTACACATACTGGCTGTCCATGGATAACGTTGGACAATTGAAGAATTACGGTTATAAATATGCAAATAAATGCATATTTATAGATGTAACCTTTCGAACGGGAGACGATAGTGGTCACGATATCGATGATTGAATACACCTATAGCTAGCAAGTTTCATCGGCACGAAGACCGGAACAGAGCAAATGAAGGGGAGAGGAGGAGATGTCATTTGTGCTCACCCACTAACGCAGGGCGGAGCTAAATCGAACGCACGGAGAGGTTGTTGAACACTGACCCTCACAGCGATGAAACAACTGCACATTTAAATCCACCCGATCAACGCAAATATATATGATGTTTTTCATAACAAAATTGGAAAATATATGACCTAACTCATAATTCACAAATATATGACCCAAAAACCACCCGTGAAACACCAGCCAAACACCTAGGTAGTTTTGGTAAAATTGAGAAAACCATAGTTTTGGTAGTTTTTTCCCTGTGCAACCCGTACATGCTCGTGATCTCATTTACATTAGATCAACGAACACACACAAAAAATCACTAGCAGCCGGACAGATTCTACCCGTATTTTGGGGAAGCATAAGCTCACTCAAGACCGAGGAGGACTCCAATCCTCGTGATAAGTACATAACCTGGACCGACGAGGCGACAAGGTTTATGCTTGAATGGTATATCGACCTTCAGAAGGACAAACCTGCAACTTTCAAGTTCAAGAAACAACACCACTTGCAATGTTGATGCTCTAAATGGAAAGTTTAAGCTTGGTGTCACTCAGACCCAAGTGGATCGACACTATCGTCAATGCAAGGAGAAGTGGGGCTGGGTGCGTCGTGCCATGGCCAATAGTGGCAATGGCCTCCAAACCAAACCAAATCAAATTTTGAAACCAAACCAAACACATGTCAGTCAAAGGTACCAAATATTTGGCTTCAAACCAAATGACATCCAATGGTTTTGCCAAAAAATTGGCAAGTACTAATGGCTACAATCCAAACAGCCATGACCTGCCAATTTTTTGGTCATGCCCTGGAATTGGTGCTGCAAACTATTTGGTAGGGCAAGATTGGGCTCAATCCAAACAGCCCCTTAGGGGCTGTTTGGTTTGCGCCCGCGTCGGCCTTGCCAATCCTGGGCTTGCCAAATAATTGGCGTGGGATTTGGCCGCCCATGCCCTGCCAAAAATTTGGCTATGAATTGAACTAAGGGGCTGTTTGGTTTGTGCCCCAACTAGCCCCATCAAAATTTTGGCAAGTTGTTGATGTTTGGATTGTGGCCAATAAACACCCACCAATGTTTTGGCAAAAAAGACCTTTGTTTGGTTTGTGACCAGCTGGCATAATGAGAAAATATTTGGTTACATCTACTTTTGTTAAACTTATTAGTTGCATCTAATTTATACTCCCACAATTTAGAAGGTATATAGCGTGAAAAATTAGATGCGGTCAATAAGAAAAAGGAAGACGCTGAAAGAATGACATACCGAGAGATGGAGGGCGGGCGCCTGGTGGCGGGAGGGCATGGGAGGGGGCGACGCCGTGGCCTGGCTCGATGGAGGGGCGGGCATGGGCACTTGCCATGTGGCCGGGAGGGCTGCTGTGGCAGGAGGGGCGGGGAGGTCCGGCTCGGTGGAGGGACGGGCGGTGGTGGGGAGGGGGGGGGCGGGGAGGGCAGCGGTGGCGGGAGGGGCGGGAGGGCGGGGAGGGCCGCCGTGGCGGAGGGGCGGGGAGGGCGAGGAGGGGGGGGGGGGGGGGGGGGGGCGGGGGGCGGGGAGGGGGGGGCAGGGGAGGGCCGCGGTGGTGAGGAGGGCGGTGGAGGGGCGGGGAGGGTCGCGGTGGCGGGAGGGGCGGGGAGGCGAGCTGGGGGGGGGGGGGGGGGGGGGGGGGAGTGGCGGGGAGGGCTGCGGGTGGCGGGGAGGGGCGGGAGGCGGAGGAGGCTTGCGGTGGCAGCGGGCGCGCGCAGGGGTCGCCGGGGGCGCTGGTCGGGGCTCTGTTGGCTGGTGGGTGGGTGAGGTTGGGAGAGAGAGAGAGGGGGTGGGGCGGGCTGGAAGAGAGAGAGAGGAGGGGCCGGGCTGGGAGAGAGGGTCGACCTCTTTGCCATCTGCCACCACCCGGCTGATGGCAAAGATATGGGCCTTGCCATCCATTGGAAGATGGCAAAGAGGTGGGCTACTCTTGGCCGTTATAACGCCGTTACCCATTGGGCTCCACCCACTTCTTTGCCATCTGCCAACAGATGGAAAAGATTCTTTGACATCTGCTGGCAGATGGCAAAGAGGTGGGTTGACAGGCCGTTGCAGCACTGGACCCTACCCACCTCTTTGCCATCTGCTGGCAGATGGCAAAGATTATTTGCCATCCACTAGCGAGATGTCAAAGAATTGGCTGATGGCAACCATGTTCTTTGCCATCTGTCGGTTCTTTGCCATCTGTTTTTATAGCGAGATGGCAAGAGGTTCTTTGCCATCGGTGGCGATGGCAAAGAGCTGGCTGATGGCAAATTCCGATTTCGATGAGTGTGCGGTTGCGGAGATGGGAAGAAGACCTCCCGGTCGATTGGCTGCCACGGGGAACTAGGGGAGTGTTTTGAGGCTGCCTGGGGAACGGGACGTGCTCGGGGGCCTCTTATATAGCGTGGCCATGTCGGTTCGCGGCGTCCGCGGATAGGATCGCTGGCGAACCGCCTCTCTGTTGATGCAGGAGGACGTGGCGGCGACGAGAGCTAGAGGACGCGCTTGTGGATGAGTCTGAGCTGCCCCAGGGACAGGTGGCGAGCGGGAGAGGCTCGGGCGGCGCCGACCCGAGTAGGTGGCCGTGGCGGCTAGCTCCTGGCTTGCCGGAGACGTGGCGAGGGGCTGCTTGGCGTGTTCTGGTGAGAGGGAGAGTGTGTGGCGCGGCTCTGCAGTGTGGGCAAAACCAGGGGCGCGACGCGATGGCTCGGGCGCGGCACGTGCAAAACGCGTGCTCTGCTCGCGCCCAGAGCACACACGGGACGTGCTCGACAAAATGCCAGGGCATGCTAGAGGTCTCGGGTGAGGTTGGGGTTTAACAGACCTAGGCTAAAGTCATCTAGAAGCTTAGTGGACAAGATAGTTTTCCCAGAGGTGCAAGATCTCAGTGCGAAACAAAGATAATGTCAAAATTGATCATGCCCATAAGGTGTTTGACAAAATTCCACAGGCACCTAGGCAGTTCTTGGAGTGGTCAAATCTTCCAGAGTGGGGTGTCTTTAGATGAATGAGAGGGTGGTAAGGTCATTTGGGCAAAAGAAGAAACTTGCTAGTGCAAGTTTTGCAAATCTTCAGTTCTGGACAGAAGGTAAATGGCATCAATGCATGGACCAAAAATCTCCCAATGGGTCCAATCTCCTGGGCTTAAGGGTTTGGTAAGGTGTACTACAAGTAGGAGAAAGATCATGGGTAGAGGAGCAAGTTAGAAGATGGTTGCAGTACAAATCACCAAGTTGCACCAGAATGAAGATGAGGATGATTCACTCAAAATTTTCAAAGAACATCCCTGGATTTTTGCATAAAGTGGAATAATATGCTCCTATTGACATCCCAAAAATTTGGTAGAAGTTTTAAAGAAATATTTAAATAGGTTGTAGTGCAAAACTGTCCACTGGACCAGATTTGAAAATTAGGTGTAGAACTCAAAATATCCAAAGATTGAAATATATTTTTGCATAAAAGTGTTTTAAAAATATCACATGACATCTCCAAATTTTTGTGGAATTTTTGAATGAGTTTATAAAAGGGTTGCAGTGCAAATGGGATCCTAAACTTATGAAAAACCAAATTAGAGAAATAAAGCTCAGGGGAAAATAATTATATAAATAATCCTACTGATAAAAGAATTGTTTTATTTGAGAGGGTAAAAGAGTCCAATAAAATTGGGAAGTTTTACACTTGAGGTAAAAACTCCATAAAAAATAAAGGGAAGAAAGGTTCTGAAATCAAAAGAAAATCCAGAAAACAAAAGTTTAAGTTTCCTGGCAAAATTTTAATTAATGAAACAAGGTTAAAATTTTGGGGTGTCACAACACTACCCCCCTTAAGAAAAATCTCGTCCTCGAGATTTGTTAAGAGTTGTTTTGAAAAACAAATACTCCACGATTACGTGTTTTTGCAAGCAGTGTATGTGCTCGAGTGGTGGTGGTGATGCGTGAATAAAAAATAATCCATGTTGTGAGAAGATATACGATGCAGCAACTCAGGGAAAAGAAATCTCACTTCAGGATTTTTCGCGAGAGAAAAATAGTAATATTTTCGAGTCAAACCGCAACAGAACTACTCACATTAATAGAAACTAAAATAATTTACTCGCCACGCAAACTCGGGTACCACGCATAAGTTACAATGCATAAATAAATGTTGCAATAATAAACACAGCAGCGACGTCTATAATGCAAACGGTAAGTGGACGGGGTCCCGAGAAAACGTCTCTGGTACTGGGATGCACTCCTCTTCTATCGGGGAAATCGAATTGACCAACCGATGAATGTGTCTCTCCTGGTCGGGCCCCAGGGGTCTGCCGATGGCGATTTGAGGATTTAAATCTGCGAGACTCTGGAGATAACCCATTACCATTGGGACAAACATTCTTGGCGATGACGTCTTTGGACAAGGTAGGCCGACAGGTCTCTCTCAATCCGTCCACCGGGAAAAGATGTTACTCCTCCGGGTGCTGCACGGCTCGGAAAGTAATAATATCCTCTTTCACTGGCATAGGGTACCGCGAATCGAAGGCGAGCAAGTGCTTCGTGTGCAGCCGCTTCTATAGCCATTAGTGGAGCTGGCATAGATTTCCCCACGAAGGAAACTTCCGTTGGGTCTTGGTTTGGATTTACGGGAGGAATGTGTACTACTGGCCAATATTTCGAGGTGGATGGGGTGATTCCCGATTTGAACAGCTCGTACTAGGGTGGCTGGGTAGAACCCATGGTACTGCAAGTAAAGTCCCACAATATTTTGACAAAACTACCTGGGGTTGCATCTGGGGTTCTCAGATAAATACTAGGGCTCGGCATGGCAAGAAATGGTTGTGAGGAGGGTGCACAAGGTGAGGGGTGCTTGGCAAGGTAATTTATTTGCCAGCTCAGCTCCAAGGGTCGGGGTCAAAGCCACAGATACACATATCTCACAAAAGGGACGTGTCTCTGTGGGGGTTGTCGGGGTGGTTTGGTAGCTGTGCCCGGAAAAATATGCAACTACGTGCTGACATAATTATGCAAGGTTACTATCTAAAATAGAGACACATCAACATGATGCGTTAATCTACAAGGTCACATGATTACAAGGCGTGGATACACTGAGACTCGGTACTATTCGAGTGATTTAATCTACCTCGTTTATATCTAAACGAGCCTGCCTTGAGGACGTCGAGGCTTCTCCACGGGTCTCACCGTCGGGGTTAGCTGGAGGTGGTTGAGGAACTGCAGGGTCGGGGTAGCGATGATGACCATCGCGGGGATTGTTGGCCACAATCCCGTTGGAGTGTGCTCCCAAAAGGCGACGAAGCACTTCTGGGGTCATCAAAGCACCTTGGTTGATGGCTGGGGGTGACCTCAAGGTCTCGATTGGTTGTCCGACCAGCACGACTGGGTTGTCGGCGTCGGGCTCATCTTCTCTTCTCACCGGGCCTCGACGTACCAGCTCTCCACGAGCTGCGATCAGATCAATGGTGATTTGATCGAACAGTTCCTCTAGTGCACCTACATAGCGCACTAGGTGCAACAGTGCAGGATCCGTCTTGTGATCTCCGTTGGCAACTTGGGGTGGTCTACCATACCCTTCACGTGCAGGGTAGTAGTAGAGCGGCGACGATTAACTCGGGCGACAAGCTGCTGGAGTTGAACTATAGCCTCTCGAGCAGCTAGCTGGATGGCTTGTGGCTCGAAGGAAGTTGTCCTTCCGGTGAACCCGTAGGGCGTTTCGGCGGATGCACCCTACCGTAGATGTGCCTGATGGCCTGAATTGACGGCTCTCACCGCTCATGGATCCTTGGTACACAACATATTCTGGGGGCTCTTCTAACGCATAGGCACGACGGGTGAGGTTTGCGAGTATGGTCACAAAACCTCCAAGGTTGGTAGCTGTGGTCTCATTGTGCACGACGGGGCCAGGCATTATGGCTCGGTTTGGGGTAGAGGCTGTGCTGTGCTGGGTTGAGGCGAGCGTGCCCTTTTTATAGAAAAAGGGGACGAAGTCTTCCTTCGCACGCTTGCGAATGGGACACAATAGGCGTCGGTCACTGGCGCGTGATCGACAGGCTAGGTTGATAGGTTGGGCACCGACTGCCATAAGTGTCGGGGTCACTTTATGGCTATCTTGCACGAGAAGCTTGGCTGGGTTTAGGTTAAGGTCCGGTGGTTTGGCTTACCTAGGTTTTTCGACCTGGCTAAGATAGTATTAGCCAATGGTCAGCCTGGCTCTGATACCAAGTTTGTCATGACTGGTTTTTCGGGTATTAAATTCCAGAGAATGGCCATTGTGCTCACCAGCCCTAGGATTTCTGTTAGCTGATGAGGCACCAACTTGATACAGAAAATTCCAAGCAAAACACATAATATGTAGTACAAGACCATTCTGGTCTGTGAGTACAACAAATGGTTTCTAGTGGTTGATGGCGGAAGCGGTTTGTGGATCATCAGCGTCTATGGACTCCATTTCCCACAGGAATAGCTGACCAGGATAACTCCTATCTTCGTGAGGCTGCTATCACCATTGCGTAGGTTCCGGGGCTGTCATCGCAACGCTCCTCTGCATGCAAGAAATCTGGCCAAGACAATAGCGAGGGACAAGCCAGTGAGTACTTTGAATGTACTCGCAAACATTATGAACACAGGTATAATATAACAACCGATAATCATGCTCAAAAAAAATATTCTATGATCACAACATCAGTCATAAAAATAAACTCCTTGATGCATGCAGGCAGGTTATTAATATGTAACAATGAATATGTAATGACAGAGTAGGAATAAAATACACCATTCGGATGTCTGAAGCGACGTCTCGAATTGATGGTAAATAACAAGCATGCCTCAGTCGGGCGTCTGAGCGACACCACATAAAGGGCTTATAAGTAAAATAAATAACCAGCATGCCACAGTCGGGCGTCTCAGCGACACCCCATAAAGGGCTTATAAGTAAAATAAATAACAAGCATGCCACAGTCGGGCGTCTCAGCGACACCACATAAAGGGCTTATAAATAATCACAGTAAATATCCAGGATGTAGAACCATCCCAGGGATACTCGATAATTCAAATAATATAACGGGTTAGTCCATAAAAAATAATAATCATGGTCCTCACAAGTCATAAGTCGGAATCCAAGTTTGGTTTAACAGTCCCTCCTCCGAAGACTGACACTAAGACCAACCCTTGACCCATCCCAGACTGTAATCCTTAACCATGGACACGGCTATTCGAATAGGTTTAATCTCTACAGAGGGTGTACTCTTTACCCACGAGTAGCGGATTCCTCTAGTCCATCGGGACTAATTCCGTCTACGGCCTTTTAGTTGAAAACACACCTAACTTGCACACACTAGCTTAACTTACCGGTGTCTGGAATCACCCACGACACTTGTTAAGCAAAACTCTAAGTGGGGAGGCTACAACCTCGCGTAGCATGGGATCAAATTTATATCGCGTGCTCTAAGGGGTGGCCTCCCCTCTTGGTCTCAACCGGAAACACCCATGCCCCCGGACCAGGTGGCCTGCCTACCAGTTACAACCGGTATCTTCCACCATGGCCTCTCTGTACGGTGTGTGCTAGAAAGGGGTTGACGACTTATTGAACCGTACCCTACTTGTTGTAGGGACGAGTGGTAGTACGAAACAAGTATGGGGGTTACTGGAACAAGACTCGATCTATGGTCGACTCAGGAGGTTTAAGTATTCCCTGCATGATTAGCATAATGAATATATTTCATCCAACAGACAGAATCACCACTCATCATACCCCTCATGCCATGCTGGACACACTCGTCCCGACGAGGAACTAGGGACAAGCCCGGGACTACCCAAGACAGAGACTTTCCCGTTTTCCTTCCGGTAGGCACGAAAGGCATACGAGGATGATCACTATCACAAGCATGTCCATTTCCAACAGCAAGGAAATTTCCAATAAGCATTCATGCAAATGATCACATCACCACATAAAATAACGAGTTCTGCTTATTGAGGTGGTGTCATAATCGTGTCAAACAATGCATGCAAAATATTGTGCCAGGGTTCAGAATGCTTGCCTTCAAGGTGTGGAAAGGCAGGGTGCACTCCAAAACTTTTGAAAACTTGCTTCTCTCTCTCCAAGGTCCTATTTTAAATAAATTTGAATTAACACACAATTTCAAAACAGCACAAAAAAGTTGTTTGACAAATTTTCAAATAAATCTTAAGATAAACTAGATTAAATTTGAGAGAGGTAGGAAAAAGAATCAATTCATTTGGAGTTATAATTAAAAAGTTATAGGCAGTCAAAGTTTAATCAATATTCTGGTTTTTAAATAAAACAGAAAAAAGAAAAGGAAACGATACACGTCGAAGACGTAGTCTGGAAATACGTTTCCACTTACGCCTCCGTGGACTGGCGCTGGTCACTGACAGTGGGTCCAGGGGGCCCACTGGTTAGGTTTGACTGGTCTATCCTCCCTCCTCTTCCACTGCCCGAGCGGAGGCGGGACTCCGGCGATGCTCGCCGGCGAACGGCGGCACCGTTCGGGAAACCGAGGCCATCAGCGGGCTCAGGGGGTCGAGGTGGTCACTCCGGTGGTCGCTTTGGTCTCTGGGGTGGACGGAGCTGCCGCCGGCGAACTCCGCAGCTGACGATGGTCGTCGGGCAGAGTGGGCTTTTCACTCCGGCGGTTCCTGACCAAAATCGGGCATGGGGATGGACTCGTGGGTGCTGCAGGATGTTGTTGGTGCAGTGAGTGGAGAGGGGGAGGCCTTGGTGGCGCCGGAATGGCCGGGACAGTGGCGGCGGCTGCGGTTGCCGGAGATGGGGAAGAAGACCTCCCCGGGTCGATTGGCTGCCACGGGGGAACTAGGGGAGTGTTTTGAGGCTGCCTGGGGAACGGGACGTGCTCGGGGGCCTCTTATATAGCGTGGCCATGTCGGTTCGCGGCGGCCGCGGATAGGACCGCCGGCGAACCGCCTCTCTGTTGCTGCAGGAGGACGTGGCAGCGTTGAGAGCTAGAGGACGTGCGTGTGGATGAGTCTGAGCTGCCCCAGGGGCAGGTGGCGAGCGGGAGAGGCTCGGGCGGCGCCGACCAGAGCAGGGGCTTTCGGGCGGCCGTGGCGGCTAGCTCCTAGCTTGTCGGAGACGTGGCGAGGGGCTGCTTGGCGTGTTCTGGTGAGAGGGAGAGTGTGTGGCGCGGCTCTGCAGTGTGGGCAAAACCAGGGGCGCGACGCGGCGGCTCGGGCGCGGGACGAGCAAAACGCGTGCTCTGCTCGCGCCTAGAGCACGCACGAGACGTGCTCGACAAAATGCCAGGGCATGCTAGAGGTCTCGGGTGATGTTGGGGTTTAACAGACCTAGGCTAAAGTCATCTAGAGGCTTAGTGGACAAGATAGGTTTCCCAAAGGTGCAAGGTCTCAATGCAAAACAAAGATCATGTCAAAATTGATCATGCCCATAAGGTGTTTGAAAAAATGCCACAGGCACCTAGGCAGTTCTTGGAGTGGTCAAATCTTCCAGAGTGGGGTGTCTTTAGATGAATGAGAGGGTGGTAAGGTCATTTGGGCAAAGAAGAAACTTGCTAGTGCAAGTTTTGCAAATCTTCGATTCTGGATGAAGGTAAATGGCATCAATGCATGGACCAAAAATCTCCCAATGGGTCCAGTCTCCTGGGCTTAAGGGTTTGGTAAGGTGTACTACAAGTAGGAGAAAGATCATGGGTAGAGGAGCAAGTTAGAAGATGGTTGCATTACAAATCACCAAGTTGCACCAGAATGAAGATGAGGATGATTCACTCAAAATTTTCAAAGAACATCCCTGGATTTTTCCATAAAGTGGAATAATATGCTCCTACTGACATCCCAAAATTTTGGTAGAAGTTTTAAAGAAATATTTAAATAGGTTGTAGTGCAAAACTGTCCACTGGACCAGATTTGAAAATTAGGTGTAGAACTCAAAATATCCAAAGATTGAAATATATTTTTGCATAAAAGTGTTTTAAAAATATCACATGACATCTCCAAATTTTTGTGGAATTTTTGAATGAGTTTATAAAAGGGTTGCAGTGCAAATGGGATCCTAAACTTATGAAAAACCAAATTAGAGAAATAAAGCTCAGGGGAAAATAATTATATAAATAATCCTACTGATAAAAGAATTGTTTTATTTGAGAGGGTAAAAGAGTCCAATAAAATTGGGAAGTTTTACACTTGAGGTAAAAACTCCATAAAAAATAAAGGGAAGAAAGGTTCTGAAATCAAAAGAAAATCCAGAAAACAAAAGTTTAAGTTTCCTGGCAAAATTTTAATTAATGAAATAAGGTTAAAATTTTGGGGTGTCACAACACTAACCCCCTTAAGAAAAAACTCGTCCTCGAGATTTGTTAAGAGTTGTTTTGAAAAACAAATACTCCACGGTTACGTGTTTTTGCAAGCAGTGTATGTGCTCGAGTGGTGGTGGTGATGCATGAATAAAAAATAATCCATGTCGTGAGAAGATATACGATGCAGCAACTCAGGGAAAAGAAATCTCACTTCAGGATTTTTCGCGAGAGAAAAATAGTAATATTTTCGAGTCAAACCGCAACAGAACTACTCACATTAATAGAAACTAAAATAATTTACTCGCCACGCAAACTCGGGGTACCACGCATAAGTTACAATGCATAAATAAATGTTGCAATAATAAACACAGCAGCGACGTCTATAATGCAAACGGTAACTGGACGGGGTCCCGAGAAAACGTCTCTAGTACTGGGATGCACTCCTCTTCTATCGGGGAAAGCGGATTAACCAACCGATGAATGTGTCTCTCCTGGTCGGGCCCCAGGGGTCTGCCGATGGCGATTTGAGGATTTAAATCTGCGAGACTCTGGAGATAACCCATTACTCGCTGGGTCAAACGTTCTTGAGCGATGACGTACTCCTTCTGTTCCTTTTTACTTTGCACATTGTGAAAGTACATACATTTTTTTATAAGATTGGTCTAAGTAGAGATACTTTGACTGCAGACAAAACTTGTATGCAGACTACAAAGGACCGGAGGGAGTACATGTGAAACTGCTGCAAACGTGGTGATCACCCTAGGAATAATGCTAGTACGTATTGTTTTGCATGTTCATCCAATGCCAGTGATACAGGAATTCGAACTAATCGAAATAAATTCATTCATACACGGTCGGATTTCATATAAACATGCCGGATTTCATTACATTTCATACAATCTTCAACTAAAAAGGGGTGTTTGTGGCCGCATGCATCTCCCAAATGTAGAGGCCGTGGGTCATCCTCCGTTTCAAAAAAATAATTAAAAAGGGGTGCGCTGGAGGCATAATTAATTAACCGAAGCTGCCCACCTGTGTCCCGCTGAGCCGAACAGAAGCTTCAGTGACTTAACTGCAGGTGCAGTTGCGTAACTAACATGTGGCCTGTTGGGCCCACGTGTCGATCGACCAAGCGCACAGCGATTAAGTAGAAGCAGCGTTCTTCTCAGCGCAGCTCTCCGACTCTACGTCGCCGCCAAGAAGCTAACCGGCCGTCAATGGTCAACCTGCCTAGCTTGGCTTCAACCGGAGGGTAGAAGCGGTGGCCTTACTTGGACCCGAGCAACGGCGACCTACCGTGTTCTACTCTTCCTCGTTTTCTGTGTGGCGCGGCCTCGTTGGCAGCGAGGCAGGGCCTCGGCGGAGCCGGCGATGCCTCTGTCTCATTGCCGGCGGGTGGCGCCTCAGCGGAGCGATGGAAATCCTCCCCCACGTTGCCGGCACGGTGGGGCCTCGGCTGAGCCAGCGATGTCCTCTGCCTGGTTGTTGGCGGGGCGGGGCCTCGGCGGAGCCGGCGGTGTCCTCTGCCTCGTTGTTGGCGCCACGGGGCCTCGGCGGAGCCGGCGGTGTCCTCTCCCTCGTTGTTGGTGCCGCGGGGTGTCGCCGGGGCAGGGAGTCGTCGACGCCGGTGGAGCGGGGACTCGTCGGAGCCGGCAGTGTCCTCTGCCTCGTCCTCAGTCTCGCCAAACAGCGCCTCGCCCGCTTCATCGCCCTCTTTTCTAGCCTCTTTGTAGGCGGCCACAGCCTCCGCCACCCGCATGTGGTACCGCCAACGCTCGAGGCGGCCCTTGCGGGCAGAGCGGTACGAGTCGAGCAGCGCCTCCTACTCCGCCCGCTCCGCGGCGATCTGCTCCTCCACCTGCAGGTGCTCCTGGAGGAGATGGTGGTTGTAGGCGGTGTCGGCCTGCGCCTCCCGGAACTGCTCCTCACGCATCTGCCTCACCCTGTCCATATATTTGCACGGGCCTCGCCGATGGTCATGGTGCAATGCACCGGCGAGATGGCGCGGAGGATGGGGTTGGCGCCGGATAAATCGACTACCATGTTCTCCATTGGGGCGTCGTCGTCCTCGGCTGCTGCCGCCAGCTGGTCGGCAGCAATGGCTGCTATCTCCTTGTGGTCCGTCGTCCGCCCGTCTCAAGAGCGCTGGGCGCGAGGAAGCCATGGTGGGCAGTAGTGGTGTGGACAGGAGAAAGGCAGCGGCTGCGGATGGCTGCGGCTATGGCGGCGCAACAGTTTATATAGCAATGGTGGGCGGCGGAGGGACGGACGTGTGGCCGAGTAGCCCGATCGGCAACCGCATATCACTAATGTGTGCGGCAGATGGATTTGACGGACGACACTTGTGTCGTTTGAAGGCGAGCAATCGCTGAACCGAAGCGGGCGGCGGGCGCCGACTGCTTTGGAGGCGGAAGCAAGGGCGAGGATATCACTTTACTTGGATAGGATGACAATGGGGACCCACCAGGTCCATAGCCTCACGTATGCAAGTGCCTCCTTATTTTATATATATATATATATATATATATATATATATATATATATATAACTATAATTTATTTTGCTTCCTCTTGGTTTTCTGACATCACGGTCCCACACCATTGTCTACCTATGTACTCCCTCCTTTCCGGTTTATAGGACTTATCTCAAAATTTTAGTTTTTCCATTTTATAAGGCTCAATTTGGTTGTTTTCCATCACATGTTCAGATTCCAAGGTGCATTAAATCATTGCATGCAAGTATTAAGAGAAAATTGACCAATGCATGTACTTTATGCATGCATGCATTACAATTAATGCATTGATAAACATAATTTTTTGAGGATAACAAGAGCATTAATTAGGTGCTTTTGGAAAACTAGAAAAAGTATTCCACCACTCGCCATCTACCTTGATTGGTGAGCTTTTGAATTGAGCATTATAAACCGGAAAGGAGGAGTAGTCAATAAGCGAGAGAATTGCACAGAAGCGGCCGGCAACTGGGACCAAGCAGCTCGAGCAATATTTGTGTTTTTGAGGTGTGAGCACTGCAGAGTTTTTCGATGTTTACCCAGATATTATTTTTCTCCTCTGAACAACAACGAAAACATCGCTGCAGGTATTAGCTGGCGGGCTGTGGCCCGTCTAGCCCAAGCCAAATATCCAGCCAGATATTAATTTTTTCAAGCTGAAAATGGCTAGCCCAGCTATACTTTTTTAGGAATACCTGCAAGGTCAAGTTGTTATTCTCTGCTCACTGGCTGCAAATCTTTCCTAGGAGGGATGCATTAGGCTTAACAAGAAAATGGGCTTTAAGAAATAATAAATGGGATGTAATTATAAAACTGGGTAGTAACTATAAAAATGCACCAAACAATGATTACTTCATAAAATATTATTTTGGAATATTGAAAATTTTAATTTCATTAATTTTTTGCGGCGGAATGTTTCGTTGGATTTTTACATAATATAAATTTATATTGAAATTGTATTTAATCTGACTAAAATTTCGGGATAAAATATTCGGATCCCATCAAAATGTGGGAAATTTTATTGAATTCTGTTTTTAACGGTTGGTTGAAATGGGCTGTACTTTTAACAAAGCGTAAATGGGCTGATCCATTAGAATTCAAAATGGGCTACACATTCTTACAAATCTCAAATGGGCTGTAAGTTCTCGCCACACACTTACGGCCTTACTAAGTTGTGCGTCCCTAAAAAACCGAGTTGACGGGTATGCAAGGCTTTGTCAACTTATAGTCAACACACGGTTCTAGCAGCAGCCGCCGTTGGATGTCCATCCAACGGATGTCGTGCTTCTTCTTCAATCTCGGATATTCTAGCTTCACCCGCCCATAAAATGATTCATCCCCCTGACATCTGGGGCGCACCATTTCAGAAGCTGACATGTGGGCCTACTAAGTTGACGTACCAAGGGCTTTGTCAACTTAGTCAATATAAACGGTTCTAGCGGAAGTGACCGTACGATGTCCATCCAACGGCCGTCGTGCTTCTTCAACCTCTGGTCTTCTTGCTCCGGCCGCCCAAAGCAGCGCCGGTCGTGCCGCTTTGCTCCTGCCACCATGGCGGGTGTCTTTGCCATGAGGCCTCACGCCCCTACTACTCCCACCGCTGGCCAGGCCATCCCTCCACTCACCCATCGACCCACACCCCTGTTATTCTCAAGGGCGGCGGCGGCGCGCCGAACCAGTGAACCTCGTACTCCTCTCCGCGTGTGCATCCTTTGCTGCGTCTTCCCCGGCTCTGCGTCGTCCCCTTCCTAGGCCTCGCCGTCGTCCACCGCCGTGGTGCTCTCGGCGCGGCGTGGTCAACGTGGTCAAGGAACAACTTCCATCGGACGTGGACTGTACGTGGAGAGGCTGACAGCTGGGTCCACGGCAGCCGGAAGGAAGTGCCTCCTTATTACGCGCAAAATAATTATTCCTCCACCTGACAGCGGGGACCCACCGGACGGGCCACCGTATTTCATGAAAAAAATGTTCGCCCCCTGACTGCAGGGACCCACGAGCTACATCTTCGCACGCAAGGAAGTGCGTCCGAAAAAAAACGATTCGCCCCCCTGACTGCTGGGACCCACCGGCTACATCTTCGCACGCAAGGAAGTGCGTCGAAAAAAACCATTCGCCCCCCGACTGCTGGGACCCACCAGCTACACCTTCGCACGCAAGGAAGTCCGTCCGGCAAAAAATGATTCGCCCCGACTGCTGGGACCCGGCAGCTACACCTTCGCACGCAAGGAAATGCGTCCGCAAAAAACGATCGCCCCACATTGCTGGGACCCAGCAGCTACACCTTCGCATGTAAGGAAGTGCGTCCGGGCAAAAGAAAACGATTCTCCCCCCTGACTGCTGGGACCCACCAGCTACATCTTCGCAGGCAAGGAAGTGCCCGACAGTCGGGACCCACTTGGTCGAAGCGTATGTAGCGTTGTCATCCTGGTCGCGAACGTGTACGTACATACTGGTTGATGTAGAGGCGCACACGTGTCGTAGTAGAGGCGCACACGTGTCGTAGTAGAGGCGCGCACGTAGCATGTACACGTACGTATAGCGGCCAGGGTGCAAGAAAGAAAATACGGTCACGTATGTGTACATACGGGCGGGGTCTCGAACACCTAGTCGCGCATACCGCAAAACGGAGGAAACGGACCTCCTACGGTCAAACGGGGTCCTGTTGATCGGGAGGGTGTGGCGTGCATCCGCAAACGAAGAAGCGGACCTCCTATAGTCGAAGCGGGGGTCTGTTGATCGGCAGGGTGTGGCGTATCGCAAAACGGACAAAACGGACCTCCTACGGTCGAAACGGGGGTCCTGTAGATCGGGAGGGGTGTGGCGTACCGCAAAACGGACGAAACGGACCTCCTATGGTCGAAACGGGGGTCCTGTTGATCGGGAGGGGTGTGGCATACCGCAAAACGGAGGAAACGGACCTCCTACGGTCGAAACGGGGTCTGTTGATCGGGGTGTGGTGTACCGCAAAACGGACAAACGGACTTGTGTTGGGCGCCACGGTCGAAAACCGGGGGGGTGTGGCGTACCGCAAAATGGGACTCCACGAGATACTGTTCATCTCCACCGTCGACCTCCTCCAGCCTCCATGGGCTACCATCAACCTCCTCCAGCCTCCACGGGCTCCTGTTCATCCAGCCTCCACCGCGCGCTACTCCACCGGCTACTGTTCAACCACCTCTCTCCACGGGCACCCCTCCACCGTCTACTGTTCATCCAGCCCTCCACACCACAGGGTGCTGTTCAACCACCCCTCCACGGCCACCCCTCCACCGTCTACTGTTCATCCAGCCCTCCACACCACGGGTTCCTGTTCATCTAGAGGCAACGCCACCGCTCATTGTTCATCCAACCCCCCTCGCATAGCGCTCCTTTGTTCATCGAGGCAGCATCGATCGGCTTCGATTAGCAGCAGTAGCAAAGGAATCGCTCCATCGGGTTCGATTAACACCATCGATCGATCGCTCGGGTCGAAGAACGCGTAGCTTGCGGTCAATCGCCGGGTTCGATTAGAGCCCAACGCCTCGCTTCGGCTTGATTAGAGCCAACGCCGCACACACGCACGCGTGCGTCTGAGAGAAACGCGATCGCTCCGCCCCGACCTCCCACCGTAACCGGCAACTCCCCGAAATTTTCCTCCCCTCCGCTTCTAGCACGGTTTTTTCCATCATGGACGGCCCAAAGAATGTCATGCAGCTGCGTCTCCGGCCCGCCCAGGACGAAAAGCCCATTTTCTGTCAAGATTTTTTGTCATAGAAGTAGGAGCCCACCACATCTATGATGATACCGGGTTTTTTCAAAATTATCGTCATAGAAGTGTCATATGTATGACAGAAAAAAATCGTTCGGCCCAAAATGTCACGGATGTGTCTTTTTTTGTAGTGCATGTACCACCACCACATATTCACCGCCAATCCGAGTCCATCTACGCCACCACATATCCGCCGCCATCACGCCAATCCGAGTCCACCTGCAACATATATCCGCCACCTGTCCGAGTTCCACCAGATTCATCTCCGCCACCAGTCCGAGTTCCACCAGATTTATCTCTGCCACCAGTCCTAGTCCGAGTCCAGTATTTTGTTACTCTGTTTTGGATTTCCAGATCACGCCATACTCCGAGTCGTGATAGAGAAGGACTCCCAAACTTCCGTGTTACCCGCAGTAGAAAAATAGTTCAGTTTCAAAAAAAACTAAGTCTGGAAAATTCTGGCTAGGTAGTTTTTAGGCCATTTATGGACTTTTTTGAAAAAAAATTGTTGCAGAGCAAAAAAAAGAGAAAAAAGTGCAAAAAAAGTGAAAAAAGAGGAAAAAAATTCAGAGCGTGATCCTCCCTTGTTTACGTGCAGTGCCTTGATTTTTTTAGTGTTCTAGGCACGCGTCTCTAGCACGATCTAGCCTAGGACCAGCACAGTAACGTCGTTGAGCGTTTATTCAACTTTGCATCTCTGAATTGATTATTGCTGACCCTTTTTTGCTACCATATTATAAGCCTTCCCAGCTCCACATACATCTACGTCGTGCGTTTGACTCTCCCTGGTAATCGCTCTATCCAAGCTTTGAGAGTTTTGACTACAACGGTTGCCGATCACCACCTGCTGTTGGGTAAGAACTGGTAAGAATTTGAGATTCGGTTGAAGGATTTGTGACACACGACCATCACCACCACTTCCTAGTAGTCTGTAGGATCATATTATTTTGTGTTTCTATTGCTGCTAACCATGGCAGGATCACAAGCCGATGAGACTGATTGGGAGAACATGACGAACAAGGAGTTGCATGATAAATTTTAGCAAATGATGAGTGGCTAGGTGGGAGATGTGCTAAACAGATTTGAAGAGGCTATGGAGAAGATAGATGCCGTGGAGAAGTCGTTCGAGACAAAGCTGGATAACAAGTTCAATGAATTGCTCAAGCGTCTTCCCCAACCACCACTGGCTGCACCTGTCGCACCTCTACAACAACAACAACAACAACAACATCTCCAACGTCGCCTTCCAAATCAAGTGGGACGAGCACAACGTGTTCCAATTGAGACTGGTCAAAATTCGGGTGCTACTACACCTACTGTTGATGCTTCTTTGGCTCCTGCTGCTGCAGCGGCTGGGGAGGATGACGATTATGCGGGCGATTATGAGGATGAGGTTGATCAAAATCTGAACTACGTGCAGCCACCAGCACCACCACCAGCAGGTCGACCTCAGGTATATATTCGCAACCGTAGGCCTGCACCACCACCTCAAGTACGAGATAATGACCATATTCCTAAACTGAAATTGCATATTCCACCATTTGAGGGTAGATATGTTCCTGATATATATCTTACTTGGGAGTTACAAACTGAACAACGTTTTACATGTTTACAATATCCCGAGGAGAGACGGGTTGCTGCTGCTGTTTGTGCTTTCACAAGTTTTGCATGTGTATGGTGGTCTGAACATTGTAGATTATATCCTATTCCAGCTACTTGGGCTTCTTTGAAAACTGATATGTGTACTTGTTGGGTTCCACCATATTATCAACGTGAATTGCTTCAAAAATTGCAGCGTTTACGACAAGGAAAAATTTCTGTAGAAGAATATTATCAGGAACTACAAACTGGCATGATTAGATGTGGTATTTTTGAGGAGAATGAAGCTATGCTTGCCCGTTTTATGGGTGGATTAAATAGAGAGATTCAGACCATTCTAGAGTATAAGGAGTATACTAATATCACTTTTTTATTCCATCTTGCTTGTAAAGCTGAACGTGAAGTGCAGGATCGACAAGCATTGGCGCGAACTAACTTTTCTGCAGGTCGACCTTCATCCTAGACACCGCGTGCATCCTCTACTTCCACTGCACCAGCACCTCCATCAGCTGCCACCTCCAGCCGTGATACAAGAAAGCAGGCACAACCACCACTACCTACCAAGAGCACACCTGCCGGGCCTGCACAGAGCAATTCTTCGTCCATGGCATCAACAGGGCACACAAGTGATATTATTTGTCGTCGCTGTAAGGGAAGAGGACATTATGCGCGAGAATGCAAATCTCAGCGTGTGATGATTGCTACTGAGGATGGTGGGTATGAGACCGCTAGTGACTATGATGAGGAGACTTTGGCTCTTATCAC
Source organism: Aegilops longissima (assembly GCA_021605205.1). Taxonomy (NCBI): domain Eukaryota; kingdom Viridiplantae; phylum Streptophyta; class Magnoliopsida; order Poales; family Poaceae; genus Aegilops; species Aegilops longissima. The sequence goes on from CM038676.1 coordinate 315,499,425, forward strand.
ACGTGAAGAACACGGTGGAGATGATTCTGATCATGAGACGCAATACATGGCTCCTGAAGACGCTGAAAGGTATAAATGTTTAGTTGCTCAACGTGTTTTGAGTGTGCAGGTCACACAAGATGAGCAAAATCAGAGGCATAATTTGTTCCTTACAAAGGGAGTTGTGAAGGAACGTTCTATGCGCGTCATCATAGATGGAGGGAGCTGCAACAACTTGGCTAGCATGGAGATGGTGGAGAAGCTATCTCTCACCAGAAGACCACATCCACATCCTTACTACATCCAATGGTTCAACAACAGCGGCAAGGTTAAGGTAACACGTATTGTTTGTGTGCATTTTAGTATCTCTACATATGCTGATTATGTTGATTGTGATGTGGTACCTATGCAAGCATGTTCCTTATTACTTGGTCGATCATGGCAATTTCATAAAAATTTTGTACACCATGGTAGAAAGAATCAGTATACTCTTGTTCATAAGGATAAAAATATTACTTTGCTTCCTATGACTCCTGGTTCCATTTTGAAAGATGATATTAATAGAGCTAATAAAGCAAAACAGGAGTGAAAATCAGATTGTGGCAAAAGAATTTGAGCAACAAATGAAGCCTAATAATAAATCATCTAGTGATGCTTCTGAAATTAAATCAAAAAGTGCATGTTTATTTGCCACCAAATCAGATATTGATGAGCTTGATTTCAGCAAATCTGTTTGCTATGCTTTTGTGTGCAAAGAGGCATTATTTTCATTCGAGGACGTGCCTTCCTCTTTGCCTCCTGCTGTCACTAACATTTTACAGGAGTTCGCTGACGTCTTTCCACAAGACGTGCCACCGGGATTACCGCCTATTCGAGGGATTGAGCATCAGATTGACTTCATTCCCGATGCTTCACTGCCAAACCGTGCGCCATACCGTACCAATCCAGAGGAGACGAAGGAATTATGCGTCAAGTACAGGAGCTTCTCGACAAAGGTAATATACGCGAATCCCGTAGTCCTTGTGCTGTTCCTATTATTCTAGTGCCGAAAAAGGATGGTACCTCGCGTATGTGTGTTGATTGTAGAGGCATTAATAATATTACTATTCGTTATCGTCATCCTATTCCTAGGCTAGATGATATGCTTGATGAATTGAGTGGCTCTACAATATTCTCCAAAGTTGATTTGCGTAGTGGATACCATAAAATTCGTATGAAATTGGGAGATGAATGGAAAACAACATTTAAAACTAAGTTTGGATTATATGAGTGGTTAGTCATGCCTTTTGGGTTAACTAATGCACCTATTACTTTCATGAGATTACTGAACGAAGGTTTACGTGCTTTCATTGGACGATTTGTGGTAGTTTACTTTGATGACATATTGATTTATAGCAGATCTTTGGAGGAACATTTGGAACATTTACGTGCTGTTTTTATTGCTCCACGTGATGCATGTTTGTTTGGTAACCTTGGGAAGTGCACCTTTTGCACCGACCGAGTGTCTTTTCTTGGCTATGTTGTTACTCCACAGCGAATTGAAGTTGATAAAGCCAAGATTGAAGCTATTGAGAGTTGGCTGCAACCCAAAACGGTCACACAAGTGAGGAGTTTTCTTGGCCTCGCTGGATTCTATAGGCGTTTTGTGAGAGATTTCAGCACCATTGCTGCACCTCTCATTGAGCTTACAAAGAAAGATGTGCCTTTTGTTTGGGGTACCGCACAGGAAGAAGCCTTCACGGTATTGAAAGATAAGTTGACACATGCTCCTTTACTCCAACTTCCTGATTTTAATAAGACTTTTGAGCTCGAATGTGATGCTAGTGGAATTGGATTTGGAGGTGTGTTATTACAAGATGGCAAACCTATTGCATACTTTTCTGAAAAACTGAGTGGGCCTAGTATGAATTATTCCACTTATGATAAAGAATTATATGCTGTTGTTCGGACTTCAGAAACATGGCAGCATTATTTTTGGCCCAAAGAATCTGTTATACATTCTGATCATGAATCTTTGAAACATATTAAAAGTCAAGCTAAACTGAATCGTAGACATGCTAAATGGGTTGAATTCATTGAGACTTTCCCTTATGTCATTAAACACAAGAAGGGTAAAGAAACTGTTATTGCTGATGCATTGTCTCGTTGCTATACTATGCTTTCACAACTTGACTTCAAAATATTTGGTTTGGAGACCATCAAAGATCAATATGTGCATGATGCTGATTTTAAAGATGTATTGGAGAATTGTAAAGAAGGGAGAACATGGAAAAGTTTGTTATTAATGATGGCTTTGTGTCCCATGCTAACAAGCTATGCATTCCAGCTAGCTCTGTTCGTCTTTTGTTGTTGCAGGAAGCGCATGGAGGAGGATTAATGGGACACTTTGGCGTGAAGAAGACGGAGGACGTACTTGCTACACATTTCTTTTGGCCAAAGATGAGACGGGATGTTGAGCGTTTTGTTGCTCGATGCACTGCATGTCAAATAGCTAAGTCACGACTCAATCCTCATGGTTTATATATGCCTTTGCCTATACCTAGTGTTCCTTGGGAGGATATATCTATGGACTTTGTTTTGGGTTTACCTCGAACAAAGAAGGAGAGGGATAGCATATTTGTTGTCGTGGATAGATTCTCAACAATGGCACACTTTATACCATGTCATAAAAGCGATGATGCTGTTAATGTTGCTGGTTTGTTCTTCCGTGAAATTATTCGCTTGCATGGTGTGCCAAATACTATTGTGTCAGACTGTGATACTAAATTTCTTAGCCACTTTTGGAGATGTTTATGGGCTAAGTTGGGGACTAAACAGCTTTTTAGTACTACTTGTCACCATCAAACTGATGGACAAACTGAAGTAGTCAATAGAACATTGTCTACTATGCTTAGGGCTGTTTTGAAGAATAATAAGAAAATGTGGGAAGAATGCTTGCCTCATATTGAGTTTGCTTATAATCGTTCATTGCATTCTACTACTAAGATGTGCCCTTTTGAAATTGTGTATGGTTTCCTACCTCATGCACCTATTGATTTGTTGCCTCTTCCATCTTCAGAGAAGGTTAATTTTGATGCCAAACAACGTGTTGAATTGATCGTAAAAATGCATGAGTTAACTAAGGAAAACATTGAGCGTATGAATGCTAAATATAAACTTGCTGGAGATAAGGGCAGAAAACATGTTGTGTTTGCACCTGGAGATCTTGTTTGGTTACATTTGCGTAAGGATAGATTTCCTGATTTGTGCAAATCAAAGCTAATGCCACGTGCTGATGGTCCTTTTAAGGTGTTAGAGAAAATAAATGATAATGCATATAAACTTGAGCTGCCTGCAGATTTTGGGGTTAGTCCCACTTTTAACATTGCAGATTTGAAGCCTTATTTGGGTGAGGAAGATGAGCTTCCGTCGAGGATGACTTCATTTCAAGAAGGGGAGGATGATGAGGACTTCAATACCATTGTTACACCCACAGCCCCTGCTGCTATACATACTGGACCAATTACTAGAGCTCGCGCACGCCAATTAAATTACCAGGTACTTTTGTTTCTTGGTAATGATTCTAATGTTCATGAGAATATGATGCTGCCCAAATTGGATACATTTGTTTTGCTTACAAATTAAGGGCCTAGCTTTGAGAAGGATGAACATTGGAGCAAGAACAAGCATGGAGATGATGGCATGCGCATGGGGAACAAGAACGGAGTTACAAGTGATGATTTTAGGACGTTGAAGCCACCATAATGCGTGCATGAAGCCTTGGACGAAATATACAAGATGCTACTTAACTTTCGTCCAGAGGCTACTCTAGGTGCTGCGTCACCTTATTATTGGGCCAGGCCCATGTAATTTCGAAATACTTGAGTATAGGCTGTTTTTTGAGTCCGTATGTGTGGGGAAACAAGAGATAGGGTTGGTTTCGGACCCCTTCCCTAAGGGCCACGAAATTCCCCCCTCTTTCTCCATATATACAGCCCTTAGGGCGTTGTTTAGACTTTGGGTTTTGTTTAGAGTAAAAGTATGCCATAGCTGCAACTTCTCGTACTGTGTTTGTGTTCAACGACCAGACAAAGGCGTCACAGAACCCCACCTTGATCAATAAAGCTTTCATCTTATATTCGCAATATCCAGATTGCAATCTCAGTTTCTTGCTTGTTCTTCATTTGCTCGCAGGGAAACGGACCCTCGTGGTCAGGTTGATCGTGCTCCGGCGTGGTCAATAACCTCTCGGAGTTGGTTTAGCGATTGCTAAGGCGCGACGTCCTCGCACGTTCGTAGTCAGATCATCAAAGTCGACTTCCACCAAAGCGATATCCATCATCTCATCGAAAGACGGGACACCTTGCCTCTATCAATATGACTCCATGAGTGAAGGAGAAATGGAAGACCTTAAGCAAGTGGCAGTGCACCGGCAAGTGAACGACGGTGAAGATAATCAAGTCTTTTGTGATGAGGATTCGATCCCCGCTCTCGTCGTCTTCATGGTTTTGACTTTCCAACATCAACAAGACGAGGACCAAAGATTCCATATCTTCCACACAAAGGCTGGCATCAATGGAAGGTCCGTCAAGGTCATCATCGACGGAGGGAGTTGCCATAACTTGGCAAGTGAAGAACTATGCTCCAAGCTCCAATTGGTCAAGACGAAGCACCCACACCCATACAAGGTTCAATGGCTAAGCGACCCCGGCATTATCCAAGTCAAGCATACGGTGAAAGTTTCCTTCAAGAGCGGATACTATGAAGACATTTTGGAGTGTGATGTCGTTCCGATGTCCGTTTGCCACCTCCTCCTTGGACGTCCATGGCAATTCGACCGAGGTGTCATCCACAATGGGCGTACAAATCACTATAGCTTCAAGATGAAAGGGAAGGAATATGTGCTACGACCAATGTCTCCAAGCCAAGTGATCGCCGACAAGCAAGCCACCCATCGTGGAGAGAATAGTGAGAGAGCGAACCACCACAAAGAGAGTGAGCGCCACAAGCCAAAATTGAGTGCCTCCGCGATGAGCGACAAGAAGAACTTAGTCCTATTTTCCACCAAACGTGAGATGAGAGAAGTGTGTGAGAACCCATCAAGTGTTATGCACTATGTCCTGCAAGGACGAGGCACCAAAAACTAACACCTCTCACATTCTACCTCTAGTGTTATCTTCTCTATTGCAGGAATTCCAAGATGTTTTCCACGACGAGCTACCTCCGGGTCTACCTCCACTACGAGGCATCGAGCACCACATCGACCTCATCCCCGGAGCACCACTTCTGATGTAGGGTAGAACCCTAGTGGCCCGATGTTTCATGATTGGAGCGGATCCCATGAAGAACACGAAGAACATGAGGGGAAAACGAGGGGAAACATGAGGGGAAACACGAGAGAAATCACTCAACCAACAAGATCAATCACACATGTGCTAGATCATCGAAACAGAAAGAGATACACGGTCCAAATCCAACAAAGGACAATACAAGTAGCGGTAGTTCAGCTCCGAGAGGAGGTCTTGAATCCACGAGGGATCTTCCCGTAAACGGGTCTTGAATCCAGGTGGATCTTCTCCTAAGAGGCCGCGGTCTCACACGAGGAGGAGATCCGTATGGATGAGCAAAGCTCTATCTCAAATGAGCTAAACCAATGCTAACCCTAGCTAGGAGGTGGGAGAGGTCTATTTATAGTCATCGTGCAAATGGGGGTCGAAGTGAAGGGGTACAAGGGCATCAGCCGGAAGCCGCGGGCACACAGCCAGCGGACATCCGTTCTCTATCGGTCGTCCGGTCGCTCGCGGAGGTCCGGACGTCCGGAAGGATCGGACATCCGCTAGTTTGGCTCGGGTGCAGGTATGCCGGACGTCCGATGCGGCCAGTCGTCCGCTCGCTGTAGCGTACATCTGCTGGGTCTTGGCCAGGCTGGTCATCAAGCGCCGGACGTCCGGTCGCCAGCGGTCGTCCGGTGGCTGTAGCTTCTTCGGGGTCTCTTCTTCTTGGTTCTTGTACTCGGCGTCCTCGCTAGCTCGTCCGTTGGATGTGGTGGCTCCGTGGCTTTCCTCTAAGTACCTGATCATGCATAGCACACACGTTGGAGGTAGTAGCCATGTCTCACATGTAGAAAGTGAAGGTTCAGAGAGGAGCGAGTTCACCTTGTGTCCAATGGCATATGTTCGAGGTCTCGTCATATGTCCTCTTGGGGTTTGGAGAGTAGTCGGAGTGTACATGGGGATGAACGTGGGATGCTTCGCATCATCCCCCCCCCCCCCTTGGGAAAGATCCAACCCCGGATCGTGATCCTCATCACCATGGAAACGGTTGTCGTGGACGGACTTGTAGTTGGACAAAGATGAAGACATGGCGCAATCCAAGTAGTCCAAGGTGTCTCCCGTATGTGGTACATGCAAAATGAACAAACACAAGCGACACTCGGAAATACAATGGTTAGTACACAAAATGTCCATCATGTAAGAATGAGTCCGTTGGGCAAGATTGTACGTGACAAAGCGCATGAAGCTTATCAAGATGATCTAGAATGATATGCCAAACATTCATGGGAGAAAAAAACATTCATTGTGCACACAAATGTGTTGTGAATATGATCCATGCAACCACGGTGCAAAATGATGTCATAGTGAGACGGTTTATCAATAGCATGAATATGGCAAGGGATGCTCAATATGATTATGTTACCATGCAATTGATGGTAGGCAATGTGATCATTATGTATGAAAATGCCATCAAGGAAGATCACAACAAATTTGCTAAGGAAATGCACAAGCTCATATATCATGGATGACATGGGAATAGATGCAACAAGACAAGCATAATGTGAGTCAATCCATGCATAGGGTGCAAACTTGTGGTGAGCATGATATGTCCATCGAGCATGACATGTATGAGAATAATCAACAAATATGGGGGTGTTGGTGTACCAATGCTCGATGTCGTGGCAAGTGTGGAGTTCCGAAGGTGCATCCAATAATTGCGAGCGCTCCTCAATGTGAAGGTCCATAGAGACAATCTCCAATGTCGATCCTCCGTTCGCGAGATGAATCATGTAGACAACAAGAAGGAAACAACAATGAAAGAATGACCCATCCAATATGCGTATTCCAGGATGGCTCAAAGAGAAGGAGTTCACCTCAAGAAAGTTTCCAAAGATGTTGGAGTTGTACATAATGTATGCCTTCACATAACCAATATGTCTCATGACGGTAATGCCTTGTGAATCCTTCAAAATGAAAGAACATGACAAACACTAGGAAAAACAAATGAGGTTAGCGGAAGTGCAAAACCTATCATTCTTGTGGTAAGATACCAAACAAGTGTATGCATCATGCTCATCATAAGAAAGGACAAGGGAGCATTTCATAGTATGGAGGCATAAGATGCAAGAACAACCAAATACAATAGGCTCAATCAAACAAGCATGCATCACAAGTAAAGTGTCAAAGTCTCCAAGATCTTGAAGCATAGGATGGTTGCACTCAATACAAGTGGATATGAGAGAGGCAACTAATGGAGGCGAGTGACAATGAGCAAGATATATCATGTGAGAGGCATGAACATATATGTCATCAACCCAATAAAGCAAGTAAGAGTGGAACATGGGTGATGCAACATAGCAAGCAATCATAACAATCAAGTCAAGCAAACTAGTAGTGCGAAGATGCAACATACTAGAGGGAATCATGGCAAGCATGTCATGTGTGCAAATAGTGGGCATGCATAATGCACATGACATATCACAAGCATGAAAGCAAGATATGAGCAAAATGTCATTAATGTATTGGAGAGAGGCCATATGTAAATAGCAATGGGGTATCATGACTCTCCCAACACAACAAGCATCAATAACATGGTGCACAAAGAAATCATGGCAATAGCAACAAGTGTCTCCACAAGGCATGCAAATACACATAGGAGTAGAATAATGGGAAATTATGGGTAGATGCAAGCAAGGGTCACAATTGCATGGCAAAGGCATCGAAGCAAGTATAACATGCAAAGTGAACACGATAGTATGGGCATAAGGGGACAAGTGGTAAATAGCCCATAGCCGTGTGAGAGCCAAGTAGAATAGAAGCGCGTAGTCCTTGTGCGAAGGGAACGGCGGTAAGTACATTTCACGTGATCCCAAAGCATCATTTCTCTCAAGAGCTCGTTTCGTCAACTCTTGGGATTGAGAGGTTGACGAGTATACATGAGTACCTACACAAAACAAAGACAAAGGGAAAATTGTGTGTGCGCACATGCATGTGTCGGTTAGCACGAAATATCCAATGCTCAAATAAATGAGATGCGTGGTATAGAAACATGTCATCCATCATGATAGGTTTGTTACTATGTATGACATAATGGAGACTCAAATTTTGTAAAGCATCATGAGAAACATGTAGAGCATTGTTATTCATGGAATGCATATGGTGCACACAAGGGATGTGATCATGCAATGCACAATAATTTCCATGGCATGGCATAGTAGATGAATTGCACAAATCATGTAAAGGAAGCATGGCAATATGATGCGGAGCATCCCACATTCATCCCCATGTACACTCCGACTACTCTCCAAACCCCAAGAGGACATATGAAGAGACCTCGAACATACTCCATTGCACACAAGGTGCACTCGCTCCTCTCCGAACCTTCACTTTATACATGTGAGACATGGCTACTACCTCCAACATGTGTGCTATGCATGATCAGGTACTTATAGGAAAGCCACGGATCCACCACAACCAACGGAAGATCTAGCAAGGACGCCAAGTACAAGGATCAAGAAGAAGAGATGCTTCGGAAGATACAGGATCCGGACGACCGGCCCAGCCCGGACGTCCGACCCCTGGAGGTTGCTACAGCCCTAGGAAGACAGGCCAGCAGAAGCTCTAGCGGCCGGACGTCCGACTAGGACCGGACGTCCGATGACTCCTAGGCTCCGGACGACCGGTCCCCTCCGGACGACCGTGCCAGCGACCACAGAACTGAATCTACGGACATCCGAAGAACTCCGGACGTCCGGGACCCCGCGAGCCTCTGGACAACCGGCGCCCCACGGACGTCCGGACCCTGGCTGCGTCCAGCTGTGGGCTGATGCCCATGTACCCCTTCACTTCGCGCCTCATTTGCACTATGACTATAAATAGACCTCTCCCACCTCCTAGATAGGGTTAGCGTTGATTTAGCTCATTTGTGAGATAGAGCCTCGCTCATCCATACGGATCCCCTCCTCGTGAGAGACCGCGGCCTCTTCAGAGAAGATCCACCTGGATTCAAGACCCCTTTACGGGAAGATCCCTCATGGATTCAAGACCTCCTCTCGGAGATGAACTACCGCTACTTGTATTGTACTTTGTTGGATTTGGACCATATATCTCTTTGTGTTTCGAGGATCTAGCACATGTGTGATTGATCTTGTTGGTTGAGTGATTTCTCTCGTGTTTCCCCTTGTTTTCCCCTTGTTTTCTTCGTGTTCTTCGTGGGATCCACTCCAATCGTGAAAGATCGGGACACTAGGGTTCTACCCTACATCATATTGGTATCATGAGCCGCGTTGATCACGTTTTTGGAGCCCCTACCCCATGTATTCTAGCTTGATTTTGTTGATTTCGTCCCAAATCCGAAAATCCTCACCAAAAATAGCCCCAATTTTTTTTGTGATTTGTTGGTTTGATGATGTTTTGTTGATTTTGATCCATGTATTTGCTTGGTTTGAAGTGGATCTAGCATTTCCCCAAGTTACCCCATCTTTCATCCATGAAATCTCGTCAATTTTGACCCCAAAATCCCAAAATTCCGCCCAAAATCACGCCTCCGAACTCGAATCTCGCGTTGACCCCGACCCCCCAGATGACCGACATTTTACGGACGTCTGGACCCCCCTCGAAGCCACGGACGTCCACAACTCTCCGGACGACCGGAACCACCATTGCAGAACAATTTTTACGGATTTCTGAGCCTTCCTGGACGTCCGACAACCGGATATCCGACCTTTCCCGGACGTCCGTAACCTGTAATTTCCCATTTCGGCTGATTTGTGTTTCGTCCATAACTAATTCATCTCCAAAACCTCTAGCCCTTCACTTCCGCATTGCGTCTCCAAAACCCAACTTTGCATTTCCGCAAAACCACCGCTGCATTCCCGCTACCACCATTTGACTTTTGTCCTTGAGATTTTGAGTTGTGGTTTTTCCGTTTCCTAAGGTGTTTCGACTACGTAGGGGCGAGTCTCCATCATCTTGGTATCTACATCAAGAACACCGCCACTCATCATCGCCAAGGACGGTAACCTCAACGACACCATTGTATATTCCCCTTGCCATTGCATTGATAACCTCTAGCCCATTTTGCGTCAATTGCCTATCGAGACTAGCCATTTGAGTATTGCCGGCAACTTTACTTGGGCACATTAGTGATCATACTTCCCATAGCATACATACCATATCATCGTGGTACATATATTGGTATCATATCTAGTGTCACAAGTTTGTTCCCGCATATACACAATTGCAATCTTGGTTTGTGCATTGTGCAAAAGTGGCCATACAAAAAAAAGAAAAAAGAAAGAAATAAAGCTTTTAAGCAAAAGAAAGAGAGCAAAGAGTGATGTAGGGTAGAACCCTAGTGGCCCGATCTTTCACGATCTGAGCGGATCCCACGAAGAACACAAAGAACACGAGGGGAAAATGAGGGGAAACACGAGGGGAAGCACGAGAGAAATCACTCAACCAACAAGATCAATCACACATGCGCTAGATCCTCGAAACACAAAGAGATACATGGTCCAAATCCAACAAAGGACGACACAAGTGGCGGTAGTTCATCTCCGAGAGGAGGTCTTGAATCCACGAGGGATCTTCCCGTAAAGGGGTCTTGAATCCAGGTGCATCTTCTCCGAAGAGGCCGCATTCTCTCACAAGGAGGAGATCCGTATGGATGAGCGAGGCTCTATCTCACAAATGAGCTAAATCAACGCTAACCCTCTCTGGGAGGAGGAGGAGGTCTATTTATAGTCTAAGTGCAAAAGAGGGGCGAAGTGAAGTGGTACATGGGCCTCAGCCTGCAACTGGACACAGCCAGGGGTCGGACGTCCGTAAGGCGTCGGTCGTCCGGAGGCTCACGAAGGTCTGGACGTCCGGAGATTCTCGGATGTCCGTAATTTTGGTTCTATGGTCGATGGCATGGTCGTCCGGAGGGGGCCGGTCGTCAGACGTCCGGTCCTGGTCGGACGTCCGGTCGCTGCAGCTTCTGCTGGCCTGTCTTCCTGGGGCTGTAGCAACCCCCAGGGGTCGAACGTCCGGGCTGGTCCGGTCGTCCGGATCCTGTAGCTTCCGAAGCAGCTCTTCTTGTTGATCCTTGTACTTGGCATCATCGCTAGCTCGTCCGTTGGATGTGGTGGTTTCTTGGCTTTCCTCTAAGTACCTGATCATGCATAGCACACATGTTTGAGGTAGTAGCCATGTGTCACATGTAGAAAGTGAAGGTTCAGAGAGGAGCGAGTTCACCTTGTGTCCAATGGAGTATATACGAGGTCTCGTCATATGTCCTCTTGGGGCTTGGAGAGTAGTCGGAGTGTACATGGGGATGAATGTGGGATGCTCCGCATCATCTCCCCGCCCATTGGGAAAGATCCGACCTCGGATCGTGATCCTCATCACCATGGAAACGGTTGTCGTGGACGGACTTGTAGTTGGACGAAGTTGAAGACATGGCGCAACCCAAGTAGTCCAAGGTGTGATGAGGACATGACTACCTTGGATACGACCAAAAATATTGCATACATGCATATTTGTCAGGTGATTTCTAGTGCAAACTATTCAATAATCTATTTAGTTATCCAGAACAAAAATACTTCACGCACTTTTGTGTTTTGTCTAATTGCAGGTGTATGGGACATTTGTGCAATCCACATATGAAGATAAGGGAAAAAGAGAAGTTTAGGTGATGTCCAAAAAGTCCTCTTGCGTCACTTTTGGACCAAAAGGTCCAAGTCTCTCACGTTCTGGATTCAGATTAGGACTGCACAGACATACCTGACTCAAAACACCAACAACAGTTTCATACGGACTCTGAATTCGGTGATTCTTTTTTTGTTGGAAAGTAGATTTCGTGCTCTTTCCAACCAATTTGGATTCACCTTCAAATTCGTCCGGAGAATTGAGATATGGACAAAACAATCTGACGCTGCAGCAGAATCCGAGTCAAACAACAAGTCCAAAGGTGTTACATCACCTCCACTTGGGCCCATGAGCCTTGTACGACCTAGGGTTGATTTTAGGCTGCCTTGGGACGTCCTCCCACCTCCTTGGCCACCACCCCTTGCTCCTATATAAGTAGATCCATCTAGTAGCTTTTTCCTTGGGATTTGTTTAGTTAAAAGTTAGCCATTGCAACTTCGTGTACTTCATTTGTGTCCAACGACCAGACCAAGACCACTTACGGATCCCCACCATTATCAATACTTCATATATATTCGCAATATTCAGATTGCTTTATCATATTCTTGCTTGTTCTTCGATTGCTTGTAGGAATAGACCTTCGTGGTCAGGCTGACCATGCTTCCATCATCGTCAGTAACATCAGGAGATTGGTTTAGCGATTGCTAAGGCGCAACGTCGTGCACGTTGTAGTCGGTTCGTCAAAGTCATCTCCACCAAATCGATCGTTATCATCTCTTTGAAAGATCGGGACACCCCGTCTCTATCAAGGTGTCACCGGAGTGATAGACATGCAAAAAGAGCAAACACAAGCGACACTCGGAAATACAATGGTTAGCGCACACAAAGTGTCCATCATGTAAGAATGAGTCCGTTTGGCAAGATTGCGTGTGGCAAGACACATGATGCTTATCAAGATGATCTAGAATGATATGCAAAGCATTCATGGGGTAATTAGCATGGTGCACAAAGCAACAAGTTCTACCATTGTGCAAAAGGATGTCATAGAGGGACGGTTCATCAATAGCATGAATATGGAAATGGATGCTCAATATGTGTAAGCTATCATGCAATTGATGGTGGACAATATGATCATGTTGTATGAATATGCCATCAAGGAAGATCACAACAAATTTGCTAAGGAAGTGCACAAGCTCATATATCATGGATGACATGGGAATACAAGATGCAACAAGGCAATCATAATGTGAGTCAATCCATGCATAGGGTGCAAACTTGTTGTGAGTATGATATGTCCATCGAGCATGACATGTATGATCACAATCAACAAATATGGAGGTGTTGGTGTACCAAAGCTCGATGTCGAGGCATGAGTGGAGTTCGGAAGGTGCATCCAATAAGTGCGAGCGCTTCTCAATGTGAAGGTCCATAGAGCCAATCTTCAATGTCGCTCCTCCGTTCGCGAGATGTGTCATGATGACAACAAGAAGGAATCAACAATGAAAGAGTGACCCGTCCAATATGCGTACTTGAGGATGGATCAAAGGGAAGGAGGTCACCTTTAGGAGTTTCTCAAGGATGATGGAGTTGCGCATCGAGTATGCCTTCTCATAACCAAAATGTCTCGTGATCGTTCTTCCGGCAATGTCAGTAACCTCCGGAGATTGGTTTAGTGATTGCTAAGGCGCAACGTCGTGCATGTTTGTAGTCGGTTCATCAAAGTCATCTCCACCAAATCGATAGTTATCATCTCATCGAAAGATCGGGAGACCCTGCCTCTATCAAGTGGTATCAGTTTTCAGGTTGCTCGGTGAGAATTTCCAGTTTTCCCTTGATTGGGTTTATTTTCTTACCTACTGTCCAAGAAAAAACCACAAAAAAAAGTTAGATCTATTAATCCTTTGTCCAAACCAGTCTGAGCCTTTGCTATTTTCCTTTCATTGTTTGCATTATTGAATTGTCGGTTGCATTGTCGTGTCGAGTTGCTGGTCTTAGTGTCTAGTTCGTTTAGAGTTACGAGTTCAGTTCACATTAGTCACGCCGCCGCTGCATCATTATCCCTTCCGTAGTTCACCACCCATCCATCAATTTCCACCACGTGCTACCCACCGTTCATTGTCATAATCATAGTTGAGATCGTTCACATCTTCGCTTGATCCAATCTGCATCTTATCTAGTTTGTTTTGGAAATAGGGAGAGAGAGAAAAAAAGAGAAAAAAGTAAAAAAAAAAGTCAGAGAAAAAAAGAGAGAAATAAAAAAAAGTTTGAGAAAAAAAAAGAGATAGGAAAAAAAATCGGATCTATCTAGACTCAATCTCGTAGTTGAATTCGGATTGGAATCTGTTTTGCGCACTATTCAGTAAAACAGGCATAACTTCTTCATATGAAGTCCGTTTTGGCTCCGCGAGTACTCAAATAAAAGCTAGCGATGAGCCGCATCTAAATAGTTGCAGAAGCTATTTCAATATTTGGCACCTCAAAAACGGCTTCTAAATAGGTCTTTTTGCCCTTCGAAGTTCGCGAACGCAGCTTATTCCAGTTTTTCAGGCCAATTTTAGAACTTTTTGACTCCTCATATCAACTCGGAATTGAGTGATTCATGTTGCAAGTGAAAGCTTGATTCAGTACCTTTCTTGAGGAAAATTATCAAAAAAATTGGCACAAACTTTTCCAGAGGAAAGTTGCAGAGAAAGTTGTTGTATATCCTGCTATTGTGATCTTTACTTATATCTTGCTGTCCAAAGCTACTTCATATCCTTTATTGATGCTAGTTGTGCTACGCCGTGACCTTATTAGTGTTCTAGGCTCGCGTCTCTAGTTCCGGTCTAGCCTAGGACCAGCACAGTACCGTCGTTGAGCGTGTATTCAACATTGCATCTTTGAATTGATTATTGCTAATATTTTGCTACCATATATAGCCAACCCAGCTCCTCATATTTCTACTCCGTGTATACATACGTTCTCCTGGTAATCGCTTTACACAATCTTCGGAGTTATTTGACATTGCTGGTTGCCTGTCACCACCTGCCGCATGGTAAGAACTTGTAAGATATTGATATTTGCTTTACTGTGAGCACTTTACAACCACATCCTAGTAGTTCATAGGAACATTATTCTCGAATTTTGTTTCTTGTTTCTACTAATCATGACAGGTTCCGGAGATAGAAGTTCTTGGACGACGGACACATCTTCACCATCACGAGAGTTGGGACAACACACACAAGCACATGGCCAGGTTATCTCTTTACCGCCATTTGAGGGTAGATTTAATCCTGCTATTTATCTAGCTTCGGAGTTTGAAGTAGAACAAGTTTTTAGTCACCATGACTTTTCTGAACTTGAGCGAGTACGAGCTGCCACTAGAGCATTTACTGGTTTTGCTTCTGTTTGGTGGAGTGTGCATTGTAAGAAAAACATTGATAACCAACCCACAATTTGGAAAGATTTGTAAGATGTAATGAGACAACATTTTTTCCCTCCGTACTATCGTCGTGAATTGCTTCACAAATTTGAACAATTTAAACAAGGAAACAACACTGTTCATGCTTACTACCAAGAGTTCAAATCTTATATGCATCATTGTGACATAGAAGAATCTGAGGATGATACAATGAATAGATTTTTCGGTGGTTGAACCATGATATTCAGGAAAAATTTCGGTATATTCCTCGTTGCATTACAGGTATGTATGTTCGTGCTTGTACCTTTGAGAGACAGTTACAGGAGGATGCATTGGGTGACTACAACAACTACTATTCCAGTTCATGCTCATCACCATCAGTTGGTTCCTACACCATTGCACCTACTAGAGCAGCCACACCCCAGATTGAGAGTGCGACATCATCTCAAGAATATGGTACATTGTCACCGTCCGTACCTACATCAGCTATGTCTTTGCTACAAGGTAACAGTAAAGGTATTGATGATATAACTTCACATGAGAATGATGCATGCCTAGTTAACTTGAATACTTCATGTGTTGAGTCACTTGTTGATTTGAGCACACCACCTATTTTAGAGAATCGTGTTAATGTCATGAATGCGTCATGTGATCAAACCCAAAAAAATTGAGTGCACCCATGGAATTAATTGTTGATGCAAAAGAAACAATGTGTAATCATTTTGATCTGACCTCTAATCTTGGTGATGATTCTGTGACCAATGAGTTATTGCATGTTTTTCTTATTTAAGCATGTTGTAGCATGTAAATTTGATGCAAGTAAGGTTTATTCACTAATGTTAGGTTGGTTTAATGATGAACATTGTCAATCTTTTGATATGAATAAGAGCTTCACTTATACGTGCAAACTGAGTTGCAATATTTTCATGTCTTCTACTTCTTGCAATAATATTTTGGCTTTATACTTTATGGTATATGAAAGTTACTCATGTATACACGTGTCATATGTGCAAAAATCAAGAGAAGTAAAAATGGATGACATATACATACAAAACATGTACACCTTGTCTCTTTTGTTAGCCACATTTCAGATTCAGCGACGCCAAGGACGGCTTTGTTTTCAAAAATGGGAGGATGATGAGGACATGACTACCTTGGATACGACCAAAAATATTGCATACATGCACATTAGTCAGGTGATTTCTAGTGCAAACTATTCAATAATCTATTTATGTTATCCAGAACAAAAAATACTTCACACACTTTTGGGTTTTGTCTAATTGCAGGTGTATGGGACATTTGTGTAATCCACATATGAAGATAAGGGAAAAAGAGAAGTTTAGGTGTTGTTCAAAAAGTCCTCTCACGTCACTTTTGGACCAAGAGAAGATAGAGTCCAAGTGTCTCGCGTTCTGGATTCAGATTCGGACTGCACAGACATACCTGACTCAAAATGTCAACAACCTTTTCATACGGACTCCGAATTGGATGATTCTTATTTTGTTGGAAAGTAGATTTCGTGCTCTTTCCAACCAATTTAGATTCACCTTCAAATTCGTCCGGAGCATTGAGATATGGACAAAACAATCTGACGCTGCAGCAGAATCCGAGTCAAACAACAAGTCCAAAGGTGTTACATCACCTCCACTTGGGCCCATGAGCCTTGTACGACCTATGGTTGGTTTTAGGCTCCCTTGGGACGTCCTCCCACCTCCTTGGCCGCCACCCCTTGCTCCTATATAAGTAGATCCATCTAGTAGCTTTTTCCTTGGTATTTGTTTAGTTAAAAGTTAGCCATTGCAACTTTGTGTACTTCGTTTGTGTCCAACGACCAGACCAAGACCGCTTACGGATCCCCACCATTATCAATGCTTCATATATATTCGCAATATTCAGATTGCTTTATCATATTCTTGCTTGTTCTTCGATTGCTTGTAGGAATAGACCTTCGTGGTCAGGCTGACCGTGCTTCCGGCATCGTCAGTAACCTCAGGAGATTGGTTTAGCGATTGCTAAGGTGCAACATCGTGCACGTTTGTAGTCGGTTCATCAAAGTCATCTCCACCAAATCGATAGTTATCATCTCATCGAAAGATCGGGACACCCCGCCTCTATCAAGGTGTCACCGGAGTGATAGAAATGCAAAAAGAGCAAACACAAGCGACACTCGGAAATACAATGGTTAGCGCACACAAGGTGTCCATCATGTAAGAATGAGTCCGTTCGGCAAGATTGCGCGTGGCAAGACACATGATGCTTATCAAGATGATCTAGAATGGTATGCAAAGCATTCATGGGGTAATTAGCATGGTGCACAAAGCAACAAGTTCTACCATTGTGCAAAAGGATGTCATAGAGGGACGGTTCATCAATAGCATGAATATGGCAATGGATGCTCAATATGTGTAAGCTATCATGCAATTGATGGTGGACAATATGATCATGTTGTATGAATATGCCATCAGGGAAGATCACAACAAATTTGATAAGGAAGTGCACAAGCTCATATATCATGGATGACATGGGAATACAAGATGCAACAAGGCAATCATAATGTGAGTCAATCAATGCATAGGGTGCAAACTTGTTGTGAGTATGATATGTCCATAGAGCATGACATGTATGAGCACAATCAACAAATATGGAGGTGTTGGTGTACCAAAGCTCGATGTCGAGGCATGAGTGGAGTTCGGAAGGTGCATCCAATAAGTGCGAGCGCTTCTCAATGTGAAGGTCCATAGAGCCAATCTTCAATGTCGCTCCTCCGTTCGCGAGATGTATCATGATGACAACAAGAAGGAATCAACAATGAAAGAGTGACCCGTCCAATATGCGTACTTGAGGATGGCTCAAAGGGAAGGAGGTCACCTTTAGGAGTTTCTCAAGGATGATGGAGTTGCCGCATCGAGTATGCATTCTCATAACCAAAATGTCTCATGATCGTATCGCCTTGTGAATCCTTCAAAACGAAAGAACATGACGAACACTCAGAAAAACAAATGACATTAGAGGAAGTGCAAAACCAATCATTCGTGTGGTAAGATACCCAACAAGTGTATGCATCATGCTCATCATAAGAAAGGACAAGGGAGTATTGCATAGTATGGAGGCATATGATGCGAGAACAACCAAATACAAGAGGCTTAATCCAACAAGCATGCATCACAAGTAAAGTGTCAAAGTCTCCAAGATCAATAAGCATAGTATGGTTGCACTCAATACAAGTGGATATGAAAGAGGCAACTAATGGACACAAGAGACAATGATCATGACAAATCAAGTGAGAGGCATGAACATATATGTCATCAACCCAAGAAAGCGAGTAAGAGTGGAACATGGGTGATGCAACATAGCAAGCAATCATAGTGATCAAGTGATAGAAGCAAAGGTGTCTCGTCTTTCGATTAGATGATGGATATCGCTTTGGTGAAAGTTGACTTTGACGATTCGACTACGAACGTCCGAGGACGTCGCGCCTTAGCAGTCGCTAAATCAACTCTGAGAGGTTATTGACCATGCCAGAGCACGATCAACCTGACCACGAGGGTCTGTTTCCTACGAGCAAACGAAGAACAAGCAAGAAACTGAGATTGCAATCTGGATATTGCGAATATAAGATGAAAGCTTTATTGATCAAGGTGGGGTTCTGTGACGCCTTTGTCTGGTCGTTGAACACAAACGGAGTACGCGAAGTTGCAGCTATGGCGAACTGATGCGGAGCATCCTATGGACATCACCATGTCAAGAGTCCGTTTGGGAAGAGACACGTGCGACATCTACATCACATACGCAAAGGTGAATCCTCTCCTTTACACGTGCTCACTTGGCCCCTTCGAGGATGGTATACTACTTGACACTTCTCCCGTGTGCATGCATAGATATTGTAGGAGCGTCGCGGATGTTGAGGAGGAATGCAAGCGCCAAGGAACAACTACACCATCCGCGAGGGAAGCCTGGAAGAGACGACGAAAGAAGACGGAGCTGCTGAAGCTACAACTGCCAGACATCCGGGCCAAAGGCCGGACATTCGGCGCCTGTGCAGCCGCCCAACAGCTGCACCAACGGACGATCGGACAAGCTTCAGCGGCCGGACATCTGGCGCCTCGCCAACACCCGGACATCCGGCCTCTTCCCTGGAAATCAGGCATCGACGACAGAACGCACCCAAAGTTTGGCCACTTCAGCCCGGACATCCGCCCCGAGCCCCGGACATCCGGCCCCCAGCCCGGACATCCGGCACCTGCGCGTGCACAGCCGGCCCCGAGGCCCATGTATCCCCTCCTCACTTACCCCTTCGTGGCCTTAGACTATATATACTCCTCCACCTCCTCCTAGTTGGGATTAGCATTGGTTTAGCTCATTTAGAGATAGAGCTTTGCTCATCCATATCAGATCTACTCCACGAGAGAGACCGCGGCCTCTACGGAGAAGATCCACCTTGGATTCAAGACCCCTCATGGGAAGATCCCCTCGTGGATTCAAGACCTCCTCATGGAGAAGAACTGGTTACCCTTTGTATCGTCCTTTGTTGATCGTGGATCTTGTATCTCCTCTCGTGTTTCAAGGATCTAGCATATGTATGACCATATCTTGTTGGTTTGAGTGATTCTCTTGTGTTTTCCCTCGTGTTTCCCCTCATATTCTTCGTGTTCTTAGTTGGGATCCGTTCCTTTCGTGAAATATCGGCCATATAGGGTTCCACCCTACATCATCTTGGTATCGTGAACCACGTTTATCACGATTTCGGAGCCTCCCCGTTGTGTTTTCTAGCCTAATTTTGTTGTGTTCTTCCCCAATTCCGAAAATCCCCACCAAAAATAGCCCCCAAATTTTTTTGTGATTTGTTGGTTTGATGGTGTTTTGTTGATTTTGATCCATGGATTTGCTTGGTTTCGAGTGGATCTAGCATCTCCCCAAGTTTCCCCACTTTCTATCCACAAAATCTCCCAAATTTTGCCCCCGAAATCATCAATTTCCGCCCCAAATCGAGTTTCAAAGTCCAAATCCCCATCTGGAATCGTCGGGCCGGACATCCGGGCCATCTGGCCGGACATCCGGGCCATCTGGCCGGACAACCGGGCCCCAAGCCGAACATCCGGCTCCTGGAGCACCAAATTGCGCAAGTTTATGGACATCAGGTCCCGGATATCCGCCTCCGACCCCGGATGTCCGACCCCTGGAGCATCAGTCTCCCATGTTTCACCGTTTTGACCTTAACTTTCACATCCGGAGTCTGATTTTCGCGTTCCTTAGCTCGTTGAGTAGCTATTGACATCCTCTATCCATCTAGATAGGTACCATCATCATTTGAATCCATAAAATTTTGACAAGTTTGGCATCTTTGCCTAGGGCTTCCACCACATCAGCCGCTACACCACCTCCGACTTCCGCAACCTAACCCATTTTGTTCCATATCGCATATGTGGTTGTTTGAGTTGTGATTTGAGTCTCCTAAGGTGTTTCGGCTACCTAGGGATGTGCTTCCAACTCCGACACCGTGTATAGTCCACCACCTTACCCTTCACTACCGCATTGCGTCTCCAAAACCCAACTTTGCATTTCCGCAAAACCACCGCTGCATTCCCGCTACCACCATTTGACTTTTGTCCTTGAGATTTTGAGTTGTAGTTTTTCCGTTTCCTAAGGTGTTTCGGCTACTTAGGGACAAGTCTCCATCATCTTGGTATCTACATCAAGAACACCATCATCGCCAAGGACGGTAACCTCGACGACACCATTGTATATTACCCTTGCAATTGCATTGATAACCCCTAGCCTATTTTGTTGGGGAACGTAGTAATTTCAAAAAATTTCCTACGCACACGCAAGATCATGGTGATGGTACAGCAACGAGAGGGGAGAGTGTATGTCCACGTACCCTCGTAGACCATAAGCGGAAGCGTTATGACAACACGGTTGATGTAGTCGTACGTCTTCACGATCCGACAGATCCAAGTACCGAACGTACGGCACCTCCAAGTTCAGCACACGTTCAGCTCGATGACGATCCCGGACCGATCCAGCAAAGTGTCGGGATGAGTTCCACAAGACGACGGCGTGGTGACGATGATGATGCTCTACCGGCGCAGGCTTCGCTTAAGCTCATGACGATATGACCGAGGTGGAATATGGTGGAGGGGGCACCGCACACGGCTAAGGAACGATCCGTAGATCAACTTGTGTGTTATGGGGTGCCCCCCCCCCAGATATAAAGGAGGGAGGGGAGGTGCGGCCGCCCCTAAAGGGTGCGCTGGATGAGTCCTACTCCCACCGGAGTAGGACTCCCTCTCTGCCTTGTTGGAGAAGGAAAGGGGAGGGAAAGAGGAAGGGGCGCCCCCTCTCCTTGTCCTATTCGGACTAGGAGGAGGGGGGCGCGCCTGCCCTGGCCGCCCTCCTCTTCTCCCTCATGGCCCACTAAGGCCCATTATCCCCGGAGGGTTCCGTAACCCCGGTGTTCCGAAAATCCGATTTCACCCGAACCATTCCGATATCCAAATATAGGCTTCCAATATATCAATCTTTATGTCTCGACCATTTGGAGACTCCTCGGCATGTCCGTGATCACATCCGGACTCAACAAACTTCGTACATCAAAACTTATAAACTCATAATAAACTGTCATCGTAACGTTGTTGCGGACCCTACGGGTTCGAGAACTATGTAGACATGACCTAGAACTATTCTCGGTCAATAACCAATAGCGGAACCTGGATGCCCATATTGATTCCTACATATTCTACGAAGATCTTTATCGGTCAAACCGCATAACGACATCCGTTGTTCCCTTTGTCATCGGTATGTTACTTGCCCGAGATTCGATCGTCGGTATCCAATACCTAGTTCAATCTCATTACCGGCAAGTCTCTTTACTCGTTACGTAATGCATCATTCCGTAACTAACTCATTAGCTACATTGCTTGCAAGGCTTATAGTGATGTGCATTACCGAGAGGGCCCAGAGATACCTCTCCGTCAATCGGAGTGACAAAACCTAATCTCGAAATACGCCAACCCAACATGTACCTTTGGAGACACCTGTAGTACTCCTTTATAATCACCCAGTTACGTTGTGATGTTTGGTAGCACCCAAAGTGTTCCTCCGGTAAACGGGAGTTGCATAATCTCATAGTTACAGGAACATGTATAACTCATGAAGAAAGCAATAGCAACATACTAAACGATCAAGTGCTAGGCTAACGGAGGGTCATGTCAATCACATCATTCTCCTAATGATGTGATCCCATTAATCAAATGACAACACATGTCTATGGTTAGGAAACATAACCATCTTTGATTAATGAGCTAGTCAAGTAGAGGCATACTAGTGACTATATGTTTGTCTATGTATTCACACATGTATCATGTTTCCGGTTAATACAATTCTAGCATGAATAATAAACATTTATCATGAAATAAGGAAATAAATAATAACTTTATTATTGCCTCTAGGGCATATTTCCTTCAGTCTCCCACTTGCACTAGAGTCAATAATCTAGTTCACATCGCCATGTGATTTAACACCAATATTCACATCTGCATGTGATTAATACCCATAGTTCACATCATCATGTGATCAACACCCAAAGGGTTTACTAGAGTCAATAATCTAGTTCACACCGCTATGTGATTAACACCCAAAGAGTACTAAGGTATGATCATGTTTTGCTTGTGAGAGAAGTTTAGTCAACGGATCTGTCATATTCAGAGCCGTATGTATTTTGCAAAATATTCTATGTCTACAATGCTCTGCACGGAGCTACTCTAGCTAATTGCTCCCACTTTCAATATGTATCCAGATTGAGACTTAGAGTCATCTGGATCGGTGTAAAAGCTTGCACCGATGTAACTCTTTACGACGGGCTCTTTTATCACCTCCATAATCGAGAAATATTTCTTTAGTCCTCACTAAGGATATTCTTGACCAATGTCCAAAGGATCTACTCCTAGATCACTATTGTACTCCTTGCCAAATTCAGAGCAAGGTATACAATAGGTCTGGTACATAGCATAGCATACTTTATAGAACCTATGATCGAGGCATAGGGAATGACTTTCATTCTCTTTTCTATTTATCGCCGTGGTCGGGATTTGAGTCTTACTCAATTTCACACCTTTGCAACACAGGCAAGAACTTTTCTTTGACTGCTCCATTTTGAACTACTTCAAAAATCTTGACAAGGTATATATTTATTGAAAAACTTTATCAAGCGCCTTGATCTATCTCAATAGATCTTGATGCTCAATATGTAAGTAGCTTTACCGAGGTCTTTCTTTTAAAGAACTCCTTTAAATATTCCTTTATGCTTTCCGAAAAATTCTACATCATTTCGATTAACAATATGTTACTCACATATATTTATCGTAAAGGCGGTAGTGCTCCCACTCACTTTATTGTAAATACAGGCTTCACCGCAAGTCAGATAAAACTATATGCTTTGATCAACTTATCAAAGCGTGTATTCCAACTCTGAGATGCTTGCACCAGTCCATAGATGGATCGCTGGTGCTTGCACATTTTGTTAGCTCCTTTAGGATTGACAAAACCTTCTGGTTGCATCATATACAACTCTTATTTAATAAATCCATTAAAGAATGTTGTTTTGACATCCATTTGCCAGATTTCATAAAATGTGGCAATTGCTAACATGATTCGGACAGACTTAAGCAACGCTAGAGTTGAGAAAATCTCATTGTAGTCAACACCTTGAACTTATCGAAAACCTTTTGCAACAAGTCGAGCTTTGTAGATAGTAACACTACTATCAACGTCCGTCTTCCTCTTGAAGATCCATTTATTTAACATGGCTTGCTGATCATCGAGCAAGTCAATCAAAGTCCATACTTTGTTCTCATACATGGATGATATCTCAGATTTTATGGCCTCAAGCCATTTCACGGAATCTGGGCTCATCATCGCTTCCTCATAGTTCGTAGGTTCATCATGGTCTAGTAACATGACTTCTAGAACACGATTACCGTATTCACTCAGTGCGGATCTTACTCGAAGACCTACGAGGGTTGGTAGCAACTTGATCTGAAGTTTCATGATCATCATCATTAACTTCCTCACTAATTGGTGTAGGAATCACATCGAACTGACTTCTGTGATGAACAACTTTCCAATTTGGGAGAAGGTACAATTACCTCATCAAGTTCTACTTTCCTCCCACTCACTTCTTTCGAGAGAAACTCCTTCTCTAGAAAGGATCCATCTTAGCAACGAATAACTTGCCTTCGGATCTGTGATAGAAGGTGTACCCAATAGTTTCCTTTGGGTATTCTATGAAGACGCACTTCTCCGATTTGGGTTCGAGCTTATCAGGTTGAAAACCTTTTTCATATAAGCAACGCAACTCCAAACTTTAAGAAACGACAGCTTAGGTTTTGCTGCTAAACCATAGTTCATACGGTGTCGTCTCAACGGATTTAGATGGTGCCCTATTAAACGTGAATGCAGCTGTCTCTAATGCATAACCCCAAAACGATATTGGTAAATCGGTAAGAGACATCATTGATCGCACCATATCAAAATAAAGTACGGTTACGACGTTCGGACACACCATAACGTTAGGGTGTTCCAGGTGGCGTGAGCTGTGAAACTATTCCACATTGTTTTAATTGAAGACCAAACTCATAACTCAAATATTCATCTCCACGATCAGATCGCAGAAACTTTATTTTCTTGTTACGATGATTTTCCCACTTCACTCTGAAATTCTTTGAACCTTTCAATTATTTCAGACTTATGTTTCATCAAGTAGATATACCCATATCTGCTCAAATCATCTTGTGAAGGTCAGAAAATAACGATACCCGCCGCGAGCCTTAACATTCATTGGACCACAAACATCAGTATGTATGATTTCCAACAAATCAGTTGCTCGCTCCATAGTTCCGGAGAACGGCGTTTTAGTCATCTTGCCCATAAGGCACGGTTCGCAAGTACCAAGTGATTCATAATCAAGTGATTCCAAGAGCCCATCAGTATGGAGTTTCTTCATGCGCTTTACACCTATATGACCTAAACGGCAGTGCCACAAATAAGTTGCACTATCATTATTAACTTTACATCTTTTGGTTTCAATATTATGAATATTTGTATCACACGATCGAGATCCAACAAACCATTTTCATTGGGTGTATGACCATAGAAGGTTTTATTCATGTAAAAAAACAATAATTATTCTCTAACTTACATGAATAACCGTATTGCAATAAACATGATCAAATCATATTCATGCTCAACGCAAACGCCAAATAACATTTATTTAGGTTCAACACTAATCCCGAGAGTATATGGAGTGTTCGGTGATGATCATATCAATCTTGGAACTACTTCCAACACTCATCGTCACGTCCCCTTCAACTAGTCTCTGTTTATTCTATAACTCCAGTTTCGAGTTACTAATCTTAGCAACCGAACGAGTATCAAATACTCAGGGGCTACTATAAACACTAGTAAGGCACACATCAATAACCTGTATATCAAATATACTCTTGTTCACTTTGCCATCCTTCTTATCCACCAAATATTCAGGGCATTTCCGCTTCAAAGGACTATTTCCTTTGTAAAGAGAAGCACTTAGTTTCAGGCTTTGGTCCAGCTTTGGGCTTCTTCGGGAGTGACAACTTGTTTGCCATTCTACTTCAAGTTTCCCTTTCTTTCCCTTTGCCCTTTTCTTGAAACTAGTGGTCTTGTCAATCATCAACACTTGATGCTCTTTCTTGATTTCTACCTTCGTCGATTTCAACATCACGAAGAGCTCGGGAATCGCTTTCGTCATCCCTTGCATAATATAGTTCATCACAAAGTTCTACTAACTTGGTGATGGTGACTAGAGAATTATGTCAATCACTATTTTATCTGGAAGATTAACTCCCACTTGATTCAAGCGATTGTAGTACCCAGACAATCTGAGCACATGCTCACTAGTTGAGCGATTCTCCTCCATCTTTTAGCTACAGAACTTGTTGGAGACTTCATATCTCTCAACTCGGTATTTGCTTGAAATATTTAACTTCAATTCCAGGAACATCTCATATGGTCCATGACGCTCAAAATGTCTTTGAAGTCCCGATTCTAAGCCGTTAAGTATGGTGCACTAAACTATCAAGTAGTCATCATATTGAGCTAGCCAAACGCTCATAACGCCTCGTGATCCGCTCCTGCAATAGGTCTGTCACCTAGCGGTGCATCAAGGACATAATTCTTTCAGGCAGCAATGAGGATAAACCTCAGATCACGGATCCAATCCGCATCATTGCTACTAACATCTTTCAACACAGTTTTCTAGGAACATATTAAAATAAACATATGAAAGCAACAAACATAGGGAAGCAACAACGCGAGCTATTGATCTACAACATAATTTGCAAAATACTACCAGGACTAAGTTCATGATAAATTAAAGTTCAATTAATCATCTTACTTAAGAACTCCCACTTAGATAGACATCCCTCTAATCTTCTAAGTGATTACGTGATCCATATCAACTACACCATGTCCGATCATCACGTGAGATGGAGTAGTTTCAATGGTGAACATCACTATGTTGATCATATCTACTATATGATTCATGTTCGACCTTTCGGTCTCCGTGCTCCGAAGCCATATCTGTATATGCTAGGCTCGTCAAGTTTGACCTGAGTATTCGCGTGTGCAACTGTTTTGCACCCGCTGTATTTGAACGTAGAGCCTATCACACCCGATCATCACGTGGTGTCTCAAAGACGAAGAACTTTCATAACGATGCATACTCGTGGAGAACACTTCTTGATATTTAGTGAGAGATCATCTTATAATGCTACCGTCAATCAAAGCAAGATAAGATGCATAAAGGATAAACATCACATGCAATCAATATAAGTGATATGATATGGCCATCATCATCTTGTGCTTGTGATTCCATCTCAAGCACGGTCGTGATCACCATCGCCACCGCGCGACACCTTGATCTCCATCGTAGCATCGTTGTCGCCTCGCCAACTATTGCTTCTACGACTATCGCTACCGCTTAGTGATAAAGTAAAGCAATTACATGGCGTTTGCATTTCATACAATAAAACGACAACCATATGGTTCCTGCCAGTTGCTGATAACTCGGTTACAAAACATGATCATCTCATACAATAAAATATAGCATCACGTCTTGACCATATCACATCACAACATGCACTGCAAAAACAAGTTAGACATCCTCTACTTTGTTGTTGCAAATATTACGTGGCTGCTACGGGCTGAGCAAGAACCTTTCTTACCTACGCATCAAAACCACAACGATAGTTTGTCAAGTTGGTGCTGTTTTAACCTTCGCAAGGACCGGCGAGCTACACTCGGTTCAACTAAAGTGAGAGAGACAGACACCCGCCGGTCACCTTTAAGCAACGAGTGCTCGCAGCAGTGAAACCAGTCTCGCAGAAGCGTGACGATAATGTCGGTCCGGGCCGCTTCATCTCACAATACCGCCGAACCAAAGTATGACATGCTGGTAAGCAGTATGACTTGTATCGCCCACAACTCACTTGTGTTCTACTCGTGCATATAACATCAACGCATAAAACCAGGCTCGGATGCCACTGTTGGGGAACGTAGTAATTTCAAAAAAATTCCTACGCACACGCAAGATCATGGTGATGGTACAGCAACGAGAGGGGAGAGTGTATGTCCATGTACCCTCGTAGACCGTAAGCGGAAGCGTTATGACAACGCGGTTGATGTAGTCGTACGTCTTCACGATCCGACCGATCCAAGTACCGAACGTACGGCACCTCCGAGTTCAGCACACGTTCAGCTCGATGACGATCCCGGACCGATCCAGCAAAGTGTCGGGATGAGTTCCACAAGACGACGGCATGGTGACGATGATGATGCTCTACCGGCGCAGGGCTTCGCCTAAGCTCCGCGACGATATGACCGAGGTGGAATATGGTGGAGGGGGGCACCGCACACGGCTAAGGAACGATCCGTAGATCAACTTGTGTGTTATGGGGTGCCCCCCTGCCCCGTGATATAAAGGAGGGAGGGGAGGTGCGGCCGGCCCTGGCAGTGCGCCGAGGAGTCCTACTCCCACGGGAGTAGGACTCCCCCTCTTGCCTTGTTGGAGAAGGAAAGGGGGAGGGAAGAGGAAGAAGGGCCGCCGCCTCTCCTTGTCCTATTCGGACTAGGGGGGGAGGGGGCGCACGGCCTGCCCTGGCCGGCCCTCCTCTTCTCCCTCATGGCCCACTAAGGCCCATTATCCCCCGGGAGGGTTCCGGTAACCCCCCGGTGTTTCGGTAAAATCCCGATTTCACCCGGAACCATTCCGATATCCAAATATAGGCTTCCAATATATCAATCTTTATGTCTCGACCATTTCGAGACTCCTCGTCATGTCCGTGATCACATCCGGGACTCCGAACAAACTTCGGTACATCAAAACTTATAAACTCATAATAAACTGTCATCGTAACGTTAAGCGTGCGGACCCTACGGGTTCGAGAACTATGTGGACATGACCTAGAACTATTCTCGGTCAATAACCAATAGCGGAACCTGGATGCCCATATTGGTTCCTACATATTCTACGAAGATCTTTATCGGTCAAACCGCATAACGACATACGTTGTTCCCTTTGTCATCGGTATGTTACTTGCCCGAGATTCGATCGTCGGTATCCAATACCTAGTTCAATCTCGTTACCGGCAAGTCTCTTTACTCCTTACGTAATGCATCATTCCGTAACTAACTCATTAGCTACATTGCTTGCAAGGCTTATAGTTGTAACATCCCAAATTTCCTATTTGGAATGTTTTACAATTATAGCTAAGCATCCTATGCATCCTGTTTGAATTTTGAATGCCATTTGAAGTTTCAGAGAGTTTTGAGTTTTGAATTTGAATTTCAAACTTTGGCATGTGGGAAACATTTCAAAAACTAAGCCTGATAAATACTTGATCAAAAGTATGAGAGGAGCAAACATGACACTCCAAAAATATCAGAGGAAAACATTGCCAAAATTTTTGGAATTCAAATCTGAAATTTATTTGAATTTGAAAAAAATAGATTTTTATAAAGTTTGGATTTTGCCTTTGGAAAAATGTTCAAATGAAAGGGAATATTCCCCTGATCATTTTGGTATATATATACCCTATATAAAATATTTACAGATAAGGTTTTATTTTTGTTTTTGTTTTATTTAAAAAAATAAAGGAAAAACTCCCCGGGGCGCCAGCCAGGCCACCCCAGGCCCAGCCAGCGCCGCCACCCTCCGCAGCCTCGCGCCCAGCCCACCGAGCCGCCCAACAGCCAGCCCAGCGCCTCACCCTCCTCGCCCCTCGCCGAAACCCGTGAGGCCTCGCCACCCGACCCTCGCCTCTCTCTCTCCCATCGACCCGTGGGACCCGCCCCTCTTCTTCCCCTCGCCCACGCCATGACTCGCTGGAGATCGACGGATCCCAAGGATCCGGATCCCCGATCGCCTCCGATGCCCTTCCAAGCGAGCCCGAGGCCCTGGCTATAAAGGCCGGAGCCCCGCACCCCATTCCCCGAGAGCTCGCCGCACCCCTCTTCCTCCTGCTTTGCGTCGCGGAGACCAAGCCTCCCGCCGCCATTGTTGCCGCCGTCGACCCCTAGTCCACCCCCCCCCCCAACACCACCGAACCCTCCCGACCTCGTGCGCGTTTTCCCGACGACTCACTGGCTCGCCGATGCCGGACGCCTGACGACGATTTCGCCGCCGCCGCCGCCGTCGCCGAGTCCGTAAGTCACGGCATCCCTCCCCGTCCGATCGTAGATCTATGGCTAGGATTAGAAGCCCCCGAAGGGGTAGGTTTTAGTTAGAAAACCGGCCGGTTCCGATCGGTTTATTTATTAGCTAGGTTTTTATTTTAGGCCCGGTTCGTTTAGTTTAAACCTAGGCCCGTTAGGCTATCTAACGCACAGGGCACAGTATAGGCCCATTAGGCCTTTTTCTTTTTATTTTGATTTTCTGTTTTAGCCGATTAGTTTCTGTTTTCAAAAATGTATATCTTTTATTCTGTTTAATATTTTTAGATGATTCTTTTTTTGTTGGATTGCAAATTTTGTGTAGTTTCTGTAGAATATATATTTAGCTATGTTAAAAATAATTAAAAATGCTTTAATATTGTTTTAGCCAGAATAGTAAATCTGCTATAACTTTAGTTAGAAAATTATTTTTGCATGATTCTTTTGTCACCACTTTATTTTGACATTGCCAAACCCTAGAACTTAACTTGGGTATTTTAGGATTAATAAATAATTAGTTTTAGACAGAATCCTATTAATCCTCATTAATTAACTAGTTCCTGTTTTCCTATTTAATTAATTAGTAAATTAATTTATTTTTAACTTGTGATTAGTTATTCTAGGTTAGTTTCTGTCACTCCATTAGATGAACTTTTATTTATAATTAATAAAAGTTTTAAATTATTTTTCTTAATAGAAATTGGATTAGGCCTAAAATGAGTTTTATAATAGCTTTTTAATTAATTCTTTTTGCTCCTAGTTGCTTAGTGAATCCTTTTCTGTTAAGCTAACTTAAAATCATGATTAGGTTAAATTAAGGAAATTTTGTTATATAAAAACTATTTTTGTTATTGTTTGGAGTAGGGAAAAACTTTGAATTGGTTTCTTTGAGTTTTTCTTTTGGATTTGGTTTTGATTGTTTTGTTGTGCTATGTTACTATTGTTATCTTGTGTGATCCTCTTGCTTTGTGCTTATTGTGTTATTGTTTGTCTCGGTAGAGTTTCCGGAGTGCGAAGCTTGCTACTACGACTCTTTAGCTTACGAGGATCATCAGCAAGGCAAGTTTTGATCATGTTATTTCTATACCTATGTTTTTGTGCATTAGTAGTTGTCACCACCCCACCATGCATGCAGTAGTGAAATCTTGAAGTCATTAAACTTGAGTAGTATCATGTGGTAGGATGAACCAATCCCCTTGTTACCATGACCCCGGACGTAGTAGTTACTTTGCTATGCTCGAGACGGATTTGGGATGAGTGAAATTCATAAGCAAGATGTGAGAGTCAATGATGATGATGACCCCATGAACTACAATGATCAAGATGGACTTGAAAATCACTACTGGGTGGAGGGCGGTTGACGGGCACCTGGAGCACCCAGTGGTGGCGGGATGCATGGAGAAGCGCCATGACATCTCTGGAAAGCTTCACCCAGCCACAAAGAGAAGGATGGATGCCCCATGACCGAAGCTTACTCTGCAGCCGCAAGCCATTATGGGCTCTGGCTGGGTTGACCCTAGTAGTGACGCTGGCTGGGACGGTACTACGAGAAGTAGACGAACGGTAGGATTGGATGGGTACCGGCAAGGGCGGAAGAACTCTTTGGAAGACCTGTTTCATTCGTCCCGTCTGCAAACACCATGAAGTGCAAAGACTTTAAAGGAGGGAATGATTCTTGGGAAAGTGCGCAACCCTCTGCAGAGTTTAAAGATCTAATCGATTAGCCGTGTCCCCGGTTACGGACATTTGAGCCTCTAGAACTTGGAAGTATTCGGATATCTCAACACTAAAATTAATGAAATAATTTAAGGGTTTATGACTTAATAATAATTTGGGAACGAGATATTGGTTGGCGGAACCATCTCAATAACTACCAACAATTGTAGTAATTTGCAAGCAAGTCCACTGTAGTAGGATAAAATTTGCTTTTCAAAAATGATGAAACTTAGAGCTCCACAGCCAAAAATGCATATAGAGTTAGTAACTTTATTATTGTTATTCTTCATGACTTGCCACTTATTCCAAAAGCTGACCTACATGGCTGCAACGTATTATGTTGCAGAGATATATTCCGATCAGGAGTGAGGCTACGCTCCGCGCTTGGCGATTGCCCTTTGGAGTCGGATGGACTCGCTTATCTTCGACGCTTCCGCAGTGTTTTTAGTTTATTTCTCATGAGTTGGCCTTGTGCCGAATTTATTCCATTGTAATAAAGACTCTATATGAGAATCGATTAATGATATTCAGGTGTGATTGAACTTTGATTACTTTATCGATGTACCGTGAGTACCAGCATGATCTTGGGATGGTACAGACACAGAGATTTGACCGATTTTGGGTCAGGTCGCTACAGAGATGGTATCAGAGCACACGCTGACCGTAGGATCGTAACCCCTAGGATCGGAAAGCCATAAGCAGAGACCATTTACTTTGAACCCTTTTCATTCTATAATTCTTCCCTGTTCAATTCTGACTCTTCTCCCCTTTGCAACATTCTAGATGGTCACGAGTTCAACCCAGTTTTGCTACCGGAGTTTCGCCAGCCCGATGAGACGATGCCCTTTGGAAGAAAGCTGGTCCAGATGGTGAAGCAGCTGAAGATAGCTCTACCCTCGATCACCGGGAAACCCACTAATGCACTTCCGACGGACACCCGCCACAGGATTGAAGTGCATATCCCAGGAGAACCTTTGAGGACACACGAGCCTATCAACTTTGAGTTCACCGAGTTCAACTGGATCATCGGAAGGACGTGGCGATCTATCGAGCACTTGGACATCTCCGAGAGGAGTACAGGCTGAGCTCGATCACTCAGACTCGCCATGGTTTCTCGCAGGCAAGGAATGGAGATATCATCCGTACCATTGAGGACGATTCCACTCTCTCGTACATCTAGGACTTGGAGTGTCTTCTCAGAAATGGGAGATTCAGACTCGCCAGAACTCAAGACACACCGGAAGCTTTTGTTCCATGAATCGAACTGGAGGAGAAGGCACGCGCAGACTTCCTTGGCCATGAGGAAGAAATCACGGACTTCATGGAGATAGTCGACGATCTGAAGATGAAGCTTGCCGCGATAGAGGAAAAGATGGACTTGGGAGAGGACCTTTACCCGAGTGGAGATGAAGCACCCCTCATGAGCAATGATCAGGATTTCGAAGGGAGTACCACCGAAGGAAACCCCAAGAGGAGGCGCCACTGATGAAGACTTTTAGTCGACCACCATGTTATCTTTTATTTCTTTTTCGTCGATCAGTTAGGCCGATGTTTTTCCTTCGATTAGTCTTGAGCTTTTGTAATCGAGTTTGAACCATGTTTGAGTGGAATGAGTAAATGATTGGTGTGTTATGATTGTGCATTCATATGGGTAGTGTTATTTCTCATAGACCATTGTTCTATTCTCATTTTCTCATCCCCTCCAAAACACCAGATGCCTCCGAGACGTGATAATCGGTTTCCGCCGGAGCTCACCCACTGCTCCAAAGCAGCAGAATGCACCGATGCAGCTCCTTATTCGTAATCGTAACAACACCGCCAACAACCCACCGCCACCACCACCACCCACTCTGGACAACTTGACTCGATTTCTGAGGTTGAATCCGCCAGTGTTCTCTAGTAGCACTGAGCCGATTGTGGCTGATGATTGGCTCCGCAAGATCGGAAGGAGCTAGTCACCGTTGGATGCACCGATGTTGAGAAGGTGCGCTTTGCCGCACACCAACCGGATGGACCTGCAGCTTCTTGGTGGGAGAATTACACCGCCACTTTTCCCATGGGTGGCATCACTTGGGATCAATTCCAGCAGTTTTCAGACCGCTCATGTCTCACTGGAGCCATGAGTCTCAAGAAGCGTGAGTTCCGCAACTTACGCCAGGGAACCGTCTTGTGGCACAAGACGTGGATGAATTCAGCAAGCTCGCCGCTATGCCCTCGATGATGTGGCCACAGATGCCGCCAAACAGAGAAGTTCCTTGAGGGACTCAATGATGAACCGAGCATGCAGCTTATTGTGGCTACTTTCAACAACTACCAGAGCTGGTAGACAAGGCCACCATTCGAAGGCAAGCAGCAGAGATAGAAACCGCAAGCGGAAGTACAGCCAGGGAAGCACAACTCAGAGCTCAGCGAAGCCCCGCTATGCACCGTACTCGGAGGGCACACCCATCATAACCATGGAGGTCATAACCATGGAGGAAATGGGAACAACCGCAGCCAGACAACAAGTCAGGCCATGGCAATGGCAATGGCAATGGTAATGGCAATCAGCACCGTTCGCCCGGCCCAAGGATCTCGAGCCACATCACCGCTTCAAGTGCCGAAGACAGGCACTACGCCACCGACCGCCCGGAGGCCAAGCAGAAGAATGGCAATGGCAATGGAGGCTCGATGAAGAAGCCAAATCCGCTTCCCGTGCTCAAGTGAATCACATCGACGTGGAGGACGTCTATGATCAGCCGAATAATCGTGGTTGGTAAGTTTTATTGAATTCACGCTCAGTTTTGGTTCTCTTTGATTCGGTGCAACGATTCATTCATATCAAGGGTAGTTGTGGAAAAGTACGGATTACGACTAGAACCCTTAGAAGCCCCTTCGCCGGGCCCGCAGGAGGAGAAATGATGGCAGGTTTAAGCTGTCCCGCAACCCTCAACATCGGGAACCACAAATTTCCGTGGAACTCATAGTGTTGGAAACTCAGACCTTGGATGTAATCCTAGGCATGGATTGGTTGTCAAAGTATGAAGGAACATTGATCGTGCCCGCAAGTCTATTCTCCTCACCACCCCGGAGCGTAAGAGGATCAAGTACGAGCCAGCACAGCCAGATGAATAATCAGTGCATTCCCTCACGGAGTAGTTCAGAGGAAGTGCCAGAGTGCAAGAATTTCCGATGTGTTTCGGAGGAATTACCAGAATGCCACCGGACAGGACATTGAATTTCTGATTGAGTTATTGCCCGCACAGCCCCAATATCCAAGAGACCTTATCGGATGCCACCGAATGAGTTGAAAGAGATCAAGGATCAAATAAATGAGTTATTGGAGAAAGGATATATTCGCCCAAGCTCATCACCTTGGGGAGCCCAGTTCTTTTGGTAGAGAAGAAGGACGGAAGCTTGAGGATGGTTGTGGATTATCGTGCATTGAACGAAGTAACCATCAAGAACAAGTACCCTCGCCAATGATCAATGACTTGTTTGATCAGCTTGTTGGAGCCAAGGTATTCTCTAAGATCGATCTTCGATCGTGGTATCATCATTGAAGATTCGTGAAAAGGATATACCCAAAACAGCATTCACTACTGTGTATGGTTTATATGAGTATACCGTCATGTCATTTGATTGACTAATGCTCCCTGATACTTATGAATTTGATGAACAAGGTGTTCATGGAGTATTTGGACAAGTTTGTCGTGGTGTTCATCGATGATATATTGATTTTCTCCAAGAGCGAGGAAGAGCATAAGGAACATTTGCGCCTAGTTCGAGAAACTTCGAGAACATCAGTTGTATGCCAAGTTCAGCAAATGTGAATTTTGGTGAAGGAAGTTGGATTCCTCGGACATGTTATTTCAGGAGAAGGAATAGCAGTTGATCCCGCCAAGGTTGAATCACCACCGATTGGCGATCGCCCACCTCACCAAGGAGATCCGCAGTTTTCTCGGACTCGCAGGATATTATCGGAGGTTCATTGAGAACTTCTCAAGATTGCCAAGCCCATGACTGAACTGTTGAAGAAGGAAGCCAAGTATGTTTGGACCGAGGAATGTGAAGCCAGTTTTCAGGAATTGAAGAGACGGTTGGTCACAGCCCGGTGTTGATTTTGCGGACATACACAAGGGATACCAGGTTTATTAGACGCTTTCGTCAAGGACTCGGAGGAGTATTGATGCAGGAAGGTAAGGTTGTAGCTTATGCCTCCGCACAGCTACGGCCTCATGAGATGAATTATGCCACGATGATTTGGAGTTAGCAGCTGTAGTGCATGCACTCAAGACTGGAGACATTTCCTCATCGGAAATCATTGTGATGTCTACAGATCACAAGAGTTTGAAATATATCTTCACGCAGAAGGAATTAAACCTCGAGAGGAGATGGCTAGAGTTGATAAAGGACTATGACATGAGATTGCATTACCACCCGGTAAAGCTAATGTTGTAGCAGATGCTTTGAGCCGTAAGAGCTATGTGAATACTCTCACAGCAGGAGGATTACCCCAGAGTTAGTCGATGACCTCGTAGATCTCCGATCGAGATAGTTCGAAAGGATTTGTTGCAACTCGAAGTTCAGTCCACCTTGACCGAAAAGATTCGTGAAGCCCGTAAGTCGGACAAGGAAATTGATGAGATTAAGCAAAAGATGGAGGAAGGTAAAGCTAAAGGATTCCGTAAGGATGAACACGGAACTTTATGGTTTGAGGATCGATTATGTGCCCAATGATCCCGAGCTCAGAAGCTAATTCTTCAGAGGCTCATGATTCACCGTACTCTATTCACCCCGGCAACACCAAGATGTACCGGATTTGAAGCAAAGTTTCGTGGATGGTATGAAGAAGGACATTGCCGAGTACGTAGCAAGATGTGATGTTTGTCAACGTAAAGGCGAACATCGAAGCCAGCAGGTTACTTCAACCTTTGCCGATTCCCGATTGGAAATGGGAGAAACTTGGCATGGATTTCATCACAGGATTACCCAGACCCGCTCAGGTTATGATTCTATCTGGGTAGTAGTTGATCGTTTGACCAAGGTAGCTCACTTCATTCCCGTGAAGACTACCTATACCAGTGCCAAGTTGGCCAAGATATACATGACCAGGATCGATGTCCGCATGGAGTTCCGAGGAAAATCGTGTCGATAGAGGAACGCAGTTTACCTCAAAGTTTTGGAAGCGGTTGCATGAAACTTTGGGTACGAGGCTGGAATTCAAGACAGCTTTTCATCCGCACATGATGGACAGACCGAGAGAGTCAATCAGATTCGGAGGACATGTTGAGAGCTTGTGTGCTAGACTATGGGTCTAGTTGGGATGATAATTTGCCATACGCAGAGTTCTCATACAACAACAGTTATCAATCCAGTTTGAAGATGGCCCTTCAAGCTCTATACGGAAGGAGGTGCGAACACCATTGTGTGGGATAGTGTTGAGATCGATCACTTTTCGGTTCCGATCTTATCAAGGATTCCAAGAGAAAGTCAAGCTAATTCGAGACCGGCTCAAGATAGCACAATCGAGATGTAAGAGTTATGCCGACAAGAAGCGCAAGGAAGTGACTTACGAAGTGGGAGACCGAGCATATCTTCGTGTGTCACTACTCGTGGAATCAAGAGGTTTGGTGTCAAGGAAAGTTAGCACCCCGATTCATTGGCCCCTACAAAATCCTCGTACGTCGTGGAGAAGTTGCATACAAGTTGGAATTGCCGGAAGGATTGTCCGGAGTTCATGATGTCTTCCACGTCTCTCAGTTGAAGAAGTGCCATGCCGACATGGCCGATGTTCCGTTAAGAGACACCGTGCCCCTAGAGGCCATACAGCTGGACAGTGATCTGACTTACAAGGAGAAACCAGTCCGTATTCTCGAGACCGCAAGCAGAGTCACCCGCAGCAAGGTCATCAAGTTTTGCAAGGTGCTGTGGAGTCACCACACCGAGGAAGAAGCCACCTGGGAACGCCAAGAAGATCTTCTTCGAGACCATCCGCACCTATTTGTTAGTTAACCCAATCTCGAGGGCTAGATTCATCTTAAGGTGGTAGGTTTGTAACATCCCAAATTTCCTATTTGGAATGTTTTACAATTATAGCTAAGCATCCTATGCATCCTGTTTGAATTTTGAATGCCATTTGAAGTTTCAGAGAGTTTTGAGTTTTGAATTTGAATTTCAAACTTTGGCATGTGGGAAACATTTCAAAACTAAGCCCGATAAATACTTGATCAAAAGTATGAGAGGAGCAAACATGACACTCCAAAATATCAGAGGAAAACATTGCTAAAAGTTTTGGAATTCAAATCTGAAATTTATTTGAATTTGAAAAATAGATTTTATAAAGTTTGATTTTGCCTTTGGAAAATGTTCAAATGAAAGGAATATTCCCTGATCATTTTGGTATATATATACCCTATATAAAATATTTACAGATAAGGTTTTATTTTTGTTTTGTTTTATTTAAAAATAAAGGAAAACTCCCTGGGCGCCACCAAAGCCACCCCAGCCCGGCCAATGCCGCCACCCTCCCAGCCCAGCGCCAGCCCAATGAGCCGGCCCAACAGCCAGCCCAGCGCCCACCCCTCGCACCCCCTCGCTGAAACCCGTAGGCCTCGGCCACCCACCCCTCGCCTCTCTCTCTCCCTGACCCGTGGGACCGCCCCTCTTCTTCCTCGCCCACGCCATGACCTCGCTGGAGATCGACGGATCCAAGGATCCGGATCCCGATCGCCTCCGATGCCCTTCGAAGCGAGCCCGAGGCCCTGGCTATAAAGGCCGGAGCCCCGCACCCCATTCCCCACCGAGAGCTCGCCGCACCCTTCTTCCTCCTGCTTGCGTCGCCGGAGACCCGAAGCCCTCCCCGCCGCCATTGTTGCCGCCGTCGACCCCTAGTCCACCCCGACCCCCTAACACCACCGAACCCCTTCCCGACCTCGTGCGCGTCTCCCCGACGACTCGCTGAAGCTCGGCTGACGCCGGACGCCTGACTTTTTCGCCGCCGCCGCCGTCGCCGGAGTCCGGTAAGTCACCGGCATCCCCCTCCCCCGTCCGATCGTAGATCTACGGCTAGGATTAGAAGCCCCCGAAGGGGTAGGTTTTAGTTAGAAAACCGGCCGGTTCCGATCGGTTTATTTATTAGCTAGGTTTTTATTTTAGGCCCGGTTCGTTTAGTTTAAACCTAGGCCCGTTAGGCTATCTAACGCACAGGGCACAGTATAGGCCCATTAGGCCTTTTTCTTTTTATTTTGATTTTCTGTTTTAGCCGATTAGTTTCTGTTTTCAAAAATGTATATCTTTTATTCTGTTTAATATTTTTAGATGATTCTTTTTTGTTGGATTGCAAATTTTGTGTTGTTTCTGTAGAATATATATTTAGCTATGTTAAAATAATTAAAATGCTTTAATATTGTTTTAGCCAGAATAGTAAATCTGCTATAACTTTAGTTAGAAAAATTATTTTTGCATGATTCTTTTGTCACCACTTTATTTTGACATTGCCAAACCCTAGAACTTAACTTGGGTATTTTAGGATTAATAAATAAT
The DNA here is from genome assembly GCA_021605205.1 of Aegilops longissima. NCBI lineage: Eukaryota > Viridiplantae > Streptophyta > Magnoliopsida > Poales > Poaceae > Aegilops > Aegilops longissima. Next base: position 315,538,668 of record CM038676.1, read on the forward strand.
TAGTTTTAGACAGAATCCTATTAATCCTCATTAATTAACTAGTTCCTGTTTTCCTATTTAATTAATTAGTAAATTAATTTATTTTTAACTTGTGATTAGTTATTCTAGGTTAGTTTCTGTCACTCCATTAGATGAACTTTTATTTATAATTAATAAAAGTTTTAAATTATTTTCTTAATAGAAATTGGATTAGGCCTAAAATGAGTTTTATAATAGCTTTTTAATTAATTCTTTTTGCTCCTAGTTGCTTAGTGAATCCTTTTCTGTTAAGCTAACTTAAAATCATGATTAGGTTAAATTAAGGAAATTTTGTTATATAAAACTATTTTTGTTATTGTTTGGAGTAGGGAAAACTTTGAATTGGTTTCTTTGAGTTTTTCTTTTGGATTTGGTTTTGATTGTTTTGTTGTGCTATGTTACTATTGTTATCTTGTGTGATCCTCTTGCTTTGTGCTTATTGTGTTATTGTTTGTCTCGGTAGAGTTTCCGAGTGCTAAGCTTGCTACTACGACTCTTTAGCTTACGAGGATCATCAGCAAGGCAAGTTTTGATCATGTTATTTCTATACCTATGTTTTTGTGCATTAGTAGTTGTCACCACCCCACCATGCATGCAGTAGTGAAATCTTGAAGTCATTAAACTTGAGTAGTATCATGTGGTAGGATGAACCAATCCCTTGTTACCATGACCCCGGACGTAGTAGTTACTTTGCTATGCTCAGAGACGGATTTGGGATGAGTGAAATTCATAAGCAAGATGTGAGAGTCAATGATGATGATGACCCCATGAACTACAATGATCAAGATGGACTTGAAAATCACTCTGGGTGGAGGACGGTTGACGGCACCTGGAGCACCCAGTGGTGGCGGGATGCATGGAGAAGCGCCATGACATCCTCAAGGAAAGCTTCACCCAGCCACAAAGAGAAGGATGGATGCCCCATGACCGAAGCTTACTGTGCAGCCGCAAGCCATTATGGGCTCGCTGGGTTGACCCTAGTAGTGACGCTGGCTGGACGGTACTACGAGAAGTAGACGAACGATAGGATTGGATGGGTACCGCGGTGGCCGTAAGAACTCTTTTGAAGACCTGTTTCATTCGCCCCATCTTCAAACACCATGAAGTGCGAAGACTTTAAAGGAGGGAATGATTCTTGCGGGGAAAGTGCGCAACCCTCTGCAGAGTTTAAAGATCTAATCGATTAGCCGTGTCCCCGGTTACGGACATTTGAGCCTCTGGAACTTGGAAGTATTCGGATATCTCAACACTAAAATTAATGAAATAATTTGAGGGTTTATGACTTAATAATAATTTGGGAACGAGATATTGGTTGGCGGAACCATCTCAATAACTACCAACAATTGTAGTAATTTGCAAGCAAGTCCACTGTAGTAGGATAAAATTTGCTTTTCGCAAAAATGATGAAACTTAGAGCTCCACAGCCAAAAATGCATATAGAGTTAGTAACTTTATTATTGTTATTCTTCATGACTTGCCAGCTTATTCCAAAAGCTGACCTACATGGCTGCAACGTATTATGTTGCAGAGATATATTCCGATCAGGAGTGAGGCTACGCTCCGCGCTTGGCGATTGCCCTTTGGAGTCGGATGGACTCGCTTATCTTCGACGCTTCCGCAGTGTTTTTAGTTTATTTCTCATGAGTTGGCCTTGTGCCGAATTTATTCCATTGTAATAAAGACTCTATATGAGAATCGATTAATGATATTCAGGTGTGATTGAACTTTGATTACTTTATCGATGTATCGTGAGTACCAAAGATGATCTTGGGATGGTATGCATACGTAGATTTGACTGATTTTGGGTCAGTCACTACAATAGTGATGTGCATTACCGAGAGGGCCCAGAGATACCTCTCGTCAATCGGAGTGACAAAACCTAATCTCAAATATGCCAACCCAACATGTACCTTTGGAGACACACCGTAGTACTCCTTTATAATCACCTAGTTACGTTGTGACGCTTGGTAGCACCAAAGTGTTCCTCCGTAAACGGAGTTGCATAATCTCATAGTTACGTGAACATGTATAAGTCATGAAGAAAGCAATAGCAACATACTAAACGATCAAGTGCTAGGCTAACGGAATGGGTCATGTCAATCACATCATTCTCCTAATGATGTGATCCCATTAATCAAATGACAACACATGTCTATGGTTAGGAAACATAACCATCTTTGATTAATGAGCTAGTCAAGTAGAGGCATACTAGTGACTATATGTTTGTTTATGTATTCACACATGTATCATGTTTCCGGTTAATACAATTCTAGCATGAATAATAAACATTTATCATGAAATAAGGAAATAAATAATAACTTTATTATTGCCTCTAGGGCATATTTCCTTCATATTTTGCGCCACTTGCCTATCGAGACTAGCCATTTGAGTATTGCCGCAACGTTATTTGTGCACATTAGTGATCATCGATACACCATCCGTTGCATACATACCATATCATCTTGGTATCATATCTCGTGTGCCTCAAGTTTGTTCCCTTGATATACACAATTGCCATCTTGGTTTGTGCATTGTGCAAAAGTGGCCATACAAAAAAAGAATAAAGCTTTTAAGCAAAAGAGAAAGAGCAAAGAAGCTTGTAAGCAAGTGCCATAGCATCATACCACATTGCATATAAGATTGTCATATCCGATCATCTTGGATCAAACACCGGGAACCATACATATATAGCATACTTGGGACAGCAAGTTATCCATTTTGCATCTTATAGGTTGTGCACAAGTGTCGTATCCGCCTATAGAGCAATCATGCTAGCGTCTCTCTTGAGTTGTGCAACACGAGCGTTTTCCGTGGATTCCACATTTTGTGCTCATTCCTTGGTTGCACGACCACATTTATCTATCCGTGTGTGTGTGTTTCTGTGTGCCATTCTTTGCTATTGGTCTACTTGTTTCACTTGCGAATTTGTGAATCTTTTTCAAAATTATTGACTCTTGCTAACATTTTGCATCAAATTTTTGTGCCACTATCCTCACCGAGCTCCACCATAGGCCTTACTTGTGTAGGTGTGAGAATCGACGAGATCGGTACCAATTGTGCTATTTCCTTGTTACATCATTGAGTGATCATTGATCCATTTTCAACATCGGTCAAGGTACATTTGGTATAGTTCTCTCCTTTCTTCCACTCATATTTGCTCGAGTCTTGTGATGGATAGGAAAGGCATTTCACCTTCGGTCTACAACAACAACGACAAGTTCGATGCCACGAACAACTACACCTACGCCAAGATGCAAGCTCAAATGGAGGAGATCAAAGCCCTCATCATGTCCTAGAAGCGGTCTTCCTCATCTTCGAGAAAACGCTCAAGTGCATGTGCTTCTGAGCTACCATCTCCGGCAAGGTCACATCAGCATTGACACCATCACCACCACGCACGTGAAGGTCAAGAGCTCAACACCAACAACCGCCAACGACTTCACCATCTCCTTGGCATCTTCGCCAAGTGACTTCAAGGCATCTTAACCTTCGGATATCGACATCTTCGCCAACAAGCACCTCAAGACTATGCTCAAGAGAATCTCCCCAAGCTCAAGTCCGCGACTTCCACGAGCTACTACGACCTCGACACCGACCATGAGATTCCTTTCTATGGGACTCAAGAACCCGAGGAGTATCTCAAGTGGGAGCGCTTGATGGACGACTACCTCAAGCTACATCAAGTCCCTCCCGAAGATCAAGTGAAGTGCACCACAAGAAACTTCCACGACTACGCGTCAACATGGTGGCTTCACACACCTTCGGAGACCTACGGCATGAGTTGTCCCAAGACGAAGAAAGCTTTGCGGCTAGAGTTTGTGCCTCCAACCTACACGGAACAACTTCTACGGCAATTGGAGAACACCACCCAAGGATCCATGTCCATCGATTTAGTACTTCAAGGAGATCAAGATTGCCTTCTGACGAGCCAGCGTGGATGACCCTATGTCAATGAAGTTCCACTTCATGATAGGATTGAACAACGACATCTCCAAGAAGATCTTCCTCAAGAACTACAAGTCCCTCGACGACAAATACATTGGTGCTCTCAAGGCGGAACAAGAACTCATGAAGGCCAAGGCTTCTCGACCCCAAGCACACTTCTCGAAGACCAAGCTCCAACACGGCGAGCATGAGGCTAGTACCACCAAGATGTCCAAGCCCGACGAGCTCCAAGACGAAGCTCCCAAGTTTGACTTCACCGCCATCCCTCTTTGTGGCATTGATGATGCCGAGTCTACTTCGACTCTTTTTCAAGATGGTGCGGCGACGACTACGACTACGAAGCCATTGAAGGACCAAGCTTTGGAGGCGAGCGACAAGGTGGCGAGCAAGGATGATGCTTCCATCTTAGGAGGCGAGAGTGATGATGTGCCATCTTCGGCCTTCATCCATGACGACGATGACGAGATGATCGAGCATGGGATTTTCCCTTCGGTCATGGAGGAAAGTGATGATGTGCCATCTTCGGCCTTCATCCATGGTGACGGCGATGAGATGGTTGAGTATTTCTCTTCGACCACAGCGACGTATGATGACTTGAGTGACTTGTGCCACCATATTGAGAGTGAGAGTGACTTCACCACTATCCCCATATCCGATATGTTGCCCCAATTCCCATGTCAGGAGAGCCACAACCCCCACCATTTGAGTGAGATGAGTGACTCCACCATATGTGAGTTTGAGTGCACCTACCTTGTGGGAGTGAGTGAACCACCACATAGAGAGAGTGAGGTAGTTGATAGGGCTTGTGAGGCTACTATGATTTCTAACGGCTTAACCTCTACCTCTATTGTGTCTTCTCATTTGGTGCTAGGTCCCATATACGATGGCGCGCCGATTCGCGATGTCTACGTCCTCCCTTTGGACAAGACGATGGCCATGGTGGAATATGATGCACCCCCACATGGTTCCATCAAGATGAAGATGACCACCATTTGGCCTTCCCATCTCACCTACACCACTTGAGTGGAATGAAAAAGGTAACATAGGTGAAGGTGATGCTCTAGTCCCACTAGTGGACATTCTTGACATTGATTGCTCGCATGATGTTGATCAACCTATTACCATGCTTCATGCTAGTATGATTTCCCCATGCGATGAGTTACCCATTTATGATGAGTTTGATGATTGCCATGTGGAGTCTATTAGTTTGATGCCATGTTACATAGGATTTCTTGTGACAAATCTCTAGGTCACATCATGTTTGACAATCCCCTTGACTTGTCATATGCTATGCATGAGATCAATCATATGTCATATTTGCAATCTCATCTTAGTGATTATGCATATGCCATTAAAATAAACCCAATTTTCACATATGGCATAGATGACAAGCCCATGGTTATTGGCATTTGTTTTTCTTGTGATGATATTGATATGCTCCCTTTGCATCCTTTATCTCATATGCCATGCCATGACCACGTAGCTTCGGATATGCATTGTTTTGGATGTTGTCCATTTTCTCCATATGATGTTTCCATTATTGCTCATGAGGAGACCCCCATAGTTTCCTCATACATGTTAGGAGATCTTGATCCATCCCATCCATTGCATGATCCCGATAATTATGTGCACAATATCCTCCACATGAATAAACATGCTATTGATGTGCCATATAATTGTATGCTCAATTTGCATCCCCATCGTGTCATACACAATAACTATTCTTTCATGATGGATGACATGTTCCTATACCATGCATCAAATTTCTTTGAGCGATGCTTATCTTGTGCTAACACTCACGTGCACATACACATCATGATGGATGATGTGTACATTTACCACGCGCACAATTTCTTTGGTTTGTGTCTCTTTTGTGTAGGTACCCATGAATACTTGTCAACCTCGCAATCCCACGAGTTGACAAAACGATCTCTAGAAAGCAATGATGACTTGGGATCCCATGGATTGCCTTTCCCACCGCTCTCTTCACGCAAAGTCTTCGCGCATTTCTTCTACATGGCCCTCACTTGGCTATGGGTTATTGTCCATTACATATTCTATGCCCATCTTGCCATGTTCACTTTGCATGATATGCTCATTCCTATGCCTTTGCCATGCATTTGTGACCCATGCTTTGCATTACACATGATGATTGATTCTAGTACTTGTATGAGTATTTGCAAGTTTGGTGGAGATATCACTTGTTATTGCCATGTTTGCTTTGTGCCCCATGCCTATGATGATACTATGATCTTGCTTTGTGTTCGTGCTTATGATATGTCATGTGCATTGCCTATGCCTATTATTTGCTCACGCGACATGATTACCATGATTGCTTTCCTTGTTGCATCACCGATGATTCATTCTTGCTCCTTTCATGCGGTTGATGACAACCATCTACATGCTTCGCACATGATTGTTATTGCTTCTTGTCATATCTCTCCATATGTTGCCTCCCTCATGCTAGATGATTTGACATGTATTGAGTGCAACAATGCCTTTAGTCTTGATAATGAGTTTGCCCCCATAGCATTCTCACATATATTTGGAGATTTTGACATATTCCTTATGAAGCATGCTTGTCTTACCTCTTTGCACCATATTCCTCGTGCCATGAATATAGCCATTATTGCATCATATTATTCATGCACTTGTGCTTCTAATGGTTATGTGCAAGAGAAGACAACCATCATGATGGATGATGTGTTTATCTACCATGTGCATACTTTCTTTATTTTTTTTTGTGCATATGTAGGATACTTGGACTTTGTGTCGACTTCCACTTCACGTGAGTTGACCATTCGCGCTCTTGAGAGCGAACCACCATCTACCACGACGATTCTACATCGCACTTGCTTGTGCTTCGGCATTGCGAAGGACGCACAAGGACATGCTTTTAAGGTGATATCCTTCTCTTTTGAGAACCTCCAAACCATGAGCATGGATATGACGGATCATACTACTTGTGTTGCTTGCACCATGAGACTTATTGTTCATCTTGGACCACTTGATTGCACACATGTTGGAGATCTTGCTTTGACTTGTCATTTTAACCTTTCCATGCCTCATGACATATATACCTTGTGTGTTGCATCCAATTCTTGGATTATTTTCTCCTATCATATGCTTGGTTGCACCAATATCATTTCTTCACATATGCCATATCCCATTGATTGCTACATGCTTGTCTTGATTGCCTCACACATGATGAACAATTGCTCTTTCCATTGTGTTGAGTGCCACATGATATTCACTACACCCTATGCACGTTATGCTTGGATTGTCTTGCACTTGTCCCATGTGTTTGGACACTTCATTTTATTTGGTGTTGTGAATGACTCTTATGCCTACCATAGACCTTTCATTGAGGAATTTGTGAATGCTTGCTATGACCTTGAGGTAGATGCTTCTTCTCTTGTCACACTTATTTGCATCACTACCTCACATTTGCATACTTGTCCCCATCATATCTTTCCTTGTGCTCCATTTATGTGCTTATATGCCATGTCACAATCCTTTGTCAAACCATATGCTTTGCATGATGACGACACTTGTTGGGTGAATCATCACTTAAATGCTTGGTTTTGAGCTAACGCTAACCATATTTGTTTTTCCAAGTGTTTGTTGTTTTTGCCCCTTTTAAAGGAATCACTAGACGGTGCGACACTGGAAAGTGTCCATATCGAGCTTCAAGATGACAAGTACTTGGTGAACGTCCACTACTACACGGCGAAGCCATCTCTTTCCCATGGTGATTTGGTTTTCGATCCGAGGTCGGATCTTTCCCAAGGGAGGGGAGATGATGCGGAGCATCCTATGGACATCACCATGTCAAGAGTCCGTTTGGCAAGTGACACGTGCGACATCTACTTCACATACGCAAAGGTGAATCAAATCCTTTACACGTGCTCACTTGACCCCTTCGAGGATGGTATACTACTTGACACTTCTCCCGTGTGCATGCATACGTATTGTCGGAGCATCACGGATGTTGAGGAGGAGTGCAAGAGCCAAGGAACAACTACACCATCCGCGAGGGAAGCCTGGAAGAGACGGCGGAAGAAAACGGAGCTGCTGAAGCTACAGCGGCCGGACATCCAGCACCTGTGCAGCCGCCCAAGGGCTGCACCAACGGACGACCGGACAAGCTTCAGCGGCCGGACATCCGGCGCGACCCCGGACATCCGGCGGCTCGCCAACACACGGACATCCGGCCTCTTCCCCAGAAATCCGGCATCGACGACAGAACGCACCCAAAGTTTGGCCACTTCAGCCCGGACATCCGCCCCGAGCCCCGGACATCCGGCGCCTCCTGAAGCCCCGGACATCCGGCCCCCAGCCCGGATATCCGGCACCTGCGCGTGCACAGCCGAGCCCGAGGCCCATGTATCCCCTTCTCACTTACCCCTTCGTGGCCTTAGACTATATATACTCCTCCACCTCCTCCTAGTTGGGATCAGCATTGGTTTAGCTCATTTAGAGATAGAGCTTTGCTCATCCATATCGGATCTACTCCACGAGAGAGACCGCGGCCTCTATGGAGAAGATCCACCTTGGATTCAAGACCCCTCACGGGAAGATCCCCTCGTGGATTCAAGACCTCCTCGCGGAGAAGAACCGGTTACCCTTTGTATCGTCCTTTGTAGATCGTGGATCTTGTATATCCTCTCGTGTTTCGAGGACCTAGCATATGTGTGACCATATCTTGTTGGTTTGAGTGATTCTCTTGTGTTTTCCCTCGTGTTTCCCCTCATGTTCTTCATGTTCTTAGTTGGGATCCGCTCCTTTCGTGAAAGATCGGCCATATAGGGTTCCACCCTACATCACGAACTTTTAATCTAAACAAAACCCAAAGTCTAAACGACACCCTAAGGGCTGTATATATGGAGGAAGAGGGGGGAATTTCATGGCCCTTGGGGAAGGGGTCCGAAACCAACCCTATCTCTTGTTTCCCCACACATACGGACTCTGAAAACAGCCTATACTCAAGTATTTCGAAATTACATGGGCCTGGCCCAATAATAAGGTGACGCAGCACCTAGAATAGCATCTGGACGAAAGTTATGAAGTAGCATCTTATATATTTCGTCTGAGGCTTCATGCACGCATTATGGTGGCTTCAACATCCTGAAATCATCACTTGTAACTCCGTTCTTGTTCCCCTTGCACATGCCATCATCTCCATGCTTGTTCTTGCTCCAATGTTCATCCTTCTCCAAGCTAGGCCCTTCATTTGTAAGGAAAACAAATGTATCCAATTTAGACAGATCATATTGTCATGAATATTAGAATCATTACCAAGAAATGAAGTACCGGTAATTTAATTGGCGTCATGTGAGCTCTAGTAATTGGTCCAAGATGTATAGCAGCAGGGCTGTGGGTGTAACAATGGTATTGATTTCCTCATCATCCTCCCCATCTCAAATGAAGTCGCCCTCGACGGAAGCTCATCTTCCTCACCCAAATAAGGCTTCAAATCTGCAATGCTAGAAGTGGGACTAACCCCAAAATCTGCAGGCAGCTCAAGTTTATATGCATTATCATTTATTTTCTCTAACACCTTAAAAGGACCATCAGCACGTGGCATTAGCTTTGATTTGCACAAATCAGGAAATCTATCCTTACGCAAATGTAACCAAACAAGATCTCCAGGTGGTAGGATGAACCAATCCCCTTGTTACCATGACCCCGGGACGTAGTAGTTACTTTTCTATGCTCGTAGACGGGATTTGGGATGAGTGAAATTCATAAGCAAGATGTGAGAGTCAATGATGATGATGACCCCATGAACTACAATGATCAAGATGGACTTCGGAAAATCACTACTGGGTGGAGGACGGTTGACGGGCACCCTGGAGCACCCAGTGGTGGCCGGGATGCATGGAGAAGCGCCATGACATCCTGCGGAAAGCTTCACCCAGCCACAAAGAGAAGGATGGATGCCCCATGACCGGAAGCTTACCTGTGCAGCCGCAAGCCATTATGGGCTCTGGCTGGGTTGACCCTAGTAGTGACGCTGGCTGGACGGTACTACGAGAAGTAGACGAACGGTAGGATTGGATGGGTACCGGCAGTGGCCAGAAGAACTCTTTGGAAGACCCTGTTTCATTCGTCCCGTCTTCAAACACCATGAAGTGCGAAGACTTTAAAGGAGGGAATGATTCTTGCGGGGAAAGTGCGCAACCCTCTGCAGAGTTTAAAGATCTAATCGATTAGCCGTGTCCCCGGTTACGGACATTTGAGCCTCTGGAACTTGGAAGTATTCGGATATCTCAACACTAAAATTAATGAAATAATTTGAGGGTTTATGACTTAATAATAATTTGGGAACGAGATATTGGTTGGCGGAACCATCTCAATAACTACCAACAATTGTAGTAATTTGCAAGCATGTCCACTGTAGTAGGATAAAATTTGCTTTTCGCAAAATGATGAAACTTAGAGCTCCACAGCCAAAAATGCATATAGAGTTAGTAACTTTATTATTGTTATTCTTCATGACTTGCCAGCTTATTCCAAAAGCTGACCTACATGGCTGCAACGTATTATGTTGCGTAGATATATTCGATCAGAGTGAGGCTACGCTCCGCGCTTGCGATTGCCCTTTGAGTCGGATGGACTCGCTTATCTTCGACGCTTCCGCAGTGTTTTTAGTTTATTTCTCATGAGTTGGCCTTGTGCCGAATTTATTCCATTGTAATAAAGACTCTATATGAGAATCGATTAATGATATTCAGGTGTGATTGAACTTTGATTACTTTATCGATGTCTTGTGAGTACCAAAGATGATCTTGGGATGGTATGCATACGTAGATTTGACCGATTTTGGGTCAGGTCGCTACAATAGTGATGTGCATTACCGAGAGGGCCCAGAGATACCTCTCTGTCAATCGGAGTGACAAAACCTAATCTCGAAATATGCCAACCCAACATGTACCTTTGGAGACACCTGTAGTACTCCTTTATAATCACCTAGTTACGTTGTGACGTTTGGTAGCACCCAAAGTGTTCCTCCGTAAACGGAGTTGCATAATCTCATAGTTACAGGAACATGTATAAGTCATGAAGAAAGCAATAGCAACATACTAAACGATCAAGTGCTAGGCTAACGGAATGGGTCATGTCAATCACATCATTCTCCTAATGATGTGATCCCATTAATCAAATGACAACACATGTCTATGGTTAGGAAACATAACCATCTTTGATTAATGAGCTAGTCAAGTAGAGGCATACTAGTGACTATATGTTTGTTTATGTATTCACACATGTATCATGTTTCCGGTTAATACAATTCTAGCATGAATAATAAACATTTATCATGAAATAAGGAAATAAATAATAACTTTATTATTGCCTCTAGGGCATATTTCCTTCATATTTTGCGTCACTTGCCTATCGAGACTAGCCATTTGAGTATTGCCGGCAACGTTACTTGTGCACATTAGTGATCATCGATACACCATCCGTTGCATACATACCATATCATCTTGGTATCATATCTCGTGTGCCTCAAGTTTGTTCCCGCATATACACAATTGCCATCTTGGTTTGTGCATTGTGCAAAAGTGGCCATACAAAAAAAAAGAATAAAGCTTTTAAGCAAAAGAGAAAGAGCAAAGAAGCTTGTAAGCAAGTGCCATAGCATCATACCACATTGCATATAAGATTGTCATATCCGATCATCTTGGATCAAACACCGGGAACCATACATATATAGCATACTTGGGACAGCAAGTTATCCATTTTGCATCTTATAGGTTGTGCACAAGTGTCGTATCCGCCTATAGAGCAATCATGCTAGCGTCTCTCTTGAGTTGTGCAACACGAGCGTTTTCCGTGGATTCCACATTTTGTGCTCATTCCTTGGTTGCACGACCACATTTATCTATCCGTGTGTGTGTGTTTCTGTGTGCCATTCTTTGCTATTGGTCTACTTGTTTCACTTGCGAATTTGTGAATCTTTTTCAACATTATTGACTCTTGCTAACATTTTGCATCAAATTTTTGTGCCACTATCCTCACCGAGCTCCACCATAGGCCTTACTTGTGTAGGTGTGAGAATCGACGAGATCGGTACCAATTGTGCTATTTCCTTGTTACATCATTGAGTGATCATTGATCCATTTTCAACATCGGTCAAGGTACATTTGGTATAGTTCTCTCCTTTCTTCCACTCATATTTGCTCGAGTCTTGTGATGGATAGGAAAGGCATTTCACCTTCGGTCTACAACAACAACGACAAGTTCGATGCCACGAACAACTACACCGACGCCAAGATGCAAGCTCAAATGGAGGAGATCAAAGCCCTCATCATGTCCTAGAAGCGGTCTTCCTCATCTTCGAGAAAACGCTCAAGTGCATGTGCTTCTGAGCTACCATCTCCGGCAAGGTCACATCGGCATTGACACCATCACCACCACGCACGTGAAGGTCAAGAGCTCAACACCAACAACCGCTCAACGACTTCACCATCTCCCTTGGCATCTTCGCCAAGTGACTTCAAGGCATCTTAACCTTCGGATATACGACATCTTCGCCAACAAGCACCTCAAGACTATGCTCAAGAGAATCTCCCCAAGCTCAAGTCCGCGACTTCCACGAGCTACTACGACCTCGACACCGACCATGAGATTCCTTTCTATGGGACTCAAGAACCCGAGGAGTATCTCAAGTGGGAGCGTTTGATGGACGACTACCTCAAGCTACATCAAGTCCCTCCCGAAGATCAAGTGAAGTGCACCACAAGAAACTTCCACGACTACGCGTCAACATGGTGGCTTCACACACCTTCGGAGACCTACGGCATGAGTTGTCCCAAGACGAAGAAAGCTTTGCGGCTAGAGTTTGTGCCTCCAACCTACACGGAACAACTTCTACGCCAATTGGAGAACACCACCCAAGGATCCATGTCCATCGACGAGTACTTCAAGGAGATCAAGATTGCCTTGCGACGAGCCGGCGTGGATGACCCTATGTCAATGAAGTTCCACTTCATGATAGGATTGAACAACGACATCTCCAAGAAGATCTTCCTCAAGAACTACAAGTCCCTCGACGACAAATACATTGGTGCTCTCAAGGCGGAACAAGAACTCATGAAGGCCAAGGCTTCTCGACCCCAAGCACACTTCTCGAAGACCAAGCTCCAACACGGCGAGCATGAGGCTAGTACCACCAAGATGTCCAAGCCCGACGAGCTCCAAGACGAAGCTCCCAAGTTTGACTTCACCGCCATCCCTCTTTGTGGCATTGATGATGCCGAGTCTACTTCGACTCTTTTTCAAGATGGTGCGGCGACGACTACGACTCTGAAGCCATTGAAGGACCAAGCTTTGGAGGCGAGCGACAAGGTGGCGAGCAAGGATGATGCTTCCATCTTAGGAGGCGAGAGTGATGATGTGCCATCTTCGCCTTCATCCATGACGCGATGACGAGATGATCGAGCATGGGATTTTCCCTTCGGTCATGGAGGAAAGTGATGATGTGCCATCTTCGGCCTTCATCCATGGTGACGGCGATGAGATGGTTGAGTATTTCTCTTCGACCACGGCGACGTATGATGACTTGAGTGACTTGTGCCACCATATTGAGAGTGAGAGTGACTTCACCACTATCCCCATATCCGATATGTTGCCCCAATTCCCATGTCAGGAGAGCCACAACCCCCACCATTTGAGTGAGATGAGTGACTCCACCATATGTGAGTTTGAGTGCACCTACCTTGTGGGAGTGAGTGAACCACCACATAGAGAGAGTGAGGTAGTTGATAGGGCTTGTGAGGCTACTATGATTTCTAACGGCTTAACCTCTACCTCTATTGTGTCTTCTCATTTGGTGCTAGGTCCCATATACGATGGGCGCCGATTCGCGATGTTCACGCCCTCCCTTTGGACAAGACGATGGCCATGGTGGAATATGATGCACCCCACATGGTTCCATCAAGATGAAGATGACCACCATTTGGCCTTCCCATCTCACCTACACCACTTGAGTGGAATGAAAAAGGTAACATAGGTGAAGGTGATGCTCTAGTCCCACTAGTGGACATTCTTGACATTGATTGCTCGCATGATGTTGATCAACCTATTACCATGCTTCATGCTAGTATGATTTCCCCATGCGATGAGTTACCCATTTATGATGAGTTTGATGATTGCCATGTGGAGTCTATTAGTTTGATGCCATGTTACATAGGATTTCTTGTGACAAATCTCTAGGTCACATCATGTTTGACAATCCCCTTGACTTGTCATATGCTATGCATGAGATCAATCATATGTCATATTTGCAATCTCATCTTAGTGATTATGCATATGCCATTAAAATAAACCCAATTTTCACATATGGCATAGATGACAAGCCCATGGTTATTGGCATTTGTTTTTCTTGTGATGATATTGATATGCTCCTTTGCATCCTTTATCTCATATGCCATGCCATGACCACGTAGCTTCGGATATGCATTGTTTTGGATGTTGTCCATTTTCTCCATATGATGTTTCCATTATTGCTCATGAGGAGACCCCCATAGTTTCCTCATACATGTTAGGAGATCTTGATCCATCCCATCCATTGCATGATCCCAATAATTATGTGCACAATATCCTCCACATGAATAAACATGCTATTGATGTGCCATATAATTGTATGCTCAATTTGCATCCCCATCGTGTCATACACAATAACTATTCTTTCATGATGGATGACATGTTCCTATACCATGCATCAAATTTCTTTGAGCGATGCTTATCTTGTGCTAACACTCACGTGCACATACACATCATGATGGATGATGTGTACATTTACCACGCACAATTTCTTTGGTTTGTGTCTCTTTTGTGTAGGTACCCATGAATACTTGTCAACCTCGCAATCCCACGAGTTGACAAAACGATCTCTAGAAAGCAATGATGACTTGGGATCCCATGGATTGCCTTTCCCACCGCTCTCTTCACGCAAAGTCTTCGCGCATTTCTTCTACATGGCCCTCACTTGGCTATGGGTTATTGTCCATTACATATTCTATGCCCATCTTGCCATGTTCACTTTGCATGATATGCTCATTCCTATGCCTTTGCCATGCATTTGTGACCCATGCTTTGCATTACACATGATGATTGATTCTAGTACTTGTATGAGTATTTGCAAGTTTGGTGGAGATATCACTTGTTATTGCCATGTTTGCTTTGTGCCCCATGCCTATGATGATACTATGATCTTGCTTTGTGTTCGTGCTTGCGATATGTCATGTGCATTGCCTATGCCTATTATTTGCTCACGCGACATGATTACCATGATTGCTTTCCTTGTTGCATCACCGATGATTCATTCTTGCTCCTTTCATGCGGTTGATGACAACCATCTACATGCTTCGCACATGATTGTTATTGCTTCTTGTCATATCTCTCCATATGTTGCCTCCCTCATGCTAGATGATTTGACATGTATTGAGTGCAACAATGCCTTTAGTCTTGATAATGAGTTTGCCCCCATAGCATTCTCACATATATTTGGAGATTTTGACATATTCCTTATGAAGCATGCTTGTCTTACCTCTTTGCACCATATTCCTCGTGCCATGAATATAGCCATTATTGCATCATATTATTCATGCACTTGTGCTTCTAATGGTTATGTGCAAGAGAAGACAACCATCATGATGGATGATGTGTTTATCTACCATGTGCATACTTTCTTTATTTTTTTTTGTGCATATGTAGGATACTTGGACTTTGTGTCGACTTCCACTTCACGTGAGTTGACCATTCGCGCTCTTGAGAGCGAACCACCATCTACCACGACGATTCTACATCGCACTTGCTTGTGCTTCGGCATTGCGAAGGACGCACAAGGACATGCTTTTAAGGTGATATCCTTCTCTTTTGAGAACCTCCAAACCATGAGCATGGATATGACGGATCATACTACTTGTGTTGCTTGCACCATGAGACTTATTGTTCATCTTGGACCACTTGATTGCACACATGTTGGAGATCTTGCTTTGACTTGTCATTTTAACCTTTCCATGCCTCATGACATATATACCTTGTGTGTTGCATCCAATTCTTGGATTATTTTCTCCTATCATATGCTTGGTTGCACCAATATCATTTCTTCACATATGCCATATCCCATTGATTGCTACATGCTTGTCTTGATTGCCTCACACATGATGAACAATTGCTCTTTCCATTGTGTTGAGTGCCACATGATATTCACTACACCCTATGCACGTTATGCTTGGATTGTCTTGCACTTGTCCCATGTGTTTGGACACTTCATTTTATTTGGTGTTGTGAATGACTCTTATGCCTACCATAGACCTTTCATTGAGGAATTTGTGAATGCTTGCTATGACCTTGAGGTAGATGCTTCTTCTCTTGTCACACTTATTTGCATCACTACCTCACATTTGCATACTTGTCCCCATCATATCTTTCCTTGTGCTCCATTTATGTGCTTATATGCCATGTCACAATCCTTTGTCAAACCATATGCTTTGCATGATGACGACACTTGTTGGGTGAATCATCACTTAAATGCTTGGTTTTGAGCTAACGCTAACCATATTTGTTTTTCCAAGTGTTTGTTGTTTTTGCCCCTTTTAAAGGAATCACTAGACGGTGCGACACTGGAAAGTGTCCATATCGAGCTTCAAGATGACAAGTACTTGGTGAACGTCCACTACTACACGGCGAAGCCATCTCTTTCCCATGGTGATTTGGTTTTCGATCCGAGGTCGGATCTTTCCCAAGGGAAGGGAGATGATGCGGAGCATCCTATGGACATCACCATGTCAAGAGTCCGTTTGGCAAGTGACACGTGCGACATCTACTTCACATACGCAAAGGTGAATCAAATCCTTTACACGTGCTCACTTGACCCCTTCGAGGATGGTATACTACTTGACACTTCTCCCGTGTGCATGCATACGTATTGTCGGAGCATCACGGATGTTGAGGAGGAGTGCAAGAGCCAAGGAACAACTACACCATCCGCGAGGGAAGCCTGGAAGAGACGGCGGAAGAAAACGGAGCTGCTGAAGCTACAGCGGCCGGACATCCAGCACCTGTGCAGCCGCCCAAGGGCTGCACCAACGGACGACCGGACAAGCTTCAGCGGCCGGACATCCGGCGCGACCCCGGACATCCGGCGGCTCGCCAACACCCGGACATCCGGCCTCTTCCCCAGAAATCCGGCATCGACGACAGAACGCACCCAAAGTTTGGCCACTTCAGCCCGGACATCCGCCCCGAGCCCCGGACATCCGGCGCCTCCTGGAGCCCCGGACATCCGGCCCCCAGCCCGGATATCCGGCACCTGCGCGTGCACAGCCGAGCCCGAGGCCCATGTATCCCCTTCTCACTTACCCCTTCGTGGCCTTAGACTATATATACTCCTCCACCTCCTCCTAGTTGGGATCAGCATTGGTTTAGCTCATTTAGAGATAGAGCTTTGCTCATCCATATCGGATCTACTCCACGAGAGAGACCGCGGCCTCTATGGAGAAGATCCACCTTGGATTCAAGACCCCTCACGGGAAGATCCCCTCGTGGATTCAAGACCTCCTCGCGGAGAAGAACCGGTTACCCTTTGTATCGTCCTTTGTAGATCGTGGATCTTGTATATCCTCTCGTGTTTCGAGGACCTAGCATATGTGTGACCATATCTTGTTGGTTTGAGTGATTCTCTTGTGTTTTCCCTCGTGTTTCCCCTCATGTTCTTCATGTTCTTAGTTGGGATCCGCTCCTTCCGTGAAAGATCGGCCATATAGGGTTCCACCCTACATCACGAACTTTTAATCTAAACAAAACCCAAAGTCTAAACGACACCCTAAGGGCTGTATATATGGAGGAAGAGGGGGGAATTTCATGGCCCTTGGGGAAGGGGTCCGAAACCAACCCTATCTCTTGTTTCCCACACATACGGACTCAAAACAGCCTATACTCAAGTATTTCGAAATTACATGGGCCTGGCCCAATAATAAGGTGACGCAGCACCTAGAATAGCATCTGGACGAAAGTTATGAAGTAGCATCTTATATATTTCGTCTGAGGCTTCATGCACGCATTATGGTGGCTTCAACATCCTGAAATCATCACTTGTAACTCCGTTCTTGTTCCCCTTGCACATGCCATCATCTCCATGCTTGTTCTTGCTCCAATGTTCATCCTTCTCCAAGCTAGGCCCTTCATTTGTAAGGAAAACAAATGTATCCAATTTAGACAGCATCATATTCTCATGAACATTAGAATCATTACCAAGAAACAAAAGTACCTGGTAATTTAATTGGCGTGCGCGAGCTCTAGTAATTGGTCCAGTATGTATAGCAGCAGGGGCTGTGGGTGTAACAATGGTATTGATTTCCTCATCATCCTCCCCATCTCGAAATGAAGTCGTCCTCGACGGAAGCTCATCTTCCTCACCCAAATAAGGCTTCAAATCTGCAATGCTAGAAGTGGGACTAACCCCAAAATCTGCAGGCAGCTCAAGTTTATATGCATTATCATTTATTTTCTCTAACACCTTAAAAGGACCATCAGCACGTGGCATTAGCTTTGATTTGCACAAATCAGGAAATCTATCCTTACGCAAATGTAACCAAACAAGATCTCCAGGTGCAAACACAACATGTTTTCTACCCTTAACTCTAGCAAGTTTATATTTAGCATTCATACGCTCAATGTTTTCCTTAGTTAACTCATGCATTTTTAAAATCAATTCAGCAGGTTGTTTAGCATCAAAATTAACCTTCTCCGAAAATGGAAGAGGCAACAAATCAATGGGTGCACGAGGTAGGAAACCATACACAATTTCAAAAGGGCACATCTTAGTAGTAGAATGCAATGAACTATTATAAGCAAAGTAAATATGAGGCAAGCATTCTTCCCATATTTTCTTATTATTCTTCAAAACAGCCGTAAGCATAGTAGACAATGTTCTATTGACTACTTCAGTTTGTCCATCAGTTTGGGGTGACAAGTAGTACTAAAAAAGCAGTTTAGTCCCCAACTTAGCCCATAAACATCTCCAAAAGTGGCTAAGGAATTTAGTATCACGATCTGAAACAATAGTATTTGGCACACCATGCAAGCGAATAATTTCCCGAAAGAACAAATCAGCAACATTAACAGCATCATCACTTTTATGACATGGTATAAAGTGTGCCATTTTCGAGAATCTATCCACGACAACAAATATGCTATCCCTCCCTTTCTTTGTTCGAGGTAAACATAAAACAAAGTCCATAGATATATCCTCCCAAGGAACACTAGGTACAGGCAAAGGCATATATAAACCATGAGGATTGAGACGTGACTTAGCTTTTTGACATGTAGTGCAGCAAGCAACAAAACACTCAACATCCCGTCTCATCTTTGGCCAAAAGAAATGTGTAGCAAGTATATCCTCTATCTTCTTGATGCCAAAGTGCCCCATGAATCCTCCTCCATGCGCCTCCTGCAACAACAAAAGACGAACGGAGCTAGATGGAACGCATAGCTTGTTAGCACGAAACACAAATCCATCGCTAAGAACGAACTTGTTCCAAGTTCCCTTCCTTACAATTCTACAATACATCTTTAAATTCAGCATCATGCACATATTGATCTTTTATGGTCTCCAAACCAAATATTTTAAGGTCAAGTTGTGAAGGCATAGTATAATGACGAGACAATGCATCAGCAATAACATTTTATTTACCCTACTTGTGTTTAATGACATAAGGGAAAGTCTCAATGAATTTAACCCATTTAGCATGATTATGGTTCAGTTTTGCTTGACTTTTAATGTGTTTCAAAGATTCATGATCAGAATGTATAACAAATTCCTTGGGCCATAAATAATGTTGCCATGTTTCTAAGGTTCGAACAAGAGCATATAATTCTTTACCATAAGTAGAATAGTTCAGACTAGGCCCACTCAATTTTTCAGAAAAGTATGCAACAAGTTTGCCATCTTGTAATAACACACCTCCTAATCCAATTCCACTAGCATCACATTCAAGCTCAGAAGTATTATTAAAATCAGGAAGTTGGAGTAAAGGAGCATGTGTCAACTTATCTTTCAATACCGTGAAGGCATCTTCCTATGCGGTACCCCAAACAAAAGGCACATCCTTCTTTGTAAGCTCGTTGAGAGGTGCAGCAATGGTGCTGAAATCTCTCACAAAACGCCTATAGAAACCAGCGAGGCCAAGAAAACTCCTCACTTGTGTGACCGTTTTGGGTTGCGGCCAACTCTCAATAGCTTCAATCTTGGCTTTATCAACTTCAATCCCCTGTGGAGTAACAACATAGCCAAGAAAAGATACTCGGTCGGTGCAAAAGGTGCACTTCCCAAGGTTACCAAACAAACGTGCATCATGTAGAGCAATAAAAACAGCACGTAAATGTTCCAAATGTTCCTCCAAAGATTTGCTATAAATCAATATGTCATCAAAGTAAACTACCACAAATCTTCCAATGAAAGCACGTAAAACTTCGTTCATTAACCTCATGAAAGTACTAGGTGCATTAGTTAACCCAAAAGGCATGACTAACTACTCAGATAATCCAAACTTAGTTTTAAATGTTGTTTTCCATTCATCTCCCAATTTCATACGAATTTGATGGTATCCACTATGCAAATCAACTTTGGAGAATATTGTAGAGCCACTCAATTCATCAACCATATCATCTAGCCTAGGAATAGGATGACGATAACGAATAGTAATATTATTAATGCCTCTGCAATCAACACACATACGCGACGTAACATCCTTTTTCGGCACTAAAATGATAGGAACAACACAAGGACTAAGGGATTTGCGTATATAACCTTTGTCGAGCAGCTCTTGTACTTGACGCATAATCTCCTTCGTCTCCTCTGGATTGGTACGGTATGGTGCACGGTTGGGTAATGATGCACCGGAAATTAAGTCAATCTGATACTCAATGCCTCGAATGGGAGGTAATCCCGGTGGCATGTTGTAACATCCCAAATTTTCAATTTGGAATGTTATACATTAACTCATCATGCATATCATATTTTCTTGCATTTTCCAGATCCTAGAAAATTTCACGCAACTCAAGGACCCTCGGAGAGAGTTGGAGATTTCATTATTTTCATATTTGGGTTTTCTCAAATTTTGAAAATAGGATCATTTGGATTTATTTATTCATCTTCAAATATTTTTCCAATAAAAAAATAAGAGAGGGAATAATATGACTTTCCCAACATTTAGGAAAAATGAAGATTTAATAAATAAATCAAATTTTGGGTTTTTTGAAGTTTATTTGCTTTAGGGAAAAAATGAGTATTTTAAAAATATGCATTTTGGCCCCGTATTAAAGTTCATTTTGTTCGACTCATTTTAAGGAGTGGGGGGAAATTTATTTATTTTTAGTTTGGAGTTCGTTTAGATTTATTTTAATTCGTTTTCGTTTTTCTTTAGAAAAAAACCCTGCGCCCTTTGGGCCAAGGGCCCACTGCCCAAGCTAAGCTGCCCACCGCCCTCCTCCACACACACACACATGTAGCGCCACCTCCGCCGGCCAAGTCCGAGGAGGACTCCTCCTCCCTTGCTTGCCCCTACCCCAAGCTACTCCTCCCCCTCTTTATATACCCCTCACCCCCTCTCTCCTCCCAAACTCAAGGCCTTGCCGCTTTGTGACGTCAGAGTTGCCGCCTTTGCGCCATTGTCGCCGACCCCGCCGCCCGCCGAGCCCACCCGACCCGCGGAGCCCCGCGCCGACCTCGCCGGAGGTAGCCACTGCGTCACCCCCCGGTCCGGTTTTGTTTTTTAAAAAAAAACAACAAAACCGTCCGGTTTTCTTTCGTTGTTCGGTTTTTTTTAAACCCTAGATTTGTTTATTTCTTTTTCTCGGTTTAGTTAATTAGTGAACGTTCACCGATCCGTTCGTTCTAATGAACGCGTTCGCGGTTAGTTTTCTGTTAACGAACGTCCGCTCGCTTAACTGCTCGTCGCTTTTTCTTTTAAATCGGATTTAATTCGTTATTTTCCGATTTCGATTTCCGATCCAATCTTCGAATCAGTTTATTTTCTCGCTCGTTTATCGGAATCAGGTGATTCAAGCGCCTGGAGTTTCGTTTCGAAAGCGCCGTTCCGACTAACCCACTTAAACAAGGTTTTGCTATAGTAAAATTTGACCTAGTTTCAAATTGCTATAACCGAGTCGTTTTCTTTTGACATTTGACTTTCGTTGCTTTATTTTGATTCGATTCTTTTTGCACCAGGGTTCTTAAGTTGAATTTTCTGGTTAGATCTTCTATCCGAGATTTCCCTGTGCATTAGATGAGTACTTATTGTATGCTTGTTGTTTGTCTGTGTTAGATCACCCGGAATGCGCCGCTTGTTACTTCGAGTCTCTAGGTTTCGCGGATCGTCAGCAAGGCAAGTAACACTTGATCATACCTTTTCTACTACCCAGTTTTATGCATTAGCTCTATTCCTCAAACACTTGCATGTTTAGGATCTAATTAAATTGTGGGATGGGAAGTAGATTGAGGTAGTACCTATTACTGCTTTTACTTATGAAACCTTGGGAGTTACTTCACGCTTGCTTATTATGCCATGCTATGCCAAGAGACGTGGATTGGGTGAGTGAAAATCCATGACAGATGTGAGATTGTTAATTAATGGTTTATCTAAGGTGGCAACTTAAACACACATCTGGGTGGATTGAGGCACCTGGTTTCTATCAGACTTGCTCAGATTTCATCGGACCGCCACCTGGGCTCAAAGGGATCATAAGATTTTTCAAACTAGAAACTTCCGTGTGCAGCCACAAGCCATTATGGGCTCTGGCATAGCTGAGTAAGTTGTGCGAACTCTTACGGGTAGGCTAGCTGATGTAGGGGATGTAGGTTGGTACGGTCTACCCACATGTAAGGTGCTAGCGCTTCTGAAAGACTGTGTCTCGGTCATCCGTCTCTCAAACACCATGTAGTGCGAGAACCAAACGGAGGCGATCGAGTCTTGTGGGGAAAAGTGCGCAAACCTCTGCAGAGTGTATAAACTAATCATGATTAGCCGTGTCCCCGGTTATGGACATCTTGAGTATCTAGTACTTGAATATCATGTGAATCTCATAATTTTACTTCTAATTAATGTTATTGGGTTTTTAATGAGTACTTTTTAATTGGGATTGAGGATGCTGTCAACCATTCTCAATGTTTAACAACCACCATGATAGTTAAACAAAATTATTCCTTTGCAGTAGGGCAAAATTTGCTTTATGCAAAAATTTAACCGTAGAGCTTTTCCACCAGCCATATATGCATGTAGTATAGGCTTATTTCCTTCATTTCTCTCTATGTGTTACATTGCCAGCATATTCCATGTCTTGACCGTTGCTGGATGCAACTTTCATGTTGCAGACTTTTCGCATTTACAGTAAGGTGTTTTAGGTCGTGGTTCTATACTCGATGATGCCGATGGAGTTGATGGACTCACTTATCTTCCAAGCCTTCCATTGTTATCGTTATTAGATGGTCTTAAGCCATATTTATTGTAATAAGTCCCCTTTTGGACAAACGCTGTAATGAGTGTGTGATTGCTACTCTGCTATAAATCCTTCGAAGTACTGTGTGGTGTCAGCATTACTGATCCAGGATGACACCGGAGCACAGAGACTTGATCCATTCGGGTCTGGTCGCTACACATGTCTTGTGGAAAGACGTCAGCGAACTCCTGCAAAATGTTAGTGACAGAAGGAGGCAAAGAGGAAGGCTCGTCCTCGAATGAAAATAATGCCTCTTTGCACACAAAAGCATAGCAAACAGATTTGCTAAATCTAGCTCATCAATATCAGATTTGGTGGCAGATAAACATGCACTTTTCAATTTAATTTCAGAAGCAACACTAGATGGTTTATTATTAGGCTTCATTTCTTGCTCAAATTCTTTTGCCACAATCTGATTTTCACTCTTATTTTTCTCCTATTTTGCTTTACTAGCTCTATTAATATCATCTTTCAAAATGGAATTAGGAGTCATAGGAAGCAAAGTAATATTTTTATCCTTATGAACAAGAGTATACTGATTGTTTCTACCATGGTGTACATAATTTTTATCAAATTGCCATGGTCGACCAAGTAATAAGGAACATGCTTGCATAGGTACCACATCACAATCAACATAATCAGCATACGAACAGTACGTGTTACCTTAACCTTGCCGCTGTTGTTGAACCATTGGATGTACTAAGGATGTGGATGTGGTCTTCTGGTGAGAGATAGCTTCTCCACCATCTCCATGCTAGCCAAGTTGTTGCAGCTCCCTCCGTCTATGATAACGCGCACAGAAAGTTCCTTCACAACTCCCTTTGTATGGAACAAATTATGCCTCTGATTTTGCTCAGCTTGTGTGACCTACACACTCAAAACACGTTGAGAAAATAAACATTCATACCTGTCAGCGTCTTCAGGGGCCATGTATTGCGTGTCATGATCAGAATCATATCCACCACGTTCTTCACGTGTAATAAGGACCAAAGTCTCCTCATCATAGTCACTAGCGGACTCATACCCACCATCCTCAGTAGCAATCAACACACATTGAGATTTGCATTCTCGCGCATAATGACCTCTTCCCTTACAACGACGACAAATAATATCACTTGTGTGCCCTGTTGACGCCATTGAAGAAGAAGAGCTCTGTGTAGGCCCGGTAGGAGCGCTCTTGGCAGATAGTGGTGGTTGTGCCTGCTTTCTTGTATCACGGCTGGAGGTGGCACATGATGGCGGTGCTGGAGCAGTCGTAGTAGAAGATGCACGTGGTGTCCATGAGGAAGGTCGACCTGCAGAAAAGTTAGTGTGCGCCATTGCCTGTCGATGCTGCACTTCACGTTCAGCTTTACAAGCAAGATGGAATAAACGAGTGATATTAGTATACTCCTTGTACTCTAGAATGGTCTGAATCTCTCTATTTAATCCACCCATAAAACGTGCAAGCATAGCTTCATTCTCCTCAACAATACCACATCTAATCATGCCAGTTTGTAATTCCTGATAATATTCTTCTACAGAATTTTTTCCTTGTCTTAAACGCTGCAATTTTTGAAGCAATTCACGTTAATAATATGGAGGAACCCAACGAGTACGCATAGCAGTTTTCAAAGCAGCCCAAGTACCTGGAATAGGATATAATCTACAATGTTCAGACCACCAAACGCATGCAAAACTAGTGAAAGCACAAACAGCAGCAGCAACCCGTCTCTCCTCGGGATATTGTAAACATGTAAAACGTTGTTTAGTTTCTAAATCCCAAGTAAGATATATATCAGGAACATATCTACCCTCAAATGGTGGAATATTCAATTTCAGTTTAGGAATATGTTCATTATCTCGTACCTGAGGGGGAGCCCTACCATTGCCATTATTTGCATGTGGATGACCTGGTGGTTGTGGTGCTGGTGGTTGCACGTAGTTCTGATTTTGATCAACCTCATCCTCGTAATCTCCCGCATAATCATCCTCCGCATCAGCTACAGGAGCCACAGAAGTATCAACAGCAGCACCAATAGTTTGGCCAGGCTGAAGAAGGACATGGCTCGCTCGGCGGAGGGCTGTTTCGCGACGTGGAGGTAGTCGTTGTTGTTGTTGTTGTTGTTGTTGTTGTTGCAGAGGTGCCGCAGGTGCAGCCGGTGGTGGAAGACGCGCAAGCAGTTCATTAAATCTGTTATCGAGCTTTGTTTCGAACGTCTTCTCAAGGCCAGTGATCTTCTCCATGGCCTATTCAAAATTGTTCAGCACATCTTGCACCTGTTCAGTCATCATTTGCTGGAACTTATCATGAAGCTCCTTGTTCGTTAAATTCTCCCAGTCAATCTCGTCGGCTTGTGATCCTGGCATGGTTAGCAGCAATAGAAACACACAATAATATGATCCTATAGACTACTAACAAGTGGTGGTGGTGGTGGTGGGTGTCACAAATCCGTCAAGCAAATCTCAAATTCTTACCAGTTCTTACCAAGCAGCAGGTGGTGACCAGCAACCGTTGTAGTCAAAACTCTCAAAGCTTGGATAGAACGATTACCAGGGAGAGTCAAACGCATGACGTAGATATATGTGGAGCTAGGAATGCTTATAATATGGTAGCAAAAAGAGTCAGCAATAATCAATGCAGATATGCAAAGTTGAATAAATGCTCAATGATGGTACTGTGCTGGTCCTAGGCTAGACCGTACTAGAGACGCGAGCCTAGAACACTAACATAATCACGGCGCTTCACGTAAACAAGGGAGGAGCACACTCTGAAATTTTTTCCTTTTTTCACTTTTTTTGCACTTTTTTCCCTCTTTTTTTGCTCCGCAACAATTTTTTTCGAAAAAGTCTACAAATGTCCTAAAAACTGCCTAGCCAGAATTTTCCAGACTTCATTTTTTTTAAACTGGAACTATTTTTCTTCTGCGGATGGCTTGGAAGTTGGGGAGTCCTACTCTGTCACGACTCGGAGTATCGCGTGATCTGGAAATCGAAAACAAAGCAACAATTACTGGACTCGGACTAGGACTGGTGGCGAAGATGAATCTGGTGGAATCTCGGACTGGTGGCGGAGATGAATCTGGTGGAATCTCGGACTGGTGGCGGAGATGAATCTAGTGGAACTCAGACTGGTGGCGGAGATGAATCTCGTGGAACTCAGACTGGTGGCGGATATATGTTGCAGGTGGACTCGGATTGGCGTGATGGCGACTAATATTTGGTGGCGTATATGGACTCGAATTGGCGGTGAATATGTGGTGGTGGTATATGGCAGCGGCGATGAAGTTGGTGGGTGGTGGTATATGGCAGCAGCGATGATGATGATGCGATGGTGATATATGGCAGCGGCGACGTGACAACCTGTGAACAGAACTCGAAACTCTAAAGGACTAGACTCTAAGACCAGCAACTTGACACGACGATGCAACCGAAAATTCAACAAAGCAAAAACATAAAAGATTATGCAAAGGCTCAGATTGGTTCGGATAGGATGAACTAATCCCAATTTTTTTGGCTTTTTCGTGGACTATAGGTATGACGAACAGACTCGATCTAAACTACGACAAACTGTAAAATCTCACTGAGCAACCTGGAAATCTGATTCCACTTGATAGAGGCAAAGGTGTCCCGTGTTTCGATGAGATGATGGATATCGCTTCGGTGGAAGTCGACTTTGACGATCCGACTATGAACGTGCGAGGACGTCGCGCCTTAGCAGTCGCTAAAACAACTCCGAGAGGCTATTGACCATGCCGGAGCACGATCAACCTGATCACGAGGGTCTGTTTCCTGCGAGCAAACGAAGAACAAGCAAGAAACTGAGATTGCATTCTGGATATTGCGAATATAAGATGAAAGCTTTATTGATCAAGGTGGAGTTCTGTGACGCCTTTGTCTGGTCGTTGAACACAAACGAAGTATGCGAAGTTGTAGCTATGGCGAACTTTTAATATAAACAAAACCCAAAGTCTAAACGACGCCCTAAGGGCTGTATATATGGAGGAAGAGGGGGGAATTTCGTGGCCCTTGGGGAAGGCGTCCGAAACCAACCCTATCTCTTGTTTCCCCACACATACGGACTCTAAAAACAACCTATACTCAAGTATTTCGAAATTACATGGGCCTGGCACAATAATAAGGTGACGCGGCACCTAGAATAGCCTCTGGACAAAAGTTATGAAGTAGCATCTTGTACATTTCGTCCGAGGCTTCATGCACGCATTATGGTGGCTTCAACGTCCTGAAATCATCACTTGTAACTCCGTTCTTGTTCCCCTTGTGCATGCCATCATCTCCATGCTTGTTCTTGCTCCAATATTCATCCTTCTCCAAGCTAGGCCCTTCATTTGTAAGCAAAACAAATGTATCCAATTTAGGCAGCATCATATTCTCATGAACATTAGAATCATTACCAAGAAACGAAAGTACCTGGTAATTTAGTTGGCGTGCGCGAGCTCTAGTAATTGGTCCAGTATGTATAGCAGCAGGGGTTGTGGGTGTAACAATGGTATTGATGTCCTCATCATCAAGTTAAGCAAGCTAGTAGTGCGAAGATGCAACATACTAGAGGGAATCATGGCAATCATGTCATTGGTGCAAATAGTGTGCATGAATAATTCACATGACATAGCACAAGCATGAAAGCAAGATATGAGCAAAATATCATCAATGTATTGGCGAGAGACCATATGTAAATAGCAATGGCACATCATGACGATCGCAACACAACAAGCATCAATACCATGGGGCACAAAGAAATCATGGTAATAGCTACTAGGATCTCCACCAAGCATGCAAATACACATAGGAGTAGCATAATGGTGAAGCATGGGTAGATGCAAGCAAGGGTCACAATTGCATGGCAAAATCATGTAAAGAGGCATAACATGCAAAGTGAACATGACAGTATGGGCATAAGGTGACAAGTGGTAAATAGCCCATAGTCGTGTGAGAGCCAAGTAGAATAGAAGCGTGTAGTCCTTGCGCGAAGGGAACGGTGTAAGGACAATTCACGTGATCCCAGAGCATTGTTGCTCTCAAGAGCTCGTTTCGTCAACTCTTGGGATTGAGAGGTTGACGAGTATACATGAGCACCTACACGAAACAAAGACAAAGGGAAAATTGTGTGTGCGTGGTATATGTACACATCATCCATCATGATGCGCACGTGCTTGTGTTGGTTAGCACTAAATAGCCAATGCTCAAATAAATGAGATGCGTGATATAGAAACATGTCATCCATCATGATGGGTTTGTTGTTGCGTATGGAATAATGGAGACTCAAAGGATGTAATGCATCATGAGAAATATCTAGAGCATTGTTATTCATGGAATGCATATGGTGCAAGCAGTCATGGAAATTATGCAAAGTATGGAATGGATCAAGATCTCCTAATATGTATGAAGAAACTATGGGGGTCTCCTCATGAGCATTAACGGAAACATCACATGGAGAATATTGACAACATCCAAAAGAATGCATATTTGGAACAATTTGATCATGGCATGGCATAGTAGATGAATTGCACAAATCATGTAAAGGAAGCATGGCAATATCATCACATGAAAAACAAAAGCCAATGACCATCATCTCGTCATCTATGCCATAAGTGCAAATGGGATTTATTTTAATGGGGCATGCATAGTTACTATGTTGAGATTGAAAAGATGCAATATGGGAGATCTCACTCATAGCATATGACAAGTTCAATGGGTTGTCAAACATGATGTGACCAAAAGAATTTTCACATGATATCCTATGGAACATAGCATCACAACTAGGCAACTCAACATGCTCATCATCATATTCATCATAAATAGGTAAGTCAAGGCATGAAGAAGTCTCACTAGCATGAAGCATGGGAATAGGTGGGTCAACATCATGGGAGAAATCGATGTAAAGAGAGTCCACGAGTGGGACAAGAAAAGCACCATCACCTATGTTACCTTTGGAGCATCGCTCATGTGTTGTAGGTGAGGTGTCGAAGGTCCGTTCGTTGTCGTCTTCATCTTGATGGAACCATGTGGGGGGTACATCATCGTCCACCATGGCCATCCTTGTCTCCATTGGAGGGATGGACTCGTCGAGGGTAGGCATGTCGTCATATAGGAGACCTAGCACCTAAGAAGAAAACACACTAGGAGTAGAGGTTAAGTTGTTAGAAATCATAGTGGCCTCACATGCTGTGTCAACTACCTCAGTCTCTAAGTGTTGTGGCTCAATCACTCCCTCAAGGATGCACTCACTCATATGGTCGGTGGAGTCGCTCAAATTGCGCTCAACCTCACATAGGATGTGTGGCATGATCTCATGTGTGGGTCTAGTGGTGGTCACACTCATCCTCTCAAAGGAAATGCTCTCAATGTCACATATGGTGGAGTCACTCATCTCACTCATGTGGTAGTGGCTCTCTCACATGGCAATTGGGACATCTCGTAATATGTGGGTGCCGGAGAGGTGTAGGTGCAAACGTCTCCATGCTCAACTCCTATCGCAATGGTCGAAGGGGATGGCCCTTGCTCGACCTTCTTGTCACCGTCTTGGTGTGGGAGGCCCATATGATGTGGCACCTCGTAGCTCGTCTCCATGACCGAAGGGAATTTCCCATGCTTGGCCATCTTCCTTGAGGGGCTTCCAATGATGGAAGTGTCGCCCTCGCTCGTAGGTGGTCGCCTTGGACTTGATGAAGTCGTTGTAGGCGTACTCGTGGGAAGTAGGCGAAGATGTCGTACGTCCAAAGGCGAAGATGCCTTGATAGCACTTGGCGAAGATGCCGAAGTGGTGATAGTAGCCGTAGCACCGTCTTAGTGGTGGTCGTCTCGCGGTCTTCTCTTTTGCTCATGAAGCTTGGACTTGGCGTGAAGTAGGGCTTGTTGGGACTTGTGCATTTGCGCTTGTGGAGCATCTTCATGATGATGATGTCATTGTCGTACTTGAGCTAGTAGTAGATGTCGTTCATCGTCGTCGTGCACATGATACTTGGAGGTGACTTGTCCTTCATGATGATGTGGATCACGAATGTGATGGTGGTCGCCATGTAGATGTGGACGTGGATGAATTGCGCTCGCATCGTTTTCGCGCTCCGAAGACTTGTGGCTTGAATGTCGCCGCCTTGAAGATGACGAAGGGTAAGAAGACTTGATCAAGGCCCGAATCTCCTCCATCCTTGCATCTTGCTCTTCTTTATGTGTGGAAAGCTTCTTGTCAATGTAGTCCCTTTTCCTTGCTTCGGAGTGAAAAATGTCGATGGAGATGTTCTCGATGCGCTCTCGCAATCTTGATTGTGCGCCTTGCATTTGTCGTTGTAGATCGAAGATGGACACTTTGGTGATGTAGTTGTTCACGCCGTCGTTGTTGAAGAGGACCGGAGATGAAATGCCTTGCCTATCCATCACAAGACTTGAGCAAATGTGAGTGGGAGAAGGAGAAGAACTAGACCAAATGTACCTTGACCGATGTTGAACATGGATCAATGATCACTCAAATGTGTAACAAGGAAATAGCACAATTGGTACCAATTCTTGTTGGTTCTCACACCTACACAAGTAAGGATTATGGTGGAGCTTGGTGAGGATAGTGGCACAAAAATTTGATGCAAAATGTTAGCAAGAGTCAATAATGTTTTAAGAGATTCAAAAATTTGAAGCGAAACAAGTAGACCAATAGCAGTGAAAGGTACACTGAAACACACACACGGATAGATAAATGGGGTCATGCAACCAAGGAATGAGCACAAAATGTGGAATCCACGGAAAACGCTCGTGTTGCACAACTCAAGAGAGACGCTAGCACGATTGCTCAATAGGAGGATACGACACTTGTGCACAACCTATAAGATGCAAAATGTAGCAACTTTTATCCCAAGTATGCTATGTATGTATGGTTCCCGGTGTTTCTCTCAAGATGATCCAAGATGATAGGATATGACAATCTTATATGCAATGTGGTATGATGCTATGGTACTTGCTTACAAGCTTCCTTGCTCTCTTTCTTTTTCTTAAAAGCTTTGTTCTCTTTTTTTGGATGGCCACTTTTGCACAATGCACAAACCAAGATATCAATTGTGTATATGCGGGAACTAACTTTGTGAGACAAGAGATGATATGATGATACCAATATGATATGGTATGTATGTAATGGAAGGTGTAGACCAATGATCACTAATGTGCACAAGTAACATTGTCGGCAATACTCAAATGGCTAGTCTCGATAGGCAAGTGACGCAAAATGGGTTAGAGATTATCAATGCAATGGCAAGGGAATATACAATGATGTCGTCGAGGTTACCATCCTTGGCGATGATGAGTGGAGGTGTTCTTGATGTAGATACCAAGATGATGGAGACTCGTCCCTAAGTAGCCGAAACACCTTAGGAAACAGAAAAACCGCGAACTCAAAATCTCCAAAGGCAAATGTCAAATGGTGGTAGCGGGATGCGGTGGTGGTTCAATGCGGAAGTGGAATGATGGGTTATGCATGTCGAAGTTGAAGTTGCCGTCCCTAAGTAGCCGAAATACCTTAGGAGACACAAGCCACAACTCAAACAAGCTCAAACAAAATTTGGTTAAGTTGGGGTGGAAGTGTATGGTGGGCCAGGTTATGCAGAAGTGGTGGTGGTGGTGGTTGAGGAAGAAGCAACCATCCCTAAGTAGCCTAAACACCTTAGGAGACTCAAATCACAACTCAAACAAGCACATATGCAATGGGGAACAAATGGGTAAGGTTGCGGAAGTCGGTGGTGGCTATGCGGATGATGTGGTGGAAGCCCTAGGCAAAGATGCAAAAGTTCCAAACTTTTTATAGAGTCAAATGGTGCTGTTAGTATTTTTGTGGGATGGGGGATGTCAATAGCTTCAAAACGAGCTAAAGAACGTCAAAATCGGAGTTCGGATGAATTAGTTATGGACAAAACAAAAATCAGCCGAAGTCAATATCTACAGGTAGCGGACGTCCGGAAATGGACGAATGTCTGGTGGCCGGACGTCCGGTAGGTGATAGAGGTGGGGGTGTCCCGATCTTTCGATGAGATTATAACTATTGATTTGGTGGAGACAACTTTGACGATCCGACTACAAACGTGCACGACGTTGCGCCTTAGCAATCGCTAAACCAACTCCGAGAGGTTATTGACCACGCGGGAGCACGATCAACCTGACCACGAAGGTCTATTCCCGCAAACAATCGAAAAACAAGCAAGAATATGATAAAGCAATCTGAATATTGCGAATATATATGAAGTATTGACAATGGTGGGGATCCGTAAGCGGTCTTGGTCTGGTCGTTGGACATAAACGAAATACACGAAGTTGCAACGGCTAATTTTTAACTAAACAAATCCCCAGGAAAAAGCTACTAGATGGATCTACTTATATAGGAGCAAGGGGTGGCGGCCAAGGAGGTGGGAGGACGTCCCAAGGCAGCCTAAAACTAACCCTAGCTCGTACAAGGCCAATGGGCCCAAGTGGAGGTGATGTAACACCTTTGGACTTGTAGTTTGACTCGCATTCTGCTGCAGCATCAGATTGTTTTGTCCATAACTCAACGCTCCTGATGAAGTGAAGGTGAAGCCAATTGGGTTGGAAGGAGCATGGAATCTATTTTCCAACAAAAAAGAATCACCCAATTCGGAGTCTGTATGAAACCGTTTTAAGTCAGGTCTGTCTGTGCAGTCCGAATCTGAATCCAGAACGTGAGATACTTGGACTCTATCTTCTCTTGGTACAATAGTGACGTGAGAGGACTTTTTGAACATCACCTAAACTTCTCTTTTTCCGTTATCTTCATATGTGGATTGTACAAATGTCCTATACACCTGCAATTAGACAAAACACAAAAGTGTGTGAATTATTTTTGTTCTGGATAACATAAATAGATTATTGAATAGTTTGCACTAGAAATCACCTGACAAATATGCATGTATGCAATATTTTTGGTCGTATCCAAGGTAGTCATGTCCTCATCATCCTCCCCTTCTTAAAAACAAAGCCGTCCTCGGTATTGCTTAATCTGAAATGTGGCTAACAAAAGAGACAAGGTGTACATGTTGTATATGTATATGTCATCCATTTTTACTTCCCTTGATTTTTGCACATATGACACATGTATACATGAGTAACTTTCATAGATTATAAAATATAAAGCCAAAATATCATCATAAGTAGAAGGCATGCAAATATTGCAATTCAGTTTGCACATATAAGTGAAGCTCTTATTCATATCAGAAGATTGACAATATTCATCATTAAACCATCCCAACATTGGTGAATAAACCTTACGTGCATCTAATTTACATGCTACAACATGCTTAAATAATAAAACATGCAATAAGTCATTTGACACAGAATCATCACCAAGATTAGAGGTCATATCAAAATGATTAAACATTGGTTCTTTTGCATCAACAATTAATTCAATGGGTGCACTCAAAATTGTAGATATTTCAGTTGTTTGATCACATGCTGCATTCATGACAGTAACAAGATTCTCTAAGATAGGTGGTGTGCTCAAATCAACAGGTAACTCAACACATGATGCATTCAAGTTAACTAGGCATGCATCATTCTCATGTGAAGTTATATCATCAATACCTTTACTGTTACCTTGTCGCAAAGACATAGTTGATGTAGGTACGGACGTTGAAAATGTACCATACTCTTGACATGATGTCACGTTCACAATCCGAGGTGGGGCTGCTCTAGTAGGTGCAACGGTGGAAGAATCGACCGGCGGTGGTGAGCATGAACTGGAATAGTAGTTGTTGTAGTCACCCAATGCATCCTCCTGTATCTGTCTCTCAAAGGTACAACCGCGAACATACATAACAGTAATGCAACGAGGAATATACTGAAATCTTGCCTGAATATCATGGTTCAAACCACCAAAAAATCTATTCATTGTATCATCCTCAGATTCTTCTATGTCACGCTGATGCATATAAGATTTGAACTCTTGGTAGTAAGCATGAACACTATTGTTACCTTGTTTAAATTGTTTAAATTTGCGAAGCAATTCACGACGATAGTAAGGAGGGAAAAATTGTTGTCTCATTACATATTTCAAATCTTTCCAAGTTGTGGGTTTGTTATCAATGGTTTTCTTACAATGCACACTCCACCAAACAGAAGCAAAACCAGTAAATGCTCTAGTGGTAACTTGTACTCGCTCAAGTTCCGAAAAGTCATGGTGACTAAAAACTTGTTCTACTTCAAGCTCCGAAGCTAGATAAATAGCAGGATTAAATCTACCCTCAAATGACGTGATGCGGAGCATCCTATGGACATCACCATGTCAAGATTCCGTTTGGCAAGTGACACGTGCGACATCTACTTCACATACGCAAAGGTGAATCATCTCCTTTAACGTGCTCACTTGACCCCTTCGAGGATGGTATACTACTTGACACTTCTCCCGTGTGCATGCATAGGTATTGTCAGAGCGTCACGGATGTTGAGGAGGAGTGCGAGCACCAAGGAACAACTACACCATCCGCGAGGGAAGCCTAGAAGAGACGACGAAAGAAGACGGAGCTGCTGAAGCTACAGCGGCCGGACATCCGAGCCAGAGGCCGGACATCCGACGCCTGTGCAACCGCCCAACAGCTGCACCAACGGATGACCGGACAAGCTTCAGCGGCCGGACATCCGGCGCGACCCCGGACATCCGGCGCCTCGCCAACACCCGGACATCCGGCCTCTTCACTGGAAATCCGGCATCGACGACAGAACGCGCCCGAAGTTTGGCCACTTCAGCCCGGACATCCGGCCCGAGCCCCGGACATCCGGTGCCTCCTGAAGCCACGGACATCCAGCCCCCAGCCCGGGCATCCGGCACCTGCGCGTGCACAGCCGAGCCCGAGGCCCATGTATCCCCTCCTCACTTACCCCTTCGTGGCCTTAGACTATATATACTCCTCCACCTCCACCTAGTTAGGGTTAGCATTGGTTTAGCTCATTTGAGATAGAGCATTGCTCATCCGTACCGGATCTACTCCACGAGAGAGACCGCGGCCCCTCTTCGGTGAAGATCCATCCGGATTCAAGACCTCCTCACGGAGAAGACCCCCATAGAGACCTCCTCACGGAGAAGAACCGGTTACCTATGTATCGTCCCGTGTTGACTTTGGATCATGTATTTCCCTTTGTGTTCATCGATCTAGCACATGTGTGATTGATCTTGTTGGTTGAGTGATTTCTCTCGTGTTTCCCCTCATGTTTCCCCTTGTTTTCCCCTCGTGTTCTTCGTGTTCTTCACGGGATCCGCTCCTTTCGTGAAAGATCGGCCATCTAGGGTTCCACCCTACATCATCTTGGTATCAGAGCTTAGGTTGATCACGATTTCGGAGCCTCCCACAGTTGTTTTCTAGCCTAATTTTGTTATGTTCTTCCCCAATTTCGAAAATCCCCACCAAAATTAGCCCCAAATTTTTTTGTGATTTGTTGTTTTGATGATGTTTTCTTGATTTTGATCGATGGATTTGCTTGGTTTCGAGTGGATCTAGCATTTCCCCAAGTTTCCCCACTTTCCATCCACAAAATCCGTAAAATTTTGCCCCCGAAATCATCAATTTCCGCCCAAATCGAGTTTCAAAGTCCAAATCCTGATCTGGAATCGTCGGGCCAGACATCCGTGCCTCAGGCCAGACATCTAGGCCCCAAGCCGGACACCCGGCTCCTGGAGCGCAAAATCGCGCAAGTTTCTAGACATCAGCTCCCGGATTTTCGCGTTCTTTAGCTCGTTGAGTAGCTATTGACATCCTCTATCCATCTAGGTAGGTTACATCACCATTTGACTCCATCAAATTCTTGGAACTTTTGCATCTTTGCCTAGGGCTTCCACCATAACTTCTACAAACCCACCATAGCCTTCCGCAACCTAACCCAATTTGTTCCCCATAGCATCAGTGGTTATTTGAGTTGCGATTCTTCTCTCCTAAGGTGTTTCGGCTACTTAGGGACGGTTGCTTCTTCATCAACCACCATAACTACCGCATAGGCTTACCCACCATACACTTCCGCCAACCCAACTTAACCCAATTTTGTTTGTGTTGTGAGTTGTGTCTCCTAAGGTGTTTCGGCTACTTAGGGACGTGCTTCCAGCTCCGACATCGTGTATAGTTCACCTCCCAACCCTCCACTTCCGCATTGCGTTGCAAAACCCATCATTGCATTTCCGCAATCCCATTGAGCTTCCGCAAAACCACCACCGCATTCCCGCTACCACCATTTGACATTTGACATTTGAGATTTT
This sequence comes from Aegilops longissima, assembly GCA_021605205.1. Classification (NCBI taxonomy): domain Eukaryota; kingdom Viridiplantae; phylum Streptophyta; class Magnoliopsida; order Poales; family Poaceae; genus Aegilops; species Aegilops longissima. The sequence goes on from CM038676.1 coordinate 315,575,368, forward strand.
GAGTTCGCGGTTTTTCCGTTTCCTAAGGTGTTTCAGGTACTTAGGGATGAGTCTCCATCATCTTGGTATCCACATCAAGAACACCGCAACTCATCATCGCCTCGAGTTCGTCATCGACATTGACCACTTCACCATCATCCGTCCTTGGCACACAAACGAGAAACCCTCGACGGTAACCTCGGCGACACCATTGTATATTCCCCTTGCAATTGCATTGATAACCCCTAGCCCATTTTGCGTTACTTTCCTATCGAGACTAGCCTTTGAGTATTGCCGGCAACGTTACTTGTGCACATTAGTGATCTACACCTTCCATTGCATACATAACATATCATATTGGTATCATATCATCTCGTGTGCCTCAAGTTTGTTCGCGCATATACACAATTGCTATCTTGGTTTGTGCATTGTGCAAAAGTGGCCATACCCATACAAAAAAAGAGAATAAAGCTTTTAAGCAAAGAAAAAGAGTGAGCAAAGAAGCTTGTAAGCAAGTGCCATAGCATCATACCACATTGCATATAAGATTGTCATATCCGATCATCTTGGATCATCTTGAGAGAAACACCGGGAACCATACATATAGAGCATACTTGGGATAGAACGTTTATCCATTTTGCATATCATAGGTTGTGCACAAGTGTCGTATCCGCCTATTGAGCAATCGTGCTAGTGTCTCCCTTGAGTTGTGCAACACGAGCGTTTTCCGTGGACTGCACATTTTGTGCTCATTCCTTGGTTGCACGACCCCATTTATCTATCCGTGTGTGTGTGTTTCCGTGTGCCATTCTTTTCTATTGGTCTACTTGTTTCACTTGCGAATTTGTGAATCTTTTTCAACATTATTGACTCTTTCTAACATTTTGCATCAAATTCTTTGTGCCACTATCCTCACCGAGCTCCACCATAAGCCTTACTTGTGTAGGTGTGAGAACCGACAAGAATTGGTACCAATTGTGCTATTTCCTTGTTACACATTGAGTGATCATTGATCTATCTTCAACATCGGTCAAGGTACATTTGGTATAGTTCTTCTCTTTCTCCCACTCATATTTGGTCGAGTTTTGTGATGGATAGGCAAGGCATTTCACCTTCGGTCTACAACAACGACGAGTTCGATGCCAAGAACAACTACACCGACGCCAAGATGCAAGCTCAAATGGAGGAGATCAAAGCCCTCATCAAATCCTACAAGCGATCTTCCTCATCCTCGAGAAGATGCTCAAGTGCACGTGCTTCCGAGCTACCATCTTCGGCCAGGTCACATCGGCGTCAACACCATCACCAATAAGAACGTGAAGGTCACGAGCTCAACACCAACAACCGCTCAACAACTTCACCATCTCCCTTGGCATCTTCGCCAAGCGACTTCAAGGCATCTTCGCCAACGGACATATGTCATCTTCTCCAACAAGCACTCCAAGACTAGCTTAAGAGAAGCTCCCCAAGCTCAAGTCTGCGACTTCCACGAGCTACTACGACCTCGACATCGACCACACAATTCCTTTCTATGGGAATCAAGAACCCGAGGAGTACCTCGAGTGGGAGCGCCTAATGGAAGACTACCTCAAGCTACATCAAGTTCCTCCCAAAGATCAAGTGAAGTGCACCACAAGGAACTTCCTCGACTACGCGTCCACATGGTGGCTTCAACACATTCGGCGAGCTATGACATGAGTTGGCCCAAGATGAAGATAGATTTGCAGCGAGAGTTCGTGCCTCTTCTACGCCAATTGGAGAACACCATCCAAGGATCCAAGTCCATTGACAAGTACTTCAAGGAGATCAAGATTGCCTTGCGACGAGCCGGCGTGGACGACCCCATTTCGATGAAGTTCCACTTCATGATGGGATTGAAAAACAAAATCTCCAAGACTATCTTCCTCGAGAACTACAAGTCCATCGATGACTACTACATTGGTGCTCTCAAGGCGGACCAAGAACTCATGAAGGCCAAGGCTTCTCGACCCCAAGCACACTTCTCGAAGACCAAGCTCCAACACGGCGAGCATGAGGCTAGTACCACCAAGATGTCCAAGCCCGACGAGCTCCAAGATGAAGCTCCCAAGTTCGACTTCAGCACCATCCCTCTTTGTGGCATTGATGGTGCCGAGTCTTCTTCGACTCTTTATCAAGACGGTGTGGCGGTGACTACGACTATGGAGCCAATCAAGGAACATGCTTTGGAGGCAAGCGACAAGGTGGCCAGCAAGGATGATGCTTCCATATTAGGAGGCGAGAGTGATGATGTGCCATCTTCGGCCTTCATCCACGGCGACGGTGATGAGATGATCGAGCATGGGATTTTCCCTTCGTTCATGGAGGAGAGTGATGATGTGCCATCTTCGGCCTTCATCAATGGTGGCAGCGATGAGATGGTTGAGTATATCAGTTCCACCATGGTGACGTATGATGACTTGAGTGACTTGTGCCACCATATTGAGAGTGAGAGTGACTTCACCACTAGCCCCATATATGATGTGTTGCCACAATTCCCATGTGAGGAGAGCCACAACCCCCACCACTTGAGTGAGATGAGTGACTCCACCATATATGACTTTGAGTGCACCTATTTTGAGGAGTGAGTGAACCACCACATAGAGAGAGTGAGATAGTTGATAGGTCTCATGAGGCCATTTGCATTTCTAATAACTTGACCTCTACCTCTATTGTGTCTTCTCATTTGGTGCTAGGTCCCATTTATGATGACGCGCCGATCCTTGACGACTTCGTCCTCCCTTTGGACAAGACGATGGCCATGGTGGAATATGATGCACCCCCACATGGTTCCATCAAGATGAAGATGACCACCATTTGGTCTTTCCCACCTCACCTACACCACTTGAGTGGAATGAACAAGGTAACATAGGTGAAGGTGATGCTCTAGTCCCACTAGTGGACATTCTTGACATTGATTGCTTGCATGATGTTGATCCACCTATTACCTTGCTTCATGCTAGTGATATTTCCCCATGCGATGATTTACCCATTTATGATGAGTATGATGATTGCCATGTGGAGTCTATTAGTTGTGATGCCATGTTACATAGGATTTCTTATAATAATTCCTTAGGTCACATCATGTCTGACAATCCGCTTGACTTGTCATATGCTATGCATGAGATCAAAAATATGTCATATTTGCAATCTCATCGTAGTGACTATGCATATGCCATTAAAATTAACCCAATTTGCACTTATGGCATAGATGACAAGCCCATGGTTATTGGCATTTGTTTTTCGTGTGATGATATTGATATGCTCCCTTTGCACATTTATCTCATATGCCATGCCATGACTACCTAGCTTCGAATATGCATTGTTTTGGATGTTGTCCATTTTCTCCATATGATGTTTCCAATATTGCTCATGAGGAGACCCCCATAGTTTCCTCATACATTTTAGGAGATTTTGATTCATCCTATCCATTGCATGATCCCAATACTTGTGTGCACAATATGCTCCCCATGAATACACATGCTATTGATGTGCCATATACTTGTATGCTCAATTTGCATCCCCATCGTGTCATACACAATAATAATTCTTTCATGATGGATGACATGTTCTCATACCATTCATCAAATTTCTTCGAGCATTTCTTATCTTGTCCTAACTCACACATGCACATACACATCAAGATGGATGATGTGTACATTTACCATGTGCACAATTTCTTTGGTTTGTGTCTCTTTTGTGTAGGTACCCATGAACACTTGTCAACTTCCCAATCCCATGAGTTGACAAAACGAGCTCTAGAGAGCAATGATGACTTGGGATCCCATGGATTGCCTTTCCCACCGCTCTCTTCACGCGAAGTCTTCGCGTATTCTTTCTACATGGCTCTCACTTGGCTATGGGTTATTGTCCATTACATATTCTATGCCCATCTTGCCATGTTCACTTTGCATGATATGCTCATTCCTATGCCTTTGCCATGCATTTGTGACCCATGCTTTGCATTACACATGATGATTGATTCTAGTAATTGTATGTGTATTTGCAGGCTTGGTGGAGATATTGCTTGTTATTGCCTTGATTGCTTTGTGCACCATTCCTATGATGATACTTTCATCTTGCTTCGTGTTCGTGCTTGCGATATGTCATGTGCATTGCCTATGCCTATTATTTGCTCACATGACATGATTGCCATGATTTCCTCTAGTATGTTGCAGCTTCGCACTACTAGCTTGCATGACTTGATTACTATGATTGCTTGCCTTGTTGCATCACCGAGGATTCATACTTGCTCATGTCATGCGGTTGATGACAACCATTTCCATGCTTTGCACATGATTGTTATTGCTTTTTGTCATATCTCTCCATATGTTGCCTCTCTCATGCTAGATGATTTTCCATGTATTGAGTGCAATTATGCCTTTAGTCTTGATAATGAGTTTTCCCCCATAGCATTCTTGCATATATTTGGAGATTTTGACATATTTCTTGTGAAGCATGCTTGTCTTACCTCTTTGCATCATATACCTAGTTCCATGAATATTGCCATTGTTGCATCATATTATGCATGCACTTGTGCTTCTAATGGTTGTGTGCAAAAGAAGAGAACCATCATGATGGATGATGTGTTTATCTACCATGCGCATACATTCTTTGCTTTCTTTTGTGCATGTGTAGGATACTTGGACTTTGTGTTGACTTCCGCTTCATGTGAGTTGACCATTCAAGCTCTTGAGAGTGAGCCTCATACATTCGACCACGACTCGCTTCTACACCACCTTTCCTACCACTTCGGCATTGTGAAGAATGCACAAGGACACGCCTTCAAGGTGACATCTCTCTTGAGTATGGATATGACGGATCATACTGCTACCTCTTGAGCACTGCGTTGGATTTCCCCGAAGAGGAGAGGATGATGCAGCAAAGTAGCGTAAGTATTTCCCTCAGTTTTTGAGAACCAAGGTATCAATCTAGTAGGAGGCTACGCGCGAGTCCCTCGTACCTACACAAAACAAATAGCTCAATGCATACAACGCGATTAGGGGTTGTCAATCCCTTCACGGTCACTTACGGAAGTGAGATCTGATAGAGATGATAGATAATATTTTTGGTATTTTTGATATAGAGATGCAAAGTGAAAAGTAAAAGGCAAAGTAAAAAAAAGCAAAGCAATAATAAAGTGATGGAGATTGATATGATGAGAATAGACCCGGGGGCCATAGGTTTCACTAGTGGCTTCTCTCAAGAGCATAAGTATTCTACGATTGGGTGAACAAATTCTGTTGAGCAATTGATGAATTGAGCATAGTTATGAGAATATCTAGGTATGACCATGTATATAGGCATCACGTCCGAGACAAGTAGACCGACTCTGCCTGCATCTACTACTATTACTCCACTCATCGACCGCTATCCGGCATGCATCTAGAGTATTAAGTTAAAACAGAGTAACGCCTTAAGCAAGATGACATGATGTAGAGGATAGTTTCATGCAATATGATAAAACCCCATCTTGTTATCCTCTATGGCAACAATACAATACGTGCCTTGCTGCCCCTCATCCACCGGGAAAGGACACATGAGATTGAACCTAAAGCTAAGCACTTCTCCCATTGCAAGAAAGACCAATCTAGTAGGCCAAACCAAATTGATAATTCGAAGAGACTTGCAAAGATAACCAATCAAACATAAAAGAATTCAGAGAAGATTCAAATATTATTCATAGATAGACTTGATCATAAACCCACAATTCATCGATCTCAACAAAAACACCGCAAAAGGAAGATTACATTGAATAGATCTCCACGAGAGAGGGGGAGAACATTGTATTGAGATCCAAACAGAGAGAAGAAGCCATCTAGCTACTAACTCTGGACCCAAAGGTCTGAGGTAAACTACTCACACTTCATCGGAAGGGCTAGGATGATGTAGAAGCCCTCCGTGATGATGGCCCTCTCCGGCGGAGCTCCGGAACAGGCCCCAAGATGGGATCTCGTGGGTACAGAAGGTTATTTTTCTCGAATACGCACAAGCATGCGTATCATATATTGATAGAAGAAGAGGCAAAGAAGCCGGATACAAGCCTTTCGGCCATTACAACGCCAATCACATGGATTAGCAGCCACATCCACATAACACACCCACCACGCGTACTACAATACATGCTCGACCTAGACCAACCTTATGCCAATGGCGATGAGGCAAATCACAGAGCAACGGAGCCGCTTCACACCAACGCCAGAGACCTCTACAACACTACCAAGACCCAAGGATAACACAGACCAACGTACCCCACCCATTGTGCCAAGAAGAAGTCGGCAAGTGGACGGCAGGGCCCGGGTGATCCTCGAGAAGGTGTAGTAGAGAGAGCATCGACGATGGAGTACATTGCGCCTCGAAGGCCCACGCCCAAAGCAGTAGCCAACACTGAACCGAGCCGCACCATCGGGACTCCTCGAGCAACTAGACGACGCCTCCAAGAAGGGAACGATGCCATGACGCCGCCGCCGCCTGGTCCATAGGCCGGACCAAGGGTTTCCCCTGAGCACGAGGAAGGGAGTTGGATCAGGACGAAAACAAAGCCTCCAAGGAGGATACGGCGCCCACGGGCATCGACGTTGCTAGCCTCGATAGACGAAGCAAGGATTTCTCCCAGCCCAAGATCCAAACACCCAAAGTCCACCAGAGCTGCACAATCAGGCCGACTGCCACCGTAGGAGGTGTCGCATCATGCAGCACAGCAGCCGCCACCACCTCCGCCATGACCTCGCATGGAGCCGCTACCGTCCACCACGAACAACGGCAGGACGAGTCCACATGTCGTCATGCCCCGTCCACAAATCGCACCATTGCCGAAACTGCAAAGAGCAGAACCACACGCCATGCGCCCCCAAGATGTGGCGCCGCTGCACCACCTTCCAGATCCATGGCACACCGCCACCACCATGGATCGGCAATAGCCGGCCGTACCCACCGCGCACCGGCCAGCCTGCCACAACGAACAGGGGCACCACCGGATTTTGGCGTCGGCCACAGATCTGCAGCCTCCACGCGAGAAAGCCGCCTGATTTGAGTTTGGGCGCTGGCCCCAGATCCGCGGCCTCCACACGAGAAAGCCGTCGGTCCGCCTCAACCACCTTGCCACCGCGTCTTCGGGGCCGCCGCCCCAGCTTGCCTGTGCCGGCCAGCCGCCGTCACCACCTTGGGCATAGGACCCATGAGGAACCAGATCGCCTCCGCCCACCTTGCAAGACGGTTGCCGCGTGCCCCACCAGGACCACCCGCGACGAGGATGCAGCCGTCCCGACGAGGACAATCGCCCCGGGTGGACCCCTGCCGAGTCCCGAGCCGCCGAACGCGAGCAGCACCATCTGCGAGGGGGGAAAAAGAGAGCGCCCCGCCGCCACCTTCCCAGGGGCGCGCGCGGGCTTTGCCGGCGTCCCCTCTGGCGGCGGCGCAGCGGGGAGGGTGGTGGGGGTAGGATCCGGCGGCAGCGCCGCTAGGGTTCCCCCGTGCCGCCGCAGCGGGCGATGCAGGGGCAGGGGTGGGGGGTCAGCGCTAGTTCACTGTTTGGACTACACAACAACTATTTTGATTGTTTGGGGGTACGTAGGTATATATTGGAGGAAGAAGTACGTTGGTGGAGCTTCGAGGGGCCCACGAGGCAGGGGGCGCGCCCTAGGGGGGGCGCCCTCCACCCTCGTGACCGCCTCGTGGCTTTCTTGACGGAGGGTCCAAGTCTCCTGGGTCTTATCTGATGAGAAAATCACGTTCCTGAAGGTTTCATTCCGTTTCGACTCCGTTTGATATTCCTTTTCTTCGAAACACTGAAATAGGCTAAAAATAGCAATTCTGGGTTGGGCCTCCGGTTAATAGGTTAGTCCCAAAAATAATATAAAAGTGAAAAATAAAGCCCAATATAGTCCAAAACAGTAGATAATATAGCATGGAGCAATCAAAAATTATAGATACATTGGAGACGTATCACATACTACTTGTGTTTCTTGCACCATGAGACTTATTATTCATCTTGGACCACTTGATTGCACACATGTTGGAGATCTTGCTTTGACTTGTCATTTTCACTGTTCCATGCATCATGATATATATGCCTTGTGTGTTGCATCCAATTCTTGGATTATTTGCTTGTATCATATGCTTGGTTGCACCAATATCATTTCTTCCCATATACCATATCCCATTGATTGCTACATGCTTGCCTTCATTGCATCACATGTGATGAACAATTGCTCTTTCCATTGTGTTGAGTGCCACACGATATTAACTACACCCCATGCACATTATGCTTGGATTGTCTTGCACTTGACCCATGTGTTTAGACACTACATTTTATTTGGTGTTGTGAATGATTCATATGCCTACCATGGACCTTTCATTGAGCAATTTGTGAATGCTTGCTATGAACTTGAGGTAGATGCTTATTCTCTTGACACACATTTTCGCATCTCTACCTCCCATTTACATGCTTGTCCCCATGATATCTTTGCTTGTGCTCAATTTATGTGCTTATATGCCATGTCACAATCCTTTGTCAAACCATATGCTTTGCATGATGACGACACTTGTTGGGTGAATCACCACTTGAATGCTTGGTTTTGCACTAACGCTAACCACATTTGTTTGTCCAAGTGTTTGTTGTTTTTGCCCCTTTTGAAGGAATCACTACGCGGTGCGACATTGGAGAGTGCCCATTTCGAACTTCAAGATGACAAGTACTTGGTGAACGCCCACTCCTACATGGCAAAGCCATCTCTTTCCCATGGTGATTTGGTTTTCGATCCGAGGTCGGATCTTTCCCAAGGGAGGGGAGATGATGTGGAGCATCCTATGGACATCACCATGTCAAGAGTCCGTTTGGCAAGTGACACGTGCGACATCTACTTCACATACGCAAAGGTGAATCATCTCCTTTACACGTGCTCACTTGACCCCTTCGAGGATGGTATACTACTTGACACTTCTCCCGTGTGCATGCATAGGTATTGTCAGAGCGTCACAGATGTTGAGGAGGAGTGCGAGTGCCAAGGAACAACTACACCATCCGCGAGGGAAGCCTAGAAGAGACGACGAAGAAGACGGAGCTGCTGAAGCTACAGCGGCTGGACATCCGGGCCAGAGGCCGGACATCCGGCGCCTGTGCAGCCGCCCAACAGCTGCACCAATGGACGGCCGGACAAGCTTCAGCGGCCGGACATCCGGTGCCTCGCCAACACCTGGACATCCGGCCTCTTCCCCGAAAATCTGGCATCGACGACAGAACGCACCCGAAGTTTGGCCAGTTCAGCCCGGACATCCGGCTCGAGCCCCGGACATCCGGCGCCTCCTGAAGCCCCGGACATTCGGCCCCCAGCCCGGACATCCGGCACCTGCGCGTGCACAGCCGGGCCCGAGGCCCATGTATCCCTTCCTCACTTACCCCTTCGTGGCCTTAGACTATATATACTCCTCCACCTCCTCCTAGTTAGGGTTAGCATTGGTTTAGCTCATTTGAGATAGAGCATTGCTCATCCGTACCGGATCTACTCCACGAGAGAGACCGCGGCCCCTCTTCGGAGAAGATCCATCCGGATTCAAGACCTCCTCACGGAGAAGACCCCCATCAAGACCTCCTCACGGAGAAGAACCGGTTACCTATGTATCGCCCCTTGTTGACATTGGATCATGTATCTCCCTTTGTGTTCATCGATCTAGCACATGTGTGATTGATCTTGTTGGTTGAGTGATTTCTCTCGTGTTTCTCCTCGTTTTCCCCTCGTATTCTTCGTGTTCTTCGCGGGATCCGCTCCTTTCGTGAAATATCGGCCATCTAGGGTTCCACCCTACATCATGACGGTAAAGACATAACCTGGCCATGTGCTTGTGTGTGTTGTCCCAACTCTCGTGATGGTGAAGATGTGTCCGTCATCCAAGAACTTCTATCTCCGGAACCTGTCATGATTAGTAGAAACAAGAAACAAAATTCGAGAGTAATGTTCCTATGAACTACTAGGATGTGGTTGTAAAGTGCTCATAGTAAAGCAAATATCAATATCTTACAAGTTCTTACCATGCGCCAGGTGGTGATAGGCAACCAGCGGTGTCAAATAACTTCGAAAATTTTATAAAGTGATTGCCAGGGGAACGTACGTATACACCGTGCAGAAATATGTGGAGCTGGGTTGGCTATATATTGTAGCAAAAGATTAGCAATAATCAATTCAAAGATGCAATGTTGAATAAACGCTCAACGATGGTACTGTGCTGGTCCTAGGCTAGACCAGACTAGAGACGCGAGCCTAGAACACTAATGAGGTCACGGCGTACCACAACTAGCATCAATGAAGGATACTAAGTAGCTCTGGACAGCAAGATATAAGTGAAGATCACAACGGCAGTAAAGATAATGATGAAAAACAACTGCCAAGCAGGATATACAACAACTCTCTCTCCAACTTTCCTCTTGAAAAATTTGAGCCAATTTTCTGATAACTTTTCTCAAGAATGGCACTGACTCAAGCTTTCAAATGCAAAAAGAATCACTCAATTCCGAGTTGACATGAGAGTCAAAAAAATTCTAAAACTGGCTTGAAAAACTGGAATAAGTTGTGTCGCGAACTTCGAAGGGGAAAAAGACCTATTTAGAAGCCGATTTTGAGGTGCCAAATAGTGAACAAGCTTCTGCAACAATTTAGATGCGTCTCGTCGCTAGCTTTCATTTGAGTACTCGCGGAGGCAAAACAGACTTCGTATGAGGAAGTTATGTCTGTTTTACTGAACAGTGCGCAAAACAGATTCCAATCCGAATTCAACTACGAGATTGAGTCTAGATAGATTCGAATTTTGTTTTTTTTTTCTCTTTTTTTCCTCACAATTTTTTTCTTTTTCTTTCTCTTTTTTTCTCTAACTTTTTTTTACTTTTTTTCTCTCTTTTTTTTACATTTTCTCTCTTTTTTCTCTATTTTTTTGCTCTCTTCCTATTTCCAAAACAAACTAGATAAGATGCAGATTGGATCAAGCGAAGATGTGAACGATCTCAACTATGATTATGACAATGAATGGTGGGTAGCACATGGTGGAAATTGATGGATGGGTGGTGGACAGCGGAAGGGCTAACGATGCAGCGGCGGCGTGACTAATGTGAACAGAACTCGAAACTCTAAATGAACTAGACACTAAGACCAGCAACTCGACACGATGATGCAACCGATAATTCAATAATGCTAACAATGAAAAGAAAATTGCAAGGGCCCAGACTGGTTTGGACAAAGTATGAATAGATCTAACTTTTTGTGGCGTTTTTTGGACAATAGGTAAGAAAATAAATCTAATCTAGGGAAAGCTGGAAATTCTCACCGAGCAACCTGAAAACTGATACCACTTGATAGAGGTCTCGTCATATGTCCTCTTGGGGTTTGGAGAGTAGTCGGAGTGTACATGGGGATGAACGTGGGATAATCCGCATCAACTTCCCAACAAGGCTCCTGATGCGGAGCATCCTACGATCATCCCCATGTACACTACGACTACTCCTCAAGCCCCAAATGCCCATATGACGAGACCTCAAGCATACGCCATTGGACACAAGGTGAACCCGCTCCTAAATGCTTCCCCTTTCCATTCATGCGAGACATGGTTGCTACCTCATGCAAAGACATTACATGTGCTCAGGAACCGAGGAGATGACCATGGCGATGCTCGAAGCATAGGACAAGTCCACACGGAAGTGGATCAAGAAGTGCGTCAAGTGGAGTCGCCGCGGAGCTATAGCGGCCGGACATCTGGCAGGAGCCCGGACATCCGGCGCCACCAACCAAAAGAAGACCAGAGAGAGACAGATGCCAGGCGACTCTACAGCGGCCGGACATCCGGCTGACACCAGGACATCCGGCACCCCGCACGAGTCGGACATCCGGCGCCTGCCCGGAAATCCGGCGCACACTATCCAGAGAGCAGAAGAATCGGACAACTCCAGCCCGGACATTCGGCTCTCTGTGAGCCGCCGGACATTAGTTGCCTCTCTCATATCTACTTGTAGTGAGTGCAACCATACTATGCTTATTGATCTTGAAGACCTTGACACCTTACTTGTGATGCATGCTTGTTTGACCGAGCCTATTGTATTTGGTTGTTCTCACATCATATGCCTCCTTACTATGAAATGCTCCCTTGTCCTTTCTTATGATGAGCTTGATGCATACACTTGTTGGGTATCTTACCACACGAATGATAGGTTTTGCACTTCCACTAACCTCATTTGTTTTTCCAAGTGTTTGTCATGTTCTTTCGTTTTGAAGGATTCACAAGGCGGTACCATCACGAGACAATTTGGTTATGTGATGGTGGACACAATGCGCAACACCAACATTTTCGACATCCTCATAAAGGTGGACTCCTTCCCTTTGAGCCATCCTGAAATATGCATATTGGATGGGTCATTCTTTCATTGTTGTTTCCTTCTTGTTGTCTACGTGATACATCTACTGGATGGAGGAACGACATTGGAGATCGACCCTATGGACCTTCAATTTGAGGAGTGCCTCGACTTATTGGATGCACCTTCGAACCTCCACTCATGCCACGACATCGAGCATTGGTCATCAACCCTCCTTTGACACATTGCACCCACACCTCCATATTTGTTGATTGTGCTTCCTCATGTCATGCTCGATGGACATATCATACTCACCACAAGTTTGCACCCTATGCATGGATTGACTCACATTATGATTGCCTTGTTGCATCTTCCATTTCTATGTCATCCATGATATATGAGCTGATGCACTTCCTAAACAAATTTGTTGTGATCTTTCTTGATGGCATATTCATACATCATGATCATATTGCCCACCATCAATTGCATGATCACATAGTCACATTGAGCACCAATTACCATGTTCATGCTTTTGATACATCGTCCCATTATGACATCATTTTGCACAATGGTTGCATTGATCATATTCACAACACATTTCTGTGCACAATGAATGCTTTTGCTCCCATGAATGCTTTGCATATCATTCTATACCATCTTGATAACCTTCATGCTCTTTGTCACGAACAATCCTGCCGAACGGACTCATACTTACTTGATGGAAACCTTGTGTGAGCTAACCATTATATTTCTATGTGTCGTTTGTGTTTGCTCTTTTTGCATGTGTACCACTTCGGAGACACCTTGGAGTACTTGGATTGCGCCATGTCCTCCACTTCGTCCAACTACAAGTCCATCCACGACAACCGTTTCCATGCTGATGAGGTTTTCGATCCAAGGTCGGATCTTTCCCAAGGGAGGGGAGATGATGCGGAGCATCCTATGATCATCCCCATGTAACTACGACTACTCCTCAAGCTCCAAGTGCCCATATGACGAGACCTCAAGCATACGCCATTGGACACAAGGTGAACCCACTCCTAAATGCTTCCCCTTTCCATTCATGCGAGATATGGTTGCTACCTCCTGCAAAGACACTACATGTGCTCAGGAACCGAGGAGATGACCATGGAGATGCTCGAAGCATAGGACCAGTCCACACAGAAGCGGATCAAGAAGTGCCTCAAGTGGAGTCGTCGCGGAGCTACAGCGGCCGGACATCCAGCAGGAGCCCGGACATTCGGCGCCACCAAGCAGAAGAAGACCAGAGAGAGAGACGCTAGGCGACTCTATAGCGGCCGGACATCCGGCCGACCCCCGGACATCCAGTGCCCCGCGATGAGCCGGACATCCGGCGCCTGCCCGAAAATCCGGCACACGCTATCCAGAGAGCAGAAGAATCGGGCAACTCCAGCCCGGACATCCGGCCGAGGCCCGGACATCCGGCTCTTTATGAGCGGCCGGACATCCAGCCCCCAGCCCGGACATCCGGCGCCTGTCTGCGCACAGTGAACGGGCCAAGGGCCCATGTATCCCCCCTCTCACTTACCCCTTCGTGGACTAGCACTATATATAGACCCCCTCCTCCTCCTAGTTAGGGTTAGCATTGGTTTAGCTCATATGTGAGATAGAGCTTTTGATACGGAGCATCCGACGATCATCCCCATGTACACTCGAGCCTACGCCTTTGGACCTAAGGTGAATTCGCTCCTTTCTGAATCTTCCCTTTCCGCAGACATGGATGCTACTTCAAGCGCGGACCTTGTGCATACTCAGGTACACCCGAGGAGACCATGGAGAGCCCAAGGACCAAGGCCAAGCATGCGCGGAAGCGAATGAAGGAGAAGGAAGAAGAGCCAGCTGCTACAGCGACCGGACATCCGGCCCCAGCCCGGACATCCGGCCCTTGCCCCGGAAATCCGGCATCGGCTATCCAGAGTACACCAGAAAGGACCAGTGCATCCCGGACATCCGGCACCATGCCTCGGACATCCGGCTCCTCCTAAAGCCCCGGACATCCGGCCCCTTCACCCGGAAATCCGGCCCCGCCATGATCGAATGCATCTGGAAGACCCAGGCCAGCCCGGACATCCGGCCACCCAGCCCGGACATCCGGCCCGTCCCGACCGCCCAGACATCCGGCCCCCAGCCCGGACATCCGGCACCTGCCTGTGCGCAGAGAACGGGCCAAGGGCCCATGTATCCCCCTCTCACTTACCCCTTTGTTGGCTAGCACTATATGTACTCCTCCACCTCCTCCTAATTAGGGTTAGCATTGGTTTAGCTCATTGAGATAGAGCATTTCTCATCCGTACCAGATCTACTCCTTGTGAGGGACCGCACCTCTTTGGAGAAGATCCATCCGGATTCAAGACCCCCTCGAGGGTGGCCCCATCAAGACCTCCTCCCGGGGAAGAACGTTTACCTTTTGTATCGTCCCTTGTTGACTTTGTATCTCGTGTTACTTTGTGCCTTGATGATCTAGCGCTTGTGTGATCATATTCGTGTCGGTTGAGTGTTTCTCTTGTTCTCCCTCGTGATTTCCCTCGTGTTCTTCCACGCGTTCTTTGTGTTCCTCGTAGGGATCCTCTCCAAACGTGAAAGATCGGCCCCATAGGGATCCGCCCTACATCATCTTGGTATCAGAGCTTAGGTTGATCATGATTTCGGAGCCTCCCCTCTTTGTTTTCTAGCCTAATTTTGTTGTGTTCTTTCCCAATTACGAAAATCCCCTCCAAAAAATAGCCCCCAATTTTTTTTGTGATTTGTTGGTTTGATGATGTTTTGTTTATTTTGATCCATGGATTTGCTTGGTTTCGAGTGGATCTAGCATTTCCCCAAGATTCCCCACTTTCCATCCATGAAATCTCCGCAATTTTGCCTTTGAAATCATCAATTTCCGCCCCAAATCGAGTTTCGAAGTCCAAATCCCGAGCTGGAATCGTCGGGCCGGACATCCGGGCCATCTGGCCGGACAACCGGGCCCCAAGCCGAACATCCGGCTCCTGGAGCGCCAAATCTGCTCGTTTCTGGACACACAGCCCCGGATATCCGGGCTCCACGCCGGACATCCGACACCTGGGTTTTCAGCTTTGCCCGTTTCACCGTTTCGACCGTAACTTTCACATCCGAAGTCCGATTTTCGCGTTCTTTAGTTCGTTGAGTAGCTATTGACATCCCCAATCCATCTAGATAGGTTCCATCACCATTTAACCCCATCAAAGTTTTGGAACTTTGGCATCTTTGCCTAGGGCTTCCACCACATCCTCCGCAAAACCACCATAGCCTTCCGCAACCTAACCCAATTTGTTCCCCATAGCATTTGTGGTTGTTTGAGTTGCGATTTGAGTCTCCTAAGGTGTTTAGGTTATTTAGGGACGGTTGCTTCTTCATCAACCACCACCACCGCCATAATTTCCGCATAGGCTTGCCCACCATACACTTCCACCAACCCAACTTAACCCAATTTTGTTTGTGTTGTGAGTTGTGTCTCCTAAGGTGTTTCGGCTACTTAGGGACCGTGCTTCCAACTCCGACACCGTGTATAGTTCACCATCGAACCCTCCACTTCCGCACTGTGTCACAAAACCCATCATTGCCTTTCCGCAATCCCATTGAGCGTCCGCAAAACCACCACCGCATTTCCGCTACCACCATTTTGACATTTGACATTTGAGATTTTGAGTTTGCGGTTTTTCCGTTTCCTAAGGTGTTTCGGCTACTTAGGTACGAGTCTCCATCATCTTGGTATCTACATCAAGATCACCACCACTCATCATTGGCAAGGACGGTAACCTCGACGACACCATTGTATATTCCCCTTGCAATTGCATTGATAACCCCTAGCCCATTTTGCGTTACTTGCCTATCGAGACTAGCCATTGAGTATTGCAGGCAACGTTACTTGTGCACATTAGTGATCTACACCATCCATTGCATACATACCATATCATCTTGGTATCATATCATCTCGTGTACCTCAAGTTTGTTCCTGCATATACACAATTGCTATCTTGGTTTGTGCATTGTGCAAAAGTGGCCATACAAAAAAAGGGAATAAAGCTTTTAAGCAAAGAAAAAGAGAAAGAGCAAATAAGCTTGTAAGCAAGTGCCATAGCATCATACCACATTGTCGGGGGTTGGGTGCGACATATGCCAAAGGATGGCTTATCATGGTGGGGGCGAGTAGAACGTCGCGGTGCACAGAAGCAGGATGAGGCGAAGGCATGCATGCCGTGAATCTTACCCAGCTTGAGGGCTCTCCGTGGAGATAACACCCTCTTGCTGCTCTGCGGGGTCTCCGCATGATCACTATGGCAAAGTGGGTACAAGGTTGCTCCTTGAGCTGTTAGGGGTGAGGAAGGAGAAGAGGCACGGCTAGCTCTTCTCTCCCTCTATGTGTGTCTAAAACTATTAGGGTCCAACCTCTTGCATGGGTGCCACAGGGGTTTATATAGGCCTACCCCGGGGTACAATGGTAATCCGGTGGCGCAGGTCCCGGCCGTCAGTCTCTCAGTCGCCGCCTTCTCCGCCGACCTCAGGGCCCGCCGACTAGTGGGCCCAGCTGGCCAACATGGGGCCGACAGCCCTTGTCGCCATGGTAGGTCTTGCCGGCTGCGGATTCTGTAGCCGTGCTTCTAATGGCGGGCTTGGTCATGGGGTCATAGCAGCAGTGCACGCCCGCTGACAGGCGATCCTTGTTGCCATTCCTGTCTTATGCAGTTAATGGCCTTGAAGCCCGTGGGAGGGCGGCCAACTTTGGGAGGCCGACTCGGTAGTCCGTCTAGGGGCGCTCTTGCCGTCTTCTGCACTCTCGCCGACATGCGGGTCCCGTCGTCTTCGGGTCGTACAGATAGGCCGTCATGGGTACAGGGATCTGCCCACGGGGCTGATGTCAGGGCCGGCGTGGCAATAGTGCCGCACCGGACGAAGATCTCCGTCGATCTGACGCTCTGTGGTACGCTTGTCCTTTGTGAGCAGGGCGGGGATGGGCTGTGACCTCATCCCATCTGTCCGTGATCGCATAGGCGGGAGGTGGTTGGAGTCGTGGGCCGACTCCCCATAGCCGGCTTCTCCGGAAGTTGCTGGCTCGGTCGGCTTATCTCGAGGCCGTCTCGGGACTCGGTGGGAGAAGCGATCGGCTCTGCCGACTCTCGGCTGCTCTTCGTCTTGGGGTCTTGAGGCGCGATCTACCGATGTTTTGAAAGGTCCGATGGCTCGGGTTTGCCTATCAGTGGCTCATTACTCGGCAGTAGTCCCGAAGCTGGTGGCGCCGAGGACAACATGTCGAGAGCCTCAACAGCTTCATCCCTCTAATGGAAGAATGCAGGCTCGGCTCGCCGTCTCTCTCTTGAGCCGACTAGCTGGAGTCGGCCTTGTAGGAGGCCGTCTTGCTCCTCAAAGGTTTTGAAGGTCGTGGCGGGATCCGGGCAGCGTGCCTGATAAGCTTCCAGGCAGCTGCTCGTTGCGGGCCCGCCGCGCGACGCTACGCAGCAGGGCCAGTCTGCCCACCCACGCGCGTGACGAGACAGGCCCGTCAGGTGGGGCCTGCCACTACCGCGCCTCAGCGCACGGGCGGATCCGTTGCGGCCGTGCGGCGGTTGGGTTCCCCGTCGTTCTGCTGCGATAGCGTCGTGGGATGCATCGTGGGGCACAAGTGCTGGCGCGATTAATCCCACGCCCGCCCCGCCGGCTTCTCGGCCAAAGGCGCCTATAAGTAGGCGGGAGGAGGGGGCGGCGACGCACGCGCACCCATCTCCCTGTTTACCCGCTTCCTCTTGCTCCTGCTTCGTCTTCCTCTTGCCTCCGCCGCGCCGGACCACGCCACGCCGCGGAGATGAGCTCCTCCTCCGCCGCTACGCAGCCCGCCGCGTGCTCCGGCGTGTGGGACGGCTCCGAAGTGGATGACGACATCATCAAGTTCCTCCGCCAGACGCGCCGCATCCCCGGCTCAAACTTGGTGCGGACCAGCGCGCGCCATGGCGAAATCGCGCCGGCGCGGAGGAGGCGGCGGGTTATATTCGCTTCGCACCTCATGCGCGATGCAGGGCTGCCGGCGGCGGCTTCTTCCGCGCATTCACAGGTTCCACGGGCTGGCGGCACCACCTCCTCCAAACACGGTGGTGCTGCTGGCGCTCTCGCCTCCTTGTGCGAAGGCTTTCTTGGCGTTCTCCCCACCATCGAGTTTGTGGGGGAGTTCTTCGAGCCAAGCTCGGCACACACGTCGCCCGGCGTGCGCTCTGTGCGGCACCTTCATCGTGATCACGGAGGCGGTGGCGACAACCCCTTCCTGCCATCCCGCTGATCAAGTCGGTGAAGATGTGGCGGCGCTCCTACTTTATGTGAAGCGTCGCTCCGGAGGCGTGGGTCAACCTGCCGCCTTACGGGCGGTGAGTTGGCGGGCGACTTCGGCTGGTCCCATCGGGCCGGGCGCTGACTCCTGCAGGCGCCACCGCTGTCGCGTGACTCCGAGTGCTGACACAGTCGGAGGGTCTGACTGGGACCGACTTGCTGGCCGCCTTCGTAGTGCGCCGAGTCCTTCCGCTCCAAGGCTGACCTCATCTGATCTGTCAGATGAGCGGCCACCGGGACCCCAGTCGGCTGTGCTCCAAGGACATTACCCACGCGGAGGTGGCGGATACGGTGAATTTCCTGGCGAACTGCGGTCTCACGGCGGAATGGCAGTTCGGCAAGGAGACGTACTCGCGTGCCAACCCCCCGCCTGTGGTAAGTCATCCCTCTTGCTCTTCTAGGTTCTTTTTCAGCCGAGTCCGACTCTGATTTTCTTTGGTTCTTTCCGATTCAGAACCCCCTCATGCAGCCCTCAGCCGGCACCACAGGCCGCCCGTGGTCGTCCCGACCAGGCGGAGGCGGCGCCGGCGACCCGACTTGGGGTGGCGGCGATGGAGCCCGCCGAGGGAGGAGGAGGGCCGGCGACTTCAGGGACCGACAACCTTCGCCGCGGCCTGAAGATGATGGCGAAAGGAAGTCGTCCCCGCCGCCAACGAAGGTCGGCCATCGGTAGCGAGTTCCTCCGCCGGCTTGGGTGGTCGAGGCTGCGTGAAGAAGCGCCAAGCCGGGCCGAGCTTGCCAGGCGGCCGGGCGAAGAAGTTCATGGGGACGGCCGCCGCGACCCAGCGCGAAGAGGCGGTCGCAAAGGCTAACCGCTTCCGCAAGGAGGTGAAGAAGCCGCCGCTGGTCTCTGCGTAAGTGCTTCTTATGTTGTCTTGTTTTTCTTCTGGTCCGTCTTGTCCAAGTCTTTTATGTGTCTTCTTCGCATCAGGGCTCCTCTCACCTTGGAGAGGTTCGCCGCCGCCTCTGTCATGGGGTTGGCAGAGACGTCCGCCAATACTCGGCGGATTGACCCTGCCGCCGACCTCCGGGGAGGCGGACAGGCCGAGCAGCGGGAGAAGCCTTGACGAGGAGGAGCCTGCACTGGAGAAGGCGGAGGACTAGAAGGCGGAAGCTTCCGCCCAGAAGAAGCTGGAGGAGGCCGAAGCCGCCATCGCAGCCATGAGGCGAGCCGAGGAGGCCGCGCGCCTCCAGTCGGCGCTGCTCGTCACCCCCTTGAGCTCTGCGCCGCCGCCCGGAGTTCCGCAGGCAGAGCGAGGGAGCCGTGGCGAGTTCCCGTCGCGAGAGGGAAAGCGGCGAGGCCTCCCTGTCGAACGCAGCCGTGCCGCCCCGCCGCCTCCACCGTAGTCCCGGTAGCGCGAGGCAAACAGCCCGGCGGACCCGCTGTGCCGCCGACCAACCAGCGAGGCTGTGGCGAGCTGCTCCTTCAAGTCGCCTTGCCGCCAGCGCGCCCGTCTTGAGAAAGCGACTTGGCGCGCGCCCTTTGAAGACCGGCGCCGCCGGCTCGGCCATCGGATGCCGGCGACAAGCGTCGCGCCCGTTAGGTGGAGTGCGAGGCGCACGAGCCCGCTGAACCGCAGCGCTTACGGGCGTCGGCGAAGCTGCGGGCTGAGGGCGGCGCCATTCAAAACTGCAGCAAAGCGCTGGCGTCGCGAGCCGCCCGTCGGGTATGTTTCCTCTTTGAGTTTTCCTTGTTCTTCTCGTCGTGGCGGCGGCCTGCTGCAGTGTAGTCCCGAGTTTGGGCGGCTGCTTTGGCGGCGGCTCGGAACTCTATCTGATGATTTCAAATTTTACCTTTATGCGAAATTCTTATCGCGGAGTATCACAACCTCCAGCGCCACTGCCTTCAACATAGCGTTGAGGAGCTGGGCAAGCGGACTGCCGACTGTCGAGGCGAGTGAGTCTTCTTTCTTCTGTGGGTCTTGTTGGCGCTTTCGCGGGCCGTAATCCCGAGATTGGGCCGACAGGTGGCGGTCGGGCGGATCTTCTAGCGAACTTCTTAGCTAACGGCTTCACGTCCTTCTTCTTTTTATTCTTGAGTAGCGCCACTCTTGGGCTGGCAGCTGGGTACAATAACACCGCCTTCGTGCCAAGGGGAGGAATGCAACAAGCTTCGCCTTGAGCGCGACCTGCTGGCTCTGTGGTGGCAGAAGCGAGAGGAGCTGCTTAAGGCGGCGCAGACGAGGCGGAGAAGAGAGGCTGCTCTCTGGCGAGTTGAGAGCGGCGCTCCTCCTGGACCGACAAGGAAGCCTTTGCTGACCTCCGGCTTCCATGAGATCGAGGACATCGTCGACGGTGAGTTTGTTTTACTTCTTGCTTTGGGCCGCCGACTATAGGTCGGGCCGACTCTAGTTTTGACTTGCTTCTTCTTCGTCTTGGCAGACTTCTTCCCGGCCACCGCTGGCGGCAATCAAAAATCGAGGCTGATCGGGGCTTGAAGGAGAGTGGTGCTTGAGATCGCTGCCGCGCCCGGACCCTTGGCGAGCAGCTCCACGAGCATTGAGGCTCGTCTGCGGCGGCCCATCGGACGATGCGCCCGGCTTGGCGTGTCGGCGCCCAGCGTCGCTGCCACTGTGGCGGACATGTCGATTCTGCGCTCTCAGCGGACTGCCGGCTGGCTGGAGGTCCCGGCTGGCCGTCTTGAGGCTGGAAGGTTCAGCGGCCCGGTAGGCCTTGTCGGGCCTTGGAATTCGTCAAAGCATGGTATCGAGGCTGGATCTGGACCGGCTGGCAGCGTTCGGTCGAGAGGCCCAGCGGAGCTGCTGGCCGCGGAAGAGCGCCCTCGTCGGCGTCTTGGCGATCGCCGACTACATGGACACCAGCGTCTTTGTCCCTTAGCGGGCTGAGGGCGGCGAGGCGCCGCGGAGTGGTTCGAGATGAACCGGATTATAGCGAGGACTCGGCGGTGGTGATCGGCTCAGCGCCGAGGAGGAAGCGGCGGAGGGCGGAGATGAGATGGGCGCGAGAAGGCGGAGGCGGGCGACCAGCCTCAGCTCGACCGCACCTCCGACAACGAGCGGCGCCCGTCTGGGCCGGCGCGGCCAGAGATGATCAAGCCGAGACTGCCCAGCCGGCCGCCCCAGCGCCTGACGCCGCCGTCTCCTCGGCCCCCGAACCCGTCTGCCGCTTCCTAGGCTGTTGTCTTGCCTTTATTTTATCTGCTTTGATAGTCTTTGAGAAAACTTGTTAATTCACACAATTCCACCCGCGGGGTGTATTTTGAACCTCTGTCCGAAGATCCGGCCAAGGGCCTAAGCTGTGTAAATATTATCCTAATTTCATCTTTTCTTGCTTATTGTTCTTCTGGCTTTTTCCTTGGCCGCCTTCCCTTAGTCGCCGCCTTGCCCATCGGGCAACCGCTCTGCGGACTGCCGTTTGGGTCAAGTGCTTGGCTACCTTTGAGAAGGAAAGTACTTGGCCATTTTTAGAGTCTTTTAAACAAGTTGACTAGAAAGCAGCCAGCCGACTACTTAAAGTCGGTTTTTTGCAAAGGGCTGGAAGCGGCTTAAACTATGTTTATGCTTTGGGTCCTTAGCCATTTTTTCGTGTGGGCGCCCGTTCTTCCTTACTCCTGCCCACCAAACAGTTTGCTCTGCGAGCTGCGACTGACGGGGAGGCGGCCTAGGCACCGCCGTTACTTGTCATTGCGAGGAAGCATTTCATAGCCAAAGCGGCGAGTCCCGGGCCGACTAGTCGAGCCGGTGCGAACAACATAACAAAGAGTAACATACCGAAGGCATAATTCTTATCATCTGAGATAACAAAGAGAAGTCCCGAGCTCGTCTCGAGGAGCCGAAATCTTAGTACTTTAACACAAAAGGTAGCATGGTACATACTGCATCAAGCTGTAAAATCTTGGAGATTAGCATTCCATGGACGTTAGTCTCTTTGCGGTCGTCCCTCTTGCGTCTTTCGGGGCTTGAGCATCGATCGGGTAGTAAAGTCGTTGCCCAGCCCTTCTTTGACAATGAATGGGCCTTCCCAAAGGCGCCGGCGGCTTATTACGGCTGGCTGTTAAGCTGGATCAGCCGGAGTACAAGGTCGCCCTCTAGGAATGATCTTGGCTTGACCTTCTTCTTGTAGTAGCGGCGCGAGCTCTGCTGGTAGATGCTGGACCGGCTGAGTGCCAATAGCCGGCCCTCTTCCAGCAGATCAGCGCCGTCTTGACATGCTTCTTCACTTCCTCTTGGTGTACATGGTGACTCGCGAAGTCGAACTCTATATCCGTTGGGACGGCGGCCGGCACCGTGAGCGAGGAAGAAGGGTGTGAAGCCGAGTTGACTTGTTTGAGTCGTCGCAAACTCAGAGGAGGCGGTGGCAACTCCTCGAGCCAGCAGCGGCGAGCGCTCTAGTGGTTCGACCGATCGAGGCTTGATGCCACGCGAGATGAGGCCGTTCGCTCGCTCCACCTGGTCGTTTGACTGCGGATGGGCAGCGGGCGCTAAGTCGATCGGATGCCTTGCGTCGCGTAAAGCGGGCGAAGCGCCTTTGGCAAAATTTGTGCCGTTATCGGTGATGATGCTGTGTGATGCGCCGTGCAGTCGTGATGTCGGCGATGAAAGTCACTGCAGTAGGACCGTTCAACTTCTTGATGGGTTTTGCTTCTATCCGGTTGGTGAACTTGTCCACGCGACAAGTAAGTGAGTTAGGCTGCCTCGTGCCGTTTGAATGGTCCCACCATGTCGGGCCCCAAACACCAAAGGGCGAGGCGATGGGGATAGTCTTGAGTCTGAAGCCGGCTGAAAGCGGCTTGGAAGCGGAACACAGCACCTTGCATTTTGAACTAATTCCTTGGCCTCTTCTAGTGCAGTTGGCGAGAAGAAACCGTGTCGGAAGGCTTTGGCGGCAAGTGCTCTTGAGGCGTATGATGGCCTTTTCGCCTTGATGAATGTCTTGAGAATCGCTTGGCCTTGCTCGGCTCGGCCTTGTATTGGTAGACACCGATGGCCTGCGCTGACCAGCTCTCTGTTGACTATAGTGTAGGCTGCCGCTCGGCGTTGTACTTGCCGAGCCAAGGTCTCATCGGTTGGTAACTCTCCGCTTACTAGGAACTTGAGGATGGGCTGGGCCCATGAGGGTGTTACTATTTCTTGTTGCCAGTCTGCTACTTGGGCGAGGGTGGAATTTGGGATGCAGCGGCGGGTTGGAGTCCATGACAGCTTCTTGGGTTGAAGAAGTCCCAGACGGTGGCGCAGTCCCGGGCAATCTGGAGTCTTCGCAATGGTCGCGCAGTCCCAGGCAGGTTCTAAAGTCCCGGGCGGCTTGCAGCGTTCTTGGGGCTGTCTGCAGAATTCTCGTGCCATTCTTTGAGGCTTTGGAGTCGGATCCGACTTCTTGAAGTCGGCACAAAATGGAGTCGACTCTGGTGCTTGATAGATGGCGAGGAGGCTGAAGGCGGACGCGGATGGTATTGCCTGGCGGGTGGAGCCGATTCTTGCCAGGGTATCTGCTTGGTCGTTGTCGTTTCTTGGCACATGGAGGAACTCGCACCCCTCAAAATATCCACTCAATTGCTGTACCAGGAAACGGTAGCTCGCCATGTTTGCGTCTTTGGCGTCCCAGTCGCCGGATGACTGTTGGACCACCAAGTCGGATCGCCATAACACGGGATCCGGCGAATGCCAAGCTCTTTAATGGCCGAGCCCGTGAATAAGTGCCTCGTATTCGGCGAAGTTGGTGGAAGCGGCGAAATGGATCTGCTGCGGCGTACTTGAGCTTATCGCCTTTGGGGAAGTGAGGACAACGCCGGCTCCCAAGCCGGTGCGCATCTTGGAGCCATCGAAGTGCATCCGCCAATGGGTGGAGTCGGGCGCTGGCGGCAGGTACTGGGTCTCAGCCCAGTCGATGAGGAAGTCGGCCAGTGCTTGCGACTTGATGGCGGTGTGGGGCTGGTAATAGATGGTGTAGGGGGGCAGCTCTATGGCCCATTTGGCCACTCGGCCAGAAGCATCTCGGCTTCCGATGATCTCGGCTAGTGGGGTTGTGCAAACCACAATGATTGGATGCTCTTGAAAGTAAGGCTTCAACTTCTTGGCGGCAAAGTGCACGCCGTAACACATCTTCTGGTAGTGGGGGTAGTTCTGCTTGGAGGTCGACGAGTGCTTTCGCTCAAGTAATATCTTGGTCTACGGACAGTGGCGCCTTGCCTTCCTCCTTGCGCTCAACTACAATGGTATCTTGACTACCCTGCTGGTGGCGGCAATATCTGAGAGCATGGGCTCCTTGGGAGTCGGGGCTGCCAGCACGGGGGGAGTAGTCAGCATTTTCTTCAACTGGAGAAAAGCTTCGTCCACTTTGTAGAACCATTCGAAGAAGGTGGTCTTCTTCATGAGCTGGTACAAAGGAAGAGCTTTCTCGCCCAGCCGGCTGATGAATCGGCTGATGGACGCCAAACAGCCGGTGAACTTTTGCACATCTAGCAGTTGGCGGGGTACTTCCATCCTCTCGATTGCCTTGATCTTCACGGGGTTGCACTCTATGCCACGTTCGGAGACCAGGAAACCAAGGAGTTGGCCGGCTAGTACTCCGAAGACGCACTTCTCTAGGTTGAGCTTGATCTGGGATCGGCGCAGATTCTCAAAGGTCTCCTTGAGGTCTTCTAACAGATGTTCCTCGCTTTTACGTCTTCACCACCACATCGTCCCACGTGAGCGTGGGCGTTTACATAAGCTGCTTGAGGAGGCACTTACGCATGCAATGCTGAAAGGTGGCGCCGGCATTCCTTAAGCGAGCGTCATGGTCGGTGGCGAAGGCTCCAAGCGGCGTGATGAAGGCGGTCTTCAATCTGTCGGCGGGTTCGACTTGATGCGGTGATATCTGAGTATGCATCTAAGAATCTCAACAGCTCGCATCCGGCTGTGGAGTCTATCACTGGTCAATTCTCGGCGGAAGCGAATGGGTCCTTGGGGCAAGCTTTGTTGAGGCTTGTGTAGTCGATACACATCCGCCACTGCTTATTCTTCTTGACACCAGGACGGGTTTGCTAACCATTCGGAAAGAACACTTCCATAATGAAACCGGCTGCTAGGGCAGGCTATCTCTTCTCCAACAACTCTTCTCTTCTCTTGACGGTGGCGGTGCAAGGGTTGCTGACGGGCTTCATCAGATCGGACATGTAACTTGTGCTCAGCGAATTCCGTCGGTACACAGCATGTCTTTAGGGGACCATCGAAAATGTCCGATTATCACGGAGAAATCGGCAGGCTCGCCTTCCTATTCTTGTGAAGGTTTGCACCTCTGACGGCGTACTGTCCGGTGCTCCGGGTCAAAGGTATCTTCTTCGTTTCTTTGGCGGCAGGCAGGCCCTCGACTTCCGACTCCTTGGGGTTGGCGACATCTCTGGCTGCTTGCGGCCATTGCCACAACCGATCAAGAAGCCGCTTCTCGGCTGCAATCACGGGGACTCGGCCAGCCGACTACTTTCGGCAGCATAAGCGAACAACTTCTGTAGTTGCCGCTACGGTTAGAATCCCTTGGAACTCGGCATCTTCATCTTGAGGTAGGCGTAGTGGGGACCGCCATGAACTTGGCGAGCAGGTCGGCCAGCGAGGCGTGGTGCGGGCTTCGAGATCCACCACTTGAACCAGGCTGGCTCTCGGCGAAAGTGATCTTTGTCCCCAAAGGGGCGTCTATCGAGGATCTTGCCGATCCGTGGCAGGAAAGGCCGGTACAATGCCGTGGAACACAGTCCGGCTGTTACAAGCTGTCTTTGCTTGATTCCTAACTTCTCCATTGTGTCCTTATACGGGATGTTGATGCTGCTGCCTCCGTCTATCGGCACTCGCGAAGCGGCGGCCCGCCTATCGCGGCAAGGGTGGCTCCCAAGACCAGGCGTAGGAGCCGGATTAACATCACCTCACGGGTGATCAGCTCGACTCAAGCGATAGGTTTCTCGGACGATTGCATGAACTCGAGGGTGTCGGCGCTCTGCATTCACTTCTTCTGCTGCTGCCGCTTTTGCTGCGTCGATCGTCGGCCACACTGGTGAACACTACATAAGCTCCATGCTCTTACGGGTACTCGTCTTGTCTTGCGCCGGTGGCTTAACAGCGGCTGCTTTGAAGCGGCGGTGGGCGGCGGCCCAGCGGCGAGGGAAGCGAAAGGCCGTCTCCCTGGCGATCTGGTGAGCGGTGGCATTCCGGGTGGTGTGGTTCGGCGGCCGCACCGCTATGGAACTTGCGAGGACCATCTAGAGTCGCTTTCGTAAGAAGGCGGCAACTAGTTGGACTTGCCGCCTTTACGTGCCGCTTGGCGGAGGCTGCCCCTCTGGCTGTTGGTCTTGACTATCGCCACTGCGGCTGTTGAAAGCGGCTGCGGGGCCTGCGCTTGTGATCATTACGCTGCTGTCGCCGGCTGGTGTCGCCGGACGGAGTTACGGGAGGGCTGAGCCACCTTGCGATCCGCTGACTTCAATCTCCGTCTTCATGGAGGAGTCGGCTGTGGCGTGCTTATGCGCTATGATCAGCAGCTCGTCGAGGTCTCCGGCTCGTCGCCAAAGGAGATTGTGCTTGAGGAGGTGCCTTCTCTGCACCCGCGATGAAGTACTCGATAGCCTGCACCTCGTGCACTCCCTCCAGGAGTTCGGGCTCGGCCCAGTAGCGTGAGGTAGTCGCGAGTTGACTCGTTGGGGCCTTACGCACAAGGAAAGCTGGCGAGGCTTGGGAGGTCGCTTGTATGTGCTCGTGAAGTTGCGGACGAAGGCCTCGGTGAAGTCGACCCAGCTGTTGATGTTGCGGGGCTTCAAGCTGTTCAACCATGTCCGAGCCGTGCCACAGAGCATGGGGAACATACTTTAAGCAAGCGCTTGTTGCCGTTCGCTATCTTGCGGCCGTGGGAGTAGTCAACTAGCCGATCTTCCGGCTTCACGGGGCCGTTGTATTTAGGCGTATCTCGAAAGTGTGAACCCTGCAGGGAAGGGCTCGTCTCGGATCACGAGGTCCAAAACGAGGCGGACCTTCGTCTTCCTCTTCCAGCGCCGAGGATCGGTAAGTCGGTCGATCCGGTGGCGGGCGTCGTTCTCCGACTCCCTCTCGGCGGCCAAGGCGGTCGCCGAGAGTCGAATCTTCGGCAGGTGGCGGGGAGACTTCGCCTCTCTCTGCGAGGAGGAGGGCAGATAGTCGTCCGCCGCTCCACTGCTCTTAGGCGGCCGTCTTGGTGGCGCTTCGATGGAGATGTGAGTCCGGCGTGGCTGACAGCGGATCCTTGTTTTTTCTTCCACGGACACACGCCCGATCGGCGTCCGAGGCGTCGCGCCTATGATCTCGGCGGGAAGGCAAGTCGCCCGTGTTGTCGTCGCGGTGCCTCCGTGCGGCAGCGGCCGTCTGCTTGGCGGCAGCCGATCGAGCTGCTGGACTCGCTCCATCATCGGTAGCGCTCCTCGCCCGAGTTATCCAGCTCGTCGCCGCCGCTGGCGCGCGGATATTCTCATGGGCGTGGCGTACCTGAGGCGATTGGCCCCGAACAGGTTAGCGATAGCTACGCGCTGCTGGACGCGCCTAAGCGGCTAGGCGGTCGAACGGCGGCGAGCCGCCGGCAGCAGCGGTCCATCTCACGCTAGTAAGCCGAAAAGCATCTCATGCTTGCGGCTTCTTCAGCGCCTCGAGGCTGGCGGCGTGCCTCCAGCGTCCCAACGTCTGCGTCCTCCGGAATAGGTGCGGTCACGTCTTACGAGAACGCGTCGAGAGAAGGTCATGAGCTCCCTCACGGAAGGCTCGCTATGACCGATGGCGAGCACTTCCGTGGCGGTGCTTCCGCCCGCTCTCTGCGCGAGGGAGGCTCATCGTGAACCACCACGTTGGTGGGAGCACGCGTCAAGCGGCGGTGTCGAGTCGACCAGCATTGGGTCGGTGGAGCCCTCTGGACTCCAGTCGGTGGGTGAGCTTCGCTGCGACGTGGAGCTGCTCGAGGAGGCCAGCGAGGAGGCTCTCGGGGCCGCCCATGCCTGCGTCGGATGCAGGCTCGTCGGAGAGGCGAACCTCGTGAAAATGCGTTATATCGACAAGAGGGGGTGAATAGGCGATTTTTATGAATTCTTCACTGAGGAATTTGCGGTGAGAAATTCCTTAGCGAAGAACTACTTGCGATGGAATAAGTACTCGAAGTAAGCATAAGAGAATGCGGGCATGGTCATCATGATGAAATGAAGACAATCAAAGAGTCTGAAAGCGTAAACACAGGATAGCACAAGATGAAGACAAAGCGGTGAAGAAATTGAATTGAGAAATTGAGAAAGTCTTGATCAAAGTCTTCAAACACAGATATGAATGAACACTCAACACGGTAATGAGAAATGAAGGGTTGAGGAAATAGAACCGATTAGGTTGGTGAAGACAATGATTTGGTAGACCAGTTCAAGCTCTTTGTCTTAGTTATGCGTGCGGTTGGGCGGTGAGTATTTAAACTCGAGGACACACGATCCGGACACCCGATCGCTGAGCACGCAGCTCGGGACACCAAGTCCTCACCATATTCTCCTTGAACTAAGGTCACACAGACCTCGTCCAATCACTCGTGGTAAGTCTTCAGGCGACCTCCAAACCTTCACAGACTTGGTCACTCGGCGATCCACAATTCCTCTTGGATGCTCTAGACCATGACGCCTAACTGTCTGGAAGAAGCACAGTCTTCAAAGGTAACAAGCATCGGATCCACGCAGGATCAATCTCTTCAGTGATGCTCAATAACTTTGGGTTTGTAGGGGTTTGGTGTTTGGGTTTTTCCTCACTCGATGATTTTCGCTCAAAGTCCTCGGAGGATGGGTTGCTCTCAAATGACAAGTGTCAAGTTTCTTTTGGAGCAGCCCGACATGATAAGACATAAATGCCCTTCAATGGTATGACCATTAGGTGGATAAGATATTTTGGGACAGGTGGCCTAGAAGACTTGACAGCGATCGAAATTTGAATCTCAAATTCCTCGGGGCTATCATGTTCCTCACTATGTAGGCAATCCGCCTTTGGCGAATTCCTAACTCCTCGGTCGAACAAATTCCTCGGTGACGGAAGAACTTCGTCTCATCCTTTGAAGAAATTGGTGAAGCTGTATGAGATTTCAAAGGCTTCACTCGAAGGATTGGTAGGTGTAGGATTTTGAGTTGAGCATCACATGGAAATTTTTCCTTAGTATTTCCTCGACCCCTTTAACGATATGTGTTTCCTATGACTCAAGAAAGAGAAAATGAAACTAAAAAAAAAAGTCTTCACGCTTCATGTTCCTCAAATGAATACCAAGTCTTCAAGGTCACACCAATTTCTTCACTTTCAAAGTCTTGAAAGTCTTGAATATCAAAGTCTTGATCGAAGAACTTCATTTTAGAGATTCGACTTTCTTTGTAAATATCAAACTCCTCATAGACTTATAGACACTGTGTACACTCATAAACACATTAGTCCCTTAACCTATAAGTCTTCAATACACCAAAATCACTAAGGGCACTAGATGCACTTACAATCTCCCCTTTTGGTGATTGATGACAATATAGGTTAAGTTTTCAACGAGGATAAACATATGAAGTGTAAATACTGATATTGAGGAATTTGATTGCAAGATATAGAAGAACTCCCCACGAAGATGTGCATAGTGAGGAATTTGCTTTTGAGGCAATGCACATTTGAAGAGTTGAATCATGGAGATCTCCCCTATATCTTGTAATTCATACGCATTTGACATATAATATGAAGAATTTGAAATGCATGATGAAATATGGTGCTTGATGAAATTCAGCATCGTGCGATAACATTAATGAGGAACAAGCATGCAAAATATCGCATCAATAGTATCGAGCACAGAGAATCGAGCTCGAGTGCATCAAAAGTATCAAAGCACCATCGGGTTTAAGATTACAACTCGATCAATAAAAGTTTCGGAAGAGCGAGTTGTAACTTAAAAAAATGCCCATATAATAGACCGGCTTGAAGACTAACTCAAATTTCTCCCCTTTGTCATCGAATGACCAAAAGGATCGGCGAGGACTAACGCCTGAAGAATTTCAAGTTGAAGAAGGGCGCCCGGCGTTGTTAAGTCGGTTGTTGTAGTAGGGCCTGCCTGCGATGTCGTCCAAGTCTTCATTTTCATCGGTGTCTCGTGATGAAGAATAGGAGCTAGCCACCAAGGAAGGAACTTTGACCTTCTTGTATTTCTTGGAGGAGGTGCAGACCAGTCAAATTCTTCCTTGAGACCCATTGTCGTCAGTTCTTCCGTGTTGTAGACATTTGAAAGAACAGCCAGTGCGTTTGAAGGTTTCATGGAGGTAGTAGTGGTTTTCTTCTTTGCATTGTGTGTAGAGGTCATGTTGTGAAGAATTGAACCAAACGACGCTTGACCCATTTATGATTGCGATCAACCTTGATGAAGGCGAGGAGTAACTCACGATCGGTCATCACCACAGGTCTTTGTGGCTTGAGGACTTTGCTTGGTTGAGGTATTTGCGGCGAGTCATGTGTGGCGAGTCATCATTGGTGGAGTAGGATGCAGCTTTGAAACTGTCCATCAATGGGCGAATGCCTTCATCGATCACAGATTGCCTTGCCCTTGTCATCGGTGAGGTAAATGTCCGTTTGAGGACTTCAATCGGGGGCAAGTAGCTGCGGTGGTTGAGTATCAGCCTTGTAATTGAGTGAAGACCTTGTCTGATGAATCTCATTATCCAAAGGCGCATAAGGCTTCAGCTCAAATGGTGACATAGCAATGTTTGCGAGTCCTCATGAAGAAATCATGGAAGTTGGCCAGGACGCCATGAATGATATTGAAAAGCATATTCTTCATGATGCCAGCGACTTCTTCATCATTTGAGTCGTGGCCTTTGATAGGACTCATTGTCTTCGTCGAATCCGATAGACAGTCAGAGGCACATACAATAATTCCTTGACGAGGAATTTGGTTCTTAGGGCCTGCCTTGGCTTCAAAGGCTTCATCGGCACTTGCATATAGTGATTTGAAAGCTCGGGTTCGTTGTAGATACAACGAGCACCATCAAGTGGAGGGCTGAGTGGTAGAGCGCGAAGCAATTCGATTCTTTGGTGCCTTGTAGTGAGTATTTTCGGACATCGATCTAACACCCATGAGTTCACGTCTTGAGCGTCTCCGGTGATGTGCAGCGTTGCATAGAATTGAAGAATGAGTTCTTCATTCCAATCACAGATGTCGGTCAGAAATTGAAGTCTGCGTCGTGAAGAACAACGAGGGGCGGCTCAAAGCTGGCAGAGACTCCATGTCCACATGAGGAATATGTGCATGATCGAAGACTTTGTCTTTGTTGAAAACAGCGAGGAATAGAAATTGGCTTGGTGGCAGTCGAAGCGCCTCTTCCTTATCTGACGAGAATCATATGGATTATGTCGATGAAGAATACATGCTCGTTGAAGAAATCTTCAGCCTTGAACTTTTGCTTTGTTGAGAAGGATTCTTTGGCTTTGGCGGTGGAGTGTCGATGAGTTGCATCACGACCTCTGGAATCGCAATCTCAGGTTCTTGAGGTGAGGAATTTCTTGTTCCTCTATAGTGCGATCGAGGATCAGCAGAAGAGGTTCATCGGCGCTAGTGGCTGGAATTTCTTCATGGACAGATGAAGTGGGATGAGTTTCTTGAGCCCATTTGAGCTGTTGGAGCGGGGACCGAGGAATCTGTTGGATTGGGGTGAAGAGTGGAGAATTTGGATCTTGACTTTCCCAAAGTCATCGTTCATCCTGGCGTTGTGCTTCCAATATCCACATCTTCTTCAATTTCCTCAACACGGCCTCTTCATTTGTGAACTGAGGCATAGGCGAGAAATGATTGGGGTTGAAGGATTGCTTCCACTTCAATTTCTTCATCAATCTGCTCGACGAAGCGAAGAATGATTTTCTTCATCAGATCCGCTTGGGATCTCATAATCTTCACCAAAAGGAACAAGGTCCTTTGATGGAATTGAGAAATTGGAACAACATCAATAGGATTTTCAAATGAGCTGGTCATTGGCTTCATTTTCTTCGGCGAAGAATTTGGCGCGGTGATGCTTTCCGTTTCTTCTTGCAGCTCGTTCGCAGCCTTGGTCTTCTTCACATCGAGGCGGATGGAAGAATTGGAGTTGGTGTTGGCGCGGGAGGAGCCGAGGAATCTGGTTGATTTTCCTCGGTGCAAGCGATGCGATTCCTGACTTGTTCGATTTCTTGAGCGCACCACTAGTGGATGCCCGGCAATTTCTTCGGTGGCTGGAATGGGATCATCAGCCTGGAACTAGCATTGTCTTGACAGCCTGAACTTCATCGGTGGTCTTGGCATGTTCTTCGATCTGCTGAGCTGAGGCTCCGGCTGAGGAATTTCTTGTTGCGTTGGGGCAGCAACATTGGTGAATTTCTTCGTCGAGGTTGTGAATCGACTTTGGCTCCTTGCCAATCAGCATAATAGGAGTCAAATTTGTCTTTGAGGGCTTTGATGTCGACTGCATCTTGATAAGTTCTTGGTTGTCATCTTGACAACGTTTTTCTTGAGAGTTTCTCCTTTACGTCTGCGATTTCTTGATCTCTCTGGCCGTATCAAATTTCCATTTCTCCTCTTGGATGAAATGAGTCAGCATGTGACTTTGGCGAGGTGTCAACTTGAAGTCAGGCATAGGAGTGTTTGGGTCCTTGTGCCAATGTAATCTAGGATCGCTCTTGGATCCAACAGTAGTGGCACAGGTGTGCCTTTGGCTCTAGCGGCCCTTTCTTGGCGGTCTCTGATGATTTCCATAAGTTCATCATCATCAGCCTCATCATCTTGGTGGCTCTTGGAAGGCGACCTGTTTCTTCTTGGGACTTGGCGAGGACCTCGTCCATTGTGGCCTTAGTCTTGGTGAGTCGGGCGGATGAAGACTTTGGTGCGGTGAGGAACTTCTTTGAAACACGGAGGCAATGGAGATACTGCAGTCCTTTGGCACGTGGCGGATGCACAGTCTTGAGGACTTTGTCGGAAGCTGCTTGAGGATTTTGTAGGAGCTCTTGAGGACTTGGGAGGAGCAGGAGCAGCATGAGGAATTGGCCGTGAGGGCACTGGTGAGAACTTGGCCGTGAGGGCCTTTGTTGGTGAAGCACTTGGCTTGTGTGCGGGCTTCTTTGCCATAGATTTTCTTGGCAGCAGAGGCCTCGATGGCAGCAGCGATGTGAGTCCTCATTGAATTTCCTCCTTTGCCTCGTTGGCTTGTCTTGCCAATTTGGCTTGGCGCTTGGCCCATTCTTGAGAAAG
Organism: Aegilops longissima; assembly: GCA_021605205.1. Taxonomy (NCBI): domain Eukaryota; kingdom Viridiplantae; phylum Streptophyta; class Magnoliopsida; order Poales; family Poaceae; genus Aegilops; species Aegilops longissima. Next base: position 315,609,245 of record CM038676.1, read on the forward strand.
TCCTCACCACGCTTGATCTTTGGTGGGGTCGACTTCTTGACCAGGTGCCAATGGAGCTCTTGGGCATGGAGGATTGAGGCGAATTTCTTCATGTACTTTGGAGTTACATATCATACTCCTCCATTCCCTTGCCCATCTCCTTTCAATCCTTTGAATCGCACCTTGCGCTGATTTTTGTTTTCTTTGCGAACTCGGCTTCATCAGTGTGCAATAATCAGCATATATTTCCTCGAGGATTTCAAACGCAGTCATGACCTCGGGCTTCTTTCCTTCAGCCATATTCTTGGTGAGGAATTTGAACAAGCGAATTCTCACGAAGAAGTATGCAACTTTTCTTGAGGAAGCTGCAAATGAGTTAAGTTGATGAGAACCTAGTGATTCAGCAGCGGACATGAGTACTGTGAGCAGAGTATAGTTGCGAGGAATTTGGAGAGGTCATATCGTTCTCGGAAGGTTTTCAAAAGAACTAGTTTGAGGAATTTGACGAGATGAGCCTTGAAGAATTTCACTAGCGATCTTTGTCTTAGGTTCGAGTTGTATAGATCGAGGATCCACACAATTGAGGAATCTTGAAGAAAATCATTGCTTAGAAAGCGAATCAAGAGCATATTTTGTTTGAGGTGTTCATATGTGTGAAGATTTGAAGAATAAACACCTTTGAAGATTTTCAGGAAGGTTTGAGAATCAAAGCGAGTAATAAAAGTAACTTTTAATTACCGAAGTGAAGAACACGACGAACTAAGAAGAACAGATGGGAAGTTCGCGAGTTCAGATCTTCACGCCCTAACTTCGGCGGAGGAAGACAGCTCTGGCGGGCGGAGTGAAGATTTCAGCGATCGGTAGCGATCGTCGGCGGCGAGGTCGAGCGATGAAGCTCTTCCTCACCGGCTGACGATGGAGTAGCGGCGGCGCTAGGGTTTGAAGCTCGGCGAGAGAGAGAGCGGTCGGCGGAGTAAAGGAAGTGAGGAAGGGGAGAGGGGTATATATAGCCATGGTGAAAAACTGTTAGCCGAAGATTTGGGACGAGCGTGCCTGACCCTTCTCATTTGCTTGACATGTGTCACCCACGTCTTGAAAAGTGGAGATCGTGTTAGATCGTGGGTGAATAGATAAATCTATCGTGGGATGCGGAGCGGTTTGCGGCAAAACCGAAAGTTTGGATAAGATCAGTTTTAAAGTTCCGTTCGCAATTTCTTGGTGACAAGGACACGATGAAGATTTTGAGCGAGTTTCAAATAGAAGCACATGAAGAATTTGTGAATAGATTGGGTTGAGTATAGCATAGAGGGGAAGGTCCGATCACATTCACTTAGCGAGAAAAAGCAACTTGAAGAAATAGCCATAAGTGAATCTGTAGAGGACATAAACCCATATATATATATATAATGAAGAAAAAGCAGCGGAAATAGTGAAGATTTTGAAAAGTTGAAGAATTTGAAAAAGCTGAAGAATTTCAAAACGAGGAAAAACTCAAATTGAAGATTTTCAACTTTGGTGGTGGCGTGACCCACCGTATAAGAATGATGATTTCAGACACGCGTACAATTGTCGTAGGGTTACGAGAATCAAATTCTTCATTAATTTCTTCACACTTAGAGTGTTATTCTTCATTGATTGAAGAAAAGCGTTTCTTCATGTGTTGCACATCTAAGTCATCAATTTTGCATAAGTGTCGGGATGTGTGTCCTTTTCAAAGAACATTGAAGATTCTAAGATATTTAGCTCACACGCAACTTGCTAAATCTCTTCTCATCCAAGGGCTTAGTGAAGATATCGGCTAGCTGTTCTTGGTCTTCACATGCTCGATGGAGATGTAAGCCCTTCAACACATGATCACGAAGAAAATGATGGCGAATTTGAATGTGCTTTGTCTTGAGTGCTGAAGCTGGGTTGTGAGCAATCTTGATGGCACTCTCATTGTCACGATGAGAGGCACATTCTTCACGTTGATGCCGTAGTCCTTGAGAGTTTGCTTCATCCACAGCAATTGAGCACAACAAGAGCCAGCAGCAATGTATTCAGCTTCCGCGATGAAGCGGTGATCGCAGATTCTGTTTCTTGAGGACCAACGGACCAAAGATCGTCGAGGAAATGACAAGTACCAGATGTTGACTTGCGGTCCACACGATCACCAGCATAGTCGAGTCAGAATATCAATGAGATCAAAAGTAGAGCCCTTGGGGTACCATAATCCTAGTGTTGGTGTGTGAGCTAGATATCGAAGAATATGCTTCACAGACCTTATGGTGTGATTCCTTGGTGTAGCTTGAAATCGGGCACACATGCAAACACTAAGCATTATATCTGGCCTAGATGCACATAAGTACAATAAAGAACCAATCATGGGCGGTATACCTTGTGATCAAGTCAATACCATTTTCATCGATTGCATAGATGGCCATTTGTGGGCATAGGAATTTTGACGCCTTTGCAATCTTGCATGCGAATTTCTTGAGGACATCTTTGAGGTATTTCTCTGAGATATGAATATGCCATTGTGTTGTTGATTGAATTTGAAGACCTAAGAAGAATTTCAACTCTCCCATCATAGACATTTGATATTCTTCACTCATCATATAGGCAAATTCATCACTATAACGTTGGTCGATACAGCCAAAGATAATATCATCAACATATATTTGGCACACAAACAGTTCACCATCATATGATTTAGTAAAGAGAGTAGGGTCGAGTGAACGGGTGTGAAGCCATTCTTCACGAAGAATTCCTTCAATGTATCATACCACGCCGTGGGGCTTGTTTGAGACCATAGAGGGCCTTGTTGAGTCTGAAGACTTTGTCGGATTCTTTGGATCTTCAAAACACAGGGGTTGAGCAACATATACTTCTTCCTCAAGCTTACCATTGAGGAATGCACTTTTCACATCCATTTGATATAAAGTGATATTGTGATGGTTAGCATAGGCAAGTAATATCTGAATAGACTCAAGTCTAGCAACAGTGCAAAGTTTCATCGAAATCAATTCCTTCAACTGTGTGTAGCCTTGAGCTACAAGTCGTGCCTTATTCCTCACCACAAGGCCATTTTCATCTTGCTTGTTGCGGTAGATCCACTTTGTGCCAATGATATTATGCTTGCGAGGATCTGGACGTTTGACCAGTTCGGACATTGTTGAGCTCGAACTGATGTAATTCTTCTTGCATGGCCTGAATCCACTCGGGCTCGAAATGCTTCATCTACCTTAGTGGGCTCTGTGATAGAGACAAAAGCATAGTGCCCACAAAAGTTAGATAAATGTGAAGCTTTTGAGCGTGTGAGAGGACTGGCGCTTCAATGTCATCGATGATCTTGTCAACTTGCACTTCTTTTGCAATGCGAGGATGAGCTGGTTGTCGTCGAGGAATTTGATCATTTTCCTCGGCACCATTGTCTTGACATTATCTTGGTGCATCATTTCGGCGTTCTTTGCGTCGAGGAATGAATTCTTCAACAGATTCTTGATGGGAATGACATCCTCGGTTGCCTTGAACTTGATAGATTCCTCGGTGCTGGTTCATCTAACACGAAGGTAGGTGCTCTCTTTGCGAGCCATTAGTTTCATCGAACCGCACATCTGATATCAACAATCTTGTGAAGAGCGATGTTGAAGACTCTGTAGGTGTGCGAGTCCTTTCCGTAACCAAGCATAAAACCTTCATGTGCTTTGGTGCAAATTTAGAATTGTGATGAGGATCTCTAATCCAGCATTTAGCACGAAGACTTTGAAATAACTCACATTGGGTTTCTTGTCGGTGAGGAGTTCATAGGCAGTCTTCTTGAAGAATTTGTGAAGATATACTCTGTTGATGATGTGGCACGCGGTATCAATTGCATCAATCCAAAAAGCGACTAGGCGTTTTGTATTCATCAAGCATAGTCGAGCCATCTCAACAAGAGTTCTGTTCTTGCGCTCCACGATGCCATTTCTTTGAGGAGTATAGGGAGCAGATAACTCATGAGTAATACCAAGTTCATCAAGATAGGCATCAAGACCGAATTCTTGAACTCAGTTCCATTGTCACTCTGATGTGTGCGATCTTCACACCAAAGTTAGTTGAAGCCCTCGAGGAAAATCGTTTGAAGACTTCCGCACTTCATTTTGTAAGTAACAATGTGTACCCATGTGTAACGAGAGTAATCATCAACAATAACAAAGCCATATAGAGATGCATCATTAGTGATTTGCTGAGTAATGATTAGGACCAAAGAGGTCCATGTGAAGCAATTCGAAGGACGAGTAGTGGTCATGATAGTCTTATTTGGATGCTTGGCCTTGGTCATTTTCAGCTTCACAAGCTCCACACAAGTGATCCTTGAGGAATTTGACATTCTCAATGCCAATGACATGCTTCTTCTTTGCAAGCGTGTGCAAATTCCTCATGCTGCGTGACCAAGTCGCCGATGCCATAGCCATATACGAAGCTTTTGCAAGTAGACACACGGCTGGTTGTGGTCTGTAGAGAAATCAACAATATACAAGTCTCCTCTCCTAAAGCCTTGAAGACTTTGGAATTGTCAACTTCCATAATCACAACACAACGATACTTGCCAAAGATAACAACCATATCAAGATCACAAAGCATTGAGGATGACATGAGGTTGTATCCTAAGGACTCAACAAGCATGACTTTGTCCATGTGTATGTCCTTAGAGATCGCAACCTTACCAAGACCCAATACCGACTTTTGCCTTTGTCGGCAAAGATGATATGCTTGAGATGTGGCGGTGATAAGGAGCATCCATCAATAGATTCTTGTCACCGGTCATGTGATTTGTACATCCACTATCGAGAACCCACTCGGTGGCTTTGGGTTGATCATCCTGCAGATGAATTAGTGCAACTTACGATCTCATATACTTCATCGGTGAAGAATATGATATCAAGTTCATCGAGATGAATTTCATCGAGCGATATATGAGATAAGCAGTATGAGGGCGTGTGAAATGAAAGTTCATTTCATCATGATTAGCCTGCGTCCTTTCGAGCATTTTGTCGGGCCCCGACAAATTCTTGAGACGTTTAAAGCACGCTGGAGACTGACCCTCTGAGAAGAGGTTAGTTCTTTTCTTCACCACCCACATCTGAAGGGGTGGCAAAGAGTTCATCACTCTGCGAGCACCATATGAGAATGGTGGCATAGAGGCCAATCCATTTCGTTTCACATAAGAGGGTTAGGGTAAGCATATGAATAAGCGAGAGAAATTCTTGAGGACTTATGAACATATTGGTTTGAAGAATAATGCACATATTCATAGCCCTTAGCTCTACCTGCGAAAGCGAGTTGTTAGCACGATGATAATCATATGAGGACTTTGATCCTTTTGAGAATTTGATCCACGTGAGGAATTTGGTCCGTATGAGGACTTGGATCCATATGAAGAATTTGGTCCATATGAAGAGTTTGATCTGGGTTCCTATTCTTCACGGTGGTGTCATGAGGACATTCACTGAAGACTTTCAAGGCACTTCTTGGGAACCCAGATTTTCTTCATAGGGGAACCGTTCCTGCGATTAGTGCCAACATATCTAGCAAATACTTCACCATTCTGATTTTTGAACAGTTTATAGTTGGAGTCAAATGACTCATCGGAAGAATGAGGAGATTCGCATGTAAAGCGGATAAGTTAGATGGATCAGCTGGAGGTCCCTTTGCAGCAACCCATGAGGTTTTGGGATCTTGCTTAGGCTTCAATATGTTCCATCGACATTGAGTTTCCTCTCAAAGGCAATACCCTCTTTCCTAGGGTTCTGTTGAGGATCTGCTTTTAAGCACATCACAAAGAGTCGATGCCCTTTGAGGCTTTTGTACATGCATCATGTACAATTCCTTCAACCCTGCATCGTCGGTGATACTAGCAATGTCCTCGGATGAGGAATTAGTGATAGCAGAGGCGGTGAAGAATTTGTAACAGTTGAAGCATTTGAACATTGGTGAAGAATTAGCGATTCACGTTCAATGCACTTTAAGCATGGAGGAACAAATTCTTCACGAGAAGCGCTGATTTGTTGAGCAAGTAATGAATCGCGCTCCTACGAAGATCTTCATAACTCACTCTTAGCTTCTCAAGATCTTGCTTTCTTTGAAGAAATTCATAAGAAAGTTTCTCATGATCGAGACAAGAGAGTGTTATGATGACCTTGAAGGTTGTCAAACCTAGGCTGAAGTCTCTGAAGATTTTCGATCGGGGCTTTAGTCGATCCATTTCTTCACCTAACATATCATCACTCTTATCTAGCATGTTTTGAACCTTTTCCAAGGCATGTTGTTGTTTGTGGCAATGCAAACAAGTTTGGTATAGCTAGGTTCAATATCATCATCGATCCATCATCATCGATTCATAGTCACTAAATTCAGATGAGGAACATTCGGTTACCTCGACACCCTTTGCCATGAGACATGATGCGAAGATGATGATTCGGTTCGAAAGTCATCGTTTTGAGAGATTCCTTGAAGTCCTCAAACCAAGGATCATGACGGGTTCGATGACCTTCATAAGCGTCGGAGATTCGGTCCCAGATAAACTTCGCATTGCAAAGATGCATAATGCGCTTGAATTCATCTCTAGATAGGCAGGAACAGATGATGTCCTTCGCCATGATATCAAGGCGAGTGTACTTGCGAATATCATCTCGTCGCCGTTTTGCATAGATCAGTAAGACCAATTTCAGTGACGGTCCACAGCTCGCTGTCCATTGCCATGAGGCGCTTCCTCATCATGGCCTTCCACTTGGGATAATCAAGACCATCAAAGATAGGACATGTCACTTTCTTCATACCTGCGGTCGACATAACTAAAACTCCAGGTGGTTAAACCAAAATCACACAGAACAAGGGAGTACCTTGCTCTGATACCAATTGAAAGTGCGTTATATCGACTAGAGGGGGTGAATAGGCGATTTTTATGAATTCTTCACCGAGGAGTTTGCGGTGAGGAAATTCCTTAGCGAAGAACTACTTGCAGCGGAATAAGTACTCGAAGTAAGCATAAGAGAATGCGGGCATGGTCATCATGATGAAATGAAGACAATCAAAGAATCTGAAAGCGTAAACACAGGATAGCACAAGATGAAGACAAACAGATGAAGAAATTGAGGCGAGGAAATTGAGAAAGTCTTGATCAAAGTCTTCAAACACAGATATGAATGAACACTCAACACAAATAATGAGGAAATGAGAGGGTTGAGGAAATAGAACCAGATAAGGTTGGTGAAGACAATGATTTGGTAGACCAGTTCCAAGCTGTTGTCTCGGTTATGCGTCTGGTTGGAGCGGCTGAGTATTTAAACTCGAGGACACACAGTCCGGACACCCGATCGCTGAGCACGCAGCTCGGGACACCAAGTCCTCACCGTATTCTCCTTGAACTAAGGTCACACAGACCTCGTCCAATCACTCGTGGTAAGTCTTGAGCGACTTCCAAACCTTCACAGACTTGGTCACTCGGCGATCCACAATTCCTCTTGGATGCTCTAGACCATGGCCTAACCGTCTGGAAGAAGCACAGTCTTCAAAGGTAACAAGCGTCGGATCCACGCAGGATCAATCTCTTGATGATGCTCAATCACTTTGGGTTTGTAGGGGTTTGGTGTTTGGGTTTTTCCTCACTCGATGATTTTCACTCAAAGTCCTCGGAGGATGGGTTGCTCTCAAATGACAAGTGTCAAGTTTCTCTTGGAGCAGCCCGACATGATAAGACATAAATGCCCTTCAATGATATGACCGTTAGGTGGATAAGATATTTTGGGACAGCTGATGCGCAACACAGCAACGGTCGGAAATTTGAATCTCAAATTCCCCAGGGCTATCATGTTCCTCACTGTGTTGGAAATCCGCACTGGCGAATTCCTAACTCCTCGGTCGAACAAATTCCTCGTGACGGAAGAACTTCGTCTCATCCTTTGAAGAAATTGACTGAACTGTATGAGATTTCAAAGGCTTCACTCGAAGGGATTGGTAGGTGTAGGATTTTGAGTTGAGCATCACATGGAAATTTTTCCTTAGTATTTCCTCGACCCCTTTAACGATGACGGTGTTTCCTATGACTCAAGAAAGAGAAAGCGAAACTACGAAAACAAAAGTCTTCACGCTTCATGTTCCTCAAATGAATACCAAGTCTTCAAGGTCACATCAATTTCTTCACTTTCAAAGTCTTGAAAGTCTTGAATATCAAAGTCTTGATCGAAGAACTTCATTTTTAGAATTCGACTTTCCTTGTAAATATCAAACTCCTCATAGACTTATAGACCTGTGTACACTCATAAACACATTAGTCCCTTAACCTATAAGTCTTCAATACACCAAAATCACTAAGGGGCACTAGATGCACTTACACCTCGCCGACAAGTTCGGCGAGGCAGCTCGCCGCAGGCGATCTCAGCGCCATGCAGCGCGTCGGCGCAGACTCCGTCTGGCGTGCTGGGTTGGCTGCACTCGCCAGGGAGGAATAGGGTTCCCGTCTAGAGCAGGTCTCCGGACGACGGTGCACCTAGCCCCACGGTGGGCGCCAAATGTCGGGGGTTGGGTGCGACATATGCCAAAGGATGGCTTATCATGGTGGGGCGAGTAGAGCGTCGCGGTGCACAGAAGCGGGATGAGGCGAAGGCATGCACGCCGGCGAATCTTACCCAGCTTCAGGGCTCTCCGTGGAGATAACACCCCTACTGCTGCTCTGCAGGGTCTCCGCATGATCACTATGGCAAAGTGGGTACAAGGTTGCTCCTTGAGCTGTTCGGGGTGAGGAAGGAGAAGGGCACGGCTAGCTCTTCTCTTCCCTCTATGTGTGTCTAAAACTATTAGGGTCCAACCTCTTGCATGGGTGCCCAGGGGGTTTATATAGGCCTACCCCTCGGGGGGTACAATGGTAATCGGTGGGCGCAGGTCCCAGCCGTCGCTCTCTCAGTCGCCGCCTTCTCCGCCGACCTGCAGGGCCCGCCGACTAGTGGGCCCACGACGGCTCAAACATGGGGCCGACAGCCCTTGTCCGCCCATGTGGCGGAGTCTTGCCGGCTGCGGATTATGTAGCCGTGCTTCTAATAGCGTGGGCTTGGTCATGGGGTCATGGCAGCAGTGCCGCCGCTGACAGGCGATCATTTGTTGCCATTCCTGTCTTGTTCGGTTAATGGCCTTGAAGCCCGTGGGAGGGGCCGGCCGACTGGGAGGCCGACTCCCCGGAGTCCGTCTAGGCGCTCTTGCCGTCTTCAGCACTCCCGCCCGGACAGCGGGTCCCGCCGTCTTCGGGTCGCATGAGACAAGCCATCGTGGGTGCGAGGATCTGCCCAGGGCTGATGTCGAGGGCGGGCGTGGCAACATGCTGCCACGGACGGAGATCTCCGTCGATCTGGCACTCTGTGTGGCCACACATCCTTTGTGAGCAGGGGCAGGATGGGCTGCGAGGCGGCCTCATCCCATCCTGTCCGTAGTCGCATAGGCAGGAGGTGGTTGGAGTCGCGGGCCGACTCCCCATAGCCAGCTTCTCCGGAAGTCGCTGGCTGGAGGTCGGCTTATCTCGAGGCCGTCTCTGGGACTCGGCTGGGAGGGGCAGTCGGCGGTTCTGCCGCCGACTCTCAGAAGGCGGCTCTTCGTCTTGGGATCTTGAGGGGCGCAGTCTGCCCCGATGTTTTGAAAGGTCCAGTGGCTCAGGTTTGCCTACCCATGGCCCATTACTCCGACACACATTGCATATAAGATTGTCATATCCAATCATCTTGGATCAAACACCGGGAACCATACATATATAGCATACTTGGGATAGAAGGTTTATCCATTTCGCATCTTATAGGTTGTGCACAAGTGTCGTATCCGCCTATTGAGCAATCGTGCTAGCGTCTCTCTTGAGTTATGCAACACGAGCGTTTTCCATGGATTCCACATTTTGTGCTCAATCCTTGGTTGCACGACCCCATTTATCTATCCGTGTGTGTGTTTCCGTGTGCCACATATTGCTATTGGTCTACTTGTTTCACTTGTGAATTTGTGAATCTTTTTCAACATTATTGACTCTTGCTAACTGTCGGTGTCAAAACCAGCGGATCTCAGGTAGGGGGTCCCGAACTGTGCGTCTAGGCGGATGGTAACAGGAGACAAGGGACACGATGTTTTTACCCAGGTTCGGGCCCTCTCGATGGAGGTAAAACCCTACTCCTGCTTGATTAATATTGATGATATGGGTAGTATAAGAGTGGATCTACCACGAGATCAGAGAGGCTAAACCCTAGAAGCTAGCCTATGGTATGATTGTTTTTCGTCCTATGGACTAAAACCCTCCAGTTTATATAGACACCGGATAGGGTTAGGGTTACGTAGTCGGTTACAATGGTAGGAGATCTACCTATCTCAGACGCCAAGCTTGCCTTCCACGCCAAGTAAAGTCCCATCCGGACACGGGACGAAGTCTTCAATCTTGTATCTTCATAGTCCAGAGTCCGCCAACGGTGATAGTTCGCTATCCGGACACCCCTAATCCAGACTCCTCAAGAGCCCTGAACCAGGCTTCAATGACGAGCGAATCCGCGCACATATTGTCTTCGGCATTGCAAGGCGGGTTCCTCCTCCGAATACTTCATAGAAGATTTTGAACACCAGGATAGTGTTCGGCTCGCAAAACAAGTTCCACATACCACCGTAGAGAGAATAACCTTTGCAGATCTATTGGCGATTATTCGGCGTGACATCACACCACGGCCGAGCCTTTATCTGAATCGTTTTCTTGTCCCACCTCAGTAGCGTTTAGAGGCGGTTTCTTGACACGTCTTATCAGGCGCGAGATCGTGCCCCTTATTCGGGATTCCCATCAATACGGACGTGGGTAACCCAACGCGCCATTGATTATGGCGCTTGGGAGATAAGCGAGTTTTACCAGGCTGGTGGGGGCGCATAGCCGATACATCCATATAAGGGATAAGGATCCACCTTTTAACCTCGCCTTCTTCCTCCTTTGCTCATCCATTTCCACCTTTTCGAGCTCCAGGCGCCCAAACGCACATCCCTCCTCAACCTTCTCCAGCCATGTCCGGAGTGGGAGGCAAGTGGATGGTCTCCTCCGTCACGGAGGGACAAGTCAAAAAGCTGCGGAAGGCCGGATACTTGTCCAGCGACATCGCGCACCAGCTCCCCGACGAGGGGCAGATCATTCCCACCCCCAGGCCCCATGAGAGGGTGGTGTTCCTCACCCACTTCCTCCGCGGACTAGGTTTTCCACTTCACCCATTTGTCCGGGGGATCATGTTCTACTACGGCCTGGATTTCCACGATCTGGCCCCAAATTTCATCCTCAACATCTCGGCGTTCATCGTCGTGTGCGAGGCCTTTCTCTGCATCCAGCCCCACTTCGGCTTATGGCTGAAGACCTTCAATGTCAAGCCGAAGGTAGTGGGCGGGCGCCAAGCGGAGTGCGGAGGTACCATGGTTGGCAAGATGGCCAAAGTCCTATGGCTCGAGGGCTCCTTTGTGGAGACCGTGAAGGGGTGGCAATCGGGGTGGTTCTACATCACCGAGTCGCGCGACCCTAAATGGGCAGCGGCCCCCGAATTCAGATCTGGTTTCCCTACGCAGCTCACCTCTTGGAAAGAGACTGGCCTGACGTGGGGTAATCCGGAAGAGCTGACCGGACTCCAAACCTGCATGCAAACCCTGGTGGACAAGAATCTCAGGCTTGTCAATGTAGTCCCGGTTATGCTCATCTGCCGGATCCTCCCATGCCAACAACGGGCCTTCAAATTGTGGGAGTTCGATCCGGCACAACACCAAACTCTGAAAAGGCTCTTCGACACTACGTACGAAGATGTCTGGAAGGTGTTGTTCAAGGGTGCCGAGGCTCCCACATCCGCTACCGAAGATCGCAGATTCAGCTCGCAGCGCCAAGCTACCGAGGTAAGCTATTTTACCCTTTACGGGACTCTTGTTTTTCATATTTTGACTCTATGTGGGATCTAAACTCCCTTACCTTTGACAGGACTGGCGTAACACGTCCGGGCAGGTTAACTGTCCGCTCCCTTGCCGAAGATCCAGCGGACGCCCGCTGAGCGGGGCTGCTGGCTCCGGCACCTCACGTGGTGCGGAGAAGAAAACCAAGAAGAAGTCCACGGGACTCAAGGGCGCCCGGCGCCAGGTGTTGTCGGACTCATCGTCCAGCGACTGAGGCGGAATCCTCCCGTGAGGACGAGGAGGAGGAAAAAGCCTCTCCCCCGGGGAGAGAAAAAGGAAGGCTGCCCTGACCGGGAGGCCGGAGGGTCAAGAAAGGAAGGACCCTTCCTCCGGACTTCTCCACCAACGCCGACAACGGCGAGGAGGAGGGCCACCAAGGCCAAGCCTGGCGAGATCGTAAGTGTCCGGACTCGGAATAGCTCATGACTTTTATTTGTCGCATAGTGTCTTCTAACGCGAATATAACCATGTATCCCGGCCAGGGCGAGGCTCGCGCCCGCCGAGCGGCTCCTCGGATTCGTCGGATGTGAATAGTACTTTACTTCGACCGCCTCCTCTCCTCATGACGCAGACGACACCGCGGTGGAGTCCCAAAAGGGGCCCAGCCAGGAGGAGGTGGTCTTGGAGGTGCCGCAAGGCGACCTCCCGGACTCCGGGCGCAAAGGGGGTGAGACCCTAGAGGGCTCTAAGTCCGGCCCTGTGCCGGACTCCGTACCGGAACCTTCAGTGGTTCCGAAGTCCGGCAAGCGGCCCCTTCGTAAGAAGGGCAAGACTGTGACGCCGGTGACCTCCATCCATCCGGAGGCACCGGATAGCTTGCTGGAGGCGCTTAACGCCTCCATCGACGAGGAGCACCGCCTTTGTTATGAGTGTGGTGATCCAGAAAGTTCATCCGCCAAGAGCGGGCTGATCAAGCCTGCACCGCCTTCTAACAGGCTTTGAGGTAAGTTTAGAATATGTAAAATATTACCGCGATAGGCGGTAGCCCTGATGCTTAGTTCGGTGTTCGGAAAGAAAAGCCGGACTGAGGATCTAAAAAGATATAAGTAGGAGTCTAACATAAGTATGTCAATATGGGAATGCAGGCTGCTCTGCTGACCTCTGCCGCACTGACTGCCGAGGTCAATGCATTGAAGCAGAGCCTCGAGCGGTCTGAGAACGAGCACGGCCTTGCCAAGAAGCATCACGAGGACAAGGAAGGTAAGTAATACCTTATTAAAGTAATACCTTATAGAAAGGATTTGGTTGCAAAAATGACACGACTAACGTGGGTATTGTAGGGGCCACGAACAAGGTGGCGACCCTGAAGGAAGCGGTGCCCACGGCCGAAAGCAAAGCGGCCGCGGAGCGCACCGAGCGAGAGAAGCAGGAGGCGCAGGTGGTGGAGGTGCGGCAAGAGCTCCAGGCTCTCGTGGAAAAAAATGAGAGTTTGGAGCGTGACTCGAAGACTCGAGAGTCCGAGCTCGCCTCGGCTCTTGAGAGTGCCAAAGCCGCTAAGGCCGAAGCCCAAAAAGCCCTCCAGGAAATTGAATCATTAAATAAGATAGCGGCGGGTAAGGCATTCTTTATGCAAGGCAAGCATGTGAAAGTGAATTATCTATTACTTACCCGAATCCGGAGCTCTCCAGGAGCATTCGCAGATCTGCCCCGTAGTGTGTCTGATGCTGCCGCGTTCTACCGCGCCGAGGAGGGGAGCTCGATGGAAAAGGTGTTACGGTCTCGATATCTTTGAGGCGGACATCAGTGCCCTGAGCGACCAGTGAAGCAGCTGGTCGAGCTCCACAAGGTCGCCGAACAGGCCATGAAGGGCCTCATAGTTGGTTGTGGCCTCTGGAAGCCATGCACAGGAGCTACTTCGGGCTAGTGCGGCGGCTGGTGGACGCATGTCCATGGATTGAAGTCATCAAGCGCTCCGTCTGCATTGAAGGTGCCCGTCGGGCCCTTGCCCGTGCTAAAGTGCACTGGGCAAGATGGATGCTGAGAAGCTTGTGACGGACGGGCCACCGCCGGGCAAGGAGCATCGCAAGCCCGAAATGTACTATGAGGGCGTCCTGAAGGGTGCCCGCCTTATAGCGGGTGAATGCTCCAAAGATGTAATTTTTGAATAGACTCGCATTTGTTATCACATGACGCTGAAAACTTGTTCATATCGCTAAGCAACACTTGTGAATTTAAAATATTACCTTACATGCGGTCGTTTATCAAATTTGAGAGATGGCAAGTCGTTGGCTTCAGCCCCATGCCACGAGTCTTTGGGGTGTTGGGATAAACTTGGCGCTCTTGTTCCCATTCTTGGGTCCTTGAGGGAGGCGCTCAACGAACGAACAAGGCAACCGGACTATAGTGCTTGAACACTCTCACTTAGCCATAGAATTCTATAATTTTAAATTTGGTGAAGCCCCTAGTATTCGAAGACCGAGTTTGGGGCGCTATCCACGCCTTGGCGGACAATGCCGACTCCTCGCTCTAAGCGGCATAAGTCTTTAGGGACCCGAAAAACCTCTCGAACAGCGATCGGCTCTCGCCCTATCATGACGGTCAGTTTTAGCTTTTCTCCGAGGTGCTCAACCCAGCTCAATCGGGCACAATCGCAGTGGTTCTCCAGCGCTACCTTAGCCGATATAACGGAATGTAAGGTACCAAAACATGGGAGCAGGCAAACCCAACTATTGACCCAAGACATGATTGAGCCGATGCATATAATGCTATAAGTTCGGGTGCCGCACTTGTGAAAGTGTTCGTACTTATCACACCATATTTTTGGGGTACTTAAGCCCTGGTGTATTGGCCGTACCAAAGTGTACGGTGCAACATGTCATGAATGAACATATATATAGATAAAGAAAGGAGTGCAATAATAGGCAAAAGCTATGTATTGTTTATTCAAAAAGGTACTGCAATGAAAGCAGAACGATACAAATAGTGCGATAAGCAAGGGATGGGACTATTTAACATGTCCCCCTCCAGGGGTAAGCTGCGGGATGGTATGTAAAACAGGTATAATGCTCGTAGTGGAGACCACCTGGACACTCGACGTAGCTTTCTACTCCCCTGGCTGTTGCATCGTGAGTTCGGCAATTCTAGTGCCGGACAGGGCTTCTTGAAAACGGAGTCCTGAAAGTAAGAGAAAAGAAGAAAGAGAAAGAATGAAACAATCGGGAGCCCCTGGTGCGGTCGAGCCGCATTCTGGGCGTGCCGTGGTCGTGCCCCTCCCCTTATGCCCATGGTATCTCCAGAGCGTAGTTATGTACGCGTAGTACTGGCTTCGCAATTTCACGAGGGCTGGGGTTGCTACACGTGCTCGGATCGTGCCAGGCGGTCTTGTTGTAGGTTACTTCGAGCGTGCTTGACGGTGTCCGGACGTTTAGTAGCTGGACTCGAGAATTGCTGTGAGAGGCTGCTTTGCACCTCCGCCGCGAGGGTCGCCAGATGCTCCTCCGCTCGGAGAGAGCGTTCGGTGTTTCCATTGACCGTGATTACTCCTCGAGGGCCTGGCATCTTGAGCTTGAGGTATGCGAGTGCGGCACCGCATTGAACTTTGCAAATGCGGTTCGCCCAAGCGAGGCGTGATAGCCGCCATGAACGGGACTATGTCGAAGATTAACTCTTCGCCGGAAGTTATCCGGGATCCAAGACCACTTGAGTGTAAGCGAGCCTGTACAATTGGCCACTACATGGTATGACGCCTTTAAAGGTCGTCTTTGTGGGTTTAATCCTTGAGGGTCTATGCCCATTTTGCACACTGTATCCTGATAGAGCAGGTTCAGGCTACTACCGCCGTCCATCAGGACTCTAGTGAGGTGAAATCCGTCGATGATTGGGTCAAGAACCAATGCACCGAATCCGCCGTGGCGGATGCTAGTGGGGTCGTCCCTTCGATCAAAGGTGATCGGGCAGGAGGACCATGGGTTGAACTTTGGGGCGATTGGCTCCATCGCATATACGTCCCTTAGCGCACGCTTCCGCTCCCTTTTGGGTATGTGGGTTGCGTATATCATGTTCACCGTCCGCACTTGTAGGGGAAGCCCTTACGTCCTCTATTGTTGGCGGCCGGGCTCCTCCTCGTCATCGCTATGCAGCCCTTGTCATTGAGTTCGCATTTAACTTGCTCGCCTGTTTGAAGACCCAACAATCCCTGTTGGTGTGGTTGGCTGGTTTTTCGCGGGTGCCATGTATTTGGCACGAGCGATTGAGTATTCGGTCCAGATTGGACGGGCCCTGAGTATTTCTTTTGAACGGCTTTTTCCGCTGACCGGGTTTAGAGCCTCTGAATCCGGCATTGACTGTCGTATCTTCAGCATTATCGCCGTTGATGCGGCGCTTGTGCTTGTTGCGACGTGACCTGCCATTGCTATCCTTGGTATCCGAACTACCAGGGTTTTTGGTCAAGTTGTTACTACGAGCTAGCCAGCTGTCCTCTCCTGCGCAAAAGCGGGTCATGAGTGTTGTGAGGGCTGCCATTGGTTTTGGCTTTTCCTGTCCTAGGTGCCGGGCAAGCCACTCGTCGTGGATGTTATGTTTGAAGGCTGCAAGGGCCTCTGCATCCGGATAGTCAACGATTTGATTTTTCTTGGTTAGGAACCGTGTCCAGAATTGTCTGGCCGATTCTTCTGGCTGCTGAATTATGTGGCTGAGGTCATCGGCGTCTGGTGGTCGCACATATGTGCCCTGGAAGTTATCGAGGAATGCGGCTTCCTGGTCCTCCCAACAACCAATTGATTCTGCTGGCAAGCTGTTAAGCCAATGCCGAGCTGGTCCTTTAAGCTTGAGTGGGAGGTATTTGATGGCGTGTAGATCATCACCGTGGGCCATGTGGATATGGAGGAGGTAGTCCTCGATCCAAACCGCGGGATCTGTTGTGCCATCGTATGATTCGATGTTTACGGGTTTGAAACCCTCGGGGATTTGATGATCCATCACTTCGTCTATGAAGCATAGTTGGTGTGCGGCGCCTCTGTATTGAGCTATATCACGACGCAGCTCAAATGAGCTTTGTTCATCGTGTTCGCCCGCAGGAATTGCTGTATCCGGCGTGACGGTTATCATCACGTGTCGTGGGGCGCCCACGCGATCCGTAGATCGATCTTGTTTGCCTTGCCTTGTCCTCCAATATTTCTTGCAGGTCTAGCGCGTTTCCCCGTGCCTTGGTACTTTTCGAGCGACGCCAGGGTGCGACTTGAATGGAGGGCCTAGAGGCCTCTCTGTCGCAGCCACGGGGTGGCCGGTCGGCCGCATCATGCGCTGGTGATGTAGATTTGGGTGCTTCCTCCTCTAATTGAGGTAGCAGCCTGCGTTTTGGGTATCTCTTGGAGGGCGTTCAAGTTAGTACTCTTCGCTGCAAGGACTTCATCCATCTGTCGCCTAGCAAGTCTTGGTCAGCTCTAAGCTGCTGCTGCTTTTTCTTGAGGATGCTTGCCGTGGCCATAAGCCTGCGCTTGAAACGCCCTGTTGGCGGGATCCTCGAGCACGACAAATTCGTCGTCGTCGAGGCTTGCCTCATCTTGAAGGGAGGCATATAATTATCGCCCTCCACCTCCTTGTCCGCCGCTCTATCATGAGGGCTGGCTTCTCCTCCTCCGTGCTGAATCCTGCTGGAGGAGGTTTTCTTCGCATTGTCCGGGGTGTTATTATATCCGTCTTTGGAATCACCGTTTTGCTGTGGCGGGATTTAGAGCGGCGCCACGACGCCGGGCGCTTGGGCTGTTTCTTGGAGGGTCATCCTCCACTGTTCCATCGCTGCTCCCATCTTTTGGGATGTCCACCATGTATATGTCATATGACGAGGTGGCCTTCCAAAGGCCCTCAGAGGCGCTGGTTCTTGGTCGTCTCCAGATCGTCGTCCATACCGTCGATGTCTTGAGTCGAAGTCGAGCATGTCGGTTAAATCATCGGCAGTGGCTACAAAGTGGGTGGTGGGTGGGCGTTGAATTTCTTCGTCGTCCGCATCCCAACCTTCCCGACCGTATTCGGCCAGGGCTCTCCGATAAAGAGAGAGACTTTAGTGAATTCAGGATGTCGCCAAAGGGCGAGTCTTGAAAGATGTCCGTGTGATGAACTCCATAACGGCGCCCAATTGGATTCGATTGGCGAGGGCACGGAGGGTTCAGAGTCCGGAGAGGAGTCCAGCACCTTGAGTCACGGTCTTCGCAGCGACAGGATGGAGTTCAGCTCAATCGCCAGAGATCGTAGCCCCGAGGCGGTGTCCAGCCACTCATCCTCGATCGGGAGTCGGCTCGAGCTAAGGGTCGGAGCGGACGCCTGGTGCGACCTCGTGGCACTATTCGGTGGTAGAGCTAGATCATGCCCATCGAGACAGGCTTGGCGCTTAGCTGTGGCTCGAATCCGTCGAAGATCAAGTCTCCACGGATGTCGGCCGTGTAGTTCAAACTCCCAAATCTGACTCGATGGCAGGGGCGAGCTTTCGATCTGCTCGGATGGCCAAGTGAATTGGCCCATGATGCAAAGCCGCCGAATCGAAGATCTGTCCGGGAGAAAAGTCTCACCTGGACGCGTCATTGTTTATGACCGGAAGGAGCCATCGGGCCTAAGGATGACGACACGAGGAACTCTCAATGAAAGCACCAATGTCGATTGTCAAAATCGGCGGATCTCGGGTAGGGGGCCCGAACCTGGGTAAAAACATTGTGTCCCTTGTCTCCTGTTACCATCCGCCTAGACACACAGTTCGGGACCCCCTACCCGAGATTCGCCGGTTTTGACACCGACACTAACATTTCGCATCAACTTTTTTTTGTGCTACTATCTTCACCGAGCTCCACCATAAGCCTTACTTGTGTAGGTGTGAGAAACAGACAAGAATTGGTACCAATTGTGCTATTTCCTTGTTACACATTGAGTGATCGTTGATCCATCTTCAACATCGGTCAAGGTACATTTGGTCTAGTTCTTCTCCTTCTCCCACTCACATTTGCTCGAGTCTTGTGATGGATAGGCAAGGCATTTCATCTCCGGTCCTCGACATCAACGACGGCGTGAACAACTACATCACCAAAGCGTCCATCTTCGATCTACAACGACAAATGCAAGGCGCACAATCAAGATTGCGAGAGCGCATCGATAACATCTCCATCGACATTTTTCACTCCGAAGCAAGGAAAAGGAACTAGATCAACAAGAAGCTTTCCGCACATAAAGAAGAGCAAGATGCAAGGATGGAGGAGATTCGGGCCTTGATCAAGTCTTCTTCCCCTTCGTCATCTTCAAGGCGGCGACATTCAAGCCACAAGTCTTCGGAGCGCGAAAACGATGCAAGCGCAATTCGTCCATGTCCACATCTACTTGGCGACCACCATCACGTTCGTGATCAACATCGTCATGAAGGGCAAGTCACCTCCAAGAATCATGTGCACGACGACGAAGAACGCCTACGAGCTCAAGCACGACAATGACATCATCATCATGAAGATGCTCCACAAGCGCAAATGCACAAGTCCCAACAAGCCCTACTTCACGCCAAGTCCGCGCTTCATGAGCAAAAGAGAAGACCGCGAGACGAGCACCACCATGACGGAGCTATGGCTACCACCACCACTTCGGCATCTTCGCCAAGTGCTGTCAAGGCATCTTCGCCTTTGGACGTACGGCATCTTCGCCTACTTCCCACGAGTACGCCTACAACGACTTCGACGAGCTACGAGGTGCCACATCATATGGACCTCCCACACCAAGACGGTGACAAGAAGGTCGAGCAAGGGCCATCTTCTTCGACCACGGCGATAGGAGTTGAGCATGGAGACATTTGCACCACCATCTCTCCGACACCCACATATGTCGAGATGCCCCATTTGTCATGTGAGGAGAGCCACCATCCCATGAGTGAGATGAGTGACTCCACCATATGTGACATTGAGAGCATTCCCTATGGGAGGATGAGTGTGACCACCACTAGCCCCACACATGAGAGCATGCCACACATCCTATGTGAGGTTGAGCGCCATTTGAGTGACTCCACCAACCATATGAGTGAGAGCACCCTTGAGCGAGTGAGTGAGCCACACCACTTAGTGAGTGAGGAAGTTGACACGGCATGTGAGGCCACTATGATTTCTAACGACTTAACCTCTACCTAGTGTGTTTTCTTCTTTGGTTCTAGGTCTCCTACATGACGATATGCCTATAATCGACGAGTCCATACCTCCAATAGAGACGACGATGGCCATGGTGGACGATGATGCACCCCCCACATGGTTCCATCAAGATGAAGATGACAATGACTTGGTCTTCAACACCTCACCTACAACACATGAGCGATGCTCCAAAGGTAATATAGGTGATGGTGCTTCTCTTGTCCCACTAGTGGACTATCATACCAATGATTGCTTGCATGATGTTGATCCACCTATTCCCATGCTTCATGCTAGTGCGGCTTCTTCATGTCATGACTTACCAATTTATGATGAATATGATGATGAGCATGTTGATTTGCCTAGTTGTGATGCTATGCTCCATAGGATATCATGTGAAAATTCTTTTGGTCACATCATGTTCGACAAACCTTTAAACTTGTCATATGCTATGAGTGAGATCTCCCATATTGCATCATTTCAATCTCAACATAGTAACTATGCATGCCCCATTAAAATAAATCCCATTTGCACTTATGGCATAGATGATGAGATGATGGTCATTGGCTTTTGTTTTTCATGTTATGATATTGCCATGCTTCCTTTACATGATTTGCGCAATTCATCTACTATTCCATGCCACGATCACATAGAACCGAATATGCTTTGTTTTGGATGTTGTCAATATTCTCCATGTGATGTTTCTACAAATGCTCATGAGGAGACCCCCGTAGTTTCCTCATACATATTAGGAGATTTTGATGCATTCCATACTTTGCATGATTCCCATAATTGCTTGCACCATATGCATTCCATGAATAACAATGCTCTAGATATTTCTCATGATGCATTACATCCTTTGAGACTCCATTATGCTATGCATAACAACAAACCTATCATGATGGATGACATGTTTCTATATCACGCATCTCATTTATTTGAGCATTGGATATTTGGTGCTAACCAACACATGCACGTGCGAATCATGATGGATGATGTGTACATCTACCACACACACGATTTTCCCTTTGCCTTTGTGTTGTGTAGGTACTCACATATACTCGTCAACCTCTCAATCCCAAGAGTTGACGAAACGATCTCTTGAGAGCAAGGACGATTTGGGATCCCGTCGATTATCCTTACCACCGTTCCCTTCGCGCAACGACTACGCGCATCTCTTCTACTTGGCTCTCACACGGCTTAGGGCTATATATCACTTGTTACTTTATGCCCATTGTGTCATGTTCACTTTGCATGTTATACCTCTTCCTATGATTTTTCCATGCAATTGTGACCCTTGCTTGCATCTACCCATGATACACCATTATGCTACTCCTATGTGTATTTGAAAGAACAAGTGCTCCCTAGGTGGTTTTGGTAATTAATGACAACATATCTCTTGTTGGACTAACACTTCTATCTAGTATGTTTCAGATAAGTTCAACATTGGAGTGGCATGGACTAAAGGATGTGGGAACTCCTTCAAGATGCTAAGGACAAAGGATTGGCTCAAGCTTCAAGCTCAAGACTCCTCATTTTCCATTTTAGTGATCCAAGATCACATTGAGTCTATAGGAAAAGCCAATGCTATCAAGGAGGGATGAGGTGTTGCTTAATGAGCCTCTTGCTTCATGTGCTTAGTGATATGCTCCAAATACCCTCAACTACTCTCCCACTTCCACACATATGTCCTAAACCTAAAGTCAAACTCGGCCCCACTGATTATTTCTATCCGGCGCCACCGAGTTTGGATATCTTAGCCACTGCCACAAACCCTAGGCAAATCGGTCTCATCGATAGGGATCTCGGTCTTACCGAGATGGGATTGTAATCTCTCTGTGTATGTCCATTATCAAAATCGGTCTCACCGAGTTTGAGCAATCGGTACTACCGAGATTACAATGCAAACTCTCTGGTTAACTTATTATCAAAATCAGTCCCACCGAGTTTGATAATCGATCAAACCGAGTTTGCCTGACCAACTCTCTGGAAAGCTTATTACCAAAATCGGTCCCACCGAGTTTGTGTAATCGGTCTTACCGAGATTACGTTATGCCCTAACCCTAACCAAATCGGTCCCACCGAAAACCCTAGCGGTCACATTATTTGCTAAATCGGTCTGACCGAGTTTAACGATTCGGTCCCACCGAGTTTGGTAGATTGTGTGTAACGGTTAGATTTTGTGTGGAGGCTATATATACCCCTCCACCTCCTCTTCATTCGTGGAGAGAGCCATCAGACTGAACCTACACTTCCAGCATCCTATTTCTGAGAGAGAACTACCAACTCATGTGTTGAGGCCAAGATATTCCATTCCTACCATATGAATCTTGATCTCTAGCCTTCCCCAAGTTTCTTTCCACTCAAATCATCTTTCCACCAGATCCAAATCCTATGAGAGAGAGTTGAGTGTTGGGGAGACTATCATTTGAAGCACAAGAGCAAGGAGTTCATCATCAACACACCATTTGTTACTTCTTGGAGAGTGGTGTCTCCTAGATTGGCTAGGTGTCACTTGGGAGCCTCCGACAAGATTGTGGAGTTGAAACAAGGAGTTTGTAAGGGCAAGGAGATCGCCTACTTCGTGAAGATCTACCGCTAGTGAGGCAAGTCCTTCGTGGGCGACGGCCATGGTGGGATAGACAAGGTTGCTACTTCGTGGACCCTTCGTGGGTGGAGCCCTCCGTGGACTCGCGCAACCGTTACCCTTCGTGGGTTGAAGTCTCCACCAACGTGGAAGTACGATAGCACCACCTATCAGAACCACGCCAAAAACATCTATGTCTCCAAATTGCGTTTGAATCCTCCAATCCCTTCCCTTTACATTCTTGCAAGTTGCATGCTTTATTTTCCGCTGCTCGCATACTCTTGGCATGCTTGCTTGCTATATGTTGTGAATGTTAAACTTGTCCCTAAACTCCACTCAAACTTCAAAGAAACTTAAAAACTGCAACTTTGGTACTTAGTGTCTAATCACCCCCCCCCCCTCTAGACACCTCTTCTCAAGGTCCTACAAGTGGTATCAGAGCATTGGTCTCCATTTCTTTGGTTTAATCACCATTGGAGGAAGATGGATGAGTCTACTTTGGGGAGTCTTAGTCGTAGAGTGCCTATTCTTGATGGAGAGTATTTTCATGAGTGGAAAAATGAGATGCTTGTTATTTTCAATCAATATCATTTTAACAAGTACATTGCTAGTCCTTGTGCACCTTGTGTTGATCCTATGCATCCTACCCTTGATGAAGCTATTGACATGACTAGGAATCTTAGTACTGTTAATCTTATCACTAGAGCCTTGCCTAGAAACTTGATTAGAATCTTGCCTACTTTTGAGTGTGCCTACACTATATGGAAATTTCTTGAGGAACGATTTCCTGATTATTCTTTGAAAAATCTAGATGAAATTCTCTATAAATCTATTGCCTTGAGTAAGATGAATACTAGTGATCCTATGTTTGGTGATCGTCTATTTGAGCTTACAAACCTTATGCGTGCCAAAGGAAATGTTGGTATTATTAGTGACATTATTTCCGAAGCTATAAGAATTCATAAGCAAGATATGTGTCACACTCATTCTAATGAATCACCCTCTCTAGGATTTGATCCACCACCTGACGATGTTGAACATGGATACTATGATGAGGATGATGATAGTGACTTCGATCTTGATGATGCAATGAGACATTTTGGTCTTATGGCAAATCTTTGGGGATATATGTCAGGAGGAAAGGAATGGGTTCTTGATAGTGGATGTACCGATCACATGACCGGAGATAAAGACATGTTTCATGAGCTTGCAGAAAATGATGGTCCTCGAAAGTTTGTCACTTTCGGTGACAACTCAAAGGGTAAGGTGGTTGGCCTCTGTAAGGTGGCCATCTCACATGATAGCTCCATACAAAATGTCATGCTCGTTGAATCTCTTGGATACAACTTACTTTCAGTATCTAGACTTGCTGATTTCGGTTTCAATGTTCTATTTACTGAAGTAGACTGCCAAGTGTTTCGTCGAGATAATCATAAAATGGTCTTTCTTGGTGTGCGAGAGGTGATCTATACCTTGTTGATTTCACTAAAAGGCTCAACCTAAAACTTGCTTCATTGCTAAATCCTCAAAAGGCTGGTTATGGCATAGACGATTAGGTCATGTTGGTATGCGAAACCTTGACAAGCTTATTAAAGGAAATCATATCCTTGGAGTTAATGATGTCATATTTGATAAGGATAGACTTTGCAAGTGCTTGTCAAGCGGGTAAACAGGTTGGAGGAAGGCATCCGTGAAGAACATCATGACCACGAAGAGGCCACTCGAGCTACTTCACATGGATCTCTTTGGTCCCAACTCTTACAAGAGTCTCGGTGGAAATTCTTTTGGTCTAGTTATAGTTGATGATTTTTCCACATTTACGTGGGTGTTCTTTCTCGATGATAAATCGAGGTCCAAAAGATCTTCAAAACTTCGCTAGGAAGGCCCAAAACCAATTTGAAGTGAAGATCAAGAAGGTTAGCAGCGACAATGAGCGGAGTTCAAGAACATAAATGTGGACACCTTTCTTGTGAAGAAGGATTTCACACGAGTTCTCGGTTACGCACACACCTCAACAAAATGGAGTTGTTGAGAGGAAGAACCGGACGCTCATCGAAATGGCGAGAACGATGCTTGATGAGTACAAGGCGCCAAGCACTTTTGGGCGAAGCGGTTGAGACAGCTTTTCATGCAACAAATCGCTTGTGTCTTCACAAGCTACTCGGCAAGACGGCATACGAGCTACTCACCGGTAACAAAACCCAAGTTGGATACTTTCGAGTATTCGGCTCAAAGTGCTACATTCTTGATAAGCATCGTCGTTCTAAATTTGCTCCTAAGTCTCATGAAGGTGTCGGCGTTCTGGGAACGGGGGTCCCCAGACTTGCCTACATGCGGCCTGCGACGTGGCTCAAAGGAGGCCCAGGACAGCCGATCTTCGTCGACACAAGCTCAAGACCCTCGCGAGGGGCCAAGCCTCGCGGAGCGGACGACAAGGAGCTTCCTCAGGCACGGCCTCGTCAGGCTGGCTCATGAGGAGGCGGAGAGTTCAAGGCAGGGTACCTCGCGAGGTGCCCGTGATGCAAGCCATGACGACCAAGGGCGCCAGTCGGGCGCCAGCCGCGTAGCGTCCTCCTTTCCTCTTTGGTGCAAAGGGAGCAAGCGCAGGTGAGAGCATCAAGCAAAGGCATCCGTTTCGGTGCAACAAGACCAAGACCAGCCCCAACGGCTGGAAGGGAGTCATCGTGGAGCCCAAGCAGGCGTCATCACGAGCCTTTGGCGGCGAGGACCAACTTTAGTCGGGATAAGTGTACCATTGTTCCCCTTCAAAAGGGCCAATTGTTGGCGCCCTTCCCGCTCAATATTTGGGAAGAGGCCCAGGGCCTTCGTCTATATAAGTAGAGCTAGCCACCATAGTAGAGCCCTCTCTCCCTCTCCCGGGCTGGCATTTTGGAACCTAGAGAGAGAAAGATAGAGACCCGATCCTCAAGCTAGGCGACGGGACACCACTTAGCAGTTCATCGCTTCCACCAAGAACAGACCCTGCAAGGCTGTTCTTCCCCTGTACTATTCTTCATCAGCCCTGAGGCAATCCACCACACCACAAACTAGAGTAGGGTATTACACCTGGCGGTGGCCCGAACTAGTATAAATCTTCGTCTCTTGTGTTGTTCTAGCTAGTAGTTTAGGTCCCTGCGGTTCGGCGAGGTACGAGGCGGTGGAGGGTTGGATCTCCGCGCACCCCTGAGTTGAACCTTAAGGGTCCGCGGAACCCGAAATCCGACATTTGGCGCGCCCGGGGTGCGCCGAATCCACCTCGCCACCTCGTGTCCCACCGCGCCGCCACCACCATGTCCGCGACCAAGCGGGCAACCCAGATCCTTGGGCGGCGTGGCCCGCCCATGCAGAGCCGTTCGCCTCGGGCGACCCCGTGCCCCAGGCAGCTCGCGGTCCGCAGGGCGCTGCGGGCCGCGGGCGACGCGGACAGCCTCGGCAGCTCACACTGCGGCAGCGCGGTCGGCAGCAAGAGCCTCCAACCACGCCGCGACCACATCACCGTACACCGCCGGGAGCAGGCGAACTCGAGGGCCGCTCACGGTGGCCCGAGAGCTGCTGCAGTGCAGGCTCTTTGGAGAGCGGCCGCGACGTGCTTGCTGGGCGAGTGGTGGAGCTCCTGGCTTCGCTGCCTCGGGGCTCACCCTTCGCACCCAACTCCCACCTCGGGCCGAGGGCGGCTCGCACGGGGCTCCACACGCCTGCTGGCTCCAAAGCTACTCCAAGGCACCGAAGTTGTCGTGACGGGTCGGCGGGGGGTTGCCCCGCCCGCCCTTGGGAAGAAGGACTCGGCGCCACTCACGGCCTGGTGGACCGCCGCGTGACCACCCCACGGCGGGCGCCTCAAGCAGAGCAGCAAGGCACGCTCAGCACTACGGCGTGGCCTTCGGGATGACGGCGCCGGAAGAATACGTGCCCCACATGATGGACCAAGGGCACCTGCATGAGGGAGAACAAGACTCGCTCCTCAGCCCAATCTGGGGGGATGAGGTGCCAGAAGCCGCGCTCTTCCAGGAGTCTTGAGACGGTCCCGCTGGTCACGCCGGGGGCGAAAATTATCGGGTACCGCTACTTCCTCAAGAGCAAACATATGCTAACCATAGGTCATAGGAGGTACAGGTCGCCACGACGTGCGGCTGCCCCGCTCCCGCAGTCCCCTACCCCTCGGGAGGGGGTGCAGGGGGCTGCCGGAGAGGGGCAGAGATCCGACATCACCACCGCGGCGTTCGGAGCAAGGAGTTCTCAAGAGGTAGGCCCTCTGCTGGGGAGGTGCCTCAGGGCCTGCCCTTGGCGGA
Organism: Aegilops longissima; assembly: GCA_021605205.1. Taxonomy (NCBI): domain Eukaryota; kingdom Viridiplantae; phylum Streptophyta; class Magnoliopsida; order Poales; family Poaceae; genus Aegilops; species Aegilops longissima. Next base: position 315,636,130 of record CM038676.1, read on the forward strand.
GGACCCGTGGTCGTCGGGGAACATTGGCGACCGCTCTACCCCACCGGGCGGCGTCCTGGTTTCGATCGTTGTTGGTGGCACTAGAGTGTGGCGCAGGCGGGGCCTCGTCTGGCGATATGAAGCAAGGCGGTACTGTGAAGAAGGCCCGGTGCTGTGAAGCTCGCCGCCCGTGACACTCTCACGTAATAATGAGTGGGGCTGTACACGCCCCGGAGTCTCAGGGGTGCCGGCCTCAGGCCCTGGGGCTCCCTCCTACGCCCAGTAGCAGCACTTAGCTCCGCGCTGGTGAGAAGACGTCCAAGACTAGACTAGGTGCCGGACGCGGCCTTTTTCTGCTTTCATTTGGTTTTCCCTCTGGCTATCGTTTTCCCCTGTTGGATTTAAGTTGAATTTGAGCTCGAAGATTTGCGCGTATTCGGGGAAGGGGTGCTTAGTCTCGTTCGAGCAAATCTCTCGCATTTCGGTTACAACTCCGCCTCAGCTGCCTCCCCTCACGAGCCCCTCGCGAGCCGGGCCAGGCCAAGCTCGCGCACAGCCCAGCCTGTCGCCGCCGCGTCCTCTCCGGAGGGTTTTTACTGCAGGTCCTACGGATTCGATCAGTAGACACTCAGATCGCCTCAGCCTCCCACAGGCTATCTCGGGGCTCGTACGAAACAAAGGTAAACCATCCAACTAGCGCGCCGCTTAGCCAACCACTTGGTGCGGGTGTATGGGCGATGTAACTCCTGCTAATACGAAGAACACAAGTTTTACATGAGGGGCTCCCCCTCCCAAAATGCTCTCACCCCCATCAGGCCAAAACCTGAGTTCTATTCATGCAGGGTAATGGAACAAGGACAATACATGATCAGTCGGACAAATCCCCCAATGCATCCTCAGGAGCACCTCCCGAGCCGTTGCTGGCGTCGCTGGCCTCGCCGTCGCTGTCTGCGTGATCGTCGTCGGCGTCTGGGCCGTTCACCACGCCGCCCTCATTGGCGGCCACGACCACGCCGTCGTCGTCCGAAGCGAAGGCCCGGACGAGGGCATCCACGTTGTCTTCCACCCGGTCGCGCCAGTCGCCCGGACGGCTCGGGAAGCTGGGCGAGAAGGCGTCGAAATCGAAGTGGGGGTCCATGTCCCGGAGATGGCTGAAGACACGAGAGAAGGCGCGCCCGAGCAGCGCGCGGCACCTCACCTCCACCAACCTGTTGGCCC